>OZ038496.1:56790455-56947955 GCA_964036315.1 Acanthosepion esculentum | reverse complement strand
AATTTTAGTGAAACACTACATGAAAATGTTAAGTTATTGTTTGATTATTTCTGCCTGAAAATATTTTCCATCTAACAGAAAAGAATATTTCTACGTACATGAGAGAGAGGAATTTATGAAAAATAAAAAGTTTTTGCCCTTTTTTCTGTGAAAGAAACACCAAAGCTGACAAAAATCGCAGTCAGAAACCAAATTGTGGAATACATTTATTTTAATAATAATAACATTAAACAAACAATATATAATAATATTTACCATTTCATTTTTATGATATCAGCTATCTAATGTTACACTCAAGCAGCTTCTCATCACAAACTGCTGCTTTGTGGGACCAACTCCCAAGAGGATGCTACCATGATCAGTACAATATTAACCTGTTCAAGTCTAGTGTTAATTGGTATCTTCCCCACATATCCCCATAAACTCTGCCACATACTCTGTAACCTTGTACAGAGTGAACATTATTCTAAAGAAAAAATATATATAAGATCTCCAACTAATTTTTGTTTTTCAAAAAATGTCTCAAAATATATCTCCAAGATTTTTTTTAATCATTTCACCCCAAACAAGTCAATAATAACACTAGGATGCAAAAGGTTATTGAGAGTGAAAAAGAATAAAAGGACTAGTGAGGAGAACAGGCAATAAAAAAAACAGGATTCAGGAGGGTAGAAGATGGCAACTGACATTGCATTTAAATTTTTGAGTTGAAATATCCAACCCACCTGACAGTGCTTTGTGATCGTTGCTATCTTATCAAAATTTGCTTTTTTTCTACTTATATTTATATACATTTCAAATTAAGCTAAGCACAACTGACTATTGAAGGATGAAAAATTTTCACTGATTTTGACATCATTCTGTGTCCTTTTTTTTTTTGTCCAAATCTGTGAATTTGTTTTTCTCATGCTAAGTCTCAAAAAACACTATATAAAATTTACTATTTTTTTTATCCAGAACATTGCATGGGTTAAAATTATTCAAATTTTTAATAAGAAAAATCTCAAATTGACATTAAAAATTTCAGCAAAATGTTTGGGATTTATTTGTTTATCTAATATAACATGTCTCTAATTTGTATTTAGATACATTGTATTTATTTTCAATTTTTCTAGTTGAATTGTTCACCTATATTGCATATAATCCATTAGTGTACATAATTAGGTTACAATAAAATTTGTAATTTATATGAATACTATGTTATGAAAATTAAGATAGAGTAGAGTAGGGAGCTCTGTATCATAGAATAGGAAGGGCATATTATAAATTGGGGGGTGGGCACTAGACCCTTGCACCAGCCCTGCCATAGACAATGAGTCCTACATTTAACCTAACTCTCCACAAGACTATGATATTAAATGGAAATATGAGATAACATGAACTATGCTATCAAATACAGATAAACTGAAATGTGCAATTTTGCATTTGTATTAGATTATGAGAATATCAAGTCTTTAACTAAGTTTCCCAGTCACTTTGCCAATAAAGTTACTACTGTAAAGTTGTACTGCTATGAAGATGTTAAACCTGTTTGGTATATAAATGTAATAATAATAATAATTCAATGCACATAACTAAGAGAAAAAATAATTTACTATTTTAAATTATATTGTAAAGATACTCATATTTAAATGATATGGCACATAACAATTTTTTTCATTTCAATGAAAAGACTAATTTAAATCAATCTTCCATCACACTCAACCTCTAAAATTACTAATCAAATAAAAATACTTCACACTTCCATGATCGCTGTTTCCTTACACTCTTATTTTCCACTTAACATTGTCACTGATAGCAATAGCATACTTAGATACTCCATAACATGAAAAATAAACCTGGAAAGTTTACAGAAATTATTTTTCTATTTTATATATATATATTTAAAATAAACAGTAGATATCATCTTTTTTTCATATTACAGCATACATAAATCATCAGATTTTTTACAACTTACACACACTAAAAAACTGAATAAACTGTATATCTATTAATATCTATTTTCTAATTTGATTCCTATAATTTAAAGTTATATATAATAATCATAACTGTTCAGTACAAAATTATAGTTTTAGTATTTATATATTCAAAGAAAAAAGTATACTAATATAAATAGTTTGATTATATCAGAAATGTTTTCAGTTATAACAATATTTTCTAAAAGTTACAGCAACATGAAAAAAACTTAAAAAATGAAAAATAGCTGAAATTATACAAGCAAATCTCACTTTATTGGATTAATTCAGCTCAATTTTTATTCACGTATGATTAATAGCATCAGTGGGAATAATTCCATTGAATTCTTATCATTTCAAAATTGATACAAATATGTTTTAAAGACAACTTTTAACCACTTATAATGACAAAACTGTTAAGATCAATAAAAATAATTATGATTTTTTTCATCTTTTTATAACTATCTTTTTTCTAAATATTCATTCAAAGTTGACTGTATAAACTTTTTGTATCAATTTTGTGTAAAACCAATTAACCAGACAATTTCTGGAAATAGTCTGTAATAACTGAATAATTACATATATAAATCAAGAAATGGTTAGTTTTCCAAATCACTGTAACTGAATTTTACATTGATTAAAGCAATGTATAGCAGAGTTAAATTAAAAATATTTTTACTTAAGTCTTAATATGATGAGCTTATGACACAAAAGTTTACTAATAAACTTTAATTTTTCATGTGATATAATTAATGAAATATTATAGAAAGGAATAAAGTTTAATATGTAAGATTTTTTTAATGTAAGAAACATGAAAGACAAAATACATTATGATTTATCAGTCATTTAGTAAAATTGTTATCTAATTTGATAAATGATTAAGCATATATAATGTGGAACAAATGCCCTAAGCTACATATTATTTGTATTAATGCAGTTTTGATACAAGGCTACATTTTCAGAGTACTGATCAAGGAGTAAGCCTGCTTTCCATAGCTTATGAGATGGGTACACTTGCCATTATGCTATCATCAGTGCTTATGCACTATATTATGAATAATTCATTGATAAAAATATTTTCAAAAGAATATTCTTTATTCTTATTTAAAACCCAAAATATAAAAGAACAATTTTATCTGATTCTTATGTCAAACATTTAGGAGAATGCTGACATTGTGCAAGTGATGTTTTTTCTTAGAACTTTCCTTTCTAATCAGTGAATAAAAGAAAAATAATACAAAACATTCAAGGAATGAAGCGTCATCTATTTTTATTTTTTAGATAATTAAGCTTTTTGTAAGTTGTTTTTTTATGAAAGCAGGTCTATTTAAAGTTATTACAGATAACTTATTCACTAATAAAAACTCACTATATTAACAAAAGGTTTCATATTTCATGATCCCTAAATAACCATATATAATAACCTGTAAATAATATTAATATCCAGATATGTTGCATTTGTCTCTTGAGCATAAAAAGTATGCAAGTATCCAAAAGAACTAAAATGTAACCAAAGACCTGGGATAAATCATACCACTTTTTTTTAGATCAGTATCTATGTATATCTTATCTCCTAGAGACAAGATATACATAGATACCGATCACTGCTCACTGAAAAGCTGAAGACAGAATTTTCACTGAGTATCGTCTCTGTTCACTCTGAACTTTATGTATATAATAATAATAAAAAGTATAGTATTTAGAGCAGTGTATTAAGATATTAAGTTTTTTGGGGATTCTTTTTACAATGATGTTTACCCTGTACAAAGCCCAAGAGCCACTCGAGGTAGAGGGTTACAGAGTAAAAAATACAGTTCATAAGGATATGTGGGGAAGATAACAGTTAACCCTAGACTTGAACAGGTTAAAATTGTAGTGATTGGGGAAGCATCCTCTTAGGAGTCAGTTCCACAAAGTCATGGTTTATGGGTAGAAGCTGCTTGAGTAAAATTTACATCTCACCAATGGAATACAAAGAGAATGAAGGTGATTTGCTACAATGTGCATAGCATGGCAAGTTTTAGCTGTGAAGGTTAGAACTGGTGGAACTAAGAAATGTAGTTCATCTGAACACTTTCCATGGAAATAGCAATAGAGCAACGAGAGACTTGCGATGTTTCATTTGTGGGAAATGGGTTGTATTAATATGAATGGAAATGCAATAAGATGTATGAACTCATATGTAAAGTCCCTGGTAGTTTTGAAGTTATTTCTAATAGGTTAATTTCTAAATTGGAAATACTACTGATGATTTTAAGTATATATATATATATATATATATATATATATAAGTGTGTGTGTGTGTGTGTGTGTGTGTGTGTGTGTGTGTGTGAAAGAGAGAGAGAGAGAGATCCAAAACCATGTCAAGATGATTAATCAATGAAAGTGAAGTAATTAAGCAACAAAACAATGAGTTATAAGTTAGACAAATCAAGAAGGAAGGATAAAAGATGGAGAAAAAGATTGAATGGTTCCCAATGGACAGTAAAGATTGTAAGAAAATGCTAGATATAAAAACAAGCAAATTAAAGCATTAATAAAATTTGGTGACATAGTAATTGTGAGTTCAATCACTTAGACTCAGTGGAAACTGAACAAGACAATACATCTCTAGACATGAACAATCTACCCCCATAGATTAAATAAAGGGTTCAGTTCAAAATTCCCTGATGGTTACTTGGATTTAGAAGCATCTGAAAAAGGCCAGAGAGCATAACAGCTGAAATGTTGTGATAATAACTGTTATATACCATACCTATGAATACTAATGGGTATGTCCCAGTCCTTATAAATATGTTGGACACTATTGTAAATTTAAATAGTCCACCACTAGCAGTAGTTTATCTACTTCATGCCGCTGGCAAGTATTGTATTTTGTGGAAGTTATAAAAATTACCATTTCATTTCCAACCTCATATATAATTTCTATATGTATATAACATTTAAGAAAAAACTTAATTAGCATTCATTAAGAATGATTCTACTTTGGTATATGTTTAAGTTATAATAATAAGTACTGACTAGTGCAAGAGAAAAAAAAACACCCATTCTATATATATATATATATATATATATATATATATATATATATATACACCTCCAATTTTGTTTCACACACTAAACGAACATCTTTAGCACAACTTGCTTAAAGAAAGAACAAAAAGGGACACTACTGAAGAATTTATCTCCCATAAAATACATAAAATATAGGTGTTCAATAATGAATATCTGTTGATTTTTCAGTTACATTCTCATATGATTGCTTCCCTTTGTAAAGTAGCTATTTATTTAAAGCTAAATTTTATCTGGTACAGTTACAATAGTCTTATAAGGATCAGACAATTGCTTGAATGATTAACCTGTGTAAGCACCTTTGCCGTTGTTATGTATAAATGACAAGATTTTTATTGATAAATAAACTGGAAAAAATGGATTTAGGTAAAGGCTCGTATAATTGTAATAATCATAAATATATCCTTGTGAAGGTGTTGGTTATCATAGTTTTTGACAGCTGTTTTTTCTAACTGCCCTTAATCAATATTTGATCATATTATAATTAGGATTTGATCATTTTCTTATTATAAACCTAAATTTAAGTAAAGAAATCATTGACTTTTCATTATAAGCATAACTTTTGGATGTACATCTGGAAGTGTGTGTGTGTGTGTGTGTGAGAGAGAGAGCTAATGATTACCATATATACTCATATCTAAACCTTCATGTATAGTGTGACTTCTGAATTTCTTTTGCATGAATTTTAATTTGCCAGAAAAAACTTATCTGTGTATAGTGCAACCCCCTATTTTTTGTATAAAAACTGATTATAAAAAAACTCACTATACTCAAGAATATATGGTAACTTTGTTCGTGTTCATTTTTTTGCATTGTCTATTCACGGATGTATTTAAATTATCAGTACCTTATTATGATTGCCTTAAAAAATGGTTTTCATCATGTTAGGTTGTATTTAACAATGTAACAATATCTAGTTGGTCACTGTTATAACATTTTAATGTCTCTTAATAATTCTCTGTTTTATCTTCAAAGGGAAAATTTAATAACACTTGACAAAATCTTTTTCATTTTATATAATTCTTATATTTCTGCCTACTTTTTTCTGTCTTACTTCTTACTTCTTTTCTGACAATTGAAGGTTTCAAATTAAAAAAACATTTTTTTTAAATATTTAATAAATTTATTTTTTGTCTTCTGAACCAACAACAAAAAAAAAACAAAAATATATTTCACTGTATCACAATCAAAAGTAATAAAGATAAAAATATGATAGTAAATATAAGTAAAACAGGTATTTAAAATACACATGAGATTAAAAAGGTATGACCTATTCATCTTTTGTTGCGAAATGGAGGGGAAATACGTGAATATTTTATAGCCTGTTGTAACCGAGGGAAGGTTACTGAATAGAATAATCAAAGGTTGGTAATGAACGATAATACTTAGGACACGAACAACATATATAAGATTCACTAGTGGCACGTAGAAGAAGTAGTCAATTGCTAGAAGTGAGTCAGGTGAATTCCACAATGAATCTCCAACTGCAGGATACCTACCAACTGCCCTACGCAGTTGGTAGATATCCTGCAGCATGAGGCTGAATTTAATGCGGGGCATCCGAGCCCAAAATTCCCTGTAGACCCCATATAAAATGAGGTCGGGTAGATGTTTCCTGAGACAAGACTCTGCCCTTTGATATAGCCTTGTTTGGGGATCCACTCTGCCCAGAGGCAGAGAGTTTGACCAGTACAGATGGAGACAAATCTCCAACTACAGACCAACATACAGTATTTACTACTGTATTTATGTGAATGGGAACATACCCATTATTGTCCATAGGTATGCTACAACATAGCCTTTCTCTTAAATTTTCAAATTTAATATGGAAAACTTAAGTATATTATTAATCATCATCATCATCATTATCAGTCCCATTACTTGGTGTGGTCATAGGATTGCTGCATAGCTAAGTACCTATTCAGCTACCCCCCCCCACACACACATATATGTCTCAGTTACATGCCAATGTTTGAATTTCTGTGAATGTGCTTCTATTCTAAACTTTATTAATAGGCAAAGAGAAAAATCCTAAAGCAATTCTAATTAGTAGCAGCTATTAACATGAAGAAGGAACTCTATTAAAAGTTTATTTGTAGTAATTAATGAATTAAAAGAATAAGAGGGTTATGTGAGATTCCTAGTCACTTCATAATTAGCTTTTATAAAGGACAGAAAAGAGTTTCAAAATAGACTACACTATAAAGAATATGAATATAACTTCCAGTACCTAGAATTTTCTAATGACTATTTGGTACTGATATAATACAATATTGCTTGCATTGGTTTTTAAGTAGGAACCAATTTTACAAGTGTATTATTATTTTAATATTTTAAGAAACAAAAATTTTAATAATGAAAAGTATTAGAATTTATTAAATGTGATTAAAAAAAGAACAGTTTTATTTGAAAAAATTCTTATTTAACTTTTAAAAAAAATGACCAAAAATTATTAAGTCCGATTTGAAACACCAAACATGTTAAACCTATTATCACAAATTAACAAAAACTATAATTGAAAACCAGCATAATGATCTTTAATTAATATTTATGAAATCAGTAATTTTTCAAATGGATGGCTCTTAGAGAAGATAGCAGGCTTTATTGAAAGAACAGATTTAGCCATTCTCAAATAAATAAACATCATTTAAAATTCTTGACTAAATTGTCAGAACTGTTTACAATTATATATGAGTATGATATCTGCAAAGAAGGCATGTGCAAAAACAAGGTTATATTTAAAAAATAGAATTTGACACTGGAGTTTTAATTACATATCACTCTTTTTTATTTTCCTATTCAAATGAGAACTTTATGGCGTAATGTAATTTATTAAGACTATATCAAACATTTTTATAATATACGGACATTTAAAAAGTAATTTTATACCCAATTTGCTTTATTCTGAAGATGTGAAAGTAAAATATGAGTGTTTGAATAAAACACCCAAAAGTAACTAAAATTCCTATCACAATATTGTAAATTCTGGCAAACAATCAAGTAAGCTATACAGACAAACCTGAAGATGGTGCAAAAATAAGTAGTTCTAAGTTGATAAAAAATATAATCCAAAAGAGCTACTTGACTATCAGGCTAATAACCAAGCATATCAATTGTTTGAATAATGTAATTTTTTTAAAAGCAAGAATCATTATTTTTAGAAACCTATAATATTAGGACTTTTTTTTATAAATCTGTAATTAATACTGGATTTTTACTTTAATTATTACAATACCAGATTTTACAGTAGGCATTAATGAGTTAAAATTTTATATTATTTCCTTTATTAATCAAATACAATGAAAGCTACATTTATTACCTGAAGAGGGAAATAAATTGAAACATAAAGGAATTAACATTTACAAACTATTTTTGAGTATTTCCAAGATATATTTTATAAGAACGTAGACATTTCTAGTTTAGTGACAAAAGTGTGATTCCATAAACTAAACCCTAACTTATTAAAACTTTTACGCTTGGAGTGTATAACATCCTTTCTATATTTTATGAATATATTAGTAATATATGTTTGTTTTTTTATTTAAATTAATTTTATGATTTTTATTATACTGTTTAAATCAATAAATTCTAAATCCCAATTCAGTTCAATCAAATACATTGTATGCAGACATTAAGTGTTAAATGTTAGTATTCACAAACTGGGCATATAAATTTGTGAAAGAGAATAGTAAAATTGAATAAATGTGCTTCACAGTTTTATAGTCAAGTCATATTTATAATGCAGAGAAGCTTTCAATTTAAAACTGGAACTAGATAAAAAAAAAAAAAAACTATGTTGAGATAATTCTTTAGTTGCAAATATAATGAACAGTATAAATGCAAGGTCATGATAGTAGTAGCCATTGTAGTAATAGCAGAAGAAAAAGAGGACTGTAATCGTAGACTATGATATTTAAACTTCCAAATTCAGAATTCTATACAGCTAATTAAACATAACTTATCTTAAAAAGAAAATTCTGAAAAAATACTTTTCCTCCTGAGCAACTAAAAATTCTGATGCTTGTAAAATACTTATAACACTTAATAAACTAAAAGAATTGGACATTTTATTGCATCAGAAAATGTATAAAATATATCAATGTAAATTTAATTAGCAATAATGTATATATCTACATATGATTTAGTATGTTTATGTTTTGCTTACCTAAGTGTATAAATGTTATTTAGATACTTAATAATTTTTTCTTAGTCTGGTATGGAGACATAGTTGGGCACCTAATTAGGTGCCAATATATTATGCGAATCAAAGAAATCTTAACTTTATGACATAGTTAAGAACATTCTTACTGATATCTTTATTTCTTTAGAATACAGTCAAATGATGTTGCTTTATGAACCAACAGTAAAAAGTGATCTTTTATCAGGTGTAATTGAAGCTAACATACATTATTTTGAGGTTATATAGGGAAATGCCAACAGAGAAAAGTTTTTCAGAGCCTTCCCTAGTCATAGAGATGAGGTTAATAAAACAGAGCCCAAAACTGATAGGCACTGCAGGTATTCCCTTACACCTGTATCACTGAGAGGGGAAGATGAGGAGGAAGGAATCTTAGATGTTTTTTCCAGAAGGTTTATTTCACAGAAAGAATTAACTGGAGAGGTAGGTAGAAAAGGGAACATGCTAAGAGTGGGTTAGAGAAAGAAATGAACAGACTGAGCTGAATATACAGAGTGAACAGATCAAAATAGAAAGATTGAAATCAACAGAAGGAAAAGTGAAATGAATAACTTGAAAGTGGAAAGTTCAAATTAAAACAAACAAAGAGTTTGTGCAAGAATAAAAGAATATAAATATAGAAGGACTTATAAAAATAATGAATGGAAATGGAAAATTGAAAGAGAGAGTTAATGGAAGAGTTAGAGAAAAAGAGAGAGAAACTTTGAAGCTCTTTGATCGGGTGAAAAAGAAGCAATAAGTTTCAAAGGAAAAGTTGCAATGATTATAACATTAAAATAACAAAAATAGACAGTAATTCTTTGTTTTGTTTAGTAAAATTATGAGCAGATAAATAAAAATATTATAATCACTAAAATGTTTATGAAAATTTAGTAAAACATATAAGAAAGAATTTAAACCAAGGAAAAGAAAAAATTATTTCAACTCAAATTATACATGTTTATACTTAACAACATTAGAAAGTACTAAAAACATTATGATAATTAATTGCTGTAAAGTTATGACCTTTATGAAATAGATTACACACATAAATACAAAATATTTCATGTAGGTGCATATCTCCAAGTATTTACAGATACACATACATATGCGCACACACACACAAATATATATATATATATATATATATATATATATATATACATATATATATATATATATACATATATATATATATATATATATATATACATATATATATATATATATATACATATATATATATATATATATACATATATATATATATATATATACATATATATATATATATATATATACATATATATATATATATATATACATATATATATATATATATATATACATATATATATATATATATACATATATATATATATATATACATATATATATATATATATACATATATATATATATATATACATATATATATATATATATATATATACATATATATATATATATATACATATATATATATATATATACATATATATATATACATATATATATATATATATATATACATATATATATATATATATATATACATATATATATATATATATATATACATATATATATATATATATATATACATATATATATATATATATATATACATATATATATATATATATATATACATATATATATATATATATATATACATATATATATATATATACATATATATATATATACATATATATATATATATATACATATATATATATATATACATATATATATATATACATATATATATATATATATATATACATATATATATATATATATATATACATATATATATATACATATATATATATATATATATACATATATATATATATATATATACATATATATATATATATATATATACATATATATATATATATATATATATATATATATATATATATATATATATATATATACATATATATATATATATATTCACTTCACATATACACGATCTTGGGACAAGCTAAATTAAATTTAGCAAATAGTTATAAACTTAATATAAAGACATATATACATTATCATATACATATACATTAATACAAATACACACACACACACACACATCTATATATGATAGATTGCTGAAAAGTTTTTAACCCAACTTAAAAGACTTTCCATCTAAAATTCTGATGCTTGGTCATTTGGTCAGTTTTAGTGAAGTCATTTGGCACACACTGAGAACAGACACAGATGTGTCCAAAAATTCTGACTTTTATCATTTTTCTTATTATGCTTCTATTTTGTCTAATGACCTAATAATATACAATAAGAATTACTATTATTAAACTTTCTTTTGAACATGTTTCATTGAATGTGACGAACAAGGAAAATCTTACAAGTTTTTATTAAGTTTTTCTAATGTTCGTACAGTTTTCTTTTTGAAAGAACTATGGAAGTGAAGATTGATTAGCCATTTCCAAATGGTCTGTTGCTATCCTATTCATGATCTTTTGTAAAGATTTCTTTTTCCTTTTTTGTCTAGTCTGCTTCATATACTTATCTTATGTCAACCCCCTAACCCCCACCAGCCTCATATGAGAGCTGCCACTTCAATATCTCTGACATAGAATGCCACACCTCTGTCGATTCCCTAAAGCAAAAATTCTCTCCAAGGTGATATTCTCACCTGCACAAATCTAAAGGATAGATAGATATGAAATTTTTTCCTGATCAAATTATAACCATATCGAAATCATTTCTTATTTTTGATAACTTTCACATATTTCTATCCTGCGTCCTTTGCTGTTTAGCAATGATTACTGTGTACTAAGTTCATTCTACTTTGGGAGCTCTACATTTGTATCCTTGCAGCTGACTAGGCTAAGCTTACACATACCAATATATCTGTATCACACACATAAAAAAAGATCTCTCTCTCTCTCTCTCTCTCTCTATATATATATATATATACAGGGTGTGGCAGAAATACCTCCCACATAATTGTAAGACATTAGCTAGATGAAGACACCATTGCCACTAATGTCTTACCATTATGTGAGAGGTATTTCTGCTGCAATCTTTGTGTGTGCATATATATATATATATACACACACACACACACACACACACACACTCATTTAAAAAATAATTTGCAATATCTACTAATGCTAGACTAGCCCACAACATATATAATCATATTACTTTCCAAATGTTCAAACAAAATTGTCACATTGCTATTACATATTCTGAAATCAAAAAGGATTAAGTTGCTTTACAAAACTTGCTTGTCACTAGGTTTGCTAAAGCTGTTGAGTTATAATAAAGGACAAAGAAAGAAAGTATAAATAGTAATTTTTAATTTAATTCCTGTAGATATACAATATAATTGAAAATGACATTGTATTTTACTTTCCAAATTCAACAACAAAGACAGGAAGAGCTAAATAAAAAAAAAATTGTCCTTTCCAATAAAAGATGGTTGGCAATCCTACTTATCACTAATCAATATATGATTAACAATATTTTTTTAGTACTAATCCTTAATGTATACAATATGTACTATAGACAAAGATTTTAATCACTTATACATCTGAATTCTACATTCTCTTTTTCTCTCACACACACACACACACACTATCCCTGTAACCCAACACACACACACATGAGAGAGAGAGAGACAGAGAGAGAGACAGAGACAGAGAGAGAGAGTCCAAATAAACAAAAGTTCTAAATCTATAAACCTTTTTTTAATTTATTTTTCTTTTAGTAACCTATACACTCTGTCTACTAACATCATTTATAATTGGTATTATTGTATTTAGGAGATTGAAGTTTATGGTTGCTAGTATTATTGTGCATTTACTGAAATCAAAACAGGCTTAGCTCATTTTAAAAGTGACACTGAAAAGTTTTTCTTAAAGGATTCATATTAACTTCATACTTACCTTATAAATTATTCCCTACCACTCTTTTTTCTCTCAAACTCACACAGCAACTGATAACTCAATTTCTTTCACATACATATACATACACAGCCCCTTCCACAAGGACATGCACATACCTATCTGATGTCCATTTACACAAGGTATCCACTTTTACTGATAGGTATATATACTTACTGTCCCCAAAATATCAACTTATTCAACCTACTTACATATATAAATAAACAAAAGTTTGTCTTGTAAGCAGTTAGTGAGTTCAACCCTCATTGGGTGTCTCACAACTGTGACACTGGCAGACTAAGAAAAATTTATTAAATCCCTAAATAATATTTATACACTTAGGTAAGCAAAAATAAAAACAGACTAACTTATATGTAGAGATATAAACTACTTAAACTTATATATATAAAATTATGTGGTTTGGCAGTCTGAAAGATTGAAAGCTATATTTTATGGCTTTCATGAAATAAACATTATTACCTATGGGATTTTAAGTGTTTGATATTCATTAATTAATAATTTTACTCTGTCTCTGATCTATATCCTCTTGGAAATTCCATACAGATTACCATATTTATTATTATTATAGATAGATAGATAGATAGATAGATAGATAGATAGATAGATAGATAGATAGATAGATTAACTAAGGCATCTGATTGCTTGCAAATTCCATCATCAATCTGGCACCACTTTTGAAGTCATGGAACCTAAAATCCAAATATAGAAATGTTTTCTTCTATCTTGCATCTCTGCTCTTCCTATCCCAATTCTCACTCCCCCACCACATCTCTCTCCCACATTCTCTTTCTCTCTCCCTCTCTCATTTGGTTACTTATATATTCTTATCATACTCTTCTTCATAATTATCACTATCTTTATCATGAAAATTATGGTTATATTCATCAAAATTAATATTCAAAGTCACATTATTACGACTATCAAATCATTATGAACACATCATCATATCTATGATACTCATTAGAATCAGTATCATCATTATCACTATAATAAACACCACTCATTATCTTTTTCTAATAAATTTTTTTTATTTTTTTAATAAGGTAAAATACTTTATTTTTTAAACATTGTTTTTGTTTTTATTTATTTATTTCAAAAAACAGAAAAAATTTACAATTTGTCCCATAATTCCAAATAAGGGACAAGATAAAATTCCATAAAGTGTAGGATGAGAACAGTACAAAATAAATGCTATGTGAAGCACCCCAGGAATTTTATGTTTTGTCAGTCAGCAATGCATTTATAAATAGAAAATATTTCATTGTCTTCGTATTGTAATAAACAATAAAAGAAAAAGGAAACAATAGGAATTTTTTTTAAATTTTTACCGAAGTTTTATTTTTTACTTCTAATGAAAATTTTCTGATTCAAATTTCTTTAATTTTGAAATAAAGTTCATAGGTTTGTCAGTAAATACATAATCTAAAAAAGTATTTATTTTTAAAAAAAATATTTATCTTTAAAAAAATATTTATTTTTCGACAATTTCCTTCCTTGTCAATGCACTTAACCCAAAACTTCTCTATTAATCACATAGATTAAATATTAAACAGCAAAATTTTCAGATCAAAATTTTCAGATCAAAATTTAGCTAATAATTGTGCTAGGCTACAGACTTATTGACCTACTCTTGTATGTGTTTAGGAATCTGATAATCATTGATTAAATACTTCTAAAATATATATGAAAATAATTTAATAAAAAACAAATAAATAAATAAATACAAACATTAAACAAATTTAAATTCCTTCATTCTGAAGATATTTCTACTCTTCTGAAATTTACTTTTATTTGAGATTGTAACTTAAAAAATCAAAATGAATGCAAATTATGAATTCTTTGAATCTTAAAATATTTGCAATATTTTTTTATTTTAAATTTATTCATTTTTTAAATAAAAAGTTATACAAAAATGTGGGATTATTTCTTTTCATTGCTACACTCATATAGATGCTCTGAAAGTGTTTTTATCTTACCTGACAATGACCAGAAAATTATTAATCAAGTTATATATAACTTGATTATGAATACCATCTGAGTACAATATTAACACATCAATTATCCATCAATTAATAAAAAGTGATTTATATTTTATTTCTCTTTAATATTTGCTACATAAAGCAACTAACATTTGAAAACTTTCTGTTAAAAAAAGTTTTGGAGTGATATACTAAACTTTTTTTTTTTATTGTTTATTTGGTTTTTATTCATTTAATTTTTTACTTTTTGTTTTTCTGAAGGTAACACTTTATTTACTTATTTTCAGGAATCTTTCTATTTTTTTCATCATCATATTTTTTTTTTTCAATTATAGAAATCTATCATCGCACATAGCAAAAAGTTCAACATTTGTTTGCAGGTTTTACTCACCCTGAGGATAGCAAGGACAACTCTTGATTTCCCTGCTTGCACAGCAACTGTGCTGATGGTTGTTGTGGAGGGAGGTATTTCCGACACATCAGTTATGTCTGAGGTAATGTCCGACACGTTGTCAGACATTCTTGCTTGTTGTTTGTTGTAGGCCTTACAGTAATAAGGCCTGTAACATTTTACAATGACACAGTCTTATGGGCAGAGGACCCGTTTCCCCAATAGGCATGCATGCAGCAACAGCTGATGGCACTAAACGGCTCTAAACAATTCACACTAACTGAAGAATAAACTCACTTCAATGGCTTTTATAGGAGCCCCATTACTAGAAGAGCCTATTCCATTATAGAGGGGTATACCGTTTGGTACCAAATCCATAAAAACACATTTAACCTACAGTTAATGAGAACTAAAAACAAGTAGAAACTTCCTGTACATGTAAGAAATTTTAATACTTTTTAAAGTTTAGTTTTTAGGAATTAAAATTATTAATTCTTAAATTTTTTACTTGTTGATAGGTAGATGCTTCTCACCCTCTGACTGTGTTTGGATGGCCTTGTCCAAGATGAGGAGTAAACTTTTCATCCAGCAGATCCCCTCCTCTCCCCCATATAAGGTAAACAGACAGCCAGAAAGAAATATACACCAGAATGAACAGCAGTGAAACAGAGGTGCCAGCCACTGATTCTAACACTATGGGCTGAGTAACTGGCTGACTGAGTCAGAACTCTGCCCAACTTTTTCAGCTCGTTAATATTGGCTGGGGAAAGAGAATAGCAACTTAAGAGTTTAGTAAAAAACAGTTTTCTACATTTGATGATAAGAACACTCCATTTTGTTTACATTTCAAATAGCTAAAGAATGGTAAAACTATAAAGGAAAAATTTATATTAATGGAGCTATATATATATATATATATATATATATATATATATATATATATATATATACACACACACACACACACACACACACACACACACACACACACACTGAAAGATGTAAACGAAACTATTTACATAAATAAGCATTCATAATATATGGTTTTAATCTCTAATTTTTTCATAAATTTTTTGCTTAAAAATTATTAATGATAAATTTATTAATTTTTTTTCACCTCATTTTGTCCATTCTTTTGTTTATTTTATTTTATTTATTTAATTTTCAGAAGAAGGTAGCTACGTGACTAAATTTTAATATTGTTTGTTGATGGGTCTCCATAGCCAGTAAGATGTTGTCCATGTCAGATGAGCTACAAATTTTGTTAAAGGATACTTTTTATTTTTCAGTTGATGCAATTTACTTGAGGGACAAAAAAGCAACAAAAAAAAGTGAAAGAAAAACTAACCAAAAATGAAAAATGAAAATGCTTAAGACTATTAAATCTATTATTTAACATCATTTGATTGAAGATTTAAAAATATGCCAAAAAAACTACACTCAAACAAAATGAAAAATTTAATTGTTTTTCTTTCAAAACTATGTTTAATTTTCAGTACATAAATTTCATCTTTCATGAATCAATGTGTATGCACACTAAAATCTCTAAAATGGTTGGGCAATCTTTTAGAAAGTTTTGCAGTAATTTTGTCAGTCATTTCCTAAGATAGAATAAACTAATCCTTTCATTTGGGGATATGCTAAAATCTTTAAATCAGTGTCAAAAGTTATTTTCACACTTTTACTGAAAAGAATAGTCACTACACTTTGAACTAAATACAGGAAAAATGATTTTATCTACAATAGTAAAAATACACTCAAATAGATTTTCTATTACTCTTATCATTTTATTCTACTCTTCTCTTAGAGATATCTCCAAAGAAACATGATACTTAAAGTTTAAAATGAATTTTTAAAAAATGAAAAATCTTGAAGCATTTATTTTAGTTTTAATTTCAAGCTAATAGATTAAATTTAATATTTCCAATAAGCAAAATACTTTGTCATATTTCAAACTTAAATTAAATTGACTGAAATGAGATTTTTTTCTTTTTAATTGCTAAAAATGGCAAATTTTAATCATATTTACAATTCTCTCAGCATAATGTAATTCTCTTTATTAAAAAATCTTTCAAAAATAAAATATAATTTTCTGAAATTTTATTTGAGGAAGATTAGCCAATTTAAAGTTTAATTAATCTGATTTGAAACAAATATTACTTACATTTAGTTTTAAATGTCACAGAAAAGCATATTTTAACATGGAGGTAGGTGTTTCTTTGAAGTGTTGACAGCTCTATTGACAGCCTGATGTTTGGGAACATGTTTATGCACACACAAAAAAATTCAAAATTATTTTCAAAATACTAGGGTTTGCTAAATTTTAGTAAGGTTTTCCATTTATGACTGGGAAATATATATTTTACTTAATAACAATATCACCTAGCCAGTACAAATTAATACAGTGTTTTAAAAGACTTAAAACTTTATAATTTATTCTAATTAAAATTAAAAGTAAAAATAAAAACAATTCTTATTAAAATTCATTATTCATCAAAAAAAAATTTCCTTAAGACAATAGTGTCTATAATGTAACTTATTCAGAAAAGCAATAAAAAGATTTTCTAATTAAATAATGCCTTAGTTTCATTGCATTTATTATTTTACAATTCAGAGCAGATTTTCAGTAACTACAAAGAATTCCTCGAAATTTAATAATATTAAATAAGTGGAGGTTAACAAATGTAAAAAATATTTTTACAAAGATTTTCTATAAAAGAAACATTTCTAAAATAATTTAATTTATTTGTGAATAAGTCCTGAAAGTTTCATTTAAAGCCAACAATTATTTGATTTTTACAAAAAATTCCAAATCAAAAAATCCTTTAGTAATAAAAATTTCAATGATAAAACTTTGTTCTTATTAAGTTTAGGGAATTTTTTTCATCATGTATACTCATTTTTTAGCATATCTTTGGAGGGACCAACTATATATATATATATATATATATATATATATATATATATATATATAGCAATATATATATTTAATATCTTTGATTCATTGTTAGTTCTTTTTTACGAGCCATAATACTAAATTCTAGTTCTTACAAATAATCTCTTGACACTGTAGATTGCTATAATTACTGAAAAAATACTAAATAATCTGAAATTGAAAATTGGGACTTAATTGCTTTCATGCTTACTCGCTATACATAATAGTACAAATCATTTCATTGGATAACACATATCTATGAATTTTACATAAAAAATTTGACAATACCTCTTTTGCATATAATCTCTAGATGCAGATAGCAATATGTACATAGATATATATATAGCAATATATGTATATATAGCAATATGTACATAGATATATATATAGCAATATATGTATATATATAGCAATATATTTATATATACAGCAATATATATATAGCAATATATATATATATATAGCAATATATATATATATATAGCAATGTATATGTATAGCATTATATATATATATATATATATAGCAATGTATATGTATAGCATTATATATATATATAGTACAATATAGATATATATAGCAATGTATATGTATAGCACAATATATATATATATATATATATATATATATATAGCACAATATAGATATATATAGCAATGTATATGTATAGCACAATATATATATATATATATATATATATATATATATATAGCAATATATATATATATATTGCTATGTTAAAACTGAATCAGACAAAATTACCGTGCAGGAAGCAATTTGCAATGATAATATTTTAAATCAGAGCCTTTCCAACTGATGTGCATTTAATTGTGTGATATTTCTTTAATTGTTATGTAAAGCTTTCATTCATTTTTTATTTACATTTTGAATTATATTTTTAGCTTGGTTAACAAAACTTAAGTATTGCAAAACATTTTATTTTTAACAAATGTGTCACTATTGCAAATAATTTGGAAAACTCACATAAGCTATTCTAACCTTTGTAATAACAGGAAATGTTTGAGCATCATCAAATTCTTAGAAAGAATAGAAACAAAAAGGACATTTATACTTAATATCAGAAAGAAAGAGTTGAAATTTCTAGGCGGCATAATGAGGATAAAGGGCTTGGAAAATTTGATACTCACATGACAGACTGAAGGTGAAAGAGAGGGCAGAGCATAATCTACCTGGCGAGCTTGAGTGTAAGGATGGTGGAGCAGAGTTTAAGAAGGATAGCAAAAAGACAATAATTTATTAAGGGCTGCAAAGAACAGGAAATTGTGGAGAGTCATGATCAAAAAGAAGAATGTGGTTAGAGATTTTCCCTGGATATCTTAAGTTCATACACAATATTTAATATAACCACTTAACCAACCACTGTACCACAAACCTGCACAAAACAGATATTAACTAAAATTAGATTAACTTTATTATCATATCTTAATTTCACTCTAATAATTTAATGATAATCTCTTATTCTTCTATTAGCTCTTTGGATTATAGTCACTTTAACTCAACAGGGATCCTCTAAAACTCCCTTGAAAAGCCATTGCACAATCTACTCTTGGTTATTTTCAAACCTGGATATCTATCTATCTGATACCTCCTAAGTCCTCCACAGAACATCTCCGCTCTGCTCTGTCTACAACTGCAACTCATGCTTCAACCTAGGATCACCAACCTTTTGCTTCCCTATCCTTCTGTACAGTCTTTTATCATGTTGTTCTTACTCTTTCCCTTTTGTTACTTCAGGGGCCCATGTCAGTGCCATGTTGCAGTCATTATTTAACACTTGCCTTAAAGTGTGACTGATGAACAGCCATTTTCTTTGCCATACTTTGATACTGAAGAATTCTATGGAGGTACATTGAAGAAGTTTCAACATTTTTACCTGGTCTTGCTAATAATCTTGATCCTTCTTAAACTGTTGCTATGAGATATCAAACCTGGATAAATTACCTAAAACTGTGTAAAATTGTTTTTCACGTAACAATCTACCATTAAATCATGTATTAAAACTTTCCTGATGATTTCAAATAAGGTGTAGAATTATGGGTTGCCGTTGCCGAGTTTTAAGTTTACACCTGTGAACTGAAGTTATAAGTAGTGATTTGCCAGAGTTTATAATTCAACAAATCTTGAAATTTTATTTTTAAATAAATCCATTACTCAACTCAGAGTGGAGATATTATAAGTGAACAAATTCAAGTTATTTACCACAAAAACCCAAAGTATTTAGTAAAACCAACATCTATTAAAAAGAAAAAAAATGATAGTCTTAAAAGAGAAAAAAGAAACAAACTAAGAAGTAAAGACCAAAAGACAAACACCTACCGAAACATTAATATACAGTGCTCTATGTCTAAATTACCAAGACACAGCAATGATACTTACCAACATCACAATTCAGAAAGAGAGAAAGTTCAAACAGCAACATGAGTTTCACACTAGCTCAATCATCAGGTGAACAAAAAGTTCTGGTCACCTGACAATTGTGGTAGCATGAAACAAAAGTAGGGGTTCAAACTTATATATATATATATATATATATATAAAATTATATATATTATAATTCTGCCAAAGAACCAATTGTATAAGTATCTCATGATGCAAACTGTTTTTTGAAACCTATTTTCACTTCTTAAACAATTAACTCCTTAAGGGATATTTTTTCCAAATTGTTTTAAATATTGAACTAACTTTTTCATTTTAAGTATGCAATGAAACTATATATATGTTTATTTCTTGTGAAATTATTGACAAACAAATAGTGCTGAAAATAATACCCAGAGGATATTATCCAAAGATAATTAGCCAACCACATTTTTGTACCACTTTCCTATACTAACATAAGAAGAAGAAAAAAAAAAGACTAAAAATATACTATAAAATTGACAAACTTTATTCTTGAAATTTTTACAATGAAAACTGAATAGAAAAAAATGTTACATATTGTTAGGTGGGGAGATTTAAAACATCCTTTCTTTGCGCTGCTCAAAAGGGTACATGGTTCCTTTCCAGATTCTTCCCATGTTAATAATTCTTCCGTAAATCTGGTTAGGTCCCTTTTCTTCTCAGAAGGAGGAATTTCAATGAGAAAATATCCATTTTTAATTCTATTATTATTATCATCATCAATGATAATTTATTGAAATGTCATGTTTTTGTTTCTCTCATATGTGTGTAATATGGCCAACCATATAATGTTGAACTTCCTTACTCTGAGATCTCTGAAGGTATATTCTCTATCAGGTACTGAGAATATAGAAATCCTTTATTTGTTCTATTCAATGAGGAAGTAGAAAAACTAGTTAAGTGGTGTTTAATATAATTATTTATGCTTTGATACCTCTTTTATGAAGTTAATATATATATATATATATATATATATATATATATATATATATATATATATATTACAGTCTCAGTTACGGTGGACTGGTCATGTCTTGAGAATGTCTGATGACAGGATACCCAAGATTCTAATGTTTAGCCAGTTAGATCAGGGCTACAGAAATGTAGGACGCCCATGGCTAAGATACAAAGACAAGCTGAAGAGCAATTTGTCAGCAGTCAATATACCACATAACACTCTTGAGCGCTTAGCCTTGGAGCAGGTAGAATGGAGATCAATGTGTTTTAGTGGACTCAGAAATTTTCAATCTGCTTGTCTGAATCATCTTCAAGAAACGAGGGCAAGATCTAAAAGGTCATCCAATCTAACAGTGATCTCATCTCATAATCCTCACACCTGCTCCATATGTGGCCTCCTTTGTAAATCACTCACGGGTCTTAAATGCCACTTAAGATTATTGCACAAAATTTCATAACTGAATCAATTAAGCTGTCAGATCCTCTTACGCCGAAACCGACGGGAGAATCCATTATTATATATACAATCAGTCAATTGTATATATATATTAGTCAATTATATGAATATATATATATATATATATATATATATATCTATATATATATATATAATTAGCCAATTATATATATATATATATATATATATTATTCAATTATATATTATATATATATATAAAAGTTAATTATATATATATATATATATATATATTAGTCAATTATATACATATATATATATATATATATATATATTAGTCAATTATATACACATATATATATATATATATATATATTAGTCAATTATATACACATATATATATATATATATATATATATATATATATATATATATATATATATATATATTAGTCAATTATTTCTTTTGTTATCATAATATAATGCTTACTCACTTTTAATGGTACCAAGTATGACAAGTTACCATAACAGATTTGCTTATTATTCTCTGGTAGTGAAACCAGATTGTTGATAATTACCTGATATGCAAGTTGTTAAGGACATAGAAAAAAACACAAGTCAGACTGTTCTTTATTATATATGATTTTTTTGCCATCATTTTGCATTCATATTCTTCCTTCCTTTATTTTCAAATACTTTCATGCAGCACAAGAACAGACTGATATAGATGTGAAAATAGATTAAAGTAAAAATGTTCTATTAGAACATGGGGAGACTAAACCTGTAACCATGATCTTATAAACATGTTTAATTCTTGCTTTATTTTTTTAATATTTACTCACCTCTCCTTTCATATGTAATTTAAAGTGTCAATAAATTCTGACTTGACCTCTTATAGAAAGTGAAGTCAAGTTAACATTTACTTTGACCTTTTCCTCTTCCTCCTATCTCTGTATTAATTTTCTCCACTTCTTTACTCCTATATATGTTTGAGACACATAATGCCAATTATTGTGTGTATGTGTGTGTATGAGTGCAGAAAAGTAAAATGACCTTTTTAAGTTGAACTACAAACTCAAGCAGCACTGTCTATATCTACAAATATTCTATCACTGATATTGAGCACTTTTCCCTTGTGCATATTAATAAACTACAATAAAAATTATTTTCTTTTCATATATTCCATTTTTCCTCCTCATATTTTTCTCATCAATGTTGTTCTAACCACAGTCCCTCTTTCTAAACTTGACAAAGTGGTTGGCCAATTTTTTGGCTACAACTGGCTGCAGGTGAGATGTATTTTCCATTTCCAAACCTATGTTTACAATCTTATTTTCCCACTCACCCCACTAATAATAATAAACCTGCCTAACACTTTTACACTGATCAAAATGTTTAATTTAAGTTTATTTTCATGAGTTTTGCACAGTGAGAAATCAGTCAAAGATCAGGTTTTTTGCTAATAATATGATTTCCACCAGAAAATACATGACAAAGTGGGAAAAGTTTACTTGTGATGTGTGAATCTAAATAAAAGATTATATGGGCTCAAAATGGACATTTTACAAAACAATACATCAAATGTGTTGGCTGCCCATCATAATAAGAGTGACCACAATTTTAACATAAAAAAATTCTACTCTGATCAAAGCAAAAAATAATTCACAACATAAATATCTAGAGAGTGACTTGATTGCAAGGTCATCCACAGTAAATTTGTGCTCTGACTCTTACAACATTTCCCCATTCCTGGCAGATATTCTAATATCACAGTGTGGGATACCTACTGGCAAAAGTGAGGGAAAGAAAAAGAAAAGACTCTAAATGAATTTGGCTAGATATAAAAAAAAGAAGAAAATTCTAAAATTCCCAGCACCCCTTGTTTATGCACATGTGTAATCATGCCAAAATAACATATTTAGTCTGATGAAATCCTGAAGGACGAAATGCGTCACAATCACAAATAAACTTTTCCACTTTGTCATACAATTTCCCCAATATATATATATATATATATATATATATATATATATATATATATATATATATATGCAACAAGTATTCATCCAAACAATGTCTGATTAAAAAGAACCAACAAAGTCTGTCAGTTTCATTTTTTTATTTTATTTTTCCAATTTTCTTGGTGTTGAATATTGTGCTCAGAGTTGTAGATGAACTGTCTGAGGTTCATATTTTATTATTGTTTTCATCAAGTACTTTTGACTATCAAAGTAATTTTCAAGAACCAATGTGGTGTCTGTTAAGTAGTAAGTTATACATCCTGGTATGATTTGGAAAGTTTATCCACAACTTGAAGCACAATATCCAACACCTTATTCAAAAATTGAAATTTTAAAATTAAACTTGTGTGTGTGTGTGTGTGTGTGTGTGTGTGTGTGTGTGTGTGTGTGTGAGAGAGAGAGAGAGAGAGAGAGAGAGAGAGAGAGAGAGAGAGAGAGAGAGAGAGAGAGAGGCCAATACACACAAATATTTATACTTTCAGTGCATCATAGATTTTAAAAGAACTGAAGTACAGAGAAAGGCAGTTGTACTTTAGTTTTAGATTAAGAAGTTTATCAAATCATAAATATAAATTTTCAGACTACAATCCTGTTTACAGTAAAAACTACTCCCCCATATATCTATATATCTATATATATATATACACACACACACACACACACACACACACATACACACACGTGCACTTTACAGATATAGAGTTGTTAAAGAATTTTAAAATAAAGCACTTTTATATATATAAGAAAAGGAAAATATGTGTGTGTGTGTGTGTGTGTGTGTGTGTGTGTATGTCACAATCTTTTTCTTCACCCACTGTAGGGTTCAGTAATTCCCAAAGTTTGTATTTTTCTTCATCCACTGTAGGGCTCAGTAATTCCCAAAGTTTGTAAGAATCTGCTACATTGACCTATGATGTGCTAGCAGCATTAATTAAAAGTTGTTCTCCTTGACTCGATGCCTTACCAAGATGAGAGAACTCAAATTTCCCTACTTCTCTACACATAGAGGGCATTAGTGTGAAGTTAAAACAATGGCCTTGACCAGAATTTGATCTTGGATAGCTGATCCCATTTTTCTATAGATATCATTGTCAGTATATTCATATATACAAACACATAGACACATATATGATATTCTATTAGGTTGTCATACATAAAATACTGCATTTTTTGGTTCGTTGTTGATCTGGTCATCTAACGAAGTAACCTCCTTAGTATATAAAAAAATCTTGACTTATTCCTGACTTTTTCTTTCCAAAATTTTTCTTTCAATATATTGTTACGCATAAGCTGAATGAAAATGTTTACAATGAAACAAAGTCAAGTAATCTTACTGTATAAGTACAAACTGAGAAAAAGTACCATTTTTGCATTGAATCATTACATGCAATGAAAAATGGATACTCTTTGACAACAGTAAGAGAGTAGGCCAGTGGTTAGATACAAGTGAATCACAAAAACAATAACCAAAACCTGCATTGCCCCCTAAAAAGTTAATGGTTACTCTATGGTGGTCTTTCAAAGGGGTTATTCATTATTGCCTCAAAGGAAAACAATAACTAACCTTGTACTGTGGAGAAATTGAAAAAGAAACATCATAGACTTTTGAAGAGGGTTGGCCCAATTTTGCTGCATGACAACACATGGCCCACGCTTTTCAATCAATTGTCCAAAAACTGCATAGCCTGAATTATGAAATTTTGCCTCAACCTCCATATTCATCTGTTATCTATCCTATTGATTATCAATTATTTAAGCATTTTGAGCTTTTCACATGCAATAAAAAAATTCTCCAATAAGGAAGAGGTAATCGAAGCATTTGAATTGTTTATCACATCAAAGGATGAAAATTTTTTTAAAGATGGATCAAGTATTTAGAAGTACGTTAGAGAACAGCTATTCAACAATATGGTGCCTATTTCAACTAAATAAATTAGTTATTTAACATTTCAGAAGCATTTTATTTATTTCCTATAAAGTGCGTCATTTCATGTGTGACAACCTAACATTATATTTATAAAACATATAAAGAATGAAATAAATGTGTCTTTTTTAATTGTGACTGTTTCAAAAAAGCTAAATTCACTTAACATATATTCAGTTCCTCCAGACATATTAAAAGAAAAGGAAAAAGCAAAATAGAAGTCATAAGTGCACACACAAAGTGCTTTTTAAAATTTTGTATTTCTTCTCCTTTTTTAATGAGGAAAACAAGAAATCTACAATTTGAAGGAAATAACAATTTGAGTAAATAACCAATAGAAATACAACACCTTACTGAAAGAAAAAAAACACATTCTTTTAAGAATACATAAATATAAAGCATTAAGCTTCATTTTAGTAGAAAAAGAATACCATGTACTGAACACGAGAAACATTAAAGTTTTAAAGAAAATGGAAACAAAAATGGACATAGCATCAGAAAGAGAGAGTTGAAATTTTCAAGGCACATAATGAGGAAAGAGGGATTGGAAAATGTAACTACTTGCAGGAAATATTGAAAGAAAGAGAGATAGAGGAAAACAGTGAGTAACCTACCTAATGAGCTTGTGTTATCAGAAAAGGGATTAGGAGATATAGCAAAAAGACAAACTTTACTAAGGGCTACAAAGGACAGGAAATTGTAGGGAGTCATGATAGTCAATGTCCTGAAGGGACACAACACAGAAGAAACCAATCAGTGCTGTATTTTATTACTTCTTTCATAAGCAAATCAAAGATAACATTTTTTATTGTAGAAAGCCTTTTACATTCAATCAAGGTTAAGAAAGAAATAAGCTTTAGAGATATAAAATATTTTATGCAAAAAATAATATGAAGTAATGAATGTCAGTTAAATATTTTGAACTTTCTGGAATTGTTAAAAATCATTGTTGCTATAGTATTTGAATGTCTTAAATGAAGTTTTATCATGATGATTAACTTTTGACCAATATGTCTTTAATCTTATCGTGATTGATTTTTATCACAATTCTCACATTATTATTCTATAGCCATTAACTAAGCGATCAGAAATAAAGATTAAGTATCCGTTGAGACTTGAACTAGCATTCATCATCCTTGGAAGCCTATCTTTCCATTGCAGTGCAGTTAATATATTGGCTAGAAAGGCTTCAATAAGTTATATCTATATTTCTTACTAGCCTAGAAGCTTCTCTTTGGGCAGACTTATAGCTAGCTCCTGCAGGGGCTTTTGGTCCTTTGGCCTTTTACCTTCAGCATCATACGTATGTAAAAGTTATAAGAATTTAGAAATAATAAAATTATTTTATCTTTATTCAGCATAATCTTTCTTTATATATGCAACTGATCGCCATAGTTTGTTTACATTTATTTTCTGTGCAATTCTTATTTTCTTTTAAAATCACCATCTTTATGATCTTTTCACATAAAGTCACTCCTAGGGAACCAAAAACAATGCAATATTTCAAATACGTTACAGTACACATGCTAGAAAAAGAAAACATATGAGCAACATACCATGCGCCTGCTTAAGTTTTAATTACAGTTTAATTAGACAATATAAATTGCAATTGCAATGAAAAGCAAAATTAAAGTTAAACCTTAAATAAAGGATTGTTTTTTAAACCTTTCACTCTGTTCGATATTTAAATTTAACTTTAAATGAGTTATTTATTTAATTTTTAATCATGTCTAACTACCTGTTGTGGCGGAATTTAAGTGTATTAAATTACAGGAGGGGGAAAGAAGTGAAGATAAAGTCAATAACTGTTTTGACATCCAAACTCGTTAATGCATAGAATTTAAAATCTCTCCTCCTCATTCATGCTCTGTTTTTATAGCAAAGGCAGAAACCATTTCTTGACAAGAGAGGTAACCATGGATTACTTCACATTTATTACTTCAAGTTATGATTTGCCAAGATTGAAAAACAGATAGTTGGACACACGTATGCTGAGCTTTATTATTATAGATTTTTCACCAGCAACTTGTTTATTTTACTCTTAAATATTAAACATAGTATTTTTTTAATGTTTTAGGTATCATTATTATTAATTTCTGACTGCTTTTTTTTAATACCATGTCTCTTCTGGATGTAAGCAATCATGGACCTCCACAAATTCCTTAACTTTGTTATTTGTGAATTGTAATAACTTCTTGGGAAAGATAGTGGAATGGTTTCCTGTTGTTTTCTCCACAGTTCTGAATTCAGTGTCATCCTTCTTCAAGACTGGATGCCAACCAAGGTTAGAGAGTTCAGTGTACCTTGATAATTAACCCATACTTGGTTAGAGAAAAGATAAAATCAGCTTTTTTACAAAGGCATTAGTCAAAAGTGAACACAACTGACAAGGCTAAAACTTGGTTTGTTGATTCTTTTTTTGATGCCAATAACTGTTACTCTAGCTTTAACTATTTACTTATACTTTAAATATAATAACAATCTGAGAGTTGCAATAAAAATCAACAAAAATAAAATGAAAGAAAAAGTAGTTAAAAATTAATACTGATACTGCTTTATCTAAGTAATTCAAAGACTGCTTTATCTAATACTACTAGTGTGCAATAAACATGATAAAGTATATAACTACACAACTTATTTAAGAGCTACCTGCCAATAAAGCCATTGTAGACAAATTGGTAATTGCAATGCCATGAAAAGATGGATAAGGAATGACAGTTCAAACCATGCTGCAGGCTTATTCTTTATTTCTAATCAATGTTGGTTTTATATTTATTTATATCCATGAATGTCACAAGTTTGACAAAAATAAGAAAAACTGACATATTACCCAGATAAAACATATGTATTTCATAAATAACTGAAAAAAAAATACTTCCTAAGATTATTATGAAAAAACATGAGTGAAAGATGACCAAGATGAAAATACATTTTCTCAGTGCGATTTGATAACATCTTCTAAGCCAATCATATAAGCTATACAATACAATAAAAGAAAAATGGCATCAGTCTGAAGGATGGTGTCAGTTTTGTCCTGAAGTGGGTACTCCTGGGTAATAAATATTTTCATAAAATCTTGAATCATTGGACATTTTGAATCATAGTAACACTCCTATCAGTGCACCAGCTATGCCTGAGATTTAAACAGCGATAAGGTTCAGTGTGTGGAAAGAGTCCAGTGCATACAGATATAATATGGAGATTCACACATGCTCCTTTTGTTTAGCTAAAGCTGTTTGAGAACAGAACAAATGAATGTATACTGAACAGTGTCATGTACACACAGAAAATTGTTCAATCCTTTCTGCTATCATTTCTGCAACATGAGAATAATGCCCACCTACATGATTCCTGTGCTACTCAACATACTCTACAAGATTTTCAACAACTTGCATGTTCAGAACAATCACTAGAACTGATCTCTACTAAACATGTATATATATATATATATGTATGTATGTATGTATGTATGTATGATCATTTACCGTAATATTACATGTATGTTTAACCTTGAGTATATAGAAGGGTGTTGCAATTATATTTTCAATCAGTGTATATACACTAAAGGTTTTACTGCCTAAACAATCAATCTGAAAATAAAACAACTCCTGGGTAAATTGTATATACAAACATTAGTAGATGCAGAAGTGATCAAGACTAAGATGAAATATGTTTAGCAGACCCACTCAGGTTTCAAGTTACACCCTATTGCAGTTGGAACCAAATGTGTATCTGCAGCCACTGCTATTCCACTCACATATACACACAAGATGGGAGGTTAGGATAGAAAACCGTCATGAATCTAAAACCAGCCTCTTAGCACTTTATGTTTATGCTTTAAAACTGATCCAAATGAACACATGTAAGGATTCTAGCTAATATAATTAAGTAGCAGTTCAATAGTTGATAGAATTGTTTGATAGCTAAGCTTATCTTTATGAATATTAAGCAAATACTTGTCAAGTATATCTTCAAAAAGAATATTATATAACTATTATGTGATTGGTATTATAACTCACTAATTTCTACCATGAAACTGCTGTATTGTAAGTTTCTTTTCTCGTACTTCTCGTCTGTAGAAGTCCCTTCTATTTCCTTGCTTCCCTGATAACTACAATCTTCAAAAATTTAAATGCAACATCAATTGACATCTATCTTCTTGAATGCCATTCATCATTTGTCCTTTCCTTAATATCCTCCATATACTCAGTCTTTTCTCTGACTTTCACTCTCTGTAACCCCCATGCATACTAATGGCCTTCTGCTTTGCTTGGGTGAAATGATAAAAAAATTTGTTCTCATATCTATTATTAACATACGTTAATACAGATACCAACTATTGTGTGTGTGTATACATATATATATATATATATATATATATACACACACACACACACATATACATACACACACACACATACATATACATACACACACACACACATATATATATATATATATATACACACACATATACATATGTATATATACACACATATATACATACACATATACATATGTATATATACACACATATATACATATACATATGTATATATACACACATATATACATACACATATGTATATATACACACACATATACATACACATATGTATATATACACACACATATACATACACATATGTATATATACACACACATATACATACACATATGTATATATACACACACATATACATACACATATGTATATATACACACACATATACATACACATGTATATATACACACACATATACATACACATGTATATATACACACACATATACATACACATATACATATGTATATATACACACACATATACATATGTATATATACACACATATATACACACACATATACATATGTATATATACACACATATATATACACACATATACATATGTATATATACACACATATATACACACACATATACATATGTATATATACACACATATATACACACACATATACATATGTATATATACACACATATATATACACACATATACATATGTATATATACACACATATATATACACACATATACATATGTATATATATATATACACACATATATATATACACATATATATATGTATATATATACACACATATACATATGTATATATGTGTGTATATATACATATGTATATATACACACATATGTATATACACACATATACATATGTATATATGTGTGTATATATACATATGTATATATACACACATATATATATACACACATATACATATGTATATATACATACATATATACATACACATATACATATGTATATATACACACATATATACATATACATATGTATATATACACACATATATACATACACATATGTATATATACACACACATATACATACACATATGTATATATACACACACATATACATACACATATGTATATATACACACACATATACATACACATATGTATATATACACACACATATACATGCACATGTATATATACACACACATATACATACACATATACATATGTATATATACACACACATATACATATATACACACATATATACACACACATATACATATGTATATATACACACATATATACACACACATATACATATGTATATATACACACATATACATATGTATATATACACACATATATACACACACATATACATATGTATATATACACACATATATACACACACATATACATATGTATATATACACACATATATATACACACATATACATATGTATATATACACACATATATATACACACATATACATATGTATATATACACACATATATACACACACATATACATATGTATATATACACACATATATACACACACATATACATATGTATATATACACACATATATATACACACATATACATATGTATATATACACACATATATATACACACATATACATATGTATATATATATACACATATATATATACACATATACATATGTATATATATACACACATATATATATACACACATATACATATGTATATATATACACACATATATATATACACACATATACATATGTATATATGTGTGTATATATACATATGTATATATACACACATATACATATGTATATATACACACATATATATATACACATATACATATGTATATATACACACATATATATATACACATATACATATGTATATATACACACATATATATATATACACATATGTATATATACACACACATATATATACACATATGTATATATACACACATATATATACACATATACTTATATACACACACATACATATATATACACATATACATGTGTATATATATATCTATGTGTGTGTGTGTGTGTGTGTGTATATGAGCATATATATATATATATATATATATATATATATATATATATATATATATATGTATATATATATATATATATGTATGTGTGTGTGTATGTGTGTGCATAAACACACATATTTTTCATATTAATTCTGTTCAATGAAAATAAACATTAAGCGCTCTTTGTGAGTCAGTTTTAACATTTAAAATTCTATATTGTGTTAATAGGACTCGCTTGGATTATACCAACAGATTATTACCTGTGTGTGTATATATATATATATATATATATATATGTGGTGGAAGTAGGGTCCCCTCTATGACTCATAACTCCCAAATGACCATTTTAGGGACAATTTTCATGTCACTGATGATGTCTTAAATGGCTCATAAGACCTGTGACTTACAAGCCATTTCAAATTAAATTCAGGCAAATCTTCCGATAACAATATATATATATATATATATATATATATATATATATATATATATATATGTAATACACACAGTGGCACAAATAAATAGCAAGGTTTTGTGAGCATCATTAGAAAGTACTACATCTTAGTAACTGTCTGGCCACTGACACATGAGTTGCTTAATAATCAACATCTTCTGAATACAATCGTCGAGCTGCTTTTGTGGACAGCCTTCATGCCAACCACAAAGCCAAGGAACGCATGTTTTCAATACCATGGTCTATAACCTTGCAAAGGTATATGTGTACTCAGATGACAAGAACAATCTCAAGCCTGAACGCAAGACTCATAAGGAGCAGTCTGGCGCCACCAGTACACTGAAGATCATCACCAGTGTTGCCGAGGTTATCAAGGAGAACCTTAGCAAAAACTATCAAAAATCACCAAGGAAATGGGCACTAGTAGGTGAACAGTCAGGAGGTGTATTGCCATATAAAATAATTTTTGTACCTTATATATGTGCCAGTATATAAAGTTTTGTTAAAATATATAAAAAAAATGTTGTTTTCATTATCCATTAATTTTTATCTGTACCACACTCTGTGTGTGTATATATATATAAAAATATACTGGATATCCTCTATTCTACAATTTCATCATTATTACACTAGTTCATTAATGCCATCAAACAATTATAGTAATATTTAAGAAATTTTGCACTGTATTTATAAAAATATCAAAAAATTACTATTTTCTTGTCTTATAAACTAAACAAATAACTTCCTATTCACCATTCAATAATTATTAAAATTTAGTTATCAAGTTTAACATAAAATAAAATTCTGTAGTCTATTTATTTTATGTCACCAGAAAAGCATCCACAACTGAAATATACATATTTTATCCACCTCTATGTAGAGCTGACATTAAAAATTATTGGAAAACACTTATGGGTATTAAGTGCAATAGTTCTCAGGTGGCATTACTATAACAATAGTTATCCATGCCATTTCTAACAGCTAATGCTTTTAGAAAAGGTATGGTATGACTGACTTCCTCCAGCTATGGATTAAATACCTGAGAAGACCAGGGTTTCTTGCTTTGGGTAGGAGCCTGCTTAAGAGAAATAAAACTCAATTCAAACTTGAGGAGTTTTGTTTGGAGACTTTGTGGCACAATGTACATCATTCCTCTGTTATCAGTTCTTTCAAAAGTGTAGCTGATTCTCCACATGCCTTCACCACAATAATCCTTAGGTTCTAAATCAAACTGTTGGGCACTTACATGTCAAAATTGATGGGAGAGTCCACCACCATATAAAGCAATATTAAAGCAATTAATGAATTTTTTAATCCAATATTACTCCTAATTACTATAAATGTTATATTTAGGAGATACATATTTTTCAGTAGACATCCCTTTTTTTTTTTTTCAAAAAGTGACATCAATGTCTGCAGGCTAAGAGATTTTGCATTCCAACAGGAATTGAAACTGTATTCCCTTTTTTAATCAGAGAAAAGTGTGTTTTACTATTAGGCTGTCACAGTAAAAGAAGGATCAATTACCCTATTTAAGAACAGCATATTTCTTGTTGGGATATTTCAAAATTAATGTTTACTGGCCTAGAGATTGAGGATCTTAGTAGGAACTATAATCTCTTGGCTGGTAGACATTAATTCCACTGTTAAAAAAAGTCATATTTTGATAGATATGTTAGAACTTACACACTTGTCTAAAAGTAATTACACTAGTAAATATGTATGTATATGAATAAATGGGAGTATACACAGAAATCTGTTGAATCTATTAAGTTATGCTATCTCTTTATATACAGTGTTTAAAACTTGAGTGCTTATTATCAGAGATAGTGTGTTTATAGATATAAACAGTCACCATGCAGTATTCACTCCTATGTTCACACACACACACACAATATATATATATATATATATATATATATATATATATATATATATATATATATATATATAGCTCCTGAAAAATTAATTTCGGTTGAGCCCTCTGGTTTGAGGTGTGAATTTGTAAACAGTGACTATTTAAGCTAATACTGCACGACTCTTCAACAGAATTGAGTCACTCTCAGTCACTGTGTGTTTATCTGAATCTAAAAATAAACACGCTAAAATTCACCCTCATCCCGTACAGTACGCTGACGGCTTAGTGCGAGAAGTTCAGACTGACGCAAATTCAGTCGGGTTTCAATCCTAGCTAGAGGCAACCGTACGTCTAGCCACACTGATGAGCTGTGAAACAGCAAAACAGTCTGTCTGTGGATGACACAAATATATATATATATATATATATATATATATATATATATTTGATAGGTCTGTTAATGAAATTTGAGGAATAAAAAGACAATAAAATGATAACTATTGGCAATAAGATTAATGATATTTATTATATACATATATATATATATATTAATAGGCCTTTTAACTAATTATGCATATTATATATATATATATAATATCCACAATTTACTCCTGCCTCAAAAACAAATCTAGTGATGCTGACAAAGTTAACCTGGCAGTTCGTCTCAAAAAGGACCTACAATCGGTTGTGAACTGGGGCAAGAACTGGTTGGTTAACTTTAACGCCTCTAAAACAAAACTGCTCTCTATTAACCACCACAGGGATCCATCCCTGCATCCCATTAAAATGTCTGAAGCCCAACTTCTCGAGAGCTTCTCTCTGCGGCTGCTTGGTCTCATGCTGTCCGCTGACCTGAGATGGAACAAATACATCAAGTCAATTGCTTCATCCACCGCAAGGAAAGTTGGCTCCCTGTGCCGGGCCAGGAAATTTTTCTCCCCGGAATCGATCCTCCAAATCTATAAATCAATCATTCGCCCTTGCATGTAGTATTGCTGCCATATATGGTCTGGAGCCCCTGCTGTTTGCCTCAGGGTTCTTGATAAGATCCAGATGCAATGCAATTGGCACTGATCTGTCATCTCGTCTGCAGTCGCTCTCTCACAGATGCGCTGTTGCCTTGCTCTGTCTTTTTTACAAATACTTTCACGGTAATTGCTCCGATGAGCTGCTTTCGCTGGTTCCCAGGCCTCATGAATTTAAGCATCCTACGAGGCTGGCATCCCATTCCCACCCCTTCTCCGTTGAAACTGTTAGATGTAGATGTATCTTCTACTCCAATAGCTTCATGTCTCGCACATCTCGCCTGTGGAACTCCCTTCCTTATTCCTGTTTCCCTGACAAATATAATCTCCAACTATTTATGTGTAATGTCAATCGACATCTCCAGTTGCCTTGATCTATCCACTTCCCTTCTCCACATCCTTTCCCCTTTCATTCCTATCTGCTCTCGCCCCAAATCTTCTGTAACCCCCTTGCCTTGATCGATCCACTATCTTTCTCCACATCCTCTCCTTTACCACTCCTATCTGCTCTTCCTCCAAACCTTCTGTAACCCCTTTCGTGCTAGTGGCTTCCAGCCTTGCTTGGGGTGAAAAGCTTAAAAAAAAAAAAATTATATATATATATATATATATATACATACACAGTAACTCTTATTGAATGTCTATATCTATAATGTTCTATCTCTGATATTGAGCACTTTTCTCTCTAATAATATATATATATATATATATATATATATATATATATATATATATATATAAAAGGTTAATGGTTAGATTTGAATCAGACCAGGAAACAGTAATATCAAAAAGTGCTCAATACAAATGTGATAAAAAATAAAATAGAAATAAAATAAAAATAACATGTAGAGCTTTTAACTTTAAAAATTAGGAGATCATTTGAATCCGCTACCTTGGTTTCAATTGGGAGGCCAATTGATAAATATCATCTGAGGATAATGTACGGTTGAAACCAACGTAGCGGAATCAACTGATCTCCTAATTTTTTAAGTACATATATATATATATATATATATATATATATATATATATATGTGTGTATGTGTATTATTACATCAAACATTATTTTTAGTAGATACCTGTGTTTGAGTAGACACCCAGGTTTTTAAACATTGTATATTACATCTACCGACCTGTACATGCAAGAAAGCTAAAGAAAATGTGTTCTCCTGCAGAGTTCAGATTTAAAATGAAATTCTATTATTTCTTTAGAAATAAATATATATATATATATATATATACACACATAACCATTTTGTTTCAACATTTCTGGTGTCTTATCAAGTGGTGGTGTTGAATGTATAATAAAGAGTTTAAAAGGTTTAATCAAACAAACGCCCCTCAATAGGGGAAATGCTGTTACATAATCTACAATGACCAATCAAAATACAAGTACAGGGGTTGGACAAAATAATTGGAACAGGTGCAAATTCCACTCCTATATTTCAAAGACCTATTATATTAAGAACTTTAACTAAAACTTTGTAATTGCAGGTTATATCTATTGTAAATACGTTTATTTATCTAATTTACTGCTTTCGGCTTATTTATTTTTAGAATTTAGTAAAATTTAAGGTAAATGCGTGACCTCTCTGTGTTCGAAAATGGGCAAATTGTTGGAGCTCGCATGGCAGGAGCCTCGATCACTAAGGCTGCTAAACTGTTTGTTTTTTCAAGAGCTAGCATATCAAGAACTAAGGATGCAATTCACAAAACAGGGTAAAACCTCTAGCAAGCATAGCAATTTGGGCGGGACTTGCAAACTTACTGACAGGAACTGACGTGCATTGAAACGTAATGTGGTGAAAAATCATCAGACTACTGTGGCCAAAGTTACTGCTGAGTTGAATAATCATCTGAATAGTCCAGTTTCTACTAAAACTGTTTGTTGTGAGCTCAATAAGAGATGGATATCATGGAAGAGCCGCTATAAAGAAACCTCTTCTCTCCACTCACAACATTCAGAAGTGGTTGAAGTGGTGCAGAGATCACAATGCCTGGTCTGCAGACCAATGGAAGCAAGTCATATTCTCAGACGAGTCCAGTTTTTCTCTTTTCCCAACTTCAGGGCAAGTTTATGTGTGGAGGCAGCCCAAAGAAGCTTACAACCCTGACTGTGGATCAGTGATAGTTTGGGCCGCTATATGATGGAAATGTCTCAGTCCAATAGTTGCACTGCATGGTAGAATCAACAGCAAAGATTACCCAAACATTTTGGGTGATCATGTTCATCCAATGGCCCAGACTTTATTCCCTGATGGTGACTGCATTTTCCAAGACAATAATGCTCCAATACATACCGCTTGAGTGGTTAAGAATTGATATGAAGAGCATGAATATGAGCTAGAACATATGGAGTAGCCTCCCCAATCTCCAAATATCAATATTATTAAACATTTGTGGTGCATTTTGGAGCAACAAGTTGTCGTGTCTTAAAGAGCTGTTAATGGAAGAATGGCTGAAAATTCTTCTGGATGAAGTCAGGAAGCTGTACGATTCCATTCCTAGACGTATTAAAGCCGTATGTGAGGCTAAAGAAGGACCAACTCCATATTAAATAAATTTTCTTTGAATTTAACAAGTGTTTCAATTATTTTGTCCAACCCCTGTATATGAAAATTCAAAAACTTGACAACGAACCATGGTTATAATTATTAATGTCTAAATGTTAGTGTTAGACTAAAATAGAAATGTTGATGTTATAATTTTTGAATAAATAATATTTGCTCTACTCTGTATTGAGCACTTTTTAAGAATAGTATTTTTGGTTATTGGAATTTATTCTGTCTATACCAATCCTATACTTTATATATATATATATATATATATATATATATATATATATATATATCTAAATCCTTTATTTTATACAACAAATATTTTCAATATAATTTCCTTTCTTGTCAATGCACTTAATTCACTAGTGAATATTAATTAAATAGATTGAACATTATACAATGAAAGTTTCAGCTTAAAATTCAACTAATAACTTTCTATCAAGCTATGGTTTTACTAAACTACTCTTATATAAGTTGCTCTCCAATAGTAATGGGTACATGGCTGACTGGTTAGAAGATTAGTGTTCTGATTATGAGATCTCACTATGGTTGATTTGTCAAGGAGGTGACATGATAATATCTGCCTGTAGAGATAATCTGAGAATACAGTACTATTGAGAAGTGTCTGAAAAACCACATCATAGGTTGACCCAAGCCTTGTGAGTGAAAATCAGTAGATGAAACTGTTCAAAAGCTATCGATGATTGGGCTAATACAAAGTCACAAATCACTGTGAATGAGAATTTGAGTGACTAGCATTTGTTCAACTACTGATCATGCTAAATTATGTACATTCTCCCATAAACTATAACTAAGGTCTGCTCAGCATAGTTACAGTATAAACCACAGATTGACTGTAAGTGTTGAAGAAACATAAAATGTGCCTGAGCAGCCATCTGCAACAGGGATCAGCTTGCTACTCTAGTAGACTCAATAGTTTCACAAAACTGATGGATGCTAACTACAACTATTACCTACTAGTTCAGAGTATTTAAACAGGTTGATTGATCAATTCATCAGTCAAGTTATCTAGCATTTTCTATATCTGACCAGACATTTCCCACATCACAGAAAATCATTCCACCAAATAATAAAAGAAAAACACTTTGTTTCCTCTTTCTTTGAGAAAGACATATTGTTCATTAAGGTCTTTATAATTTTGGGTAGTATTCTCCATATATGTGTATTAAATGTTATCTAAAAATGTGTGTGTGTGTGTGTGTGTATCTAAATATATATATTTCGAAAGATAAAATTCACTCCCGCTGCCCAAAATAAATTGAGGAAATTAGTTTTAACACTCATGCACTACTTAAGTCTTTATTGACTCTAAACTCTTCCTTGACCAGCAAGTATCAAACCAATTTCTTCCATCTTCATTTTAAGTAGGAGGAAAATAGGTAGGTAGTTAAATATATACATAGGTAGGTGATGTCTAGGACATATATGGTTCTGTAGAATTTGGAGCCATTCCTGACAGCTGATTGACTTAGAGATACCACCTCCTACAGACGAGGAGAGATTTTTCTCAAGAGAACAACTCCAAGATTTGTGAGGTTGTTATTTTACTAAACTTAGGTTAGTTTGACACAAGGCCACAAGTATGAGGTAACTAGTGACAATTGAACTCACTACTAATGATCTACAAGTCCAACTTACTGATCATTGTGCTATAGGGGCACCAAAATTTATTTACTAAATATAGATTAATTTTGGCACAAGGCTACAAGTATAGGGTAGCCAGTAAAATTGAAGTTTCTAATAATGATCTGCAAGATGAATTTGCTAGCCATTTGCTAGCAGATGCACCTCCCATACCTGTTACGTTGGGAGCATCATCTTAACTGTTAATAGTTAAGTCTACTGCAGGGCATTTCTATTTATAATACAATGAGATTACAATATTTCACCTTTCTTGGCAGATCTTCTATTATCACCATGTGGGATACTTAATAACAAAATAGATAAAAACAAAAATTGCCTAGACTATATAGTCAAAAATATATTAAAATAAAAAAATTAAAATTTTTGAATTTCAGTGTACTATCTTTACATCAACATAAACATCACTTTAATTTGATGAAGTCCTAAAGGAAGAAACATTTCACATGAAAAATTTTCCAATTTTTCATTCATTTTTCTAAAAATGATCTTAAAAATCAAACTTTTCTAAGAAAATTGTTTATTCATTGAATGTGGGTTGTTTCTATTGCATAATTGTATAAATTTTATCTTAAAATGTGTGTGTATATAAATGTATATATTTAGAAATATAAAATTAATTTCTGCTACCCAAGCTTTGTAAAATTAAATATATATATATATATATATATATATATATATATATATATATATATATATATATATATGATTAATACAAATATAAAATTTGTCACTTAGGGGATTGATGTTATATTCAGCTTCCCAACTCCAGAGTTTCATAAATGAAACTTTTTTGTAATCATCCAGTCCACTCATCAGATTTCAGCAACTGATTGATAATTTTCTCATTTTTGTTATTTTTATATTAAAATAATACTAGAGCATGCGTGTGTAAATTCTAAATTTTGAGAAATATATATATATATATATATATGATATGTTTAACGTTCTTTTTATAGATACAAGTATTTAAGCAAATGCTCTGTTTTATAATAAACAGTATTAAATAACATTTACCGGCCTGAATGTCCGAGAAATTTCCATAGCCGGTAAATGTTATTTAATACTGTTTATTATAAAACAGGGCATTTGCTTAAATACTTGTATCTATAAAAAGAACGTTAAACATATCATAAATGTCTTTAAAAATAAATTGTCGGACATTGTCCAATTCATATATATATATATATATATATATATATAGAGAGAGAGAGAGAGAGAGAGGGAGAGAATATTCTTGACATTCTAGAATGCTATTATTATATAATATTCTGTATAATTACATAATGACGAGTAAGTTTGTGTAAATCTAAGAAAATGGGACTCAAAACAAAAAAGACAAAAGCAAGGCTGAAGAACATTTTACAGCCAATTAATATCACAGAAATTGAAATTTTGTTAATTTTTTGAGATGAGGAATTATCATTACTATACACTTTGCTATTCAGACCAGCATGTTCATTTTGGTTATTCCATTGGTCAGGATTATACTTGAACCTATAGGTAAACATTGATTGGATTTGTACCAGAGTCTTCTGTTGGTGATGTAGTCAACATATTCTAGGCCACACTAACAAGATTATGATGAAAAATAAATATATGTAGTGTAAAATAAATACTTCTTTTTAATTATTTGCTTAAGGACCTTTTATCTATAGCATAACAAACAAGCTTGTTTTAACTATGAACAAGTCTACATGCATCAAAGTCACCTGATGGCAATGACCTAATTTTTTGACTACTTTTTAAATTCATAGCAAATAAGCTGATTGTATAAAAATACAGAGTAGGCTTGTTGAAAGTTATGAGTTGGAAAAGTAGTTGAATGACATCATGACTTTAATGAATGAAAATTATGAATTTTGATATTTCTAAAATGTACTAATCTTTCCCTACTGTTCAGAATAAAGCAAACCAACAGTCCATATCAATTGCACACTCTGTTATCATTATTCCATTGTTTTGCTTTTATTAAAGATTTCAGAAATGATTGGTTTGAAAGCCTGAAACAATAGCAGGCAAATAATTCCTTGACTAATGTTCATAATAATTGTACCAGGATCTCTGGTTTATAAATTAACTCTTTGATTGCTTATTAAGCTAGAATCATGACACAAATATATTGTAGGACCAAAAAATTAGAAAAAACAGTACACTGGATGATTTCATTCTCCTCCTCATAAAAATGAATCAAATTGATGCATGTGACAATAGGTAAAGAAGCAGTATAGCTATGACAGCTATCTCCAAGGTGTCAACTGTTCTAAGTTTTACTTGAGCAACAGTACCAAGGGTATTTCAGGAATGTGAATTTTGGAGATATATAAGCAGCATATAAATACTACTGGTGCCAATGACTGACAAAGATGGTAACCACTCGATGAATGAGAACATTGTATCAAATCATATCCTAATTAAACACATCAATCAACACACTGTACAGCATATACTTTTCTAGTTATCAACAAGGGAACCATTACTGATACCACAAAACTGGTTACTGTGCATTACCTGTGCTAGAAAACAAGCTTGACACCTTGTCTTTTGGTTAGACAAATCCAGTTTCCAACTTTTTCAGTTGGACAGTCAATTGGGTATGAGGCTATTGATCTAACCAGTCAACAACGTATCGGACAAGCAAAACTGGAACCTATGTTGACAGGTACACAGACCTGTTACAAGAATGTTTTGAGATGGGCAACTTTTTTTAAGTCAGTGAGGAAGTGAATAAGGATTTGAGCACTAAAATTTTCAGAGGTGGAGGGTCAGCAGCACCTGCCTTGGAAACAGGTCTACGGGTGCAGCATATACAGATCTTAATGCAGACCATTAGCACCCCTTTATGTTTGCCATGCTTCCTTAGGTGGTAATGGTTTCATTCCAGGAAGATAACACAATCCATCATCATTTTTGTGTGATGAAATTGATTCCTGGAACATTAGACTTCCAGATACTCCACTGCATCCTCTCTGCTCACCAGATTTAAACCCTATTGAGTACACATGGAACATGGTACAAACCTCACTAAATTCCCTCAATGCACAACAATCATAGATTCCCTGGCTGTCTATAACTGTGGGGTGCTTGCAAAATATCAGTATAGATATGCACACATGATGGTATCAGGAGAGCGGTTTTGAATTTTATGGCAATTCATTTTTAGATCTTTAAGGCTGAAAATCATCCAAATGTGCCTGCAAGATTCACATGCTTACTGTCTGGGTGTGCCTGAATACAGACAAGATCAAGTAGCGTTGTATTCCAATACGCAACACCTGTCACATGATCAACTAGGTGCTGAAAATCTACAACTTTTACAAAGTTGTGGATTTCTAAAATCATATCCCATAACCAGTCATACCAAAGAAACTAAAATTAGTATCATTTAAAAGAGAAATCAATTTACTTTCATATAAAATCAACCTGGAATACTTTATTTTCAACAGTTCTTGAGATATCTCAATTTAATTGCATTAACATCATATATTCAGATTTTTCATTCAATCAGGACTCCAGGGATTTAACAATTGAAATCTCTTAAGGGCTGATAGGGTTAAAAAGGTATTACCGATAATTGTTTGTAAATACTTGTTGAAACTTAAATATAATCTACTTTTAGCAATGTAAATAGTATTTTATATATGGATAAAACCTATTTTCCTTGTGATTAAATTTTCAGAATATATCCTGATCCTTAATACTAGAAGGGTCAAGATAGTGAAATTGACACATTTATATTTTTAATGTTATGTTTTCAGAGTAGGTGCAGGTAATAGCATGAAGAATCTAATCCCCAACTCCAGATAGGATAGCTTTTGTTCAATTTACACTAACACTCTTGGAAAAGGCATGATTCTTCCCCCTAAATAGGAAGTTATTTTTGAAGTGATACCACAATATAGCTCAGAGAGAATTTATTACAACAATTATTTTCCATGTTTTTTTAAAAGAAAATATATATTTGATAAAATAAAGAAGTTCTACTTCAAACAGCATACGTATTAAAAATGATATGTGCAATTCATCAAAAACAGATTTAAGATAGAAACTAAATCAAAAATACAACTACCACATCTGTTGCTTTTGTGGAAAGTAACATGTGATAAATTTGCAAAAGATAAAGCAAAGATCATTAGTGTGACTTGTGAAATTTTCTCAAGGCTCTAATCATTATACATATAAAAAAAAAAATTAAATTATAGTTATGTAATTTATATCAGAATTTTTAGGTGAGAAATTATTATTATTATTATTAGATTTGGACTAGTATACTCATCTTGATTGTTGTACTCACAATGTTCAGCTGCAATACTTTCTAGTCTTCTTCAAGTGTCTGTCCTCTTAGTAACTATCTTGAAATTTCAAACCAAGCACTTTATTCAATCTATGGAGATAGATTATTCTCATTCCAATTTCTATGCTTAGGGGATGTCTTGTATCAGTTAATACTTTCCTGTTTATTCTATTGTGCTATTTGTCCATCTCTTTCACTAAACTAGAATATATAACACATGACCTCTTTTGTGATGTTGGATGGCTTTGCTTGTCACTTTTGCTATGTCAAGTGAAAGCTCGTTATCACTTCCGAAAATGCTTGTGATATTCGAGACTTCATAGACACCAGTACTAATATCCGCACTAGTAATACTGGTTCAAATAGTAATCACCAAATAGTATAATGATCAGAAGATAATCGTAATCCATATAGTAGGAGAGTAGAGAAAGTGAATGCATAGCAATAGTGGATAGACAAGAAGAGTGATCGTATAGTCATCATGCTACTTCCTATTTATTCACTTCCTTTATGATCATGTGATCTACTTAATAATGGAATCACCAGTGAGTAACATGGGCAGTCTAGTTTCAAACCCCAGTGTCGGCAATGACACTTACTCTTATAAAACAACCTAGTAGATTAAAGTGTTGATCAAAGTATATTTGATTCTCAGACTGTTGAGAGTTCAATCCCAGTGTCAGATAGAGTGGAAAAATCATATACACTAGTTCAGTGAAAGAAATGGACAAACAATATAAAGGTAAAAAGACTGGAGAGTATTAATTGATATAATACATTCAATCATTATGGAAAGTGGAATGAAAACAATCTACTTGTTGAAATTGAATAAAGGGTTCAGTTCAAAATTCTGAGAAGTTTGCTGAGTATTATAATAGACAACTGAAGAAGGCTGGAAAGTAGAACAACCAAAATGTAAGTATAACAACCAAAACAAATATATGAATGCAGACATATGATAAGTCTGTGTGTCATCTATTTTGATAGATTTATAAAGTAATATATGTATCTGTGCTATCCAATGGACACTGAAAAGTTTTCAGCCTAACTTCCGAAAATGGCCAAGCATCAAAATCATTTTTGGAATCTTTTCTTGGTAAGGCAAAAATTTTCAGCAACCACTTATAAACTGTAATCTTGTTAAGGGTAAAAAAATAACAGGTTATCTTTGCATTTATCTAGAGAGTTCTAGTTCTATAACCATCTGTATCATAAAGCAGTCCATAAAAACATATTTGATACTCCAAAGAACCTGAAGATAAATCACATTGTTGAATAACCAACCAACACAGTAAACATTTAGACAGAGTTAAAGAGAAGCGTTATAATTTTAATAGATCATAAAAGTATTTCCTAAATTTTCCCCAGTTATACAATAATTGTTCAACTTTCAATCATAACTACAAAACATAAAAAGAAAAAAATAATAATTTATAAAATCCTAAGTGGGAAAATTATAAAGTTGCATTTAAGAGAGAAAGAAAGAATGAATTTTACTTAAGTGATGTAACCCAATAATTCAAATTCCTCAAACTTTGACACAGCACTTAATATTAAATAAGCTTGTTTACTTTTATATCAATTTTGATCAGTATATGTTAATGTATATTTGTGGGTAGTGTGGAATTGGACAACCAGGTTCAAATTCTGACTGAGTCAATTGCATTCTTGTTCACATAAATGCCATTGGGAAATCTATCTCTTCTCTCTCCAGCTATGAGTTCTCTAGCCTTGGGTGGCAGCCAGTCTAGGAGAAAGATAACTGCAAATTCAAAAACTGAAGAAACCAATGGGAAACCATTTAATTACTTTTTCCATGAAGTGATGTTAATTCACAGATAATAAAGAAAAGGAATCTGTGGAGAGCCATAATCGCTTACATCCTGAAGGAACATAGCACATGAAAAATATTAAACATGCAAATCTAAGTTTATTCATAAAATTTCATAAAAAAAATAACCCAATAATTTGTAGCTTTTTAAGTTACACTTTGAAAAAAACTTTTATATAAGATTACTCACAGAAAATGTCATGTTGTATTATTTAATTTTAAATTCATATTCTAAATATTCAGTTTTCTAGTGATATCCAGCCTACACTACGATATATACTAGCTATAGTAGTTTTGTTTGCATTTCTCTGTTAAAGATTAAAAATGACTGATTGCTGATTGTTAATCTCTCTTTCTCAAACTTATTGCTTCTCTTTCACCAATATCTTTTATTCAAATTTTCAATGGCCATAAGAATTCTGTAGTTTCTAGTTTAATATACCAATATTATTTAAAAACAAACAAAATATGTGATTAATTCAACTAACCAATTAATTCAACTTAAAATATAATTTAAAAAATTATGTTTTGTTAAGAAAAAAACATTAATGAAATGATAGTTCCTTAAAACACTATATTATTTTAAAAAATGGGAAAAAGCTTTGTTAAAAATCAGTGTAAACAATAAACAAATTCCTTGACTATCCTATGCATATGTATAAAAGAAGTCTATTTTAGTTTTCTTATATGAATTTAATATCTTATTAATGATATTAAATATTAATTGAAAAAAAAAAAAGTGATACATTTTAAACATTAAAATGATGATTGCCTTGGTAAAATATAATACAAATTCAAAGAAAATATTAATTTTAGTTTTGTATATTTAAATTATTAAATTTAAATAACTTAAAAGAACAAAAATAAAATTAACATTTTCTTTCTTGATCAATATTATTTGAAAAATAAAACAAAGAAATATAAGTGACTAATTCAAATAATTACAAACATTTAAAAAATAAATTTTAGTATTTGTATTTCATTTTAAATTCAAATAGTAATTACCTGCCTACCTTCAGTTCAGATGTTCAAAATCAAAGTAGATGTTTTGGTTTATGGCCATATCACGTTGAAACACCAGTTCCCATACAATCACCAAAGTTAAACAATGTCAACTCTAGTCAGTACTGACTAGGCATGACATTGCTGAATAACAGGTGCTGTAAGCTTGGCTGTGCAGGTGGTGTAATAGATAATGGCTCAGAATTGTTAATCAGAGATCTGAGTTCCAATTCTAGTTGGGTTCATTATATTCACTAACGAGCAAACACGCTTGGAAAAGGTACAAATCCATCTCTCCCTGCCACCTATTGCCTTAATTAGTAAGACTTGTATCACTAAATCATTATGATCTAAAAAAAAAAATACATATAAATAAAAAAATTCTTAGAATCTAAAAATATTTTCAGACTTTAAATAGCCTGTAAAGGGTTGATAAGCCATAAAAAACAAATCAATCAATCAATCAATCAAAGCAGAACTCCTTTAATTTTATAAATCTATTTAGCATAACAAAAACCAAGAAACAGGACAACAAAAGAACAACAGCTTTTATAAGATAATCTAGTATTTATAGATAAAACATTGGAAATGTCTTTTATACACTTTTCTCAAATTGATATTTAAAGCTAAAATATGTTATCACATTATAAATTGTAGGTAATAAACAAGTGCATGTCTTTACAGATACTTCATTTTAAACATTATTACACTTGGTGGGGTAATTAAATCATAAAAGTTGTTAGATCAAGCATTTTGTAATATTTTATGAGGGTGGATCAATAATGTAGTTATTAGATGAAATTTGCACTGTTTGATCTGTAGATAAGCATTGGATCACGTGCATTTGTGATACAATGGGTTTCCACATAATTGGCTTAGAACACCCACCAAGTAGATGACTGTGAATGAATTTATTTGGGCTAATTTATGACTGCATAGACAGTAAACTTTAGTAGTGAGGGCTTCAAAGCAGCCACCTTCTCACTAAAGGGAATTGCAGTAAATAAATGAAAACTTTTGGGATCAAGTGCCACTTAACCAGAAGTTAAGAAATTCCAATTGTAGGCTTAAATAAGCAGAATTACAGTGAGAAAGGTCAATACCAAATTGATCATTAAGGAGTTGTGAGCTACATGTCAAAGTAGAGATAGGCACAGGGATGGTAGGTGAGAGTTGGCAGTCAAAGAGAAGGAGTGAAATGGTTAAAGCAAGAGATATATAGAGTTTGATTTCTTGTCAGCTGAAAGAAAAATTTGATCTGTTAGTCTACTGTAAGAGAAGATGGAAGTAACTGTGAAGGTGCCCCAAATGTCGCCTCCCTATCCACAGACTGTCAAGTGAATCCATGAATAAATAACCAAACATAGTGGAAACAGGAATCCTTTTTTTCATTTCTTGTGGTATTATTACACCTTTCATTTCATCAGGCCATTCCTAGTTTTTGTTCACACTGAAGCAAACTAGAATCAAAACAATGTGGGATGATTTATCCAGTGATGAAAGACTAGGAGAGGGCCCTAGTGTATGTCCACACATTGACAAGGAAGGGGATTATGTTGAAACATACTTATTGTGAAAAATAAATAAATTGATGTATTTATGTATGTAACCTAGCTTAAAAATTGTGTGTTGCTATGCATAAAACAAATACCATTCATATTTTTTCAGCTAAAATAATTTAGAATAAGAACAATAAAGTAATTCAGTTTGTGATAACATCAAAATAAAATCTCCAGTTTATTAAAAATATTAAAATATTATAATAGTAGTAGTAGTAGTAGTAGTAATGTCATACTAACCAAGTTTTTTCCATTAAATTCTAAGTTGATAGAATACTTCAAAGGACTTTATAACTGATGTAATGGAATAACCTGTCACCCCCATGAGTGACTACACTATAGGTAGTAACTACCTATAAGTATCAATACTAATACTATATAAGGTCTACAGAGACTAGCTGGGATCTGTTCAGTATGACTCAGACTTATGCGAGAACTACCGACCTTCCAGTAGTAGCACTCAATACTGGATTGACTTGCAATGACCTTGTGCATAACTGTTACCTTTATTCTTATTGTACTGTTTTTTTACAATAAACCTTTACTTATTTTATCCACTTTGTTTTTTCTAGTATATATTCCTATTAGCATGAAATATAACAATAACTTAACAAATGTAACAATGAATGATTTTCAATGCATAATGGATCAACATTCCAAAAATAATTTCATAAATTTTCATTTAAAAAATCATCTAAAATAATAATTACTAGAGATCAATACTAAATATTAAATTGACATGTTATTAAATTTTAAAGAGTCAATTAAGCTGCATATCAAACTGCAATGAAGAAAAACCTATAGTAAATTGAATTTTACTTTTTATATTGACAAATGCAAAATTAGAATCATTATCTATATTTTGTTAGCTATTCCCATGTATATTTTTGTATATATTTGTAAAATTACTGAGAAGTACTTAATTGGAAATAATTGACCATTTTAAAAGATAAAAGTGATAAACTCTCAGTTGGATTTTATGCAGCCTTGTCTAAAAATTACAACACACATGTATCAATAATGTCCTTTATATTAAAAAAATAAATAAACAAACAGAAATGGCTGCAATATCTACAATAAAATCTTAAAAAGTATTTTTATGTCAATAGAAAAATATTCTACAATTTTGAGAAAATTCATCATCTTTCCAAGAGTTTTTTTTTTCTTAAGCCAACTGAACTCATTCTTTTTGTTATTTGTTTTCCAACTGTTCCAGCCTTCTTTAGGTGTAAGAAAAGAGAGAAGCTTTTTTTCTGGTAGTGAAAAGCAGAAAACAGTAGCAAACTGAAAATTATGTTCACAGCAACATTTGTAATATAAGTTATTCTATAATGCCTAGTCCATGATTTATACATGGAAATGTTCTCAATTTTTTCTTTGTTTTTGTCTGAATTTCTAAGATGAAAAATTATCATTATTTACATGTGGACTATTCTTTGTAAACAGAGAAATCCATACTTTGTCACTATTAAGCAACAAAATCCACAATGTGGAAGCAATATAAATAACAAAAAGGAATTCAATTGTTTGAAAAATAAAAAATAAAAAAATCTGGAAAAAGTTTCTTTACATTTTGGAGATAAAACATTTCAGTATATAGTTTTAAAATATTTATTATTTTTAAGAAATACTTTTTAATTTTTTTCATGCTTAAATAATACAATACAAAAAATAGAGTTTAATTGACACAGTCTTTATATATTGTTTTTTTAAGAAATTCAAAATTGATATCTCAATTTTGTAAATAAAAAAAAAGAAATGATAAAAAGCATCAAATGGACAAACAAGCAATTCAGAAGACAGGATAGAAATCAGTCAAAAAGAAAGATTAAATTAAAATAAATGGAAATCAGTCAAAAAAAAAATAAAAAAAATAAGATTAATTGAAATAATTTATATTCTGTAAGCAAAACCTTGCAAATTAAAATAAAATAGTTAAAAATCATTAAAAGATACAATACTTCAAAAATAGAAATGAGAAGTAATACTTTTTTTTTTTAAATCAGTATGCTTCAGCAGATCCCTCTACTCAACTTTGACACATTTTCTCTCTTTTTAAATTATCACATTTCATGCAATAAACATAAAGCCTTTCAAGATTGAACTTAGAAAAGTAGTTTCTACAGTGTAAAGTCTTGCACAGTAAATAATTACACCACCAAAACAGGATTAGATATTACTGAGTGAAATAAAGTCATTTAAAAAAATGTACAATTGCAACATTAATCCAATTAAATATTTTAGATTTATATTTTTTGATAAGAAAAATGGACAAAGTTAAGCTAAATGATTTTCTTTCTACAAAAATAATTTATAGCAATGTAGTTTGTTTTGCTCTTTTAGAAAATGATTATTTCTTTGAGAAACTGATCACTTTCAAGACAATGAAAGTTATAAAGTGGAAACTAGTAAAATGGCACCAAAGTAAAAGTTTCATTTACCATGTAAGTATATAGTGCTACACAAGTCTCACAGTGTATCTAACATTATAACATCAACTGTTCAATTTACAGTGTATACTGCTAAACTGTACTTTATTTTTGTATCCACCTGGAATCTGCCTTGTTACACTGTTAGTAATTAAAAATATAACAATTCTATCCACAGTAGGAACAGAGTATTTCTTTATGAAACATTTTCATAGTATCAAAGATGATGAGAGAAGGATTTGTTGAATCAAAGATAAAGAAACATGTTACCTACATCATTTTCATAAAGAGTAAACTACATCAGAAAATACATTTTTATAGAAAAGTATTCATTTTTGGTTAGTTAAATCTTTACTTAAATTTGTCAGAATAAATAAGAAAAACAAATGCAAATTTATAAATTTTGAGACAGATTATGTGTCATTTCACAAATATAAATTGAAACTTCTTCCCAGTTGTCTTTTGAAAATGGTTTTATTTTTATGATATAAGAAATAAAAGGGTAACAAGAATTAACTGATTTTGACAATCAAACACTGTTGTGTGGCATATTCAATATTATCTAATAAATTAAAATTTAAATAATGAACTATCATTTACTATAATGTATTCTAATTGGATATGACAATATCCAGTTAGGATGTTTTGATCTATTCAACTATTTTACCATTTTAATAAAAGTTATATTGTTTTTATTATAAAGAGACTGCCTTCATTTGTGATGTCAGCAAAACAGGATGCATCTTAACAGATATTTTTTATACGTATGCAAAATGTTAATATGTAAAAGAAAATTCTCTTTTCTAAGTATCTTGTTATATACTTTGGAGATTAAAACAGAATTTACCAAGTCTAGAAATAAGAAACAGGCATAGCAATAACAAGCAACAAAACCTTCCTTAATTTATTTACTTTTGTTTTCAGTTAAAATATAAGCTTTGATAATGATACCCAGCAAAGGACAGAAGAAAAAGAAATCTTTATCTGGGATCTTTTATAAGTTGTGGAAATGTAACAAGAATCAAAAAAATAAATTTAAAAAAAGTCAATTTGATGAAAAATTTAATTTCTCTTGATAGTTTTGCATATTTAAAAGGATACTCTATACACTGTTCTAAATAACTTAAATAAAACTTATGATTAATAAACAATATTACTATCAATTTAATATGGCACTTCATTGTAGTGTAATGGTTAACAAGCTGATCCTTGACCATTAGTACTTAGCAGTAAGCTCAATCCTCACTGGATACCCCCAACTTAAAGCTTAAAGTGTAAATTAAATCATAAAGTAAGTATTAATACTTACTATCAATTTAATGAAAATGTTCCATACAAAGTCACAATAAAAAAACAGTATGGCTTTAAACTGAAAATTTTAAATTAAAGGCTCTGCTTCTTTTAAGAAATTAAAATTTTAAAAGTAACTGTTATATTCAGCATATCACAAGAAATCTCAAAATGAAACAGCAAGAAAGGAAAATTTACAAAGCATGCAGGTGTTGGTCCAAAGGTAGAGATCTTGACCATTCCCCTTGTTCAGGTAAAGTATAATTAAAAATTTACTTTAAATATCTAAATAAAGATCTTTTTTCATACTGTTTCATTTTTTTCATATTGTGTTTAAATGGTAAAATGTTTTTTTTGTTCTATTTATTTAATCATTTCACCCCAAGTTAGGAAATAAAAAACACTAAGATGCAAAGGGTTACTGAGTTAGAGAATATGGGAAAAAAATAAACACTACTAAAGAGAGAGTGAGACACTGGGATCTCTAGAAGTTGATCAAACAAAAAGAGAAAGAAAGAAAGAAGATGGATTGAAAAGTGGAGAAGAAAATTAAAGAGAAAATGCGTTCAAAAAATCATGTTTTGAAATAATTCCAAGGAGAATTTAACCCAAGATTAACTAAACAGAATTCAGTAAGATTGAGCAAAACCAAGACTATTTGTCCTTCCCCACTTCTTACCAATAGGAAAGAGACCATTAAGGTATCCACAAAGATGTCAGATAAAATAAAAACATATGTTGTCGATAAAGAGACCAAAATGGTCACCAAAATAAATACCATTCACAATTCCTCTGGACAAGGAAAAAAAAGGCCAGGAAAAAAACATCTGTTTTAAATCAGCCACCCAGAAGAGAAATACCCCCACAGAGATAAAGACCAACTGGGTGCATTCGTCATTATAATTTCTGTGACATTCATCCAGAGAAAATTTTATACCCAAACATTAATTCGGATTGCTTTGGATAAAAGTGATAAGGAAAAATTAATTACTATTTTGAAGTGAGCATGGACAAAAAGGATGTGTGGTCTATCGATTCTAAAAAAAAAAAAAATGCATAGACAGAGAAAAGATAAACTTTCATTTTAAGGAGAATAGAAATAATTTTTCTTTCCTTTTCCAATTCTTGAGTGGTTAGGTCCATTGAGAAATCCCAGCATGGGACAAGCTGATAAAGAAAGATTAATGACTGAAAATCTCTTTTGTTTTTGCTATACCATCTGGAAGTTGGATTCATCACACCTGAGAAAGTTGGGAAAAGGAGGAGAGATTATTACTGCTTATATGGAGCTATGGTGCGAGGTGAGACATTAAGAGAATTGGAGTTAAGAGGTGGCTTGATCCCTCTGACCCCTTTCAAAAGGGGATTGAATAACCCCAAATTTGAAAACCATTTGAGTAAATGTATTTTTATACATGGAAATTTAGAAAAGGTTGATGCTTATGGTTGAAGACAACTGAACTCGGACCCTAGTCAACCCCACCCCTGCTGGATGCAGAAGTGCATATGTTTGAGATTTTGGACAGCTGACAGACACACACAGAAGGAAAAAGAAAATCCTCACACTGCTGCTATTGGAATCCACATCATTTGCCAAGACCTCCTGACCAAGACCAGAACTTAGAAATTCAAGTTACTACTAAAACAAGCTGCAGACTCCAAAGGGGATCTCAGTATCATTTGATTATAACAACAAGTGGGAAGGGTTAAAAACACTGTATAGAACAAATATATAAACTAAATCATTGTTACATTTTTAACCCGAGTTAATACTTTATTCCAAAGGATTTTTGTTTTTTGTGTAGCTCCAGCTGTTGGACCAGTCTGCTTCATCAGTGATCTTCTCACCCTCTGAGATCAAAAACAGTGTGGCAGAGGAGTGAATGGTCGTGAACAGACAAATACACACTTAGTTGAGAGGAACCATGACACCATAACAATACCAGTGGCAAAATGAGTCATGCGCTAAAGTCAGCTAAATAGTAACCATGACAGTCTGAAGGAACTTGAGAGCCAACAATGGTGTAACATTATTGGTTACTGCTGATGAGGACCAATGACAGGGGTTACAAGAGAACATTAAAAGAAGAATTAAGAAGAAGACAGTAAATAACGATTAACATTGCTTTTAAATTTTTGAAGATCAAAGTTGACTGTGGAGCAAGAAGCTGTAAAAGAGTTCCACAAGTGAGAAGTGCAAGAGAAGAAAGTGTTAGCATAGAACTTACAGTTACAACTAGCTATTTCAACTGTAAAAAGATGTGACCTTGCCACCAATCTAGTACTGATCTTAATATTCATAAAATCTATGTACCATAAAGGAATGTTCATTATTTTGATTTTAAATACAAAATAACAATATAGAATGAATTTTAAATTATTCCGTGTGTCTTGGCATCTTTATTATACACTGACTCTCCTAACTTTAGAAGTTGGCTATAATACTGGTAATGATCTCTTGACTTGGGAACACTTTATTACTTGACTGAAGTACTTCAATAACAATGTTGCCAGCACAAATTGTAAGTTAGTCTTGCTGACAATGTGTGTGTGTCTGCACACATATGTCTATCTAACATATACATTTGTCTGTGTCTAGTTACCTATACACAATATATGAGGAAGTATTTGTCCCACTTCCCAAAATTTAACTGAACATTATATTTTTTCTTTGAAAGGGCTTCTTGCTTTCCAGCACCCTCTTATAAGTTACCTTATTATTCAGAAGAATAAAATAATTATATAATTTAAACCTTAATGCTAAACTTAAGTTTGGAACATACATCTACAACCAGTATTTAACCACAGACAATTTATGATGCATTCCCACAGTAAGGCATCTCAAAATATAAGAGTTAAATTAACAAAGACGAAAAGCTAAGAATTGCAAAACAAAAGAAGAATAGTGTTTTTATGAAGTGCAGGTGGTATAATAGAAAGTGACTCAGAATGGGAAATTGGAGAGCAGTGTTTGAATTCCAATTGAGTTTATATAAATACCTTTGGGAAAGGTATGAATCCATCTCTTCACTCCTCAGTTATGGATTAAATAGCAGGGTAGGTTAGGCTGTTTAGCTGTGGTTGGCAACCAGTGTAAGAGAAGGACAACTCTGAATTCAAAATCAATAGAGATACCTTAAGCTAGATTTATATTAGGTTTCAACTGAAGTGCATAACCAAAACAAACTCATCGAATAAGAGTTGCACAAAGATTCATGTAATGGATTATGCAACAGAAAGAGGAGATATAAACATTACTTGAAGCAAATATGCCCCATTTTACCATAACAGAATATCTCATCTGTAAGTTGATGAAATTAGGTTTTTCATATATAACTTTTTATTACTGTTTATTTTATGTAAGCTTTCTTTGGATAATTTTACTTTTAATATTTTAAAAAGTAGAATTCTTTTGGCACTACTTAAATAGACTGGTCCTCTCATAAAAAGTAGGGAAATATTTTTCAGGGGATAATTTTTGATGATTAGCATTTAATAAATATTCCTTTAGCCACATTTGTCAGAATAAAAAAATATAGATTTTTTTTTCAAATCAATTAACAAAGGTTGGGATCCTGTTCATAATATTGATACAGTGTATAAAAAAAATTTCATCAAAATTGTATATCACTGGGAACTGTATTTGAATCCAGTATGTATAGGTAAGGTTTTAGTTTGTTTTATTTGTTTTGTTGTCCACTGATTTTACCACTATTCCAGCACTTAGTTTTAGTCATTTTTTTTTTCACAAACTGAATATTTCTTAGAGCAGGAGAAAAAAAATTGGATGATTAAGCATTAAATTTTGTAAGTTTTGACAACTTATGGCATTCAGTCTATAAGTTACACATTGAAAATCAGGAAAAAGTGATTGTCATTGGTTCATAATTAATGCAAATATTGTTAACACAGTAAGGCTATTTATTTTATTGTAAATATACTACTGATAATGTTACAGAAATGCACTGAAAATCAAGAAGAAACTGATTCTAAATAAACATAATTTATGGGGATTATATATATATTTAAAGGAAAAACAGACCACTTTAAGGCTCCATGTAATAATTTATTTCGCCAAGCCCTTTATTAAAGGACACTGGCTCATCAGACTCCACTTCCAAACAGTGAAACGAAAAAATTACATTGAACTCTCAGGATTTCATCCTTTTTGGGACTACCTATATGGATTACCAAATTCTTCTTAGCCTATATATTGATACACACTGAATATATATATATATATATATATATATATATATATATATATATATATATATATATATATATATATATCCAAGTAAGATAAGAACAAATAGAGTAAAATTCCAACATTCATAACATTTAATTTAAAAGAGGGCTCAATACAATGTAGAGCAATAATATTTATTTTAGGATATTACATTGAAAACATGTCAAAATCAGTACACAATTGCACTTGGGTTTCAGTGTGTATCAATGCATCTTATCAGGCGATTGTAAATTACTGGTGAGTGAACGATTGCCAGTAATTTACAAATCGTTCACTCACCAGTAATTTACAATTGCCTGATGAGATGCATTGATATGCATTTAAACACAACTGCAATTGTGTAGCGATTGTGACATGTTTTCAATGTAATATTCTAATAGGCTCTGTCACTTTTCACATTGAGCCCTCAGTTTATTTTACATTTTAAGCTTTTAGCTTATTTTACTTTTATCTTTTATTCTTACTATTTATGTTAATGTGTGTGTGTGAATATATATATATATATATATATATATATATATATATATATATATATATGTATATATATGCATGTGATGTTATAATGTGACATTTGAAAATGTTACACAATGATAAACACTCCTTTACATCATGCACAAGGCATTGGTGAAAAATATATTCATGATGGAGTATTCTCAAAATGTATTGACTTTGTTCCAGACTTATATAAAAACAATAAATAAATAAATAAATAAAAGTGTTTTGAAATGAGAATCAAATCATATAGTCCTTCATTTATTATTTATTTTTCATTTAGAGTGAATAAAAAAATTCAATTCCTTGTCAACCTCACTCACCTTCCAAAAACAAATTATAAATGTTACAAACTTACATGTAGACTTAAACATTTACACAATGAATCTATCTACCAGGTTTATGTGAAAGGTATTGCACTTTTCTGCTTTTGAAATATTTTGCACACAGGCAGAGAACTAAATTCCAACATTTTTAAAGATTTTATCTCAATAACATTGTGCTTCACAGAAAGTTCTCTGAAGTATCAATGTCCACAAACGCATAGGAACTGATTTTAAATGAAGAAATAGCAAAATCCATTATATTTATGTGATATAAATACTAAAATTGTGTTTAAGAAAATATATTTTTAAAGCAAAGACAAAAAGTTCTTTAATCCAATAATCAGTCTAAGTCTTATACAATCTGCAATATATGTAGAATATCCATCCCAGTGTTCTTCAGGAGATAAATATCAAGCATTGTGAACAAAAATAACTAAAACATGTTTATAGATGGTAATAGTGAAATTTGTCATTTCCATACAGAAAACTTTCAGCATTCATTCACCAATCTTTTTATTATTAAGGAAATCAGACCTCAAGTCCAGTTATCACTTTTCCTAGTATTGATGGGAGTTTCCTTCCAAGTCTTTTTGTTTAAAGTAGTATAGAAAGTCAAATCTTTAATTATATCATTATTTTCTCTCCTAGTTTCATGTACTACCCATTTTTGTTGTTGTAGCTGTTGGAAGTCTTTGGGTGATATGTCTTTTGTTATTGGGTAAAGCACTTTTTTTTGATTTTGTAACAGAATTCTATAGAGTCTGATGAAGGATTTTCTTCTTTAAGAACAAAGGAATTAATTTGCCTGAAACCATTTTTAATCATTGATCTGAGAAAACAGTAGTATGTAGCTGATAGTTTAGACATTTCTAAATGAGTTGGGTGCCATGCATGATATCCATATGAGACTCTAGATATGGCAAAGCCATTTGATTAACAAACAAAAAGTTTGATTGATATAATTCATATTTTCATGTTTATTTAAGCTCTAGGATATGGAATATGATATAAATAAATATTAACATCACCCACTCTTATTTTTAAATCAAATATTGGTTATCTACAAGGATGCTTCTCAATGTTACATTTCCTTTGCTATAAATATCTACAGGCTTGGCAATCATAATAGTTAATGTGTGGTGGGTTGTGCACAATATATGTATATGAATATATTATGGTAAGGGAGTCTTCCTTGAGATACTTCATAAAATTCCCAATTGCCCAGTTTTGAGTATTAACACATCCAAAGATTAAATCATTTGTATTATTAGACTTACTATTGTAATCAGTGAATTTCAACTATTTTAGTATGAAAGAGGAAATTCTTGAAGTTAAAATAAAATTCCAAATAAGTAGTTTAGAAAGAAAAAAACTTTACCTTTGAGTATACCAATCACAAAGGTAGTATTAAGGGAGTAGTTGATTTATTGGTTGCCAGGTGGTTCCTGGTATTGTTTTTTTTTTAATAAGAATGACACTATGTCATGTATATCATGTTTAAATATAACATTGTAGAAGTATATAAACTTTGGCATTTTTCCTCTGATCAAAATCCATTACAAGATTAAAATAAAGTATAAAAGCAGTTAATGTCAACTAAAATTCTTCATATGTAGCAAAAAGTTTAATTTTAAATGATTAAATTTTTCATGCATTATTTATATTATTCAGACTGTTATCCTCATCTCCATTGCCATATTCACAGTGTTTCGGCCATTGTACACTCCAGACTTCTTCAGGTGATTGATGACTTTGAAATTCCAATCACCTGAAAAAGGCCACAGCATACAACGGCTGAAACGTTGTGATTATGGCAATGAAGATGAAAATAACAGTCCAAATAATGTAAATAATGTAAGTAATCATAATACCTCATCTCAGAGATATAGACATATGTTAAATTTTTCAGTTTAACTTTTATTTAACTTTGAAAAAACAATCACATCAAAATATCAATAAAACAAAATAAAACAAAAAAGGTTTTATTTTGTTACATTCAAAATGATTTTAAAACATAATATTAACATTATCAGTATTGTGTTTAATGTTACAAATGTGAATAAGAATTAAAATGTTAGCATTCTGCAAAAACCAACCCAATTTAGTAAAGTCACACAGAGTTAGTATTTGTAGGAGCCAATCCAACACTGAATAAAATACAAATAGTTCGACCCTTTCTATTCTAATAGCATATATATGTGTGTATGTATGTGTGTGTGTGTGTATAGCAAGAAAGCTTTTTTTATATAATAATACTGTTGAGACATTTTTGTCTTACTCCTAAAAATTTTCTTTGTGTTTTAAAAACACATCAGATCTAAAATAATGCTTATTGAAGAACTCATGAACATAAAAAATACTAAAACAAATATTTTGTATATCAAAATTAGAACTGAAAGGGTTAAAATCAATAATGATTAGAGCAATATATTTACAAAAATTAGAGAATCTGTAATCATTAAATATTCTAACAAACATTGCTGACTTTAACAAAAAAAAAAAGTCAGAAATGAAAAATTTAAATATCTTCAGATTTAGGAAATATTGCCACAAAAATCTGTTCAGATTTACAGTCAGTCAGCTTTGTCCAGATGATTTTAAAGAAAGTTTATTACAGCTAACAACATACTTTGAAAGAGAAATGCCACACTATAGTACCTTAGGTAAATATATAAAAAAATAATTTGATTATGATTTTAAATTACAAAAACAAGTTTCTAGATTATAAAAGTACAGAATATGTTACAAAATAATATAAAAATACTTAATTGAAATGTTATGAGTTTTAAAGATAAGACAAGTGCAACAGTTCATAAAAAATGCTTCAAGAGAATAACAATTCTTAAAAAAATAGAATTTTTAATATATCTACTTGTGAACAGTTTGTTTGTAAATTATATACAGATGTGTTGTTCAGTGTTGAATTGGTTTACAAATTTTTAAAAAGCTCTAGAAAAAAGGGGGTTGCAGCTCTATAAAGTTTCAGTTTATAAATAAAACTTAACTATAATTAATAAAATGGCTGCTTGAAAATATACAAAAACAAAATGTAATTTTGTAATTTTTAATAAAAGAAAACATATCACAAAGTGTGGAATTCATAAGTCTTATACATGTGCCATGAAAGCATTTTAAGTTTAAAGACAGGGTCTTGGGAAAGTCTTTTAAGAAATTCTATAATCCAGATCTTTGAAGACAGGATTAACCTTTAAAACAGGCAAAAGTAAGGGGGTTAGGATTAATCATAAAGTCAAATTGGCCACAATAATTATAAAGCAATTATTATCCAGCAGTAGAATTGGTTGCAACTATGTAATTTATTTGAACATCTTATCTTTACTGTTTTTATGTTGTTCAAAGCAAAGTGGGTTACTTACTATAATTTACATTGTACAAATTTTTCACTCATAATTTTGGTTCCACAGGAAAATAAAACCTTTCAATAAAGTAACTGAAAGTGCTTCTCTCAATAATATTTGGCTTGGAATTTTGACAATTTCTCCTTCGTCACTTATTTTCAGATTTACTGTTCAGGAGTATATTTTTAATCCAATTATTGACTTATATTGAGAAATTTTCAGTATTTTAAATGAAGAGTCTGCCAAGAAGCAGCAACTACATTTTTTCTTTAAATGAAACAATTAGATTGTTTTTAATCTAATTATCTCATTTAAATAAAAAATATTATATTTCTGTTTATTTTTCTTGGATACCAATATTTTTAATTTTTATAAACTTTTATTGAGAAATTTTCAATATAATATTTTAAATGAAGCATCTGTCAAATTTTACTGTGTCATGCTAGACAATCTTTCTCAACTGAATTTGTCTTGAAACTATCTAAGTCTACCATTCGCCCATGCCTTGAATATTGTTGCCACATATGGTCTGGTGTTTCTGATATATATCTAGAGATTCTTGACAAAACCTAAAGAATCTGTAATGTTATCCGTCCTTACCTGGCTTAATCACTTTTGCACTTCTGTATCATAGCTTCCCTCTGCCTTTTCTATAAATATTTTCATGGCAATTGTTCTGATGGGCTCTCTTTTTTGGTACCCTGACTTTATGAATTTAAGCATTCTACTAGATTGGCAGCTACATCCTATTATTTTGCTGCTGAAACTGCTTAGTGTAACTGTAAGTTCTAATAGTTTCTTCCTTTCAACTTCTTGCTTATGGAACTCTCTTCCAACTGCTTGCTTTCCTTTCAACTATGATTTAAAAAAATTTAAATCCAACATAAATCATCATCTTCTGTCCCTCGAATCCTTTCTCCTCAGGAAGTATTTTCTCAGTTTCCTTCATCTTCGTAACTCCTTGCATCTTAGTGGCTTTAGTCCCTTAATTGAGGTGAAATTATTAAAAAATAATCTAATTATGTAATCTTAACCTGTACACCATTAAACTATTCAGAAATTCAACATTTAACCATAATAGTGGCTCCAAAATGTTGTTGTATTTCACTGTTGTTTTATTAGTAGTGTAAAAAAATTTACCCCTGTTGAATAATCACTAATATTGCTTATGACTGTGTAGATTCTCAGTAACTGTCGTAGGTTACTCTTGATAACTGACTCTCCTGAGTATTATCTACAAATCATCCAAGAAATCATTATCTCTGTAGATTTCTTCATATATTGTCCTATATATTTCCTGTAACTCTTAAAAGAACAGTTTACTGAGGGGTGATACCTAACAGATTTGTAATAGATACATATGCGCACAGATATACTAAATGACGAAAGGGAAAATATCCTATGTTATGTATTTTGTGCTTTGAAAGGACTTCTTCAGACTAATGATTTTTTTATCAATGGAATCATATAAATGTATGAGGAGGGAATGAAATACAACAAATGCTAATTACAATTCTAATTTTAATTAAAAGATAAAATAATTTATTAAGGTGAAAATGTATTTAAAGTGCACTAATTTCATAGTCTTCTATGAGAAATCTAGGTCTAGGATAATATAACATTACTTTTCCTAACTAAATTACTTCTATTACAATGAGGATATTTAAAAACAATAGCAATAAAATCAAAAACAAAAGCAATAGAAAGGTTAAGGAGATTGTTATCTATATATAACTGATTCCCAAAATTTTCAATTTAAAGTTAAACAATCCTGTACCTTCAACATTTCTTGATGTAGAATTCTAACTGGCATTTGTTGTATTTTGTTCCCCCTCCCACTACATATATAGGATTCCTTTACTAAAAAAACATTACATTATTAATCTGAAGAAATTCTTTCAAGGGAGGAAATGTGTAACATAATTTTTCCATTTTGTCACTTAATTACTCACTATTAATCTGATATATGTCTAGGCTGTATATCATATTTGCCAACAGATAAATACACATAAAAAGCATGACATATGAAAATGATCATCCATACATTTAGCTGAGATAAAAACAACAAAGTTAAGTACTTTATTATAAATAAATTACAATGTTGCAACAATATTTCATCAACTAAAATTTGGTGGGAATGATGTGTTTTAAAAATCAGACCAAATCCAGGTAGATTTACAGTCAGGAAAGTTTAAACTATAATTCTTCACAGCCCCAATTCCAGGTGATCAAATGAAATGCTTTTACAGCATCACCTTGAAAATGTTTGAGATCCAGATAATACACATTTGGCTTATCCCATAGATAAAATTTATAAATTTCATTACAATTTCATTCAGTATATAGCCATATATACTGAACATGTGAACAAATATCATTAAAAAGCTGATATTTGGTCTTGAACTGACAGCCAAATCATAACTGATATGGTCCCAATTACTAATGGGAATAATCTTAATACTTTAGTGTGGGTTATATAATTTTATCTAATGAATAGTTGTTTAGGAATGTAACAATTTAGGATGCAGCTTTAGGATTAATAGCCAATAACTAAGTTCAATTCAACTAATGAACTAAAGCTGTCTTAAACAATACTTACATCATGTAATCTTTGCAGGAGATCATCATCATTATATCCTGCCATATTGTGTTCATATGGGGAAGATTCTATAGGGAATATATCAAGTGAATTGCCTGCAGGAATCCCTTGGATATTAGCAGTTATACGAGTGCCATCCGTACTGACAAAATTATTATTTGAACTTGGACTCATAGCACTACCTAACAAAGTATTTTTTTCTTGTGATATAGAATCATATGTGGGATGGCCTAGCCTGCTAGGAGAGGCAGGCTTGGTTTGAAAAGGTGCAATTGGAGCAGTTGTGATTGGTTGTGGATTAACTTCAACTGTTTGTAAGACGGTGTTGTCAGATCTGAGAAGCTCATTCCAATAGTCATGCAGTTCAGAAATCATTAGTTCCAATTTTTGTAGATTTGCCATAATGGTTGAGGAAGCAATATTGTCATCTGTCAAGAAATTCTTGTTGCTTCTGTAAAATTAAAAGAAAGATGATAATATAATTAAAAAAGGAAAACAATAGAAAATCTTATTAGAAGCATTAAAAGATTAGTTAATTAAATAATTCAGTTTTAGTTAAAAGAGAAAATAATCTATTAAGGTGAAAATGTATAAAAAGTGTACTAATTTCTTAGTTTTCCACAGAAAATCATCCAGGTTCATGCAGATATCACATTTGTAGTGTAGTGTTACTGACTCACGGGAAGTATATACACTCAACTACCTCATGGGTAATAACTGTAGCTACTTATAGTTTTTGTGACTTCATATGTAAATGAATCACCTCATCTCCCTGTAACGAAGAGGTTTTATCCCCTTATTTTCCCTGGTACTTCTTCTAGGAGCTTTTGTCTCCTCACTATCCTCCTCCCTCCCACTAAGAGATTTTCTAGATGTCAAAGATCTTGATAGGAATGTTCCTCCAATGAATGTCCTGTTTCATTTTCAGAGTCTATATTACACTCAACATCAAAGTTTGTTTCGCCTTGACATGACACTTTCGCCATCATTACTTTCAGGCTTGCTAAACATTCCTTCATTATTGTGTTGCAATCTAACTCGGTCTGCATGTGCTAATATCCCGTTTCCTTTCTTTTCTATTATCATAGTGTTCTGTCCTTCTCTTAGACTGGTTGCCAAGCATGGCTAGAGAGCCCAGTATGTCCTGCTATTTAACCCGTAGCAGAAGCACCAGACCAGATATTATGAATCTTGCTTCTTGTAGATTAGATTCACTATTCTTTTTATATCATAGTTTTTCATTGGTAGCATAGGACATGCTCAATGGGGCTCTCTAATTTGTCCGCCTATGAGGGTGGATAAATTTTTTGATCTTTGAGCATGCCCTATAGCTCAGCAACAATCTAGGAACAAATGTTTCCATCTTTTCTTTCCACTGTACACATATTTTCAATCCATTTTTTATAGTTTGCACCATCCTTTCTGCTAATCTGTTTGATTGCAGATGGTACAGAGCAGTTTTATATGGTTTGCATCCAATTTTGTTCAACCATTGGCATAGTTCCTTGTCACATAACTCTGGGGTGTTGTCTGATACTAGTGTTTTTGAAATTCCATTCTTGAAAATATGATCCTTAATGATTGTTTCATAGTCATACTTCTTTTTTTGGAGATCTGTATTACTTCTGGCCAGCCTGAATATGAATCTACTAGTATTAGTAATAATCCCACTCCATTAACATGGGCATGATCCATGTGTACTCTGTCCCAAGGTTGGAACTCTTTACATGATGTATGGGCTTTTGTCTGTCTAAATTTTCTTCTGGCATTGCACATTTTACACCTTTTTATGTATTCTTCTACATCTGTAGAATAGCCTGGCTACCATGCCTCAAACCATAATCTTTTTGTGTAGACATCATTCTGCAATGAACATCGTCATGTATACTTTTTATAACTTTGCTCCTTTGCATTGCTGGTGGAAACACTACATCTCCATTACAAATTACAAGATTTTCAATAGTTAACTAGTGTCTAACCTCTTTAAAATGCTTTTCTGTCTGTGACCAATTATTCCACTTATTATTTTTTATCCTGAACCAAATACTGTTCAATATGGGTTCTCACTTTGTATCCTCAGCTAATTTATCTATCGACAAAATATCAGTTCAACCCAGTGTAAGAAAGTATCTTCAAATTTATCCACCTCTTTCTCACTTTCAAAAGTAATAAACTTCAATCTTGGCAAAGCATCTACATGCGGAATGGTATTGCCTTTCACATACTCAATATGAAAGTCAAATGCCATTAACATTAAAATACATCTTAGAATTCTTGATAACATTACCTTAGGAAAATTGTTCCTAGGATTAAATATGAATTCTAAAGGTCTATGGTTGGACCTTAGTAGGAATTATTTTTCCAATCAGAAACTGGTAAGCTCGATTTGTCATTCATATTATGGTCAATGCTTCTTTCTCAATATTTGAGTAATTCACTTCGGCTTTTGACAATTTTCTCGAAAGAAATAGGATGACTATCCTGAGCTAATATTCCTGAAATTGAGTGTTTGTTTGTGTCAGTTGTTACTACTAATTCCTTTATAGGGTCAAATATTTTTACTACTGGCTTCTTTGCCAGAACTGCTTTTAAATTTTTGAAATGCCAATCCAAATAAATTCCACATTCTTTTTCTTAAAGCAAAGGTCCTGTCAATTTGGAGTATCACTCTACATATTGTCTGTAGAAATTTACAAGTCCTAAGAAAGATTCCTATTCCTTTTTGTTCTTATGAATTTCAACTTTTAATATTTTGTCAATTAATGATTGATCTGGTGATATGCCTTTGTTAGATATGGAATATCCCCAAATTGATACTTTTTTTTAGTGTTGTGCACACATTTTTTGTTAATTGTTAATCCAACATTTTTTAACTTATTCAAAATCATTCTGGTTTTCCATTTTAACTCTTCACCGTTAATAGCACCAGCACAAATGTCATCTTGATAGCAAATTATATTTTTTATATCGCTACCAATAACTTCCTCTATAGCCCTTTGAAAACTCACACTGGTGGTTTTAATTCCATATGGCATCCTTTTCCATCTTAATAAGCCTATTGGCATGTTTATTGTTGTGACTTCAAGTCTTCTTCAATAGGTATTTGATGGTATGTCAACTTTAGATCAATTTTAGAGAATGTTTTCATACCTGCAAGGGAGTTCAAAGCCCATTCTACCTTGGGGATAGGACATGAGTCTGCACATATTTTGTGGTTTACAGCTATTTTGTAGTCACTACAAATGTGTAGATTCCCATCCTTCTTTCTTAAAATTACTAATGAGGAGGCCCATTTGTTTCCTCCTGGTGGAACTCGTTCAATTAGATTTTGTTTCAGTAATTTTTTTAGTTTTTCCACAACTATTGATAGTAAATAGACTGGCACTTTTTGTTCTTGAAGACACTTTCCTTTACTCTTAACTTTGCTTCATAGTTTAACATTCCAGTTTCTTCTGCCTTGACTTTGTTTATTAATTTTGTTGAATTTATGTTCAATACATCATTTCCTATTGGACCATGGTTCTTTTCAGAGTTTGCCAGGTTAACACTGGCCTGTGTTAAAAAATCTTTTTCCAAAGGTCAAAGGTTTATCAAGTCATATATGACAATGCCATTTTATGCAGAATTCAAAATTACCATTCACTGTGTTTGGTTTGGTTTGGTTTGGTTTTTTAACATGTGCTTGAATACTTACAAGTTTTACACATTAATAACATTTATTCAAAAGCCTATGGACTCTACTTGTCACAGCTGATTGTGGGTGCCTGATGTTTAGTATAGCATATAATGTTGTATGTGTACCTGCCTACAGTGTACCACTCTACTCACTAACACCCACATACCTAGAAAGGGTGGGGCTTATTACACAGTTTAAAAGGATTTTAATGTACTGTGTCAAGTGTTAATGATGAGCTGAGTGCTGATTTATATTTTTCTCTTTTCAGCTTGACATTTTTATTCATGTAAGAATGGATTGCAAGTGTAAGAATAATCCTGACAGGTTCTGTTATATCTGTGGTAATGTAGTTCTTCCTAAAGATCAAGCAAAAATCACTGACTTTGAAGAAGGCATATCGTGATTACTTTGGAGTCAAACTAGGGGATCAGGATAAGCCATTTGCTCTCCAGGTTTGCTGTAAAACATGTAGAGAACTTGAGGGATTGGAGGAATGGTAAAAGGAAGAGTATGCCCTTTGCCATTCCAATGGTCTGGAGGGAAGGAAAAGATCACATTACAGACTACTATTTCTGCATGATAAATCTAAAAGGAATAAATTGCAAGAACAAGCACCGTCCAATACACCAATGTTCCTTCTACCATAAAACCCATGGCCCAGACCTTCTTGTTCCTGAGCCAGATGTTAACATGGAATATAGCTCTGATTCTGAACATAGTGACATGACTGTTATAGCTGGGGATGACACATACAAACCAGAAAAGGATGACCAGCCAGTACCCTTAACACAAGCAGAACTCAATGACCTGACATGAGACTTGAACCTTTCAAAGGAGTCTGCTCAGCTGTTGGGTCCTTGTCTCAAAGACAAACAATTGTTGGCACAAGGAACAACGTTTTACTAGTATTAAAACTGTGAGAGAGAATTAAGACAGTTTTTCATGTTCCAGGATAAGTCATCATTGTTTTAATGCAATAGCATTGCTGGATTGATCAAATCAATGGGCTTAGAGTATGATGCTATGGAATAGAGACTTTTTATTGACTTATCCAGCAGAAGTCTCCAAGCAGTTCTACATAATTGGAATAGTTTTTCATCTATCCCTATTGGGCATTCAGTACAAATGAAAGAAACTCACAACAGCATGGATCATTTGTTGTCTGCTGTTAACTACCAGGAGCACAAATGGTTAATCTGTGAAGATCTTCAGGTGGTTGGACTGGTCCTAGGACACCAAAGTGGGTACACAAAGTATCCTTGTTTTCTGTGTCTCTGGGACAGCTAGGCTGATGACCAACATTATGTCAGAGAAGAGTGGCCGTTAATGCAAGGGTTAAAACCTGGCTTGCATAACGTTCAGTGTCACACTCTTGTTGAACCGAACAAAATCAGATGTCCATAATTATTTCTTCTTCATTTTGTTGGATTGTCTCTGTGTTTTTCTTTTTGGATTTACACATACATTTAAAATGATTCATTTTGAAACACATTTCACATTTTTTTTAAAGCCGGACATTTTTGTTTTTATCTTTGATGTTGATATCCACAAAAAGTACAGCTTATTTTATCCTTTTTTCTTTATGACATATGTGTTCATATCCATAACTTTTGTTTTATTAAATTTTCCAATCAATTCTTGTTGCTGAACAAATTCAACACACTGTTCTAGTGACCCAGTTGTAAATACATTAAAGTCATTTGCCAACACTCCTCATTTTGAAGGCCATTTACCAATTTCATTTGGATCAAATCCTCTTCAATTGACTGGTTTTCTGATCCCAGTTTATCAAATTCACAATATTTAGCAGCCTCTTTTAAACAAAGAACATATTCAGCAACTGGTCCGTTCATTTTTTGAGAAATATTCATGAACTTAACTCTTTCTGCTAGTTTTCACTAGTTTTTTTCTTGGGTGTTATATTTTTCACTATTAGTTGACTTCTATCGTCAAACTTCATATTCTCCAACTGTCTCAGGTGTGCAATTGCTGATAATTTTATAATGGCGTCAAAACCAGCAGTGGTCAACAAAAGATCAGTTATTTGGTTTTCTCCTCCAACTGATTTTAAATTCTACAGCTTTTTCATTCTAACTTTAGCTGCTAAAGCCACACTTGTGCATATTCATAATTATCAAGTGATAATTGTTCATTCAATTCTTTAGATATTGGCAACACCATTGTAGTGTAGTTTTATTGTCTCATGGAAAGTAGTATGCACTCAACCACCTCATGGGTAATAGCTGTAGCTACTTATAGTCTTTGTGACTTCATATCTAAATGAGTCACTTCTTAGGTAAACTACTGCTATTACAACATGGGATATTTTTAAAAAATAGCAATAAAAACATAAATGGTAGGAATCTGAATGAGGTCCATTAGGTTGTGCATCTAGACACATTAGACACCAAAAATTAAAAAAACTGAATTCAAAACTAAGCATCCCTGCAGTTTCAGCATCTCTTGTTTAAGTGATTGAGTATAATAAAGAGAAAATGTGCATCAGTGGTTTGAAATTTATATCATTCCACAAGCTATGAATTTATATTGTAAACATTTTAACCCTTCAGCATTCAACATGCTCAAAGTCTCACTGTTTGTGTAACATCTTGCATTATTTGCAATGATGTTGTCATATATTATGACAGAGTATACATGGAGCAGGTTACTGTGAGTTAACCATTGAGAGCCAATAATTATGGGGCAGGTTGAAGGGTTAAAGCTTGTATTTAACAATCTATATAAATGAACTAGAAATTTCTTATAGATATCTAAATTTAACCAACATTCTAAAAAATCAATACTGTTGTATCCTGTTACAAACAGACAAAGGTGGTCTCAAGTGAAGGAACAGCAACATGTGCATAGATGAAAGAAGAGGGGTTTATTGTAAAAGAGAATACACTACTGAAAAACAGGGAATCAGGTGGCAGGCTAGTAATTCCTGAAGCAAGCCCCCAGGTATATCCTGTGCTCACTATATATAGCTACTTATATAGTCAGTCCACATAGGCAATAGGGAATGTGAGACATTTCATTACAACAAATACCAATTTATTTATATTTATCTATGAGGGGACATGCTGGGATTTTAATTATCAAATGAGTAAATATTCATAAAATGTTAGTAAAATTTTGAAAGTAAAATGTTTCTTATAAAGATATAACTATTAATCAATCTTTGCTATAAAAGATGTGGCAAAAAGTAAAGACAATGCTTTATTTTATAGCAGAGTAAAAATGAATGCTAAAATTAAAATTATATATATATATATATAGTTTAACATTTGCTATATTTATAGAGAAATAGTGCTCATTATTGGAGATCAGGCATTTTTCAATAGAAACAGTTATGAGCATAGGAATTCACACTGCATAGTAAATATCAGTTTTATGCCCCAAGCCTGGTCTAAAGATCACTTGAAGCATGAAACTGAGAGTCTCTATGTAGAGCTTATACAGGGTGCGATGGATAAATTGTCGTCTGAATTAGGCAAATATGAAAATAAAACAGAAATCTCATTTTAATAGATATATTTACCAAAATTATGCAAAAATATCTTGAAATATTGAAGAGTAAATTTATTCAATAAAATTGCCATTGGCTTCAAACATGGCTTCCATATGACTTCAGAATCTCTTGTGACTCTTCTGGATCGTCTCCTTGTTTAAGCTGCCTTCAGTTGGTGTTACAAGGTGTTTTGTTGGTCTCTTGCTCAACTGCACCTCACACATAATAATCAAGGGTGTTGAAGTTTAGGGAGTTAGGTGGCCAGATGTAAAGGATGATGTGGTCGCAGAAATTGTCTGACAGCCATGAGTGGGTTCTCCTGCATGTGTGGCATGGTACAGAGTCCTGTTGCCAGACATAGTCTTCCAGCAGCCAACCTCTTGAAATAGGGAAACACTACCTCCCTGGCTATTGATCTGATTGACTTGGAGGGATCATTGTCAATCATGGCCTGGATCTCATCAATAAATTCAGGAGTTCTTTTCTTGTCAGAACAATCAGTGTGAGTTTTCCAAAGTGCTATACCTTTGTAATCACCATTAGGCTCATTCAACTCTTTCCAAATCCTATGCACTGTCCTCAGATTGACACCCAAACAAATTTTCATATTTGAGCTTCTGGCACATACGCCAAGCAGTACAGCATGCTGTTTCCAATTAATTATTAATTCTGACAGAGTAAATTACGTTGTGGTGCTAGTTTTCTCACAGACAGTGCCCAACTGACCCTACTGTGCAGTTGACTAAAACAATGCACATGTGAAAAATTAAAAATATAAAATGGTGACAATTTACCCATTGAACACTGTACGTATATACATGTAAACATTCACAAAATAGTGCTAAAAAGTTCTCTGTTCTACCAAGAAGAGATTCTTGGAAAAATTGTAACCAATGGATATTTTTCAATATTCCTTATGTGTGTGTGTGTGTGTGTGTGTGTGTGTGTGTGTGTGTGTGTGTGTGTGTGTGTGTTTATATAAATACACACTTATAAATATTTTATATTTATAGATACATGCACAAAGCTGTGTGGTTTTCCTGACACAATCAATTATGCACTATTCATAATTAATAAATATAAGCAGAATAAGACAGAATTAGAGTCTGTCTATATTTCTGAGATGAGGTATTATGTACAGTATTTACATTAGTCGGACTATTGTCCTCATCTTTGTCGCCATATTTGTCACAACGTTTCGGCCGTTGTACGCTCCGGCCTTCTTCAGGTGGTTGGAATTTCGAACTGAACCCTTTATTTCAATCACTGAGGTAGACTGTTCTAGTTCCTCGAGCCATGTTTATCAAGGACACATGGCACAGTGGATAAAGGCATTGGTTAGATCCAGTGACAGACCCAAAGAGTGTGAGTTCAATACCCAGTTAAGTCAGTGGAGAACTTTCAGAGGGAAAATTAGCAGGAGATAACTGATAACTGACATCCATCAAACATGGCTCGTGGAACTAGAACAGTCTACCGCAGTGATCGAAATAAAGGGTTCAGTTCGAAATTCCAACCACCTGAAGAAGGCCGGAGCGTACAACGGCCGAAACGTTGTGACAAATATGGCGACAAAGATGAGGACAATAGTCCGACTAATGTAAATACTGTAAGATAGAATTAATCTAAGAAATTATATTAATTCTGGTGAGAAATCACTTGTATCATCTTTTGAAAAAGCAGCAGAAATCTTAAAATTCATATTCGTACAATAAATCTGAAGTCTGAACAGAACTCAGCAAAACTAGTCAACCAACACTGGACTAGAAGAATACAATCTTTTTACAATTATATTCTCTTAGTCCAGTATAGGAGTGAGCATATACTATATTACTGCAATCTCAAGTATTATGCAACCCCAGTTTCAGTGATAAAAAGTATGAATTTTACACTTGTATATAAAACTCTTCATATTTCATCTTTTAATCTTCATGCAATTTGCTTACTCAATCTGTTGAACAACATGACAGCACTTTCCCCATTGCACAATTTCAGTAGTCTAACTACATTAGCATAATACATATGGTTTTGCAGCAAGATTCAGATTTACATTGTAACAATGGCATGCAGGTTTAAAATCATTCTAGCATTATATTCATTATATGTCATAATTGGAATTTATGCATTTGTCTTACTATCTTATTTTTCATGCTTTAATCAATTTGTGAAGAATAAACTGAATTTTGTTAAGTGACATTCTACATTTTGTCTCATAGACTATCAATTCAGACAATCACACCAGCCCTCAAGTGGTACTCATATATATGATCTACCATTAAAGATACTAAAAGAAATGTCCGGCTCCTTATACTACTCCAGAAAGTAGCTGACTCCAACTACCATGTTCTAGCTAATTAGATCAGACAAAAAATGGTGTATTGCTGCCATATCTAGGCTGGAGCTGCTCAATCCTCTATTTCCAACATTCACAGTGTTCAAAAGCATTGACGTGGCCTTGTAGGCAATAAATTATTTTCCAACCTACAACTTCTCTCTCACAGATAACATCGCAAGCTTCTCACTACTTTATTGCTATTTCCATGGAACTACATTGCCTAGTTTCATTAGTTTAGATATTTACAGCTGAGAACTGCCATGCCATATGCACAGAGATGAGCCATCTACATTCCCTTCATATTCTACTGGTAAGTAGGAAGTTCCATTCAGACAGCTTCTTTCTAAGAGCTACTACTTTATGGAACAGACTCCTGAGGGGATGCTTTACTGAACACTACCTCTTCAAGTCTAGGGTCAACTGTCAGCTATCATAAATATCCTTATAATCTACACTTTCACTTCTATCTCCTACATCCATACAACAACCTCATTTAGCCACCCTCTAACTTGAATGGCTCTTGAGCCTTGTACGAGGAAAACATTTTTTGTATTATTCATGCATAAATTCATCATATAGAGTATTGGATATTGTGACTGATTAAAAACTATGAAACATGTTTAGCCCCTCTTTAGAGTCACGATTTCCATCTACTAGGTTATTCTTGATATTACAAACTTAACCAGATTTGCACTTGGAATCAAATCTTAAACATTTCAACCTTCCCTCAAGATGTAAAATATAGCATAATATCTAACAACTTTAAGAAATTCATTACCACTTTCACAAAACTAATAACTGCTTTGCCAGGTGTTGAGCAAGTGCTTACATGTGTAGGATTTCAGTTCTTTAAAAATAAGAAAAGAACCTGGGACTTACTCATCAGCTACAATTACAGGCAGGGCAAGACGATCAAGTAAAGCCTTTCCCATTTGGATTGTTTCCAGAGAATCATCAAACAGAACATCAAAAATTGGTTGATATTTTTTCCTCAGCTCTGCTACTCTTTGAAATTTGTTCTCAACAAGATCAGATATTTCTGTGAAGACTTGGTTGATTCGATCCAGAATCTATAAATTATACAGAAACATCAGTGAGATAAGATACATAAAAGAATAAAAATATGTAACTTTTTATAAAAACAGTAAATTGTAAATATGAAAAAATATTTGTATCTGACAAAAATTTAATATTTTTCCATTTAAATGAGATAATTAGGTAAAAAAAAATCTGTTTCGTTTAAAGAAAAAATGTAGTTGCTGCTTCTTGGCAGACTCTTCATTTAAAATACTGAAGATTTCTCAATAAAAGTCAATAACTGGATTAAAAATATACTCCTGAACAGTAAATCTGAAAATAAGTGACGAAGGAGAAATTGTCAAAATTCCAAGCCAAATATTATTGAGAGAAGCACTTTCAGTTACTTTATTGAAAGGTGTTATTTTCCTGTGGAACCAAAATTATGAGTGAAAAATTTGTACAATGTAAATTATAGTAAGTAACCCACTTTGCTTTGAACAACATAAAAACAGTAAAGATAAGATGTTCAAATAAATTACATAGTTGCAACCAATTCTACTGCTGGATAATAATTGCTTTATAATTATTGTGGCCAATTTGACTTTATGATTAATCCTAACCCCGTTACTTTTGCCTGTTTTAAAGGTTAATCCTGTCTTCCAAGATCTGGATTATAGAATTTCTTAAAAGACTTTCCCAAGACCCTGCCTTTAAACTTAGAATGCTTTCATGGCACATGTATAAGACTTATGAATTCCACACTTTGTGATATGTTTTCTTTTATTAAAAATTATATTTTGTTTTATTTGTATATTTTCAAGCAGCCATTTTATTAATTATAGTTAAATTTTATTTATAAAATGAAACCTTATGATGCTGCAACGCCCTTTTTTCCTAGCCTTCTGAATTTCACACTTTGTTATTTGTTTTCTTTTATTAACCCTCCATTAATATCATAGGGTATTTGAACATCTCACAAAATGTTTTTTCTTAATAAAAGGTTAATCAGAAAGTAAAGGTAATAGAGAGGTGCTGATGCATGACACCTTGTATGTTCATGGGATGATGAGTAGCTAGTCATGCAGCATGCTATCATTCAGTAGAGTAGCCGGGAGCAACAAGGTCAGGCATGTGAAAACCAACTCAGCAACTGCACCATCAAGGAACAACGTGCTGTAGTATGCTTTCTGTGAGGCAAGGGAGTCAAACCTGTAAAAATCCATCCAGATGTTGGCACAGTATGGAGCACACACCATGAATCAACAAAAGGTGTGTAAGTGGGTAGAATGCATTAAAATGGGAAAAACACGTTTAAACTGACACACACTAATCTGGTCACCAATCATCATATTGAACAGAAGGGGGTGGATGCCTTGACCAGGGAAAACTGATAAATCACATAACAAAAATTGTGGCAATTGTGGTCATTCATGACACAGTGCATAATGACTTTGGGCAGCGTAAATTTTGTGCACATTGGGTGCCCAAACAAGCAAGTGGTGCAGACAAAGTTTTGTGAGTAACCGAAAAGCTTCTTTTAGGAAGGATGAAGAAACTGAATAATACCAGAAGTGCACTGCCATGTACAGGGACTTTTGAAAAATGACATATGTATTTGTTCTTTATCAATGGAAATAAAGGTGTTGTATTGAAACTGTCTTTACTTTTTTATTCATCCACATGGTTAGCAAGTGGCAAGTCAAATCTTCTTGATTAGTCAAGTAGCTTTCTGAATCCCTCTATCAAGAGTTTGTTTATTTAGCAACATATCAACTCATTATGGGTCATTTAATGCCAAAATTTAATTTTCTTGGGAGAATCAGTCAGTTATGTGCCATGTGTGATACACGCTTAGGCAATCATGTATCTTTCAATACATGACTGTCGAGGCAGATTTTTCCCACAGTAGGTTGCCATTTCTTAACCCCATGTCAGGGTGCAGTCAAGGAATTTCTTTAGTTGTAATATTTGAATAATTGTGTGAATTACAACCATTTCTTTTTTTTACTGAAAATAAAATGGAATCTGTTTTGCATATTTTAACTTTTGAGACTTACAAATTCATTTTTTAATATTAGCCTTTTCAGAGATGATGTTCTACAGAAGGATGCTAAGGAACGATTCAGTCTTAGAGAGGTTGCAAACAAGGAGGAGGCTTATATTTAATATCAGGAAAAGGCAGCTGAAGTTTCTGGGACACATAATGAGGAAGGAAAGCCTGGAGAATCTGATATTCATAGGTCGAATAGAGGGGAAGAGAGACAAGGGAAAACAACACCTGGCATACCAGGCAGACTTAAGCAAGTGGATGACAGAACGTGGTCTGGGGGAGGAAGCAGAGGGAAGAAACTTTTTGAGAGCTGCAAGGGATAGAGGGAGGTGGAGAGCCATGATCGCCTACACCCTGAAAGGACATGACACATAAAAAGAAAAAATTCAATTTTTCAAAAATTGAACCAGTTTTTTTAATATTTATTTATGCTTTAAAAAACAAAGAACATTCAGGACAATAGAGAAGAAGAAGAAAATTAAAAACTAAATGATATATCTAAAATATCTTACATGGGAGGTTTGAAACCCCACAGTATTAATGTTATGACAATACCCTACAATACTAATTGACACTTGCATTTTGTCATCCTTTCTCTTCATTATTTGTTTTTATTTAAATGTTATACAAACATGGATTAGTTTCATATGCAAAAAAGGAATAAGGAATGCACAAATATTTTCAGCTGCATTCTATAGAATCTTTTTTGCTTTATCTCTTCATAAAGAATTTTAATGTATCAAAATTGCTTATGTTTTTCTATCCATATCTGCCTTACAAGCTTTCACTCATTGCCTCTTGATCTTCAGCCAACAAGCCAGTTTCCAAAATGCCTTTCTTTCATTTCCTCAATCTTCACCGGGTTCCAGGCAGTCATGACTAAATACATCCATTTACAAGACAAAACAGTAAAATAACAAGATATCATCCATGTAAAAATTATTTTTACCTTGTCAGAAGATGATATAAACATTGCTAAAAGAGTAAGCCGGGTGGCTCTTTCCATGGTCCCTTGGGAGAACTTTTTCCAAGCTCTTTCCAGTTGTTCAGCCACAAAATTATTATCATCCAAACTGTATCGCAAAGAGCGTCTCAGAAAAAGAGCAGCTTCTAAAAGTTGTTTTCCATATTGATAAGTCCCCTGCAAAATAAGCACCATCAAAATGTTTATTTGAAAGTTTTCATTAGAATAGGTTATCTTCTTGAATTAAGTAGAGAGATTTTTAAGAAACTAGGAGAAAAAAGTAAGTTAACAGCCTTATTTTGTTTCATGCTGCAAATAAGCTTTATTTAAAATTTAGGTGTTAATGGTATTTTCATGTCCTTAAAAGTTCCCGAACTACCATATTTTAATTAACACAAAAGAAAAATTCCTCATTCTATTCCAAGCACATATGAAATATATTTGAGTTACATTTTATGCTAACTTGTATAAAACAGGCATTAATGTCATTGTAATTATTTAGTATTTTAAAACTTTTATAGTTAAATTTTATCAATAACATTTTTAATATTTTCTATATTCTTTATAAGACTATTTATATAGTCCACAAATTAACTAATCACTATTTCACAATAACAATATCATTTACTTAATAAATCATCTTATCATGAGATGATTTATGCTTGTCCTAACCTAAGTTACTTAGTTAGCATGACTGTTATGTCGTGCCAATACCTTATAAATAATGAACTATTCCATTTTGATAACAGGAAAAGATGAAAAAGACATATCAGAGATACTACTTGGTTTTAGTAAGAAAATGAAAGAAAGAAAGGAAGATAGAATTGTTTAATACCTGTTTCAATGAAATGGAAAAAGATGGTCAATTTCAAATCTTTTCATTTGTACCCTTTTATTTATGATTATTATTACAATATTTTGTTAAAGTTGTTAAACCAATCAAAAAATACAGCAATCTTTATATATGTTATTGAAAAATTAAAGTTAGTAAAACTTATAATGCTCTAGACTTTGAACAGTATTCAACCAATAAGGAACTCTTAAATCCCTTGATTCTACAGAGAAAGTTGCTACTCAGGGTTGGTGATTGGTGACTTTGGGCAGTGCTTTATGATTCTTGCTATCTTATCAGCATTTGCTTTTTCTACCTACATAAACTGAGCACAAGTGACTAAAAAGGATGAAAATTTTTCAAATTTTGATGCCATTCTGAGGTGTTTTTTTTTCTAAATCCATGAATTTTTGTTCATGTTAAGTCTTGAAAAAAGCAATACTTTTTTATCTATAATGTTGAATGCCTTAAAATTATTCAAATTTTTAACAAGAAAAATCTGAAGTTGATGTTAAAAATTATTGTAAAACATTGTTGATCTATAGATCAAAGATAGAATGATCTATTATGATATATTTCTAATTTGTATTTAGGTCCATTGTATTTATCTTCGATTTTTCTAGTTGAATTGTTCACCTGTATTGCATATGATCCATTATTGTACATAATTAGACTACAATAAAATTTGTATTTTATATGAATACTACCTTCTGAAAATTGAGATATAGTAGAATGGGTTCCCTATATCATAGATGGTGGGTTACAAGAACCTTGTACCAGCCTTGCTGCTACCAATTTAACTTCCTGCTGTGTTAGCATCTTCATGATTATAATCCAAGAATCCTAATGTTTTTCAGTCATTTCCAATTAACTTGGTACAGTTAGGAGTTACAACTCCTACTAAAGATTGCAGTGTCTCATTTTTAAAGATGCCATTTTCTTGCATCACCTCAACAGTGATGTGTCTCTAACATGCTGATGTAAGATGTGATCCAAAACAAGTCTGTGGTTATATGACCCACCAACTTTTACCACCTCCTGGCATTCCAAAGGTAAACATTATTTTCAGGATTTATTCCCGCAATGTTTACAGTACCCAAGTAGTTCCCCCATCAAGTTACTGACTAGGCTTAACACTGCTTAACTTCAGTGATTTAACAAGAACAGGTATTTTCAGCCAGATTTGGCCATATACAAAATATACTTCTGAAAATTCCAAACTATGTATGGAGATGGATCAATAAGTTCATAGCCTAACACATAATTATTAGTGAGATTTTGATCTGAAATTTTCACTGTATAGTGTTTGATATATGTGATTAATATCCACCACTGACTTAAGTGCATTGACAAGGAATTATTATGTTAAAAAATAAATATTTATGTAAAATTAATTTTTTTCATTTTCTTCCACAGATTTATTGATGTAGTTTATAATGAAATGTAGCTATCTTCTAAATCAAATAAAAACGTACTAAAGCAGTTGATTCAAAATTTTTATGTTCCTCTTGTAGCTTTTCAATATCTTCTTTTGTCTGTCCCATCTCAGTGTGACTTTTTACCATGACATCACAAAGCTCCAAGATCCACTGAACAGCCTGTAAGTAGGAAAAAGAAAAAGACAATTTAAATTTAAGACATAGTAATTGTAAGTTTATAGGGACATTATTAATAATAAATAAAAATATAAAATAATAATAATGAATATCATAGATAAAATAAAACAAAACAAATAACATTGTTTAAAATAAATAAAATAAAAACTAAAAAGAATAATAAAAGTTCTCCCATCATGCAACAGAAACCGTTTCTGCCTGAAAATGGACATCCCACCAAAAGACATTGAATTCAGTCTCTTTGCCACTGACCATTGGAAGGTCTAGACATCCAACTCCTCTCTCCAGGACATTTCTTGTCATAATGCAAAGTGATTTCTTCTTTTTATCACATGCAACCTTAAAACACTTGTAACCAAATAAATAAATAAATAAATAAATATATATATATATATATATATATATATATATATATATATATATATTTATTATAATTTTATCATATAGACAAAACCATTTTACTCACTACAAAGATGCAACTTGGTTTCAGTGCATTTCAACTGCACATCGACGGGTGAGGGTCGAAAATGGTTACGTTGGAATTTATATATTACTTTTGTTCTCATTCGCATCGGATATATATATATATATATATATATATACACACATACACACACACACACACACACCAGTACACAAAAATAAATAAATTGTATGATTTTAATTTACAATTCAAAATGCTTTTACTGTTATTTCTGTGTATGTTTTCTTACTATATAGGAACACAAGTCTATTTCTGCCACTGTGATGTGAGTGACCCCCACAAATTCAGTCCCCAGGCTGTTAATACAGATTCCGCAGAAACAGAACCAGCAATGACTGGACAATACTAAAAAAAGAACAAGATGAGATATCCCTAGGCATAGACAGAACAAGAACAATCTGCCTCTGTAGATTAAATAAAGGTCTCAGTTCAAAATTCGGTAAAGGTTACCCAGATCAATAATCATCTGAAGAAGGCTGGCGGGTACAACAAAGATGAGGATATTAGTCCAACTGTAAATAATGCAAATAATAAAAACTTCTCATCCCAGAAATTCAGACTGAAAGAAATACTCCCATGAGCAAGATAAAGATTTTAAATTGAAAGATGAACTTGAGATTGCATCAGCAACAAAGCTGGCCTGATTATCATATTATATCATGGTTTCATAAGTTAAAATTTTGCAATTTGATTTTAATTTTTAAGTTCATCTTTTTTTTTCATTTACAATTTTCTAAACTGAATACATACTAACCATAAAATTGTATGAAATAAAGAAAGTGTGACAAAAAAAATATAGCTAAAAAAACTGTTGTAACCTAGGGAAGGTTACTGAATAGAATAATCAAATGAAGGTTAGTAATAAATGATAATACTTAAGACAAGATCAACACATATAAGATTCGCCAGCAGTGCACAGAAGTAGTAGTCAACTGCTAGAAGTGAGTCAAGTGAATTCTACAATGAATCTCCAACTCTAGACCACATACAGTATATACTACTGTATTTATGTGAATGGGGACATACCCATTATCGTACGTAGGTATGCTACAACAAAAACACAAGAGAAAAATGAATAAAAATACTTCATCTCAGAATTCAAATAGTTTTAGTATAAAAACAAATTTAGAATTGGGAATAAGCATCTAAAATTTAAACCATGTTTATATTTTTATAAATAGGTCATACATCAAAACTTTTACCAATGATGGAATACAGTATAAATTCAAAATTGATGAAGAAAACAAAAATGAAAATATGTGTGTGTTTATGAATGTATTTATGTAAAAATTCAGATATAACTAAAAATATATCTGTAAAAAGACAATATGAATAAACACAAAAGGAAAACTTTTCTTAGCCAATGCATTTCGTTCTCTGATAGACTTTATCAAAGCAAATATAAGGATTTTATTTTGCAACAAGTATTTTATAAACAAATAAAAATGTCATTAGTTTTTCAGAATTTTTAAATTTAAGAATGTTCATAAATATACTTCAGACCTATCTGAAAGTCAAGGTAAACTATGGAGGTGCTAAGTGATATAATTTAATGTCTAATAAACAAAAGTAAGTAAATGTTGTTGTTGATTTTTTTTTTTATATAATTGTTATTTATTAATAATTATTTTATTTTAAATAATTAATTTATGTATTTATATATTTTAAATAACAATTTTCTTTTAATTTTTTAATTTTTTTATAGTCATATATGTTTGGCTTAAGAAAGAAGTATTTCTTTTAGAAAAGGAGATATTTTGAAAAAATCCAGGGCACAGATTTATATTTTGTAAGATTCAATGGCAGCACTCAAAAGAATTTTCTGTCTAAATAAATTACTTTCTTTTTTTTAATAGGTGTGTCATTTTTTAGATCAAAGTTATGGTTGAACTTATTTCTATGTATGACTAGTGCATTTGATAAATTGTTATGTATAAGATCCTTTTCATGTTCATAGAGATCTTTTCTGTCAATTTCTGCAAATTTCCACAATATATTGTAGGGAACTGTTTCAACAGTTTATTTTATAGCTACCTGCTTCAGAATTATTAAGCAGATGATATATATATTACATAGGTCAGTTACACAGGATATATTAGAATTTGTGCTCTTAGATTTTTATTATTGTGTGATTTATTTTATTGTCTTCTTATTCTCTTCTCTTTGCTTTTACCTGTTTTCTTCTTATTCTTATTATTTTTTCTTTTCCTTTTATGGAAACTCTTTATATATTTCTTTTCCTTTTATGGTGTTTCTCCTTATATCTTTTAAAAAAAAAATTGACTTATGAAAAAAAGAAAGTGATGTTTCATAAGTAGCATTTTTAAATAGAATCGTTTATAACCATCTTTGTTCCTCACCTGTCGAGATGTGTTCGCATCAAAACAAATCCATTTTTGTTGTGAGTACTTGTTTGTCTGTATGTAACATCTTTATATAAATAAATATAATAAATAACTATTTCTTTACTCTTGGTATTGAGCTCTCTTTTAAATTAATGATATGAACATTTGAATTTATATTCTTTTCGTTCTTGTTACATTTGAATATATATATATATATATATGAGCACTTATTAAAGAGCAGATCGTCTGCAGCTAATTTTAGTGTTGACCAGTTCACTGTGTTGTCCTGGTCACACTCGTTATTTCACCTTAAGGTGCTGGAGGCACTTTACATCGGGTCCTGCAAACCTTCCTTGTGTAAACAACGTGAGTGTTTGTTGGGGCTCGCTGTCATTTGCCTCTAGCTACTTTTGCTCATTTTTTTTCCCTCCTCCTCCACATTTTCTTTTATTGTACATTTTCTGTGTTTTTAATTTAAATTAAATCTCCCATTGAAAGCCTGATGAGTGGGAGCGAAACCGGTTGCTTCGCCCGTTTTTAATATGTCGAGTAATATCAAGCTTCATACGTTTATTGCTGTGATAAAATTTTGTACCTTCAAAAATATCTTTAAATATATATATATATATATATATATATATATATATATATATATATATATATATAGGACAAAACAAAAGCATATTGAATTCCAAACAACTTGTGTTTATTTGCTGTTGATAGAAAAGTGGGCTGCAGTAATAAACAACTGACATCCATGTCAGTGGTTCAATAACTTAGTATTATTCAACGGCGATGTTAATTTCAGAGGTTCATGTTGGTGCCTTTCTAACACATGAAATTATTACTGACATATTTTTGTTTTTCTGATGAAATAACAGCTCTTCATTATGCCATATGCAATAGCTAAAGGCTTCATTGAACACTACATTAATAAAGAAATCTGTGATTATTATGGGCGAATATGTTTAATGGATCTGTAAATATTTAATATCAGTGGCTGCAAATGATAATTTGGTATATGCAAAAGTATTCACAACTGAAAAGAAATAATGCTTTTCCTTTTCACTCAACTAGTAATATACATTTTAAAAAAAAATATTTTATAAGTCTCCCCTTAAAACTTTTTAGTATAGACTCCAACAAGGCAAAACAGTTAATGTGATTTTCATTAATTCAGTTTTTTAAGTGACAAATAAAAATAAACATTTTTCAAAATGTTTGTGATGCATATTATAGAACTCTGTGATAGATTCAAATACATGATTCTTCAGAAAAGAATGCCTCAGGCTTACAGTTTTATATTTTATCATTGATATGGTCTTAAAATTTGAATGGGTCTCTGAAAACAGATTTATTTTTGATGGAATTGCATGTATCTTAATGGAAGATTTCTATAGTTGAAACCAGAAAGTTTTTAATTGTATACAGTTAAGTGTAAATTTATTTCAGTTCTGCATATTATTCAAAGCAGAGCTAATGCCAACAGTATAGTTACCAAAGAGAAAGCTGTAAATCAGGATTCAGTTTAAATAAAAACAGCATCCACTGAATCTGTCAGAATAATTATTGATAATGGATTTGATCTCCACTTTGCTGCTGTTGTCAGTCATTGTAGGTATTGTTAGTTAATCTGTTCATTCTTTCATCCCCCACTCCACTGTCACTTGTGACTTGCTGTCCAAGTTAGACTCATCTGATCAAGAAGAAGAGATTTATAGAATATGTATACACTGTGCCATGCCAAAGCTTACTTGTCTACCTCTTTTTACTCTTAATGTTTTTTTGGTGGACCCCCATAACTATTTAATGAAAAAAAAAAGCTTATTTTATTTTTTGCTAATAGATAAGTTTAGGAATTGTATTATAAAAATAGAAAATTTATATACTTTATTTTGAAGTAAAACTAATTTAATGAAAATAAACTTGTATTTAACAACTAAATTCTATGGAATATTTATGTACAATAGTATAATAACTCATAATAAACCATTTAAAAATATGTGAGTAATTAACCCCCAACTTGCTATTTTTTGTGTGAACCCCAATAATAGCCCATAAGGACCACAGTTGAGAACCATTGGTCTAAAGAGATACCAGGTCTGATGTACATCTGGAAGGTGCCAGGTGCATCATGGACCTGAAAGGATATCAGATAATATTTCAGCCAAAACAAAATGAAGCTGTTAATGACTGAGTTTTATGATGAGGATGACTAGAAAATACAGACTAATGAGTAAGAACTTAGTAAAAACACAGAATGGAAGATTATTCAGATGAACATTAAAAAAATAGGCCACCAAGTATCTAAAGAAAGACAGCAAACAGGTGATTGATATAAAGATAGTCTGGGACTGTTAAGTATAATGAAGTATTCTAAAACAAAGAACTGTACTAAATAACAGAAACCAAATCACTTGAGGACTACCAACAGCAGCAACAATTAAAATAGATGACACATATAACTTGTAGAGAAAATAATGACATAATCAAGATGTTGACATCCAACACTATTTCAAATAAAATGCTAGGAAAGAAACCTCCCTCAATATTGGAAAGAGCAATAACAGCTACTGGACTTGAGAAACCTATTTTTCAAAAAAATTGTTTTAAGAGAAAGATTTTATAAATTTAAACTGAAAGCAGTACTGGTTGCTTAGTTAATGATTGCCAAATATTTTCCTGTAGGGAAATGGCTAATATTACCATTTGCCATAGTAAATGTTCAGACATGCTAATATGAAATTAAACTTTAATACTAAAATATTTGAAAATGGAATCATAGTTCTAGTACATTTCAACTTGAGAAATTTAAATGAGAACTGACAACTTTATTGTCCAAACACACAGAATTAAATGAACAGCTCTTAGTATACAACAGTTGAGAAGTCAGTATCAACATTTATAAAAAGAACTGGATGCTGAGAGAAAAAAAGCTGTCTGCTCAAACACTGAAAGAAATTGAAGATATGAATAGTCATTTTAGAATTTCCAAGCAACAGGTTGCAGAGATAGAATGAAGTATAGTAAAAGTCTAGGTTTTCAAACAATCAAACTACTTCTAGTAATTAAATGGGTTTTACATCATATCTGCCATCATTTTATAATACTGGATTTGATAGATTTGATTTTTATAGGTTATGAACCTTTTGCAAGTCATTTAAAGCGGGAACATGTTTTGGGATTGTAAGAGTGAATAAGGATTTTCTGATACAAATGATACTATTTAACCCATAGCTGAGGGGAGAAGTGGATTCATACTTTTCTCAAGAGTATTTACATGTAAGTAAATATGACAAATTCGATTGGAACTTGAGCTTTCCAATTTCTCATTCTGAGCCATTATACATTACACCATCCACACATCCAAGCTTACAGCACATGGTATTTCCAAGTAGTTATCCATCTAGGTACTGACCAGGCTCAACATTGCTTAACTTTGGTAATCGGATAATAACCAGTATTTCAATATATGACTGTAAGTCTAATAATACTGGAAACAGTTAAGAAGTTTGATATTGTGTAAGAGAGAATGAGTAAAATTAATATCTGTTGAAAAAAAAACAGATTATAAAGTGCTTGGAAAGTCATTAGAATTCTGTCAAGTTTTTGTTTTCTTAATATAATGTAAGGAAGGTCACCTATTCCTTCAACATCTATATGAATTTTGTTTTTTTTACAATAGTACCTACCACTGCCTGTCTTCAGGTTTTACAGTTCAAAATTATTTTCTTTTACTAACAAGAGTCAATTTATTTTTACCACTAAATTTCCATAAATAAATATTTGTATCTGATGAAACCAATTGGTTGCAATTATTTCATTCAACCAAAGTCCAAACCTCATCAAACTAACTCATTAACACCACATAAGCATTCATCTGTGAGGGCTAAAATAAGGCATAAAGGAAATAGACATAACTTAATTGTTTTGTGATTAATGGCATATTATTTTGAAAGTTGTTCATATAAAAATCAATGAATCTATCTCAAAGTTTTTTTTCAACATGTTTGCAATGATTTCAGCTCAACTGAATCTAGTTTATGAGTAGTTTCTCCATAAATAAAAGGTTTGAATTATAAAGAATAAATCCTGAATATGCACATTATATTTTCAATTGGAGGTCTTGGAATATAAACATAAGTGCTCATATATTTCCAGTAAATCTATTGGTAAAAATTCAAAGAACAACGAAACCAAAACTAAACTTGCCAAAAGACAAAAGAAAATGAAAAAGAAACCAAGAAAAAATCAAAAGTAACAACTTGGATCTTAGTCCCTAAGTGCTGTTTTGTTTGTTAGTGTGTGTGTATATATATATATATATATATATATATATATATATATATATATATATATATATATATATATGGGTATTTATCCATGGCCCCTCCCCCCACTGGGGAGAGATGTGACACAAAGTCAGTTAATTAATGTGAGGAACCCAAGTGTGTGGTGTGCACACGGATTAGTGGTCAAAATTTATCCAGTCCCTGCTTACATGTGATCGGGTACAAAGCTTGTCTTCAATGGTCATGTCTGTGAAACAGATACTACATTTTGATCATAGTCTCTGGGCCATGGAGCACACACACACACACATATATGACAAAGCCATACTGAACCCCATGATTTATGTTAGTTTGCTTTGCTGTTATCTGCATGAGTTCTTCTGTTGATATTGCTTTGTTGTTTTGTCGTTATTTTCTAAAAGTCTAATTATCCAGTATGAAATTTTATTTCTACTTTTGATGCAATTAAAGATTTAACTATTCAGAAAATATATGAACATGCATTTTTATTTTTTTTTAAATTTTAAAATTGGAATGTTTTTCTATTCTAACATTGCTGTTAGAAAAAAAGCAACATTTTCAGTGTAATAAGCATTTTATTTAATGAAACAGTAAAAATAGCTGAAATGCCCCGAAACAGATTTGTACAGTTATGAAGAAGATACTGTTAATGATCTAATTTGAGAAAAGTGGTTTGCAAAGTATCATGCTGAGATTTCTCACTGAATGATGATTCACATTTACGTCAACCAATTGAGGTTGATGATCAAATGAAGACATTACTTGAGAATAATCAACATTATATAATACAGGAGATTGTCAACATAACTTAAAATATCCAAATTGAGTGTTGTAAAATCATTTTGCATTAGCTTCTACAAAGTAAAAAATAAAATAAAAAACTCTACAGTTATATTTCTATATTCAACTTTTACAGCGATCCTGAGAGAATTAGAAGTCCTACCAGGATTCATTATTGGTGGCCACACTCTTAACTACATTAGATATGCAGATGACAGTGTTGATAGCATACACGGAAAGGAAATTACAGCAAATCCTACAGAAGACAGTAAAGGAAAGCGAAAAGAAAGGACTATATTGATCGACTGATTAATTTGTTTTCTACAATTTATCAAACCATTGCTGATTATTTAAAGCCAGAAGTTCTACCACAGAATCGCAATCTAATTATACATTATTTAATACTAAATACAAAGATACGCCTTCTCACCGGACCTATTCAACCTATACAGTGACGCAATCCAGAAAGATGTCCTACTAGGATTCATTATTATCAGCCACAGTCTTAACAACATTAGATATGCAGATGTTGGTGTTGATAGCAGACACAGAATAGAAACTACAGGAAATCCTACAGAAGGTATTAAAGGAAATTGTAAATAAAGAACTAAACATCAATTGTTAGAAGGCTGAATTTAAAGTTGTCAGTAAAAGGAACAGCCCAACATGTGAATAATAAATAGGGGATCTCCAACATCAAGCAAGCACAACAATTTAAATATCTAGGATGTGTTTTAACAGATGATGGAAAATGTGACATCAAAATCTGAAAGTGCATTGGGATAATGAAAGCTAAGCAAAGTATTATGAAAAAGGAAAATTTAATTAAAAACAAAGAAATGAGTATTGAACTGTTATGTAATATCAGTCCTCCTATATGGCAATGAATGGTGGACAATCTCACAGATGAAGAAGACTTGTAGCAACAGAAATATGGTCCTACAGAAGAATGATGAGAATCCCATGGACTAAACATGTGAATAGTGACAAAGTTTTAGAAAAAATGTTTTAGTGATAGGACAATGAAAATTAAATATTTTTCAACATGACACACAAGAGATTGAGGAACAAACAAAATGCATCATCAATGGTAATAGCAAAGGTGAAATTAACCGTTTCCATACAGGAAACATTTAGCATTCATTGACTGAATAGTTAGAATTACTCTTAGTTGAAATTTACAAGATCTTTTTCTTAAAAAAAGTTTTTCAAGAATTTAAACTTCTCAATTATTGCTCTTTCTAGTATTGATGGGAGTTTTCTTCTTAACCTTTTCTTTAATGTTGTGTGGAAAGTTACCATACTAAGGAAGATGAGACTGTGTATATAACAGAATTGGATGGGAGTCTACAATGATGAACTGAAAAATCACACAATTGATTCAAACAAATACTGCTCCCAGTTAGACCAAATGAAACAAACAATTGATGAAAAGTATTCACATTTAGTCAATAGAAAGTGTGAAATCTAATATCAGGATAGTGTTTGCCTGCATGGCAACCAGACAAAAATGTTACAGTTTAGCTGAAAGTTTTTCACACATTCTTCATATTAAGAATGAATATATGGATAGTATTATGGTTATTTTGGCACAGAAAATGGAAATAAGTGAGCTGAGGTCAAATTCACACCTAGTCTGTCTGTTGTGTTCAGTTTAATAGAAATACCCTTGAGAAAAACATGAATCCTTTTCTTCTCCCTCAATCCAGCCAAGAGTTAAATGGCAGCATATATTGGGATCTTTAGACTTGGATGGCAGCTTCTGACAAAGGACAACTCTGAATTCAAAACTGTAGAGGAGGTAATGGGAATCCATTGCACTTATCGTTCCAAAAATGTCATGGCAAATCACAAATGAAGAAAAAGAAACTGGGGAGAGCCATAATTGCCAATATCCTGAAGGGATGTGATATTAAAAAAATTCATATTAAGCAATATTCCAAATTCACATTAGCATTTATTTTAGTCTTTATAGAGTTCTCTTAATGAAAAAATTTCAAAATTGTAAAAAGTACCCAAAGTGGATGAAAAAAAAAAAAAATTGGAGAATAGAATTATGAAATTACATTAAAGATGACAGAAGATTAACATTATAAATAGATTGTTCAGTAAAACTAAAAGAAAAATATGCTTTATTTTTACTCAATATACTTTTTTGTCCACTCAATAGTATCAAATGACTAATAAGCTTAGAAGTATCCATTCATCCATAAAAATCAAACTATTGGAGTAAAATAAGAAATAGAAAGATTCCATAGATTTTTCTAAAATGTTGCTAACCATTGGGCTAAATCTGCTAGTATTCACTAGCTCATACAAACTGATAACTGATCAGTATTTATAAAATTACATAAATGAAAAGTTACTATGAAAAAAAAAAGAAAAAATAGTCTTGTTATTATATTACTTCTTATTGTTTCTTATATTATTTATATTAGTCTAAAACAAAAGATGTAGTTACCATAATACTGAAGAAAAATGTCAGATTTCTTAATCTTTTACCCTTTTTTCTACTACCTGAGCTACACAAATTCTTCTAAGAATTATTTATAGAAGCACTATTAAACTATAAGGAGGAGAGGCTTCTTGCTTTTATGCTGAACCTAGATATTCTTTAGATATTAATCAGCTTAAGATTTTGGATATTGACGACTTTCCAGTTTTTAATATTATTCTCTACCAATTGAACTAAACTAACAAGTGCAGTTAGTGTAGCAAGTAGTCTACAAAGATTGCCTGATATCTCTCAAAATATACAATTACAAAATTCTTTCACAAGAACAAGATATGATGCCCAACTTCTACAGAAAGCGGCAGTGATAATAATGCTACTGCTGATGATGTAGATGGTTTGTGCAATGAAGTCTTTATCAAGTGTTGGCTCTACATCCAGTTCCCTCATCACACACACATTAGAAGATAAGTCAGAACTTGCTTCATGAATTCCTTTCTGCCCTCAACCTGGCATAATTCCAGCAATAACATCAGATAAAATGTTGCTAACCATTAAGCTAAATCTGCTTGTATTCACCAGCTCAGACAAACTGATAACTGACCAGTATTTATAAAATTGCATAAATGAATGAAAAAAAAGAAAGAAAAAAGTGAAGATTAATTTTTATCTAATTTAAGTTACTTCAAATGAATTCCAAAACATTTACATTATGATTCAAATTTAACAATTTCTTTTAAGCAGGCAATAATAGTCATCTATCTTATTCATGATAGCAATAGTTGAAAGTAAGATTGTGTTGTTTCATATATTTGTTGAAGGTCTCAAGTAGCATAGCAATTGACAGTATGAAAAATAGAATTGGAAAAGTGAATTTATATTTGGGCTGAGGCTGTTTGTAAATAGTCAACACTAATGTGCTTAGAAAAGGCATGAACGGTCAATGCCAGATATCATTATAAAAAATGTCTCATTGCAAGCAAGCCACAATAGTTGACAGATGAAGAGAATGGGCACTTAGGCATACCTACTTTACCATTCAAGCAGCAGTAACAGTAAAAAAGGCTTTACACTCATTGTCAACCTTGACATGCCCCAATATTTGTTGAAATAAACTGTTTCTTGCTATATAACCTAAATATGAGTTAGAAAATAATTTTTCTTACTTATTTTTATACTTTATAATGCTACAGAAATTTCTTAAAGCTTTTTGAATGAAAATCCTTCCCTACAAAATAGTTACAAGATGTTACTCTGAACTGAAAAGTACAATTGATGTTTATCACTTGCCTTTTAGAAGAATTTGGTACATTTAATTTTTTAATTCTTTTAAAATTATTTTTTAAGTGGCTACCTTTCATTTTAAGTTCTTGGCAATTTATGATGTTTCTATTCTGAAATGAAATTTGTATCAAAAACTATTTTTTTAAAAAAAGATTTAACTTTTACAGAATTAGAGAAAAATATCAATTTCATATATTAACAAAATAAATATAATCTCAGCATGATTTTAAAACTACAATTGGATTAATACTTTATACTCTGACAACAATCTTATTCTGTAACCCTCTACCTTGAGTGGCTCTTGGGCTTTGTATTGTGTTAACAATAGTACAATAAAAAATAAATATAAATTAGAGATAGGAACCTAATAAAATGTAGCTCCTCCCTTTGCCTGAATAATGGCAAGTGACATGGAATAAAGTCTATGAGGTGTTGGAGTCATTATCAATTCAGGCATGTTCCAGGGCAGTCCATAACGGAGTTGTGTTTGTTGTGTTTGACTTTTTTTTTTTTTTAAGCGTATCACCCCAAGCAAGGCTGGAGGCCACTATCACGCAAGGGGTTAAAGAAGGGTTGGAGGAAGAGCAGATAGGAGTGGTAAAGGAGAGGATGTGGTGAAAGAGAAAGACAGTGGTTCGATCAAGGCAAGGGGGTTACAGAAGATTTGGAGCAAGAGCAAATAGGAATGAAAAATGAAAGGATGTGGAGAAGGGAAGTGGATAGATCAAAGCAACTGGAGATGTTGATTGACGCTACACTTAAACCATTGGAGATTGTATTTGTCAGGGAAACAGTAATAGGGAAGGGAGTTCCATAGGCGAGATGTGCGAGACATGAAGCTATTGGAGTAGAAGAGACGTGGTCCTTGACGTAGACACCCAGGCCATGCATGTGGGTTAGAGAGTCTTTTCTGAGGAGAGGAAGGTATCCAGGGATCGAGAGATCAGAGGAAGGGATAGAGGAGTCAAGATTGGTCTCACACAGGGCCAGTATATCCGGGCAATTAGCAATGAGGAAGGACTCAACGCTGCAGAAGTTGGTTCTAATGCCACGGATGTTGGAGAGAGGAATGGTAGTGAGGTCTACAGCATATCCCATATGTGCTCAATGGGGTTCAAATCTAACATGCACAGAGGCCAATGGAGTATATAGATGTCAGATGAATGTTGCTGGAACAAACCATCACCACTGAGAAACAATGGAAGCATAAAGGAGTGTAAATAGTCTACAAGATCTGTGCATGTCAAACCTGTCAAGATAAACTCCAGTTTTAGTGGTTGTCCTTGATAAATCCAACAATGCATTCCACAACCTTATAGAGCCACCAAAAGTTTGCACAACATTCTGCTGAAAAGGTAAATCATTGGGCAGGTCCCATCATACACAACATTGACAGTCTGCTAAAAAATAACTGGAAATATGACATGACTAATCAGACAATATGGCACTAGATTTCCACTATTCAATGGTGATGTTCTCTGGCCCAAGAGGGATGCAGTAACTGGTATCATAGTGTCTGTGACCCTTTTAACTACAAGAGTTGCAAAACCAATGTCAGCAACTATTACCATGATCTCTTAATCACACTTTAAAATAAACTTGCATGCTCTTTCATAAGTAAAAAGAGTAAACTGATGTTCTTTTTTTGCTTTTGAAATTGAAACATTTAATTTGGAAAAAAAATATACATAGTGTATTGTTCTAGCAAAGGTGTGGTGGAATAAGGTACAGTGGAGGTCCAGTGGCATAATGGATAGCTACTCGAATTGGGGAGTTGGAGAGCTGAGTTCAAATTCCATTTGAGTTCATTACATTCATTTACATGCTAATCACCTTGGGAAAGGTATGACTCCATCTCTTCGCCCATATATGGGCAAAATAGAAGAACAGATTAGACCCTATAACTTTGGTTGGTAACCAGTCTAGTAGAAGGAAAACTCTGAATTCAAACAAGTCTGGAGAGGGTTGGGCTCTATCAGGCTTTCTTGCCCAAGACTCATCACTGCTGCTACGGCTGCAGTAGATATGGTTACTAAGGGGTTACAGGATTTGTGAGTATTATGAAACCTTACAGAATGCTGTTTCATGCCATACTATACATTTAACATTGACTAATAGAATAAGTGGTGTCAACATTGAAATAGGATGCAATTTGTTACAATTTCTTTTTGTTGTATAGTTAATCCTTATCAACCATTCGTGGTTCTATTTTTACAACACTTGTAGGTGTACACAGTTTTCATGTGCCACCGCTATCTGTCTGGAATTCACATATTCCTGGTATAATCTAGCTAATGTTGTCTGAGAAAACCTAATGCTGTTGCCATCTTAGAGATAAAGCACCCCATCTTTCTGGTCCCCAAACCAATTCTGTGGTCAGTGTTAAACCTTGTCCATGTTTTATGATTGTCAAAGCTATGCTATCTCTTTAACTATTAGGGAAATTAATTCTGCTGTATGTGAGACCCAAGTGGGGGATGGGCATAACCATCCTATTAGTGTCTCTAATGTTTTGGTATCTCAGTTTACAGTGGTAAAACTCCATGCTCAACAATAAATTGGTGACTCCATAAACATTATTCAAAACATTTGTGCAGGTTGGGATGGTGGATTTTACAATATAACAAAATTTGTTGAGTCTTTTAATGTCAAATTTTTTATTATAACTTTGGTTGGTAACCAGTTTAGTAGAAGGAAAACTCTGAATTCAAACAAGTCTGGAGAGTGTTGGGATCTATCAGGCTTGATAAACCCAACTGACTTGAGTCAGTTGGGTTTATCCTTTAATCTATATAGATAAACATCAGGTGGGCTTATAGTTGAATCTGTATAGGTAAACATCAATTGGGTAAATACTTGAGTGTATGTAGGTAAGCATCAGTTGCATTTATATTTGAGTCTATATAAGTAAACTTCAGAATCAAGTGGTATTGCTGAAATCCATCTGAACTTTACCTTAGATTCTTAAAAGATCAGGTGAGGGGCATATTTTTGAGGGAATTTTCCAACCCTGCACACTCCTTGAGCTTATTAATTTTGAGGTTTTGGCCAATTAAATGATTTTCTGATTTTATTGACCCCCTCTCCAGTCAATTTATTGCACATTGAGTAAAATTACTACACCTCCAATTCTTAGGACCCTTCCATATTAGGCACCTAAGAGTTATCTCTATTACGATCAAAGATACTAGAATTCCATAAGAGAAATGCAAAAAAAAACCAAAAAAATAAAGAAAACCAACCTGATCAGCATCTCTTTCACAGGTGAAGAGTTGAAGAATTTGTTGAAGTTTTAACCTGCGAACATCAGCCAGTTCATCACATCGAAGTTTCCGCTCTTGCAAATCTTCCACACTTTTGTTTATGTGTTTTATCTGATTAGAATAATTTGGAGTTATGTCTACTCCAGATGAATTTTTCATTGGTCGAGACATTTCATCCAATAAGCTTTGTCCATCATTGAGTGTTTGATTGGCCAAAGAATCTACAAGAGAAAAAATTGAAATAGTTATTTTCACTAGCAGGAAAACCACACAGTGCATCTCTGTAATTTAAAAGATGATAAAATAGTTAATAAATTTCAATAAATGAAGAAAAATGAAATATTCACTCTTTTAAAATGTTCAGTTTATAAATTTATATATACTCAAAAGAATGTTTTTAAACTTTTTTTAACTTTATGAAAGAAAATATCCCTTTCAAAAAAAATATGACTACTTTTCACTTCTTTGCTCAACCATTTAACATTTTTACTATAGCCTGACAATAAAAATAAACAACAAAGTTGTACACAGTTAAATACTGGCTGTAACCAATATTCTTCAAAGTTTCAAGATTGTCAAAGGCTTAAAATTATATATTTTCATCATCATTGAATAGCATAGCTCAATTTCAATAGAATTTTTAATGGATACCTGCATAGTAATATAACATGTGACAGTAGTGTTAATATGTTTTACAGAAACTAGTATACTTTAATAATTCACTTGTACTAATACCGAATTCTATTATATCCTTGACAATTAATTGGTTAGTTAGTATTTCAATGATGTTTGCAGCTGTGAAAAAAGATAATTTGCACAACAGTCTATGTGTGAATATGAGTCTGGTCACACAAAATGTTATGACATAACTGATGAAGTTGAACAAATTTGCATTAAGCCTTCAGCAAGATAACATGAAAGTGTGCAGATGAACTACATTCCTTGGTTCCACCAGTTCTAACCTTCACAACTAAAACCCACCATGCCATGCACATTATAGTAAATGACATTCATATTCCATTGGTGAGATGTAAGTTCCACCTAAGCAGCTTCTTCCCATGAACTGCTGCTTTGTTTGACCAACACCCAAGAGGATGCTTCTCCGATCACTAGGATCTTAATTGGTTCAAGTCTAGGAGGGGGGGGTAACCATTATCTTCCCCACATATCTCCATGCACTGGGCCTGTTACTCTGTAACCCTCCATCTTGAGTAGCTCTTGAGCCATATACAGAGTGAAAATTATTGTTATATATATATATATATATATATATTATTAATTAAAGAATATCAAACACTTAAAATCGCATAGGTAATAATTTTTATTTCATGAGAGCTCTAAAAAAAGGCAGTTCTGAATCATTGAAATTTGGCCATTGACAGAAACAGATGGATATTGTTTCAGATTCACACTGAACTAACTACACTTTAAGCCCTTCCACCATCCTCAAATGACATACTGAGGTCAGTATGTCAAAATAGGTCAACACTCTCTGCCTTTTCCCACTCTCTAAATAAAATAGCAATATCTCTTGATTTTAACCCAGAATAATGTTTTTACCGTTTCATTTGTGATTTGTTTGTAGGTCTTGAAGATTGAGAGCTGATTTTTTTTTATAGCTCTCATGAAATAAAAATTATTACCTATGAGATTTTAAGTGTTTGATATTTTTTAATTAATAATAATTTTGCTCTGTCTTTTGACAGAGTTCTCCCTGGATCTATATCCTCCTGGAAATTCCATACCAATTACCATATTATATCATTACTATATATATATATATAAAGTGGGATGTTTGTTGCACAGAGTTGATCTCACTCTATCAGCATCTATTTTTTTATTTTATTTTATTTAACAGTGATACAGTGAGACTTTCACAAATAGTGGCCTTTTCAGCAGCAGGTGTTGCAACCCCAGTAACAGCAACTAATACTATAACCTCTTAAAAACATTTTAAAATAAACTTGTATGCTCTCTCATAAGAAAAAAAGAGCAAACTAATTTTTTTTTAATTTAAACATTTAATTTTGAAAGATAAAATATACATAGTGTATTGTTCTAACAATACACATAGTTTACAAGAATATTGAAAAGTGCACTTGTATTCACTTTAACTTATCCAAGTCCGCTACCTGTTCATTTCAAACTTTGGTAGATGGCCCTCTATTTATAATACCAGCAAATTAGATGTAGCATGGTATTTGTATTTTAAATATGCATCTTTTGCTGGCAAATATGGTAAGTAAATTTTTCCCTTGAGAAATGATTTCTAGAATTAAAAAATGACTGTCACTAATATTTATGTATTAATGCTGATTAATAAAAATAAAGGACGAATTGAAAGAATACCTATTTCTTTGCATTTGTCATTCAAAGTGCTTAGTTCCATTTCTGCAGCTGCTGCATCTTCAACTTTTACTTCAGAGCATAATAATTCCAATAATTCATCCAAATGAGAAGACAACTAAAAAATAGACAAAGCCACATGAATAAATTGAAAGAAAACCCAAAATATAAAAGGTGTATCAATAAGTCTATAGCCTGACACATAGTTATTAACTGAAATTTGATGGCAAGAGAGATAGGGGAAGGCAGCATACCACCTAACTGATGAGTTTGTGGGAGCTTGTGGGAATGGATAGAGGAAAGAAGGGTGGGATCTTTAATGAAGATAGAAAAACAGCTAAGAGCCACAAGAAATAGGAAGTTTTGGAAAGCAATAATTGCCCATGTCCTGAAGGGATGTAGCTCATAAAAGAAGAATTAATATTTATCACAGAATTACTATATTTCTTAGTCTCAATAAAATGCCCCAATTTTTACTTGCAAAACTTTGAAAAACAAATAGATATACATAAACACACACGCACACACAGAATGTAAATATTTGAAACTTATTTCAGGAAAAAATAACATCTTTGATGCTGAGAAATATGACAAGTGCATTAAAAAGGATTGATAGACTGATTTGTTCTGTTCAACCCTTTGAGGGCTATTTAAGGTGAAAATATATTTTGGGTTGTAAAAATGATTCTTTTTTGTGAGTGAATATTCCATTAACAATATTTTTAGAATAACAATGATTTTTCCAGATACAAGTCCTACTATTTAACCTATAGCTGGAGGGAGGATATTCATACCTTTATTTGCATGTAAGTGAACAGGATTAAAAAGGAAAGATATTATGTTCAAAGAGAATTATTTATTGCATGAAATAAATGCTTTATTATGCATTAATCTGTGGACTTACTGATATACCTATATTCTGAGTCAAAACATTAAAAAGGTACAAAATTTTTCAAAAGTTTCTTAATGAATTTTAAAGTATTTTTTTAAAGTTCCTGATTATCAAAAACTCTTTCATTAGCATTTATTGTTTCTTTTCATCAACAGGCTACAACGGAACTATGATACACTGGTGTGTAAAAGTTTTGGGCCAACTCCATAAAATGATTATACACCTTTATTTTACCAAAAAGTTAAGATTGTTTAACAGTAGGCTTTTATCAGTATCTGGGCTGTGAGGATTGGAAAATAAGTTATTGCATTTTTATAGGTGCCATGTAACAGAAGCTACACTGCTTTAAGCAGTTTATTAATGAAAAAAGGCTATGCAAAACTTTTGGGCCAATGAAAGATCTGAGATGATAGTCATGATAATATGCAAATTTCTAAGTAGGAATTGTTCCCTCTTATTAAGATGTGTGTAAGGGGCCTTAGCAAGTCAATGTAGTTGAACATGAGCTTGCTACTTTCTTTTTTTTACACTAAAACCATGGCTAAAATTTTCTGAAATAAAGATGATAACCAGAGATAGCCAGGCAGATGGGAATTTCTCAAAACAGTGTCTAAACAATCAAAAGATATTTGCTAAAACTGGAAAATGTTTTAAGTGCAAAAAGAAATGGAAGACCAGAAAAGTTAAACAAGAGGGACAAAAGAAAGATTGTGATAGTCTCGGTATGCAATCCAAAATTAATAGCCAGACAAGTGAGGAGTGAATGCAGTCTTAACAATGATGTTACAGTTGATACAGTATGCAAAGTATTATGAAAAAAAAATCTGAATGGGTGTATAGCAGAAAAAAAAATTATTAAGTAAAAAAAGCATTGGAATAGAAGATTGAAACAATCAAAAGAATATCTAATATAGGATGCTGGAAAGTGTCAAAAAGTAATTTTTAGTGATGACTGCAAAATAGAGTTTCATTCTAATGTGAGAGAATATGTAAGAAGACCCGTGGGAGAATGAAACAATGAAAGACACACAACAAAGATGGTAAAGTATTTACATTAGTCGGACTATTGTCCTCATCTTTGTCGCCATATTTGTCACAACGTTTCGGCCGTTGTACGCTCCGGCCTTCTTCAGGTGGTTGGAATTTCAAAGATGGTAAAATTTGGTGGTGGACACATAATAGTGTGGGGTTATATCAAAAGAAAATTGGTAAAAGTTGATGGAAACCTAAACAGTGAAAAGTATATTAGTTTATTATGGTCTAAATATTCTGCCAGACTATGAAGATGCAAAATTTTCAGCATGTTGGTGCTCCTTGCCACACATCACTTTGGATGAAGATGTTCAACTTTTGGAAGATTGGCCAGTACAAAGTCCTGATCCCAATATAATTGAACAGTTTGATGGGAACTAAAGAAACAATTGCTCTAACTAAAACCATGCAACCTCCAAGAGTTTTGGAATTACTGCCAAAAAGAATAAAAAAAAAAATTCCCAATGAGAAAACCTAGACTATGTTCCCTTCAACCTCCACATCAAATTGAGGCAATTATTCAAACCAAAGGCAGCAAGGCTAATTATGAATTCCATATTTTGATGTTTTCTACTTTCTGCAATAATAAAGATCACTTTTAAAAAACAATTCTTAAATTAATTTAACATGGTGGCACAAAAGTTTTGCACACAAGTATATATCAATAAGCTTTTTACTTGTTTCAGAGTTTAGATCTTATTATTCCTATTATGAAATCTTTCAATTCCTCTGTAATAAGAATTCTATCTTATTTTTTCTAATAAATGCAATGATCAAAGCTGTAATAATGGACGTGAATATATATAAATTTATGTACATTATATAATGTATATAAATTTATATTTCAATATATTTTCACTGAATTTTAATATTTCAAAATGGTAGTGGTGAGAGTAGCCATTTCCACACAGGAAATATTCAACATTCATTGACCAAGCAGTTAGCATTATTCTAAATTGAAATTTATAAAATCTTTCTCTTAAAACAGTTTTTTAGAATTCTCAAGTCCATTATTATTGCTCTTTCAAGTATTGATGGGAGTTTCCTTTCTAACCTTTTGTTTAATGTAGTATGGAAAGTCAACATCTTTGTTGAATAGTTAAACAAATATTCTGATAAAATGACATCAAAAATAAAATTAAAAAAGACAGGTCCTGTAACTATTGATGCTATGTTGAAAATCATAGTTTATTTTTTGGTTTTGTTAACAAATTGTAGTTCCACCTATTTTCACAATGAAGTGACTCATTTACAGAGGAAGACAAAAAGACTATAAATAGCTACGGCTATTACCTACGAGCAGTTGAGTGCATACTACTTCCTGTAAGTCAGTAACACTACACTACAAAATGTTTATTTAACTTGATTAATTCAAACTTTAACTGAGTGATGTTATTCTTGTAAAACATAAGCCTGTCTTATGCCATAATTATCAGCATATTATATTATTTTCAGACTAGTCTCCTGCTATTCAAGTGATAATGGGCAGCAACAACAAGCATCGAAATTTTCTTTTTTCTAGTTTTAACTGAAATCAATGTTTACAACAAATTTTAGCACTGTCAGATACAAAATATGACTAATAATTTTAAAATCAATTATCACAAAAAAGTAGTTCTCTATGAAAGAAGACATAGTGAAGGCGTTTGTTTGTAATGTTTATCATTATTATCATTGCTGCTATGACTATTATTATAGTTATAGTTGATAACTGTAACAGATAGCAAGGACCTATGTAGAAAACAAAAGAAAGAATAAACAATGGCATCACCGATATCTAAAGAATATATCTGTGGAAAAAATTTAAAAATTACTGAAACAAGATCTACTTGAACGAGTTCCACCAGGAGGGATCAAATGGGCTTCCCCATTAGTAATTTTAAGAAAGAAGGATGGGGATCTGCATATTTGTGGTGACTACAAAATAGGTGTAAACCATAAAATATGTTCAGATTCATATCCTATCCCCAATGTAGAATGGTCTTTGAACTCCCTAGCAGACATGAAAACATTGTCTAAAACTGATCTAAATTTGCCATACTCTCAAATGCCTATTGATGAAAACTTTAAAGAAGTCACAGCAATAAACACGCCAATAGGCTTATTAAGATGGAAAAGAATACTGTATGGAATTAAAACCACAAGTGTGAGTTTTCAAAGGGCTATATATAGAGCAAGTTATTGGTTTGGTTTATTTTGTTTTACAGCATATCAACCTCAATGGGCTATTTAATGCCGACAACATTTTTAGGGAAGATTCGTATGAATAGAATATGTATTCTTTGGTTTAGATTAGTTTGGTTTATTTTGTTTTATGGCATATCAACCTCAATAGGTCATTTAATGTAGAAATTTTTTATTGCTGGTAATATTTTGTTTTGTCAAAAATCTGTTTCTGGTAATATTTTTCTTTCAAAATTGTATTGCTGGTAATATTTTTTTTCAAAAATGTATTGCTGATAATAGTTAACTATTTGCCCATAGCTGGAACCCTAACAGGTGCTACTACCCCGGGTCAGGGTGGACCTGGGAACACCAGCAATTAAGAGGTGGTTCCACACTGAAGTTCCTAAGAAAAAAAAGGAATAGGAATCTTTCTTAGGACTTGTAAATTTCTACAGACAATATGTAGAGTGATACTCCAAATTGACAGGACCTTTGCTTTAAGAAAAAGAATGTGGAATTTATTTGGATTGGCATTTCAAAAATTTAAAAGCAGTTCTGGCAAAGAAGCCAGTAGTAAAAATATTTGACTCTATAAAGGAAATAGTAGTAACAACTGACACAAGTGAACACTCGATTTCGGGAATATTAGCTCAGGATGGTCATCCTATTATGTATCTTTCAAGAAAATTGTCAAAAGCTGAAGTGAACTACTCAAATATTGAGAAAGAAGCATTGGTCATAATATGAATGACAAATCGAGCTTACCAGTTTCTGATTAGAAAGAAATTCCTACTAAGGTCCAACCATAGACCTTTAGAATTCATATTTAATCCTAGGAAAGAACTTTGTATGGTAATGTCATCAAGAATTCTAAGATGCGTTTTAATGTTAATGGCATTTGACTTTCATATTGAGTATGTGAAAGGCAATACCATTCCGCATGTAGATGCTTTATCAAGATTGAAGTTTATTACTTTTGAAAGTGAGAAAGAGGAGGATAAATTTGAAAATACTTTCTTACACTGGGTCAAAACTGATATTTTGTCAATAGATAAATTAGATGAGGATACAAAGCGAGATCCCATACTGAACAGTATATTGTTCAGGATAAAAAATAATAAGCTGAATAATTGGTCACAAGCAGAAAGGTGCTTTAAAGAGGTTAAACACAAGTTAACTGTAGAAAAGGGTATAATTTGTAATGGAGACATTGTGGTTCCACTAGCAACACAAAGGAGCAAAATTATAAAAAGCATACATGATGAAGTTCATTGTGGAAGAACGTCTATGCAAAGGAGATTAAGGCTAGAGGCAGGCTATTCTACAGAATGTGCAATGCCAGAAGAAAATTCAGACAGACAAAAACACATACAGAGTGTAAAGAGTTCCAACCTTGAGACAGTACACATGGATTATGCTCATGTTAATGGAGTGGGATTGTTACTAAAACTGGTAGATTTGTATTCAGGCTGGCCAGAAGTAATACAGATCTCAAAAAAAAAAGAAGTTTGACCATGAAACAAGTATAAAGGATCATATTTTCAAGAAATGGAATTCCGAAAATGCTATGCAAACCATATAAAACCCCTCCATACCATCCGCAATCAAATGGATTAGCATAAAGGACAATCAGATTGACAATATGTCTACAACGGAAAGAAAAGATAGAAAAATTTCTTCCTAGATTGTCGCTAAGCTATAGACAATACTGCATACTGGAAGTTTCAAAAAGCCTGTCCACCTTCATGGGTACACAAATTAGACCCCTACTGACCATGTCTTCTGCCACCAATGAAAGACTGGTATAAAAAGAATAGGGAATCTAATCTACAAGAAGCAAGATTCATAATGCAAAGTGAACAGAACACTATGATAATAGAAAAGAAAGGAAACAGGATATTAGCACATGCAGACCAAGTTAGATTGCAACATGATAGTGATGAAGTAATGTAGAGTGAGCCTGAAAGTAATGAAGGCGAAAATGTCATGTCAAAGCAAGACAGACATAACAGTGAAATCAAGAGCAATACAGACTCTGAAGATGAACAATCGTTGGAGGAACTCTCCTATGAAAAAAGAAAAAGATCACAATCTCCCATATCTAGACAATCTCTTAGAGAAAAGGTGGAAGATAGTGAGGAGAAAAAAGCTCCCAGAAGTACCAGGGAAAATAATGGGGCAAAACCTCTTTGTTACAGGGAGATGAGGTGACTCATTTACATAGGAAGTCATAAAGACTATAAATAGTTATGGCTATTACCCATGAATAGTTGAGTGCATACTACTTCCCATACGTCAGTAACACTACACTACAGACAAGATATTAATATTTATGCATGTTGCTAGTAAATGTGTTTTACACAACACACTATATCCTATATATATATTAAAAATAGTATTACGCACACAGATAAATATTTTGACTATAATTCTTGAAATTTTCCCAATATCTTTTGCAACTTCTAGGTCATCATACTCAGGCAGTGATTCAAGATATTTTGTAGGCTGTAGTGAAGAAAGTGAAAGCAATGATTGTCCAGGAGTGGCTGATAAGATATTTTGCTATGACATCACACACCAACACTGATAACATACACAAACCTCAGAGGGGGGAAAAAGACTAAAATTAAAACCAAAACAAAAACAATAAAAATTGTCTGCAGGAAAAATAAAAATTAAAACAAAAAAATAAGTCATATAGTTAAATGGTGCTTACTACTGGCTAATTATGAGGATGTTTTCATTGGAATTAGAAAAAGATTATAAAATCTAATGTGTAACCACAACAATTTTACATATTCATTTTAATACCATATTGACATAATTGCCACAAAAAGAAAAGAAATACTAAATAAGTTTTCAAATTTGTACAATATACTTCATACAAAATTATTTTTTATCTTTAAAGTACTATATTTGATAAAGATATTGCTTCATAATTCTATCAAAGAATATCCAAGAAATGCTAGTAGCCTATTCAATATAGAATACTGGTATACTGAAAGGTAGACTTTTTTTGCGATAAAAAGTATCTTATTTTATTTACAGTTGAATGTTGTAAACAAAATGTAAATTATCATCTAATGCTTGTATGCATATATAAACATTAATACCATATTAAACACTAGTTGGTAAGATTCAGAACTGACTATGTTAATAAATCCAACTTCTAAGTCTGTTTCATTGTAAGTGCTTAGCAATATTTAATTTATTAAAATACAGCACATAAGTTTGTTAAAATTCAAATTGATAATTTGTTAAGCTTTTATAAAATGAAAGACATAAAATATTTGTTTAAAAAACAAAAAAATCCTTACATCCTCAGCAAATCGATGAAAACGAACAGAAGTTATTAGTAAAATTTTGCGTCTCTCCAAACGACTGGCAAAACCTCTGCACACAGTATCCATGTAATCTCTCTGGGCAAGAATATTTGAAGAAAAGGATTCATTTTCTTGGATGACTTCTTCAGACTTGTGCCGAAGTTCTGCATAATTGCCATAAGTCTCCTAAAACATAATAAAATAAATAAAATAAAATTACATTTTATTTTACATAACTTATCAAAAAATAAAAATATGTAAGATTCCTGAGGTTGGTACACTAAAATCTATATGTCTTTTAATATCTATATTCATTTCCATTGTTAGGTAGCTAATTGTAATATTCTCAAATGCGTTTCTTGACTTCTAAAGGTCATGGATTTACATGTGGTTGAAAGAAAACAAAACATAATTTGGTCCCATGATTTATGTACATGTAGGATTATGTGGTTTAAAAAAAAAAATAAGGAGAAAGAGAGAAAAAAGTCAACAAGTATCAGTATTGTTGGTAGTAGAAGAAACAAAATAGGGAATGGATTTTTTAAAGAATTCCTCTTCTCTTTCTGTATACTTGGAGGTAGTCTGATAGTTTGAAGTAAAGGAATCTCATCTGGTATTCAAACTCTTATTCTCTATCCAATCTACATTTTGAATAAAACAAGAACACGATAACCACAATGAAATATACCAGAATTGTATTTCCTACCATGATTTGCAATTTTTCACATTTTCTCTTGTGTAATACTTTTACTTAAAAACCTTGTTTTAAAAAATTATATTAAGCTAATAGTTGCTAATAATTATTATTTTTTTAGATATCTATTCAGAGTGCTTCATATTTTTAAGCTGCAGTCTTTTGGAGTTCAAAAAAATAATCTTTTTCATGGAAACATATCTAATAATCTTTCTTTATATTAGTTGTAAATGATGAGTTAAGCTTAGGTATTATCCCTGCTGTAACCTCCCACCAAACTTCCTTAACCCTCAATATCTATTTCCATTTTAGTCCTACATTCCTGTTGACATGAAAAAATAAAACCATTAACATGGTTGTTAATTAACACAGATATTTAGTTAACTGATCCCCTTCAATTAACAGTAAAATAAATGGTATATAATCAATCAGAAAAACATTACAAACATTCCATTTTTATACTAACATTCATACTATTTTTGCTACTACTATTACTACCACTACTATGTGGATAGAGATTTTCCAAGCGTAGCTTAGATGTGGCACAAGGCCAAAACTATGAGGCACTCAGTGAGAATCGAACTCAATACTTAGTCGTAATTGTTCTAGCAAGACAAGCTTGCTAACCATTACACTGCCTCGAGGTACCCTACTACTATGAGGATATGATGAAAAGTTCTAAGACCAACCAAGAAAGAAATCAAAATAATAATAATATATTGCTATTTTGAGAAGTGAGTCAGTTTGATAACTTTTTATATAATTCACCCTGGGGTCATCAAGGGTCTAGTATATCAAACAAAGATGTTAATCTAATACCAGTAAACCAACCAATGGGGCACAAGATACAGGATGACTTTTAGAAGCTAGAATATAAAACATGTGACTGAAATAGTTACACATTTCCCACTGGTGCTAAAGGTCAAATTCTTCTTCTTCTTTATGTGTCATGTCCCTTCAGGATGTAGGCAATCATGGCTCTCCTCAATTTCCTGTCCTTCGTAGCTCTTAATAAATTTTGGCTTTGTGTTATTTCTCTTAAACCTTGTTCTGCCTTCCATTTACTCAAGATCACTAAGAACATTATGCATTTTCCACTGTCTCTCTTGCCTTAAATCTGTGCTGTGAATATCAGATTTTCCAAGCCCACATTCATCATTATGTGCCCTAGAAATTTCAACTATCTCTTCCTGATGTTAACTATAAGTTTCCTTTTTTGTTTCCATTTTCTCTAAAACTTTGTCTTTGCTCACATATTAGATTCATGGTATCCCCAGCATCCTTCTATAGAACCACATTTTTGTTGCTTGAAGTTTCTTCTTCATATTTGAGGAGATTGCCCAGCATTCACTGCCATGTAGGAGGAGAGATATTATGTAACAGTTCAGTACTCTTTCCTTTTCTGTTTCTTAATACACTGCTTAGCTTTTGGGATACAACTTTGGCTATCTCAATGCACCTTCACATTTCAGTGATGCACTTTCTATTCTGTTAAAACTTTTCCCAGATATTTAAATTTTTGTACTTGTTTGATTTTGGTATCTCCAATTTGTAATTTGCATTTTGGGCTGTCCCTTTTGCTGACTACCATGCAGTTGATGTTTAATCATTTCTTCTCACTTTACTTCACTACCATCTGCTGGAGTTTTTGTAGAAAGAGTCCAAATTAAAAGCCAAGATTTCAAATTATTATATGGTTTAGTAAACTTGTTTTCAAGTGGCACTTGTGGTCTTCTACTATTAGCTTGTACCTTTACTCCAAGTTAGGTAACTGAAACTGTACATTGTTGTTGGTTGAATCATAAAATTGTTAATTGTCATTAAGACATTTCAGAAGAATGGAGTATTGCTACCATATCTGGGCTGGTTGTGGGGGGGATTATTCTCCACCTTACAACCCTTATCCCACAGATGAAATATTGCTAGCCTCTCACTACCATATAACTATTACAAGCTAAGTTCTTTATTTCCATCAGCTCAGACCTTCATATTGGCAAACCATCCCAATTCCCTTATAGCGGAAGTGAAAGGCAGGATGAACTGCCGGCTACCTTCAATGAGGCAGCCTGTCCCTGTCCATCAAAAAGACAACACTTGGTGTGCTTTGCACGGAGGAGAGGATGACCAATTCGAACCCAAGTATGTCTGCTTACAAAAAATATAGTTGCAGCAGTAGGATAAGTGGTGCCTACAATTTGCTTATGCAAATGATTCGTGTTTTCCATAACAAAATTATCGATGTTTCTGAGCTCAATATAAACAGGCAGATTTCTGCTTTGTCGGCGAGTGAGTTACCAGTATTACTATTGTGTGGAACATCATGATTCTGATTTCCTTTTTTGTTCATTGTTGTTTTCTGTGTTCTGGTTACGTTCGACCTTCATTTGAGCCATTCCTGTGTGGAATTCTTCATTGTCTCTGCCATGGATGTGTCTCTGTCTTATTTGCTTTTTTTCTCTGGTGCTGCTGTTCGTTCCATCCCACCTTGTTTGTGTTCCAGCAACAAAAAAACAATTTTGCCTCTTTATGTTACTTTGATGAAAAACAAGTTCCACTCAAATAGCTTCTTCCCCAGAACTGTTATTTTATGGAACAACTCCTGAGAATACTTCCCTGACAACTACAATCTTGGTCTCTTTCAGTCCGGGTCAACTGATATTTTTTCCTACTCTCTTACTTCCCCCTCAATGTCACTTGGTACTCCTCTATCTTGGGTGCAGTAACATTAAAAAAAAAAACTATAATAATCAACTCCTTTACTTCAGAATTGATCTTTCATCTAATCTAATCTATTTATGATGCTCCATTCTATTTACAATAGAGACAGGATTTAATAGCCCTAGATAGATTTTATATTTGGTATTTGTTAAATAGAACACATGTACTATTTTTCTTGGCCTATTCATTTCCTGTCTCCATTTCACCCATTTGCCCTTATGCTGTATTAACCTAAGTTTACCAAATATTTGATATACAATGAACAATCTATTGTAAAGGACCATCAATGATAGCCTAATTTCCTGAATCTGATTTTATTTTGTTAAAAGATTTATAACACAAAAATAATTATTACCATCTATAATCTCAAGAAACATTTTTATTTTGTTTGAACTATTGAACCTATTCTTTTTGCCATCTTTGTTGCAGCTACAAGAAAATGAGAAAATTAAAGGAAGTGGTATATATTAATTAGAAGAATAGGAGTATAAGTTAGGTCAGTATGAATTTTAGTAAAGTGCAGATTTTAGCATGAAGATAATTAAAGAGCATCTCTGCACATAAATATGGAATCTTCAGTGTCACATAGGTTGCTTGAAATGGAATTCTGCATTGCCAGAATTGAGCTGAACTGTTCAGTATATTAGACACTATTTCTTTTGTTTACCACAAACCTCTGCAAAAAAAAGACAGCTGCCTATCCTTACAGATTCTATGCCTGAAGAAGGCTTCAGGATCAACTGAAATGTTGTAATCATAAAAATGATACCAATAAATATAAATATTAGATATATTATACATATTAGATGACAAAAATAACACAATAATGAATAACACATTTAGTTCAATAGTCAGAAACGGAATTGCTACATACAGCACATTTAATCTCTAATTCTTCATGTCTTTTTCGGAGCACTTCTGCAGATTCACAACTGTCTCCAATGTCAGTCATGGAGGCAAGTAGCTTTTCTCCTGGACCAAGAATCCAGTCAACAACCTGAAATATAAGAAGAAAGAATAGTTTCAATTTTCAAATAACAAGGTCATCTAGTATTGCTAAGATTAATTTTTTTTTTAAATCATCCAGTAGTTTCATTTATTTTTCTGATTTACTTTTAACTGTTAATTTTAAATTTAAAAAAAAAATGTGAAAAAAGAAAATAATTTGTTTGGTGAAGTACAAACAAATATCTTATACTAAACTTTAACTTTTACTGATGATAAAATCTAGAACTTAATTTCCTTCCCTATGAATTAAAGTAGAATTGTTTGAATTGACTCTCCTTGATCATGCGAAAGATCTCAAGAATCTTCATTTTATATGACTGTTCAAGTGAAAATAGAGGGAAATCAAGATAAAAGTTTTCAGCCCAAACCCACATCCCCAAATTAGTATTTGGATGTTTTGGTCATTGAAATAAAGATTTAGGGAGATGGTTTAGATCGAGAACTTTTTCATCATCTCGTAATGGTCAATTTAATTTTAGGTCAAACAAATTAAAATATCCATCAATGACAATAAATATACATTTTAAGCAAAACTGAGATTTCAGTGGAAATGGTTGGTCTCCATGTTTTTATAAACCCTTCTAAACCAAAACTGTAAACTCTACAAACTAAGTATAAACAAAACACTAATTAACTAACAAAGTTTTACACACACACACACACAACTGCCTACAACATTGAGCAAAAGTCATAAATGGTGACCCAGAGACACATGAACAAGAAATAGTCAAAATAAGCAGTACCCTACAACGTAACAACTAGCCTGGGTACATGATAGCAGCTCCCACAAACTGGGATAGAAGGGTACAAGAGGATAACAACACTCAGAAAACAGACTCGGTTTGCCTACCATATGTGAGGGGATTATCAAAAAAAATAGAAAAGATCTGTGGTCCATATAACATCAGGATGACCTTCAACAGTGATTCTACACATCGCAGACACCTTTTCCTAAAGACCTCCCATAGAGGAGAACATGATTAAGGACTGTGTTTATGCCATCCCATGCAACTGTGGCAAGAAATATAAACAGGCTGCCCACTCAAGATAAGACTGCAGGAACACCATAAAGCTGTAATACAAGGGGAAATAGAAAATCAGGCATACCTGACCATGTATAGAGGGAAAAGGGGGTTACCACTCTCTATGGGATGAAGTTGAAATAATAGACAAAAAACATCACTGGAAAATATGAAAACTTAAGGAATCAGCACATATCTTAGGCCACAAAAATCTCCTAAGTTGGCCAAGCATAGACATGAATACAATATGGGAATTAGTAATACAGAGTACTAGGGAAAAACAACAATAATAAAAAATTGCAATATGAGCTCTTGTAAAGAATGATTACTGAAAAATTAGGTATATAAATCCCCCAAATTTATTTGCTGATGTTCCCAAGGACACATCGCCCTGTGAATAAAAGCATTAATTGAAATAATCCAGTGATTTGACCCAAAAAGTTGTGAGTTCAATTCCTGGCCACAAGTATAAAAAATTAGAGAGTTGAGTTGCTAAAGGGAAATAACTGAAACCGAGTCATCCAGAAAATACATAGCACATGGAATGAGAACAATCTACCCCAGTGGATTAAATAAAGGGTTCAGTTCGAAATTCCAACATATATCACCTGAAGAAAGCTGGTGTGTACAATGGTTGAAATGTGAATATGACAATAAAGATGGGGACAACAGTCAGAATCATTAAAAACAGAAAAGTATTAAAGAATGTTCATTCTTTTGACTATTTGTAAAAAAGAATAGTTGGTCAGAATTTCACTTCAAGCAATAAAGTTTGGTTCAGCAGTTAGGCCTGCAGACTGGCAGTATTATGATTAAAGGTTTATTCCAAGTTCATAAAAAATTACCAAAAAAACAAAAATCATTTTCAAACCAAAACAATTTTCTTTGTCCATATAAGGAGATATTAAATTATTTTTCTATTATCTACAGCATAAATATTCATTCAAAAATTGCCAAATTTACCTTTTTCATGGAATCCTGCAAGTCTATAACTTCTTGGCTGAAAATTTTGGACTTGCTTTTGGTCTCTTGGATTTCATAGAGTTGTTCCATTTTGTATTCCAAAAACCGAATGACTCTTTTCACTTGTTTCTGTGTTTCTAAGTTGTCTAAAGTGGTTATTGCATCTTCTTCTCTTGTATATGCTGATTCCCCATCATTTTGGAGTTGTCGAAGTAGCACCTTTCCTATAAATGGCACAAAAGAGGGTATTATCGTTTAAAATATATAATATAAATTGAAAATAAAATTAATTTTCAAGTATTTGCCATTAAGAACCAAATCCTTAGAAATACAGGGTCATTTTTATGACATTTTAAATATAAACATATTTACTAAAAGCTGGCAAATTAGCATTATTCAACATTTTAACACTATGAAATCAAAATTTTACAAATGGTAATGGTAAGTTGTTGACTTATAAAGAAACATTTGGCATTCATAGTTGTTGTTGGTTGAAATCTATAAAATCTTCCTATTAAAACGATTTTTCAGAAAAATAAGTTTCTCAAGTTCAGTAATTGTTAATGCCCTTTCAAGTACTGATGGAGTTTCCTTTTGTTTGAAGTAGTGCAGAATGTCAACATCTTGATCATGACATTATTTTCTCTTTCAGTTATATATCATATCCATTTTAGTTGTTGCTGATGTTGAAAGTCCTCAAAGTGATGTGGTTTCTATTATTTGGTACAGTTCTTTGTAATTCTGTAGGGCTAGTCCATGAGGTTTGAAGAAGGATGGTCCTCACTAATACCTACAGGCTTCATTTGCTCAAAGCCACTTTTAATTATTGATCTAAGAAGATGGTTGTAGAGACAGTTTAGATATTTCTGAATGGGTTTGGTGACATGCATGGCATTCATTTGATAGTCCCAATTTGATAAGGTTATTTCAGAACATGACTCAAGTTCTTAGGGTAAAGCTTACTGATAGTTTAAATATCAACAATGAATTCAAGTAACAAAGATATGGTGAATAGGACTAGAAGAGAAGATACAATAATAACAGAAATTAAAAGATGTAGAAAAGTAAAATAAAAATTAATTTAGGATAACAATAATATGCACATACTTGACTTCACAACTATTTATATTATTTGCCCAAGCATTTTAACTCACCATCAGTAATTACGCTTTCAGGTACAGACATCACAGATTTATTCCAGTTATGCCTCCGTCTCATGGAAGCAAATGGACTTGAGGCTCCTTCTTTGGCAAAAGCTCTATTCACTTGAACTTCAGCATTGTTCAAATGAACTGAGGCAGTTCTGGCTTCTTTCATAAATCTTTCAAAATCCTGCAAAAGTGAAAACAATCAGTTATATAGTCAATAAAAAAAAAACATTATACACAAATATTAACTTTCAACATAATTTCCTTCTTAATCAATTCACTTAATGCAACATTTCCCTAGTGATTTTAATAGATTGACATTATACAATGAAAATTTTTGATCAAGATTTAACCAATAATAGTGTTAAGCTACAGATTTATTGATCCTTCTCAGATTAAATTGTTCTATTTGATTAGTGAATTCTATTGAAAAGTTCTGCTATAATCTGAATGGGAATTTATAGCATACTCACTTATATATTTGTTATAAAACTACTCCATTGCTTCTCATGCAACTCTTTCATGCTCACCACTGACTATTAGGCTATGGTTATTCAAAGATTATTTTACTGGTTGTCAGCAGCAGTTTTGAGATTTCACATTCAAAATCTTGGCCACTGAGTAGTGGAGGTTTTCTTCTTGCTGGTGGATTTGAATAATGATTGGAACAAAATTGCTCAGTGTTTTGATTTATTAAACAAAGGAATCTCTCAGCTCCAAATGTCCTCCAATGGGATTCAAATTGAGCAAGGATCACAGAAGCACACACAAAAATAAATAAAGTAAAATAAAATTTCCTTCTAAAAAAACTGCTGTATTTAACATTAAATTTCCAACATCATTTTTATTTATGGTACTTACATTATGGGTTAAATTTCCACTAAAATATTAATAAGTTTCAGTCTTGAGATAAACCAATGAATTTCTAGCAGCCCAAGGAAAATGATGTGACATGAAATACTAAGAAAAGGGAGAAATCATATCTGCTTCACATTCATTAATGAAAAAGTGGAAAAGCTTTTTAATGACAATACATCTCACCTTCATGTGTTAGGTTGACATCTCCAGGTAAGAATGTTAGACAAAAGTCTGTTTTTTTTATATTTAAACCGTTAACATCTGTTTGCAAGGTTGGAATCTTCTGGTCAGAATGAAAGAACATAACTGCATATTTTTTTTTGTTTTTTTAAAGCTGTTAATTTCTTTTGGATTTGAAATTAATATATGTTTTCATTAGTCCCTGTTTGTTTGGGAATTGATTACATGACTACAGGTAGTGGCTATGATACAGCTATGATCTCTCATGGCACTTAATCCCCAAAGTCTCTCTCCACTGCAGTCACTTTCCTTACTTATTGTTGTTCAAATATATGGGATACTTTTTTCTTTTTTTTCCAAAAAATCCACCATTATTCCAATCACCTCTTTTATTAAATATACAGGGAAGTTCATTCCACCTCATAATTTAGGCTTCGAGTATTCTGGGACAAAGTGTTTCATTTAGTTATTTAATAAAAGAGATGATTGCAATAAGGATGTTCCTGGGTAGATTTTTCTCCCTAAAAGAATAATCATTCTGGCTGCCTATTTGAAACACAAAGATACTTATATATAGAATATCTTATATGTCAATCAGCCATTAACTTTGAATACATCTATTATTTGAAAAACCAGCTGTAGATTTGTCAATAGTCCAGAGATTTGTAAAATTTTCTGGCCAAGTTTTTCTGTAATGAAGTAAGAATTTGGGATGAATAGTATTTAAAATGTTATATGGCCCTTAAATAACTTCTACTGACAAAGTTGAAGCTATCCAGAATCATCTAACCTGCCAACCCACTTCGGCTAAAGTAGGGATAAAGCAGGTGAGATTGGAGATTTACTTACTTGTGAATGGTTTAGCACATCTTAATAAATTATCCACTGGTTCAAACTTTACTATGACCTTCCTTCTGTTTCTTGCAGATTTCATTTACAACTAATTAACATTTTTAATTAGATTTTCAATAATTTATCCCATTCCACATTCAGATTTAATCAATAACTTTTCCTTTAGTTTTCTCCTGGCCCAATATCCCAAATAGAGCATCACATTATCTATCACATAATTCACTGGCTACCTTGAGCCTCCTTACATGGTTTATGTGCCTCAACGAGTTGAAGGTTACCGACATACAATTATACTCATTATTTCAAAATGTCTATTTTTTATAATACCAAAGATTTTGAATCCTGATTTTCTTGATCTTTGAATTGGTACAACAAAATGGCAAGAATGAAACCAGAGACATTCAATTGCTCAGATATTTCAAATATTTGATCCTTCTTTTGTTACTTATTTATTAGTAGATTTATCAAAACTCATACTGTGACTGAAGAAATATTAATGAAATTAAAGAGGATAAAAATAACTTAAAAAAATTAATTTTAATATTTTGTAGCAGAATCACAGTTTTAAATAAAACTTTTGTTTTGTAAAAAATGTCATCCATATACAGGTCCATATAATTTAGTCACTGTTCGGCTCTAATTTTGTTCATATTTTTAGAATTAGAATAACAGAAAACAAACAATTTCTTGATTCAGTCACAGATATACCTTGCAGTGATGGATGCTAAATAATTAGTTAAATATTTGTTTTCTCATGCTTATCAGATGTAATGTGTGAGATTTGTGATCTTTTTAATATTAGGAAAAATCAAGAAAAATCTTTATATTAAAAAAAAAAAGAAAAAAGCAATTAGGAAAATATTCTTAACAGTAGCAAAGCATACATACTCCACTGAAGAAGGAATTTGCTTACCATACGATTCTGAAGCCAGTGGCTGTGTTTGAAAGGCAAAAGGCCCCCAAGATTAGCAGTTAGTTGATAAGGACTGATGTATGTTGGCAGATACTTGAGAGTAACATACTGCAACTTAAAAAGAAAACAACACAACTGTTTATGCAAAAGTAAAGCTAACTGAAACAGTCATAAATAGAATATAGGAAAATAATGAAAACTGGTGTAGAATAAGAAAAATGAACAAAGAGAAAAATAAAGAGAGATAAGAATTAAAAAGTTAATTAAATGAGAGCAGAAACAGGACAAAGAAAGGTTGGGTGAATAAGATTATAAAATGAGAAATTGAGGAGAATAATAGTTGCTAATTAAAAATATGGAAAGATTTTGGAATAGAATATCATTCTTGATAAAGTTTCAAATCAAAGATGAAATAAGAAAATGAAGGAGACATACAACAAACTCATTAACCCTTAAATAGTGGAAAAAAGGTTGCATGAACATGAATGCCAAATGGGTAAAATTTCACTTTTTTAATGGGTAGTTTTTATACTTATTTTTGGTTTAATTATATACAAAAACTAACAACATGCTATTCTAACTTCATTACTTTATGAAAAAAAAGGAAAATAAAAAAAATGTTAGGCTCTTAAATTTAATATATTTTAAAAGTATGATCCTCCTTGAAACATTCTATGTACAATGAAGAAAATGTACAATTAAAAAAAATGAAAATGACATGCAACAAACTCATTAAAGTTTAAAATAACAATGCAAAAAATGAGATTGAAGTTGTTATAACAATTATATAAATCATTAAAATCAAATTACATATTAAATCTTTTAGATTAGTTATTAAGAGGCACAGTATAAGAAATCTGAAATTTACAGACATCATGCATTACATTATTTTTTTTTTTACAGTAAGGTTCACTCTGTATAAGGCCTGGCTGCCACTCAAGTTAAAGGATTACATATGGATAAGAGGAGAAGATAACAGTTGACTCTAGACTTGAAAGAGGTTAAGATTGTAGTGATTGGGGAAACATCCTCTAGGGAGTCTGTTCCATAGGGCAGTGGTTCCATGGTAGAAGCTGTCTAAGTGGAACTTACTTCTTGCTGATGGAATAAGGAGGAAATGTGCATGTTTTGCTACTATGTAAGTGGCATGGTGAGTCCTAGCTGCGAAAGTCAGACATGGTGGAACCAGGAGATACAGTTCATCCAAGCACTTTTCCATGGTGGTAGCAATAGAGCAGTGAGAGACTCGCCACATCCCACCTGTGAGAGAGAGAGGTTGGAGAGTGGAAAATAATTCTTCTCCAACAAGGGCTTGGAGATGCTTTTGAACTCATCAAGACTGGAAATAGCAGTTTGGGAAGATCCTGCCCAAATATGGCAACACTACTCCATTTTCAGCCTAATCTGGCTCTTATAAAGGTAGAGGATAGCATGTGGATTCAGGTACTTACTGGAGCAGTACAAGGAGCTGATCATTTTACCTGCAACTTTAGCAATGGATCATATATAGGAATTCCACTTAAGGTCGGGTGTGAGTTTGAGGCCCAATATACTCTCAATGCACAGTAGTTCAGGGTTTGAGCAGCAGTGATGGAATGTAACCAGTTTGATTTTAGAAAGATTGAATGTAACCAGCCATTTTTTTCTCCACTAGGAAGTTAGTGTTAGATCAGAAGAGAAGTCAGCTGCTAATCTCTGAACATCTGATATGTCCCGGAAAGGGATATATTTGTTCGAAGTAGCTAAGTGGTTTTGGCTACTGTAACTGAGTAGTACAATCTAGCAGGTAGCCATAATTGACTGATACTCATCGTAGTCATAGGAAATATGCTTAGGTGATAGGCGTAGGCCAATAGGCATTGTCAATGGCTCAGTCCAATGGTGTACTACAATGGCGTACCTCTACATCAGCCTGTATTTATGGCTGACACCAGCCAATCATATTCCTGTGAGGGAGAACACAGGTGTATGCATATTCATTACATCAACATCAAAACTTTTAGAGGTGTGCCCATATATCATATAATCGACATAGACGTTTATAAATGATCGGATTATATTCTTGGGTAGATCATTTATGCAAATCAGAAAGAGTATTGGTCTAAAAAGTGACCATTGGGGAACACCTACATTGACTGCCAGAACCTATAACTATCTTCAGAGATCTACCTGTTAGGAAGGATTTTATAATAGAGAAAACCTTTCCAGTAATTCCATAGCTAGAGAGCTTGTGTAGCAAACCTTTGTGCCACACCTTGTCAAAGGCCTTTGAGATATCTAATGCTATAGTCCTTGTGTGTCATCAAGGGCCTCATTAATTCTGTGCATAATGGTAGTTAGGACATCAGCAGTGGATTGGGCTGATCAAAACCCATACTCCTCGTTGCACAAGAGGCTGATCCTATCCAGGTGCTTAATGACCTTCTTTTTGATTAAAACCTCAAAAAGCTTACTGATAATACTGAGGAGATTAATGGGTCTAAACTGGGGACGGGACGATCAGTTACCCGTGTTCTTGAAGACCAGGCATACACTTGTCACCTTCCACATGCTTGTGAAAGATTTCTCTTTCAAGCAGTGGTTAAATAACTTTACTAGAATCGGGGATAATTCTGGGCTGATACTCTTAAGGATGACCACTGGAATTTTCTCTGAGTCAGTGGCTTTGTTGGGGGTCAAGGCTTTTGATATGCCTAGAGACTTCTCTTGCTGAAATGAGTATATTACTGAGATTGGGCTCAGTGAGATATGGGAAGTTGGGGAGTTTGTCATCTAATGTTGAGTTTGAGGCAAGGATCAAGGTGAGGATACTGTCAAGCCTCTCTGATATTCGATCGAAGATTACTGACCCTTCATCCTGAGGAAAATACAGGGCAAAGACGAATGTGGTACTATGGATAAGTGCCATGCAGAAATACTTATATGGGATATCAAGGTTCTTGTTTTTTGTGTCCCCACCACAGGAAAACCTGTCCTTGATGTAGGCATTGAGCCCGTGACTGCGGCAATTTAAGTGGTCATATTTTGATATTTTGTTATAATAGATGAATTTTTTGTAAACATTTAGCAAACAAAAATTGTTTTCTTTTTAACAATTTATAAACTCAACATTTTCCTAGGAGAGGGCAATTAATTGTTATAAAAGTAATAAAAGCAATAATTAAATCAGCTGTGATTATTGGTTCACTCTTTTGTTTTTCTCTCTTACTCCCAGAATTTACTAGTCATTATTGAAAGAAAGCTTTGACGAATTTGCTTAATAAATCCTACCCATAATATCAAGTATTATGTAAACAACTAGTAAATATATATAGTGAACAAAAATATTTCTATTTCCTGGTATAGAGGAATTAGTTACATTGGTGGAAAGTAATTAATTTTTCCCAAAAGTGGGGAAAAAAAGGAATAAGAGAATATGAAAAATCAACAAATCATAGCAAAAAAAAAAAGCAAGCTTAAAAACCTACATCAAAGTGGAATCAAAAATATATCAAGTAAGAATAAAATATTAAAAATTAAGACGGAAAAATGAAATTAATGACAAAAAATAAGAAAAATACTTTTATGTTTTGTTTAATATAATTATCTAAGATGCAAAGAAAATTAGCTTTTCATTTAACCATTATGATAATAAGGAAATAATTATCTCATACAATTAATGCTTTAAAGCAGAGGTTCTCAACCAGGGGTAAATTTACCCTTGGGGTAAAAAATTATATAGTCGGGGGTAAATAATTGAAGTGCCTGATAATTTAAAAAATAATTCAATTAAATTAAATTTTTTAGCGTGCCTTTCAAGTGCTGGTTCCTTTTGTCACTATGTACTTATGTGAATCACGGTTCTCAAGTTTAGTAGCAATAAAGACAAAGGCTAGAAACTGCCTGAAAGCCGATGATGATATTAGAGTAGCATTATCAGAAACAGCTCCTCGCATAAACAAACTGATTGACTCAATGAATCAGCAGTGTTCCCACTGATAATGCTTCTGGTGTTTCTGTTCATTATTTTTTGTAATACAAATTAACTTCATAATTTTCTATTTAGAAAAGGTTTGATTTTCTTCTTTTTTTGATACAAATGTATAATACTATTTTTATACAAAACCTAAAATCCTAAACAATAAAAAGGTTCTTTCTGACCTTCTTGTTATTCTGCCACTTTCTGACATTGATGTACAAATGAATGATGGATTACTAATTTTTTGATCAGAATACTGAATTTTTACTAATTTTTAGTATTTGTCATTTATTTCTGTTTTGGTATTTTTACTAATGACTAATTTGCACAATTTTTAGTCACAAATTAGTCAGTACTAATCATTTTTTTTAGTATTTTCCAAAAAATTTTTAAATTGCCAAAAACAAAAATAAAATTTTTTTTTGAATGAATGATTATGATTAGTATTAATTTGTAGATCTACTAATACAGTGGATAAAATGAATGATTTTTTATTAATGACTACAAACATTAATAAAAATACTGAATTTTATACAGAGTACTAACTTATACTAAAAAATTAGTAGATTAGTACTAATAAGAAATCAGTATTTTGAGTGTCGCTTAGTATTTTTTTTAAACACAGTATTTTGACTAAAAAAAACCCTTAGTATTTTGAATGAAAAAATCATTCATTCATTTAGTCACAAAATTGTACAATGCTTTATGATGGCTATGAATTTTTTGTATGGGAGTAGGGGGTAAATGGAGAAATACATAAAGCCAAGGGGGTCAATGATGGAGGAAAGGTTGAGAATGGCTGCTTTAAAGCATTCATTGCATATTTTATAGGATAAATAAAATGAATTCTTTAAAATTAGAAATGAAAGGTGAATTGATGACTACTTTTATGCTTACCTTATCAGCAAGATCTACACTCAGACGTCTAGGTCTTTCTTCTAATGAAGTTTTCACAACCAAAATTCTCTTCAAGTTTCCTTGGAGAGATTCCTAAGAATAAATAAAAGAGAAATAAGCTTAAAATATTGCCAACAAAATATTAAAAACTTTTTTTTTATTGAGAAAACTCCTTCAAACTAATTACATACATAATCTCTAAAACTGTGTTATTTTTATACAAATTTATGTGTCAACCATTTAATAATATCTGTTAATACTGGGTAAATATTTACATTAGTATAAATCAATTTTATTTATTTTGAAATGTTTCTGGTTAAATGAAGTTACTCAAAGTTTTTACCAAAAATGAAAAATATTATCTTTTAAAAAAAAATGACTGATTTCTCACCTATTTTAATCTTGAAACAATGCAATAATATAAATAATTTGTCAAAATAAAAATTAAATGTTCTGTTGACTAAAAATAACTTATTTCAGAATAATTTATACTAAAAAATATTCTATTTTTCTACATTTCAAATGTATATTCGTCAGTAAAACCTTTTTGGGGGTGAGAGTAAATTATTTATAAATACATTTTACTACTAAAATGTTTATTACAATAATTGCAGACACTAACAAGCATAAGAAAACTTTATAAATATAGATCTGATTTCATCACATGACTAAGCACATCGCTTTATTATACAAGCATTCAGAACAATGTATAAAACATCAATAATGGAAAAAGATTAAATTTGACATTAAAGTCTGCAGTCTGATTGACATTAAAAAGAGTATAAAACTGTGGAATTTATGAGTCATTGTTTTAATGTTAAAAGAAGCTTGTATCATCAATAATCATTTAAATACAAAAAGGCAGATACAAAAATAACCTTTACTTTTTCAGATTAAATTCTATGTAAAAAAAAATTGAACAAATTAATTTTTTATTCTTTTATAAATTTAAGTAATCAAGTAGATTAAATCAAAAGGCAGTCAATCTTGTCATAAAAACCCTACCTTTAAGATAGCTAAGAGATATCTTAGATCAGGCCATGTATCATATCGGTTGTCTACAATCACAGTGAAACCTTGATGGCGAGATTCTTCGCTAAAAGACAAGAAAAAAAATTCAATGTCCTTCATTAATCAAAAACCGGATGAGCTTCCATGTATTTTCATTTTACATGATTAGGACTGGGTTTAGATGTATTTTTTCCAGGATCAAGTAGTTTTATAGATTCACTCCCAAAGTCATTGATCAGTTTTCAAGCTGAACCCATCTAAACATATTTTTCAAAGAAAAATCAATAAATGATAAATATTTAAGAAATGTAAGAATGATATAATGGTTATTTTACAATACTCATGGAAAATACTAGATCGCAGTTGTTATGTTTACTTATTATAAATTACAATCTTAAAATTTTAAAAATATTTTTTTCTCCTTATTTCAATCCTCCTTATGTAACCAAATGATTTAATATTTATCCAGCCACCATCAACTTTTTTTTTATTTTGCAAGATTAAAAAATGGCAGAGATAAAATGTGAATTAAATCTAGGATCAAATATTTAAAAGACCCAAGATCCAGATATTTTCTACTTTTAGAATGAGGCAAGTATATTTTTTCTTTTTTTTAATAAGAATTTTTGTGTTAAGTATTCTGCTTATGTTTTCTTTACCGCTTTCTTTCTACTACACACCACGAGCGTCATCTTCAGAATTACTACTCTCCTCTAGCAAGCAATGTAAGCGGCAAGTTTTAATACTTTTGCATAGGTGTGATGTCCATTTCATCAAATGATGATCGTTGCATACATGTGCCTGTAGGTTTCAAACCGGGTTTCCTGTTACAGCTGCAAACACACTTCATACTAGGTAAGCCATACTGTGTTACTACAATCTTTTTTCTCTAGTATGCAATAAACCATGATGCAGATAAAATATTATCCATTTTAACTTTAGGAAAGAGTGAACTAAATATACAAAAATGAAAATATCACAGATGTTTAAAAAAATAATAATGTAATAAAATTGCTTACCTTGGAATATGTGACAAATACTGAACACAATCATAAATGTCATTTTGAGTGAAAGACACGGGTCCATCATGCATAGGGAAAGTTAAAATTGGGCCTCCTTCTTTGTCTCGTCCACCTAAAAATGGAAAAATAAATTATACAGAATAACAATGCATGGATATTTATATGACATGAATATTGAAACTTGTAAGTAGCAAATGGCTAAAGAAGCTTTTTATAAAAATTATTATTTCAAATTAAGCAAGCAGCATCTTCAATACACATGACTATTAAATTGCATTTTATGTACAATTATGTAAAAACTTCACACATAAGATATTCATTTGTAAAGTTTGTAGAAGTGAACATAAATAACTATTGCTTTTTGTTAGATATAACAAATTGCTGAAAAAAAACTATTGATGCATTATCATTCTTATTCAATGAAATTATTAAACATTTAATTTTTTATAATCATTTATTCAGACTACCCTCAACAGTATTGTAATGTGGGTTTTTCAACTAACATCTGAGTTTTGTTAAATAAAAAAAACACATTCTCATTTTCTTGCCATTCTTAATAAAAAACAATAATTTTGAAGATTCTTTTTCAGTTTTCACTAACAGCATAATTATAGCTTTCAAGAACTATTGATAAAATAATATTATAATGCATTGAATAAATCAACCAAATTATAATTTAAAAAGACAATGAAAAATGTGAGACTTATTATTTTGTCCAGCACATGACACAGTAGACCAGTGCTACCCAAAGTGGTGGTCTACAGACTGTTGCCGGTATGCGAACCATCAGCTACTGGTACGCTGTGAGTGTCCAAGGCCATGCTAAGGAATCATTTGTAAAGATTAAGGTTATATAATTTTTGTTTTTATGTTAATAAACTGTTTATTTTTTATTACTTTTTATATGTTTTAATATTGAATTTTTTTATTTGCAAAATAAATGGAAGATAAAAATAGTCAACTTTATATTCGTTATATATATCATTTCCGGTATAAATTAATATTTCCACAAACTATTACAGGTACATGACACATTGAGAAAAAAAAATTCCGGTCTGCCATATCAGATTGTTGGAGAAGCACTGCAGTAGAGGGCATCCAATGAGAAATGGTTTTTCAGATTAGCTTACTTATCATGATCCACAGTAAGGTGTCCAGTATATATAGCCACATTTGAAGAGAGACATCAGGAGAAAAAAAAATCCTGACATTCATCTTTATTCTTGCTTAGTTTCACATTAACTATACAAATTTTGTTTTTTAATATCTTTACTTAACATCAAGAAGACATAGTTGAAATATCTAAGATACATAATGAGGAAAGAGGGCTTGGAAAATTTGATACTCACAGGACAGATCGAAGGCAAGGCAGAGGCAAACAATGCATAATCTACCAAGTGAGATTGAGTAAATGGATGGAGGAACAAGGTTTAGGAGAGATAATGAAAAGAAAAAAATTATTAAGATCTACAAATGACAGGAAATTGTGGAGAGTCATGATCACCAACGTCCTGAAGGGACATGGCACATACAAGAAGACTTACCTGTCAAATATACTATTTCCTTCTGAAGAAGTTCAACAATATGTGCTGCTTCAATTCCTTGGCCTAAAAGAGAAACATACTGGCATCAATACAGTCTTCAAGCTCATCATATATCTGGGTTATAAACATGTAAATAATAAGAGAACCCTCTTTAGACTTCTCTTGAACATGTAAACGAATGTTTTTTTGTCACTACGCTTTAACAGAAAACTTGCAGTGTAGAAAGTTTTATCTATTATTTTGTTAATGCAAACAGTGGAAACTAATTTATTATTATTTCTTAATATTATTATTTCTTAATATTCTGTTACTGTTGTAACTGAGAGACGGTTACTGAATAGAATAATCAAACAAAGGTTGGTAATGGACGATAATAATTAGGATACAAACAACATATATAAGATTCGCTAGTGGCGTGTAGAAGTAGTCAACTGCTAGAAGTGAGTCAAGTGAATTCTACAATGAATTTCCAACTGCAGGATATCTACCAATTGCCTTACACGGTCAGATGTGGCACAAGACCAAATTTAATGTGGGGTATCTGAGCCCGTAGGGTCAGCCAAAAAACAGGGTCGAGTATCTGTTTCCCGAGACAAGACTCTGTCTTTTGACATAGCTTCATCTGGGCATCCTCTCTGCCCAAAAGCAGAGAGTTTGAGCAGCACAGCTGGAGACAAATCTCCAACTGCAGACCAACATACACTATTTATTGCTGTATTTATGTGAATGGGAACATACCCATTATCATCCATAGGTATGCCACCAATATTAATCAAATGAATTTAGAACGAACTGTAAGAAAGAAAATATATATGAGCATTTTGGTTCCTGGGATCTACTATTAATATTAAGTACAAATGCATGACAGATATGTACTTGAAAATTTTCTGCTATCCATATACACCTATCCAAAACAAATCCAGAAAATATGAATATTCTTTTTTGTTGGCATTATTTAAAAAATTAAAAGTAAACACCAACATCTTTATCTTCAGAGTCTGTCTATATTTCTGAGATGAGGTATTATGTACAGTATTTACATTAGTCGGACTATTGTCCTCATCTTTGTCGCCATATTTGTCACAACGTTTCGGCCGTTGTACGCTCCAGCCTTCTTCAGGTGGTTGGAATTTTGAACCGAACCCTTTATTTCGATCACTGGGGTAGACTGTTCTAGTTCCACGAGTCATGTTTGATGGATGTCAGTTATCAGTTACCTCCTGGTAATCTTCCCTCTGAAAGTTCTCCACTGCCTGAACCGGGTATTGAACTCACTCTTTGGGTCTGTCACTGGATCTAACCAACGCCTTTATCCACTGTACCATGTCCTTGAGGACATCTGGGTATGAATTTCTGAGTATTATAAACCTAATTTTTCAGCAACCATTTTTTACCAGTACTCATATTGCAATTTTGCTGTTATCATTACATGTTTTTACCAGATCTCATATTGCAACTTTTTTGTTATCATTGCTGTTCTCTGGCACTCCTTATTACTGGTTCCCATATTGTATTTATTTCTATGCTTGGCCGACTCAGGAGATTTTTGTGGCCTAGCATATGTGCTGATTCCTTAAGTTTACGAATTTTCCAATGGTGTTTCCCTATCTATGATCTCAACCTGATCCCACAGGGGACGGTGATCTCCCTTCTCTCTCCATATGTGGTCAGCCACGCCTGATTTTTCTACTTCCCCTCACATTACAGCTTTCTGGTGTTCTTGAAGCCTTACCTTGAGGGGGCGGCCTGTTTCTCCTTTATATTCCTTTCCGCAGCTGCACGGGATAGCGTACACACAGTCTTTAGTCCTGTTCTCTTCTATGGGGGGTCTCACTCAAGAGAGATATCTGTGAAGTGTTGTCACGCTTTTGAAGGTTGTCCTGATGTTATATGGACCGCAGATCCTTTGTATTTTCTCTGATAACCCCTTCACATAAGGCAGGCAGACTGTTTTCTGAGTGTTGTTGTCCTCCTCCTCCTCTTGTACCCGCCTATCCCAGTTTTGGGGGGCTGCTGCCATGTACCCAGGGTAGTTGTTACGTTGTAGGGTACTACTTATACTGACCATCCTTATCTAACGTCTCTGGGTCGCCACTTATGACTTTTGCTCGGTGTTGTAAGCAATGGACGATCCCTTTCTTTACGCTGTATGGATGGTGGGAGTTGAAATTGAGGTACTGTCCGGTGAATGTTGGTTTATGGTATACGGATGTCGTGAACCCATGCTCTGTTCGAGATATTAGTACATCCAGGAATGGGAGTGTGTTGTTACTCTCTTTCTCCATTGTGAACTGTATCGATGGTCTTATTGAGTTTACATGGTCCAGTAGAACCTGGACATCTTCCTAGTGTGGCCAGAGTATGAAGGTGTCATCTACGTACCTTAACCATATAGTTGGCTTTAGAGATATGTATTCTAATGCCATTTCTTCAAAGTATTCCATGTATATATTCGCCATTGCTGGTGATAATGGCGAGCCCATTGCTAAGCCCTCATCCTGTCGATATATGTGTGATCCCATTCTGAAGTGTGTTGTTTGTGTACAGAAAGTCAACATCTCCATCAGATTATCTATTGGAATACTGGTCCGTTCTTCTAGGGAAGAGTCAGAGGTTAATCTATCTCTGACTACCGAGAGTGCCTCCTCCGTGGGTACCTTGGTGAGCAAACTCACCACGTCCAAGCTCACCATCTGGTTGGATAGGATGGGAGCATCTTTGATTATTTCCACGAAGTGGGCTGAGTTTCGGACATATGAAGGAGACTTTCCGATCAATGGGTCAATTATATCTACAAGGAAGCGACTCAGAGGGTGGCACACCGAGCCTTGGCAACTTACAATCGGCCTGAGCGGAATACCGTCTTTGTGAATCTTAGGGAGACCGTATATGTCTCGTGGAACTAGAACAGTCTACCCCAGTGATCGAAATAAAGGGTTCGGTTCGAAATTCCAACCACCTGAAGAAGGCCGGAGCGTACAACGGCTGAAACGTTGTGACAAATATGGCGACAAAGATGAGGACAATAGTCCGACTAATGTAAATACTGAACATCTTTATCTTGTTGATCAACTACCAACAAAGGCAAAGCCTTATTCCTACAGCTGATATTCTATATATGCTGTTACCAATGTTATTACAAAGGAAAACTTAAATTATTTTATGACATGCTAACATCTAAATTTGAAGATTTATCAAACTAATATCTTCAAAGTTTTCAGCATATCATTAAAACTGGTCAGTTTTCCAACCATCAAAATGCAAACTTTAGTGACCTTTGAAGCAAAACCTTTTCTTTTACATTGGGGCTTATTGTTTTGATATCTTTCAGAGTAGTTTAATTTAGAAAGCAATAAAAAGTGTTTTCTATGTTACAACTACTTTCTGAGATTTTAATGATTTTGTCACAAGGTAGTCTTATCTCAATTACCCATAGGAACATGATAAAGAAATTACCTGGGGAAATTAATTGTAATGGAAATGGTGAGCAACTGAAAAACAATGGACTTAACAGTTAATGTTAAAAGAGACACCAAGTTGCATGTGCATGGTTTGGTAATCACAATAAAATAAAAAAATCCTATCAAGTCTGATGGTGAAAGACTATCAAGTCTTGTAGATACAAAGATTTTAGCTGGAAGAAGAATTATCAGTGATTTTTTCTCCTTTTTCCACAATATTAAATGGCTAACCCAGAGACAGAATTTCACAAGAGTAAAAATTAAAAACTAACATTGATTGATTGATTGATGTTTGTTTAATTGTATATCAACTCCTTACAGGTCATTTAATGCTGAAATTTAATTTTCTTGGGAGCTTTGAAGTAATAAAATTATGTTATTCCGCTTTCACAATTGAATACATGGTAGATGATACTCAGTTTTTATGCATATACATGTTTGTGTGGACATAATTACTAGAGGCAATGATATGTGTGTTTTATGTCATAGTTTTGTTGTATTTTGGGATACAGTTTGGTTTTAGAAATTGTAGAATATTATATGGATTAATGTAATGAAAGAGTTTATGGGTTATTTAATGCTGAAATCTAAATATTTTGAATGTAATTGTATACCTTGAACTAGAGATAAAATGTATTGTTTGTCATTTTTCATATAAAAATGTATTGCTGGTATTTTTACTATAAAATTGTATTTTTATACTATCATAGTGTTTTGTTTTTGTTTTGGATGGTTCACTATTTGCCCATAGTTGGGACTATAACAGGTGCTACCACTTCAGGTCAAGGTGGACCTGGGAACAACATCAGTTAAGAGGTTGTTCCATGCTTCTCAAAATCTCCAATCTCTCAATCAGAGGCCTTGCTTCCAGATGTAGTTTATCATCATACCCAGGACTAAAATACCAAAGTCAACATGGGAGAGATACAGTGGTGAGCAAAAGAAATGACTCACCCAGATAAAAAAAAAAAATTAATTTTTATTAAGAAGCTGTAAGTATTCAATAATGTACCTTCAAGAGTTGCATATATGGTCATTCAGGACTGTAATGCAAGTTGTCATATTATTGCGAAGACAGTATGAGTAGAGATACAGTAAGATTACTGTGAATGAAGCATCTTGCATTACAGTACTGAATGACCACAGATACTACTACTGAAAGTACATTGTTGAATATTTAAAACTTAAAATTTTAAGAAAATTGATTTTTAGCTGCGACTCATTTTTTCTGCTCCCCAATGTATTTTACTATCATTTAATTTAATGTTAGGAAAATTATCCTTTATTTTAACATTAAACAAATAGTAACACGTTAGATATTATTACAATCAATTTGATGTGTTTGAGATGTGGGGAAGTATATAATTATAAGTTTATTATACATATCTATATACTTTCTAATTGCTCTGAGGAGTTGCGTTCGCTTGTCCCCAGGCCTCGTGAATTTAAACGCCCCACCAGGCTGGCATCCCACTCCCACCCCTACACCGTGGAAACTGTTAGATGTAGACGTCTCTTCTACTCCAATAGCTTCATGTCTCGCACATCTCGCCTATGGAACTCCCTTCCCTATTACTGTTTCCCTGACAAATACAATCTCCAACAGTTTAAGTGTAGCATCAATCGACATCTCCAGTTGCCTTGATCTATACACTTCCCTTCTCAACATCCTTTCATTTTTCATTCCTATCTGCTCTCGCTTCGGATCTTTTGTGGCCCTCTTGCCTTGATCGATCCACTGTCTTTCTCTTTCTCCACATCCCCTCCCTTGCCACTCCTATCTGCTCTTCCTCCAACCCTTCTTTAACCCCTTGTGTGATAGTGGCCTCTGAGGTTTGGTTAGATTTTGAAAAGTTGGTCAGGATGATAATTTTTCAGCATCTGCTCACCAACATTTATAGTCACTTTGAGTTCTCTTAAAAAAGCATATTTCAAAATAAATAAATGCATAAATAAAAACAAAATCACAACTTAGTATTAAGGCAAGATTAACTTAGAAACTTTCTAAGAATGACATTAAAATTTAGACTAACTTTAAAAAAATTCTATAAAAAAATGAAAAAAATGCATATTATATCCTAGTAAGAAAAGGGAGATAACCCTAAATTACAATTTCAAAATTTACATTTGATCCAGAAAAAAATGTTAGGTTTCTGTCAATATCTCTTCAGAGCTGTTTGACCAGACATGCAAGCATTAACAAAATAACTAATAAAGAAAATGATTTTGTTATAATACACAACCAACATATAAAACTAAAGAAATAATGAGAAAAATAATGCTTACTTTCATAGAAAATTTCATCACTGTTTTTTGAGCTGGATTTGCTTCGAATTGAGGAAGACAAAGATGATGTATAATGCGCCATTTTGTGCCAGCCTGGAAAAAAATAAATAAATTTCATTCTCAATTATATCATTTAAACAAATAATGACTGAACAATACATTATAAGTGATTCTATAACAGTGCCTAAGCATATAATTCTTATACAGGCACAGCCCCTGCTTACAAATATTCAAGTTAAAAATTTTCATTGTAACAAACCTTTAAGATACTATACTGTAATTTTTATAAGAAATTACTATTTAACCTTCTTTACCTACTTGGTGAGCAGTAGCAATGTAAACTGTTCAGAATGAGTGGCAAAAATCCAAAAGAAGTAGTAAGACATAAGAAATAAATAAATTGATAAGCTTTATCAGTGAGAAAAGATGACTATGAAGAAATACATAAACAGAAAATTTTAATATCAACTGTTAAAAGTTTAATTAAATTGAACTTCTCTTAAACAACATTACTACCAGCAAGTAAGGCAATGCCAAAAATAAAGTAAAGTAGAATAAATATCCTTTTTTTTTTGCTTCCAAACATTCGAGCTTACAAGACCCAAGAACCTATCTTGTACACATTGAAATTATAGAAATTAATTAAAAAAAGGTTTTTGTTAAAGTGGAATTTAGCTTCAAGAGACCTATACTGGCTTGTGATTTTTGCAAGATCTGACAAGTTTATTCATCATTAAATATATCATTTCTATCAAAAATAAAAATGGATTATTTTCAATTAACCTTTATCTGTTTATTATTGTCTTCTCATGATCATATTGTTAATCTTACCGCCAATTAAGAAAACTGCCATCATGATCAACATGCCTTATTCCTCTTTTATCTAATCAGTCCCTCAGCATACACACTGATTATCTTGTGCCATTTGTTTATTTCTAGGTATATTATACTAATTCCTTCCAATATTTTCTATCAGTTGATTCTGCTTCAACAAAGGCCTTTCTCTTTCCCATTTCTGAGCAATTTGATATCAATATTTGTTGATTTCATGTGATATAACTTCACTAGGCAAATAGATTTTATAGTATTTACCAGGGCACCCACATTGCAACCGAATGTGACAAGGTTGAGGTTTAAAGTGGGTTTAATGGCAGTACCACACAAAAATTCCCAAGGCCCCTCAACACTTCCCCTTTTGTGGATGTCTCAGCTACCAGGCAATAAACCTGGGTACTGCCCGGGGGGGGGGGGGGGCTTGAATTAAAATCAAAAGATAAATCTCAGCCAAAGGTAAATGGCTTTTATTGATAATATTTATTTGTAATAAAATACAAAATATGGCACAAGGCCAAAAAGGGAAATGGGGAAAAGGACAGTCTTCTTTTGTCTTAACTTAGATAGCCACAAACACTGACCCAAATATACAATATTCCTTACACCAGAACAATGCATTCTTACTTACCTTTCTTACTACATCCATCATAATACCTCATTGTCTCCATGAAAGTACTAACTAGTCCCCTTATGTACAATTTATTTTGTCAGTGGTGGGGGGGAGAATAAAATAACAATTTAAAAATCTAAACCCCAATGAATATTTACAAAACGTACAAAAACTATTTGCAAGAAACTAAACAAAATAATGTTAGTAATAAACCCTCCCCACAATCCCTAAATGTGGCAGAAACATCAGTTAACTGAATAAAATCAATGCCGGACTTTGCAAATGGAATTTATAGATATTCCCCAGTAGAAAAATCATAAGTTTATATAGAACTCAATGGGCAGAACCCACTTCAACTGCAGGTGGAACAGGTCAACATATTAAAGCACAAGTTTATATTAGCTGAAGTCTATCATTTCAATAACTGTGTTGGGTAGTAAATGTACATTTGAGCTATTTAACATCTTTACATTTATAATGTCCATCTATTATCTAATTGGAATGTTACATGATTGGCTTATTTTATTGATGAATCCTAATTTTGAGAAATTCTAGAAAGTTAAAATATACTATGAAGATGATCGATATTCCAGTAACATAATAACAGTATTCGATACTGTTGTCAAGGTCAGCTAAGACAAGACAGCTAATAAACTACTGACAGCCTAACCAGCATAGACAATTGATTTAAATGAAAAAAATGTTAATCCTTATTCTTCTTTTATGTACTCCATCCCTTCAGGACATGGACAATCATGGTGCTCCAAAACTTCTTACCCCTTGTGGCCCTTAGCAGTTTTTCTGATTTTGCTAAGGCTCCTGTGCCCCCGTTTCACTAGTCATTCAGATAATCAGGTAGGTGGCTTCCCCTATCTCTCTTACCCTCAATATACCCTGTGATGGTTAAGTTTTCAAAGCTCACCTTCCTCATTATGTGTTCAAGCAATTTCAGATATCTTTTCCTGATTCTGAACATAACAGTTCTTTTTGTTGCCATTTTCTTTATGACTTCTTTGTTGCTTATCATTCAGTCCATAGAATTCCCAGTAACTGTAGAACCACATTTCTGTTGGCTCCAGTTTTCTCCTGATCCACTACTATATAAGAAGATGGATAAAATATAGTAATCCAGCACCTTTGTTTCTAATGAAATTTTTCTGTTTCTCAGAGCTTTGCATAGCTTTTGGAATGCACTTTTTGCTAGTCCAATGCATGTTCAGATTTTAGTGCCACATTCTCCATCCTCTGTTAAAACACTTCTCAGATATTTAAACTTTTTTACTTGTTTGATGCTAACATCTACAATTTGTAACTCACATCTTGGACTTTTTCTCTTGCTGATGACCATTCTTTGTCATCTTGCAGTTAATAGTTCTTCTTCTGTGTGCCATGCCCCTTCAGGACCTTGGTGATCATGGCTCTCCATAATTTCTTCTCCTTTGTAGCAATTAGTAAATTTTATCTTTTTGCTCCTAAAGCCTGTTCTGCCATCCATTTACACAAGCTCATTAGGTAGATTATACGCTGTTTTGCTCTGCCACTCTTGCCATCAATATGTCCTGTGAGTATCAAATTTTCCAAGCCCTCTTTCCTCATTATGTACCCTAAAAATTTTAACTATCTCTTTCTGGTGTATCCTTTGTGTTTCCATTTCCTCTAAAAATTGTCATTGCTCACATGTTCAGTCCATGGGATTCACAACAACCTTCTGTAGAACCACATTTCTGTTGCTTCAAGTCTTTCCTTCATCTGTGAGGAGATTGTCCCACATTCACTACCCTATAGAAGGACAGATATTACATAACAGCTCAGTACTCTTTTCTTTGATTCTAACAAAATATTCTTATTTTTTAATACTTCACCTTCAGTTTTCAGTATTGCACTTTCTGTCTTCTGTTAAAACACTTCATAGATATTTAAATTGTTGTACTTGCTTGATTTTGGTATCTCCAATTTGTAATTTGCATGTTTGGCTGTTCCTTTTGTTAATAACCATACATTCTGTCTTCTTGCAATTAATGTTTAGTCTTTTCGTCTTGCTTTCCTTTATTACCCTCTGTAGTTCTTGTACTTGACAATTTAGATTATTTTTTCTTTTCAAAACATCTTCTCATGATAAAAGGATATCTCATAATAAAACTGAGCAATATATTTCATTCTGAAATGTGTACTAATCTTCATTAAATTAAATGGAATTGATAAACAAGCACATGGTCTTTGATTCTCCTGATGTTTCTCAATGCAAGCTGGGCACAAACAAAATATTTAACTATTTTTTTTAAAGCTCCATGGCTGAATTATTCATGAAGAAATGGATGATTTGCTGCATTCAGAGTCATGAACATGTTGTAAAAATTTGTTTTGAAAATGATATATTTGGCAGGTAGTCTGGAAATCTATCTGTCATCAATCCTGCCAAGAACAGTGGAGCCATAATGAAGAAAGTCATTCCATCTCAAATCACCCAGGTGACGCTCTCAAAAAAATCTGGGCAAATTCAGAGGTGTTCCGCAATCAAATTTACTGAAAAATTCCAATTATTATACCTGTATCTTTAATAGTTTTAAAATAAGAGTAACTTGAAATTTCACTGCATTTTTTGCATTTTGCTAAATAAGGCTTTCAATAAATTTATGACATTTGTAACTCCAAGTCTATTGCATGTACAGCTTTTAAACTTCGTGACAATAGTTAATATTTACTGTAATTTATAAAAATATAAACAGCTCAGTTGTGTCTTATATACCTTTATTTTCATAAGGACTTAAAAATGGCCAAAATGCAAAAAGACAATGTCTATTTTGAGAGTTTCATTTACAAATTATGTCAGATACAACATCCAAATTGGTTTTCCTTTTATTCATGGCCTAATAGATTATTTCTATACAGTAACCATATTCATTCCTGTTATAGAAATATCAGTATTACTGTTTGAAAATTGCCCAATGTTTTAATAGCCTTAAAATTGCTTATTTTCATGAAATCAATAGACTAGTTAGGCAGTTTAAGAAAATTTATATATTTTTACCACATATTCTTACATGTCTGAAGATCATGTGACAAGTTTGATTTTGTAGACAAACTTCTATCTAGGGTTAAAACATATTTTTCTAGAACAGTTTCTCATTCCAAAGTCATGGTTTTGTTCATTTTGGCACCTTATAAATTTAATACTTACAAAAAAAAAAAATTAAGCCAAAAGTTGGTACCTCCTAACATTTTCTATGAAAATAAACGATTTTTGGCTTCATCTTACCTTTGTTCCAAATAGTTTAGATACTATATGCCCTTAAAAATGATTTAAATGCACTTCTTTTTTTATTCATCATCATCTATAAGTCATGACCCTTTAGTATGTGGGCAATCATGACTCTCTACAACATCCTATCATTTGTAGCCCTTAGTAAAGTTTGTCTTTTTACCATCCCTTCCACTCCCTGTTCTGCCATCCATTTGTACAAGCTTGTTAGGTAAATTAATCACCGTTTCACTCTGTGCCACCCTTGCCTTAAATATATAAAAGATATATCTTTGTCTTACGCCCATTTCTATTTTTGTGTAATTACTGAATTTGTTTTCTCTCCAATGCAGGCTGTTTACTCCCAGTATAAGTTCTGGATTATTCTAATATTGTTCCCAAATAAACCAAGCTTACCTAGCAGTTCAAAAACAAGGATATTTTAAGCTTAGAAACAAAAGCAAAGAAAAAAAAGAGTGGGAACAGCAATAAATCTTATCTAAAACCAGTGGGACCAGACACTTTGGGAAGTTAGAGCTTTTCAGAATGGTAGTGTATACATAACATATAAACTGGAATTAGCCAGTAAAAAAACTCAAGAGGCCAAGTACTGAACCAGTATAGTACATGAGTAATGTCAAACACATTAATATCTCTGCAATGAATATTAGAAATATTCACACTGACTGAGGTAAACCATGACTATAAATAATATTAGTTTATTTATATTGCAATAAAGTGGCAAATGAAGGGAGTAAAAACAGACCATAAAATGGAGTTCTTTTTTACATTTTCACAGCCCTTAAAGTCACAAAAGAAAGAAGAGAGAGAAACAAAGACATGTCTGACTGATAGAAGCACTGAGACATGACTCACAACAGTGAGTTAAGTATGGATTGTGTTAGTTCAGGTTTTGGTGCCAAATGTTAATTTTGGTGTGAAGAAAACGTCTGCAAAAAACATTTTTTCTGAAGATATTCAGTTTTCAGAATTTTATATGTGGAATTGTGGATCTGTACTATATTTTGATAATTTGTTTGTCTATTCATCAACTGTCTTAGAATTAACAAGTGTTTAAAAAGAATACATTCTAAACACTTGTTTATTAAGAGACAAAAAAAACTTTAAACAACAAAACAGTTAATGGCGATATTGTAAGGAAGCTAGGTAACTTATTAGTCATATATAATGAGAGTCTATAAAAGTAATTCTACAAATCTATTTACTATTTCTTTAACTTTGTTTTATATGCATATATTGCACACCAGAATGCTTCCTCAGTGATGTCTATTCTGGGGTCATAGAAAGTTTTGGGCCTCCATGACATGTTCCTTTTCATATGTTAAATTACTGCATTAATAACAAGAAAAATAGGTTCTCATAATCAAAGCCTGTTGAATTTCAAATTAATTGTAATTATAAATTATATGATCTCGTGAAATACTCTCAATGAATTATCATCTTTCACTAGAAATTTAGTACAACTACAAAAATAAGCCTCAGATGCACTTTTGAAGAATTTTGTCTCTTCACTGCAAATCAGTTTTTAGCCATAAACCCATAATCTTTTAATTAGTAATGCAAATTTTTTGTTTTAATCTTCCTCTGAAGTACAAATAGCATTAATAGAGTTGACTGTGTAACACGATTTTTGTCCTTGGGTAGCAACTATTATCTCCTATTTGCTTATGCCTAGAAAAAAGTAAGAAGGCTAATATTTCCTCCAAACTTTACCTTTGGGATCAGGATAATGAAATTTCTGAAATTTACCTATTCCTATGGGAAAACAGACGAATTCGAACATTCTCGTTCACATAAAGTAGGAACCAAATGACATATGATTCAAAAGTAGCATTTATTTATTCTAGGATTACACAAGAGAGACCACAACAAATTTAGAAGTGAATAACTTTTCATGATTTATGCTTATACTATAAATTACATTCACAAATCAGCCCCCAAATATAGTCTCCCATCATATTTTTATTATATGATCCTTGGTAGCAACATTCAAAGTTCAATATATCCTGGTGGAAGCACTCGCTTTACTCTTTTGAGTACACCCCCATGTTCTCCTTGAATTTATCAACATGAGCATCAAGGATATGGACTTTCAGCGACATCCTGTAGTCCATTTTGCTATCATTCTTCATTAGGGTGTCAATAAGCTCCATATAGTTTTCAGCCTTGTGATTCCACAGGAATCCCCAAACCACTGCAACAAAGCTGTTCCACCATCCTAATTAGCTTCTTGGAGAATTCTTTGCACTCTATGATCTTTAGCTGTGATGAAGACATCAGCTTTAACTTTTGCTGTAGTCAGCTTAGAGAATGAAGTAAAAAAAAAAAGGCTTTAAACTTATTGTAGAAATTAATGCCTGCAATCAGTTTCTTCTGTCTCTCTCTTGTCCGCGACACTTATAGTCAATTTAACACAGAAGTCAACTGTAATCAGTTTCTTCTGTCTCATCTGCAATACTTGTAGCCAATTCACCACAACAGTCAACAGTTTTTTTCTCACTAACTCATTGCCCTGTTCTTTCCATTTTTATTTATGATTCACAGTCAGAATTGGTATATGTGCAAAGATAATCTCACGAAAGAGCATCTTACTCTAAGATCTAGCTATTTTAAATATGTGACTTGTGAAGTCACCATTCCTTTCTCTGTTGGACAGTTTATGTCGCAAGACACATTCGAATATTTGCTTGTGATGGAGGTAAGTTATTTTATTCTTGATTTTATTCTAGTGCTGCAAAAAATACATGCAACACTGGGTCTCTTTGCCCACTGCTGTAGTTCACTACAGGGAAGAAGTCTTGAAGGTAATTAAAGGCTGCAGACTCCTTGTCTAGAGCTGTGACAAATTGTTTCATAAGGCCCAATTTTAAGTGCATTGGAGGAAACAATATTTTCCAGGGGTGCAACAATGATTCCATTTTGATAGTGTTCCTCCCCATACTGAACTTAGTCCACTGGGGTCAGTCCCATCTGTGGTAGTATCCCTAATGTGCCAAAAACAAAGATAACACAGAAACTTGTTAAAACCACCTTGGCGACCCATCAGAAAATCCACCATTCTGAAGTCTCCAATAACCTCCCAACCATACTTTTTATATTTCAAGGCACTACTGTATTCCTCTTTGAGTTGCACTGAGTGAGCTAGGGGAAGAGATTGATACATGTTCCTGTTATGAAGAAGCATGGCTTTGAGGCCACTGGATGAACTGTTGATAAAGAGGCACTATTCACTGGGGTTACAGGCAATTCCAATTACCTCAAACAGACCAGTCACATTGTGGCAGAAGCAAAGCTCAGCTTGATGGGTGAAAAAGCTTGAAAAATACTGCTGATGTTTTTTCTGGTCTGCGACTTGCACACTTTCATCTAACAAATTCCACTGAATGAATCTTGACATCAAAAGCTCGGCATTGAACTTTGTGAGACCAAGATATACCTATAATCTGGATCAATAACTTCATCCTCTTCTGAATTGCTGTTCTCTTCTGAAGATAACTGCTCTCTCTTTCAAGGAGTGGATACAAGGTGCTCAGGGCAACATAGCACTGGGGCAATGAATGACAGAAGTCTGCATATATGATAGCAGGCACATTCTTGCCAGCTGGTCATTTGGAAGGATGCACCATGTAGAAGAAGCAATTACTTGAGTGGTCAGTTGGTTCTCTTCAAATTCATGAGTATTTTCCCCTCTGTCCAAGTAACAAAAGCAAAGTTTGAAGGAAATAATAGCCATTTTCTCTGCTTTCTAGACAGAAGCAATTAGGAAATAACACTTACTGACCAAAGTAAAAAAAAAAGTCAAAATTCTGTTACACAGTGTCCGAAAATCATTCAAGGCCATAAATGTCTGCTTGGCTAATTGTATGACCCCAATGTGTTCCAAGTGTTTCAAGTGTGCCATTAATGAATTCAGCCATAACCTTCATGTTTGCATGTATGTTTCTTCTACTTTTCTAATTTTTTACTTTCTTTCATCATTATGTTATGACCTACTAGCACAGCTACAATCTTGAAGATCCACTTTTCCTTGTGTATAACTATCAAATCAGGTCTCCTTGCTTGAATGGAATGGGTATCTTGTTCTTTTTATTTTCTCAGTCAATATCTAGTTTGTACTGATATCATGTATTTACAAAGTTTTTTGAACAATTCTCAGTCTGTTCACTGCATACTAATGTCCTTAGGAAAGGTAGGATATCCATCTCTCCCAACAGGACAGGAATTAAATACTCCCTACTACTAGTACCATATAACACAATACAAACAATTATGTTATTTGGACATGAAATAGGCACTGACATCTTTCCCCAACAAATTCCATGAAAGACCCAAAATAATATCTTGATCTAAGTTCTAGAAAATTTTTTTTTTAAATTATACTAAATATAATAATGAGAGAGATATCTTTAAAATTTAGGAACCAATTGTTAGGTCTGCTGCTAGGAAAGTCGGTTCACGGTGTAGTGCTAGACAATTTTTCTTGCCAGAATCTATCTTACATATTTATAAGTACCATTCATCCTTGCATTGAATATTGCTGCTATATATTTAGAGATTCTTGATAAAATACAATGTATTGGCAATGTTATCTTGGCTTCAGTCACTTTCCTACCACCATCACATGGCTTCCCGGTGACTTTTTTATAAATATTTTCATGACAATTGTTCTGATTAACTTTATATCTAGACTTTATAAATTTAAGCAGAGTACTAGACTGGCATTGTGGTGTAATGGATATTGGCTCAGAGTGAGAACTCGAAAAGCCAAGTTCAAATTCCAGTTGAGTTTGTTAGATTCACTTATGCACAAATAGCCTTTTGGAAAGTTATGAATCCATCTATTCTCCCCCAGCTATGGGTTGAATAATAGGACAGACTGGATTCTTTAGCCTTGGTTGGCAACCAGTCTACCGCAGAAAGAAATGGCAACCTACTGCAGGAAAATATCTGCCTTGTCAGTCATGTATCAAAAAATACATGATCGCCCAAGCATTTATCACGTATGGCAGTTAACTACCTGACTACATAATTTTACAGTTGAAATGGCTAGATATAACAATATGTTGTATGCTAACAGTTTCTTCTATCGCACTTCTCACTTGTGGAACTCTCCTCTGGTTTCCTGCTTCCCAGTTAACTTTGATCATCAAAAATTTAAATGCAATGTCAATTGTTATCTTTTGTTTTCTTAATTCTTGTCCTTTTATTATTCTCTTTCCTTAATAGTGTTTTTTCTCATATTCTCTAACGCTTAATAACCTCTTGCATCTTATTGGCTTTATTCCCTTATTCAGGGTGAAATTTAAAAAAAAATTGATACAATCTCAACATTGTAGAAAAAGCTTCCACGTCTGTTGCTGCTATTATGTACCATGATCTTTCAGGATGTGTGCGATCATGACTTTCCACAACTTCCTGCTTTTTATTGCTCTTTTGATCTGCTACCATCATTCTTTATCCTTGTTTCGCTATCCATCAGCTCATAGGAAACTCACTATTTCCCACTTCTTTTATTTCTGTGGAGTAATTGTGAAAGCTATGTGTAAATGGCAAAAATGGAATTGACGAATTTTCCAACAAACAAGAAGAAAAAGAACAGAGCAAAATAACACTAAGTAATATATGTGCAAGTCAAAGCTTGGCAAAGCAACACTAATAGGGTAAAAAGACCACAAAGTCAGAACAGTGTTCAAATGCAAAAGAAATACAATCAAGTGATTGTTGTGTTTTACCTTGAAAACAAGAAAAACAAAAATAGGGTAGATGGGACTGATAAATGGTCCATTTTTATTGGTTAGAAAGAAATCCCAGCATGCATCTGTAGGCTTTGCCTATAAATTTGAGGAGGAGGGTGTTTTTAGCAGTCATTCCACTAGGATTGAAATCAATACCTTCAATACGTCAAATTCTCTAGGTTTTCTTTCCTCATTATATGTCCCAGAAATTTAATTTAGCTCTTTCTGATTGTACCAGTTTCCTTCCAGTTCCTATTCTCTTAAAATTTCCTTATTGCTCACATGTTTTGTCTATGGTATTCTCAGCACCCATCAGTAGTATCACAATGCTTCAAGTAACAGACACTATGCCTTGTTAATAAGTTACTTACAGAAGCAGAAGAGAGAAAACTACAAATTCTATATTTAAATAGATCAATAAAATGACTTTATATGTAGTGACTAATATACATAATTAAAAAGATATACAGGGGTTGGACAAAATAATTGAAACACTTGTTAAATTCAAAGAAAATTTACTTAATATGGAGTTGGTCCTCCTTTAGCCTTACATAGAGCTTTAATATGTCTAGGAATGGAATCATACAGCTTCCTAGCTTCATCCAGAGGAATTTTCAGCCATTCTTCCATTAACACCTGCTCCAGCTCTTTAAGACACAACGGTGGAGGATAGCAGCTCCTAACTTGTCGCTCCAAAATGCACCACAAATGTTCAATAATATTGATATCTGGAGATTGGGGAGGCCACTCCATATGTTCTAGCTCCCTTTCATTCTCATCATACCAATTCTTAACCATTGGAGCATTATCATCTTGGAAGATGTAGTCACCATCAGGGAATAAAGTCTGGGCCATTGAATGAACATGATTTTCCAAAATGTTCAGGTAAATCTTTGCAGTTGATTCTGCCATGCAGGGCAACTATTGGACCGAGACATTTCCATGATATGGCCACCCAAACTATCACTGATCCACCTCCATGCTTCACTGTTAGAAGAAGGCAGTCAGGGTTGTAAGATCCTTTGGGCTGCCTCCACACATAAACTCGCCCTGAAGGTGGGAAAAGAGAAAAACTGGACGCGTCTGAGAATATGACTTGCTTCCATTGGTCTGCAGACCAGGCATTGTGATCTCTTCACCACTTCAACCTCTTCTGAATGTTGCGAGTGGAGAGAAAAGGTTTCCTTACGGTGACTCTTCCATGATATCCACCCTTATGGAGGTCATGACAAACAGTTTTAATAGAAACTGGACTATTCAGATGATTATTCAACTCAGCAGTCACTTTGGCTGCAATAGTCCGATGATTTTTTGCCACATTGCATTTCAATGCACATCAGTCCTGTCAGTAAGTTTGCAAGTCCAGCCAGAATTACTAGTTTCTAGAGGTTTTGTCCTGTTTCTTGAATTGTGTCATAGTTCTTGATATGGTAGCTCTTAAAAAACCAAACAGTTCAGCAACCTTATTGATTGAGGCTACTGCCATGCAAGCTCCAACAATTTGCCCTTTTTTGAACTCGGAGAGGTCACGCATTTAGCTTAAATTTTACTAAATTCTAAAAATAAATAAGACAAAGACAGTAAATTAGATAAATAAACGTATTTACAATAGATATAACCTGCAATTACGAAGTTTTAGTTAAAGTTCTTAATATAATTGGTCTTTGAAATATAGGAGTGGAATTTGCACCTGTTCCAATTATTTTGTCCAACCCCTGTATTTCTATTGGAACAGCTAGTGGAGATAAAATTACTTTCCCATCCCAATATACGCATTACCATACCAGCAATATAGTAAGACTTTGTTTATGGATGAAAATAAACAAGGACATGTATATATATTTGAAAGTAAATACTTTATACACATATTTACAGAACTTATAGAAAAGAGAAGTGAATTAAGTTTTAACTTGAGAAATGACTTGGCCATATATTGCATCAGTTATGTGGTAGGCCATGAATAGTCAGGGAAATTAATGTCTGGAGTAAACATGACATTGCTCTGATAAATTGGTTCTAACTGGTGATGTATCTTCCCATCTCTAGCTAGAATGTCAGATAATGCATTTCTTACCCTTTAACATGTGTATAAATTAAAGCTGAGTCAAGGGTATATAATTACGTTTTGTAATGCTTTGTTAGTACAATGCTTTTTGCTCTTAAACCAAGGTTATAAAAGAACCTGATTTGTTGAAATTTTCTACTTATATGTAGATCTTAGATGTTTAACCCAAATGTAACTCACAATTTTTTCTTTTACAAGAGTTAAAATAGGATAGAAGCTTTCTTTCATTACCGAGTATATAAGTGCAGTAAAGAGAGCTTTTTGATGCTGAGAAAATCTTTGAGAATTACTACTGACAAATGTCGTTAGTTATCTTAGCCTTATCAAAGCTGTCAGCTCAAGCATTAGAGAAACAAACTAAAGTGTGAGACTACAGCATATTAGAGTAAAAATAATAATAATACAATGAAATGGTAGCCATGCAAACTTACTACCAACTTTTAATTACTACTCATCATTAGAAAAACTTTCTTTACTGTTGCACCTGTAATACTATCAACATTTCTAAGTCTTGTATAAATGAAATCATTTCCAAAAGTTAAGAAAGCTGGCACACTATTTCCAAAGAAGCAACTGCCATAATTCATTCTCAAGCAACAGAAGCAGGAAAATATGAATTTCAGACAGATATCAGTAGCACATGAAAGTATGGACATCCACAGGAAATGTAAAAAAAAAAGAAAAGAGCACCAGTATCTAATAAAGATAGAAACCACACAACAAAGTGGAACATTGCTGGTCACACTCAACCCATCAGTCCACACTATGTCTATGCAGCCTTATGAGTGATGAGTTATTTTCAACCCTACAACCCCTTTCCCACAGACAAAATGTTATGTCTCTCACAACGCTATTCCCATGGCAAATGTTCTGACGAGTTGCATTCATTAGTTCCACCAGCTTAGACCAATACACCTAAGACCTGTCATGCCACATACACTGGGACAAATCCTTATCATTCCCTTTTGGCAAAAAGGAAGTTTCATTTGGACAGCATCTTCTTAAGAGCTGCTACTTTGTGGAACAGTCTCAGCAGAAGATACTTCTTTGACCACTAAAATCCTAAGCTCTTCAACACCAATGCCAACTGTTATCTTTCCTACATATCATCTGCACTGTTTAACTCCTCCTATGTTCATACAATAACATAATTCCATAACACTTTACCTTGAGTAAGTCTTGGGTCTTGTATTTAGTGAACAATACTAAAAAGAAAAAAATATACAACATTCATTACATTCCATGAGGTTCCATAATGAGTACAATTATTGACATTATGACATTTGTTATTGTGCCTCACCCAGTATCTTGCTGTGAAAGACTGGTGCTAGATATCCTGGTCATATGAGTCACATTTCCAGCTCTTTTGAGCTGACAGCTAAATTTATATCTGGAGGAAAATGCATTAGGCTATGCATCCAGCCTGCCATCAGAGTGTTTGCAAATTGGTATCTCTTTAATGGTATAGGATATATTCAGTTGGAGTTAGCAAGAATCACTAGTTAGACAGGAGCCAGTCTTAACAGGTTTGATATGCACAGGTCATTTGTACCTCTTTATGCTTGCTATGTTTTTTGGAGGTGATGTTTTGTTCCAGCAAAATAATACAAACACTCATCATAAACTGATGACATCAAACTGGTTCCAAGAACACTTGGGTAAGTTGGTACTCCATTGACCCTCACACTTGCCAGATTTAAACACATGTTGCAGATCTTGCAGCCACATCTAATAAATATAAATCAATTATGGACAGCCCTAGCACATGCCTAGGTAGATATACTTACACAATGATTCCAGTACCTAAAAACTATATACTTCATATAATTACTGTTATTCAGGTAAAGAAAAGAGATACTTGATTTTAGGTAACTTGTTTTTTGGCACTTCAATTTTTTATGATTACTAGCCAAATGCTCATTCTATGAACAGAGAAAGGTTTCCATAGAGGTTCTCTAACCTCTCCAAACTTCTGTATAAACATTATCAGCAAGACATCTACTTTCTAAAGTACCTTTTGTCATTATGCTCCTACTCTAGACATAGATACATAGAGCTGACTATGAGAGAAACATTTGATTCATTTTCTAATGTTTATATTACTACTACTAATAATAATAATTTAAAAAAAAATAATTCAGCAAAGTTCATATTTTTTTCACCTGTTTAAGTAATTTGGTACAGTTTTAAGAAAGTCTAATTTATTCAAATTTATTTTGACTTATTTAGATAATTCCATAAATTTTTATTTTAATAATTTTTATAAATAGCAAATGATAAGAATACTTATTATGAATGCTGTAGGTTTTCTAACTTACAACTGAATTTTGCCAGGGCAGGTATAAATTCTTTCTATACAAACATGAATTTTTGAAAAAAGATCAAAAAAAGATGTTGTAACCTAGGGAAGGTTACTGAATAGAATAATCACACAAAGGTTGGTAATAAACGATAATACTTAGGACAAGAACAACACATATAAGAGTCGCCAGCAGCACGTAGCAGTCAACTGCCAGAAGTGAATTCCACAATGAATCTCCAACTGCAGATCAACATAAAGTATTTACTACTGTATTTATGTGAATGGGGACATACCCATTATTGTATGTAGGTATGCTACAACAGTTCACATATACCTTTTTAAATTTGTATTAAAAATAAATAACTGAGGAGAAAAATTTATTAAAATATAGATTATAAATTGTTATGCAAATTAATGCTAATGTTGTTAAAACCATTTGTTAGTTATATACATGAGAGGTTGGTGTTAATAATGCATGTTGTTTTGTTCTACTGAAGTAAGTTGGGGACAAAATTTAGCCTTATGCGAATTTATAATTATAAGATTATTATAATTATTAAAATAGATAAATCATTTTGTGCTCTATTTATATTTTAATATACTAGATAAAATTCCAGGTAAGCCAACTAACAATGAATGTAGAACTAATCAAAACTGTTATATGCTTTATTATATTGGATCTGCATACCGATTTTGTTTGTTATTACTCACAATGTTTCGGCCATTATAACCTCTGACATTCTCCAGTAATTTTAACCAAATTTTTATTCAACCCGAGAATAGATTGTTCTTACACTTAATGGATATCTTGTATTTTTACCTTTGTTGCTTGTTCATTTCTTCCATTGAACCTGAGTATGTAACTTTTCAGCACTACTAGACCCAGGGATTGAACTAACCCACTGCCAGAGAACCAAGTATGATTTAACCAATGCTTTAGTCCACCAGGTCATGTGTGTCTTGGACAATCCAATGATGATATTTGGAAGTTCTAAACTTAATGCCTCTATCCAGGAGTTGAAATTTATGAGTGTCCTGACTCAAATGGTGAAATATTTCAGTATCTTAATTACAGGCTTCCATATTCATCAATATGCTAGATCTACTGAGGAGGTTGTCAGTGCCAAGGATGTGTACAGATACTTTCAGTTATCTTCCAGTGTTGCTCTCTGTGCATTATCTTGTCTTCATTCCACAGGAGTTGATGACCATCCTATTTGCTCCACATGTGATTAGACATGCTAGATTTCAAAGTCTTAAAAGTAACTAAAAACAAAGATGAAGCTATAAATAAAAGAATTACAGATTTAGTGTTGAAAATACATATATAAGAGCAGAATAGAGCAAACAAAAGTTTTAAGCTGAATATAAATTTTTTTTTTGAGTAAACAGGAGGGGGGACACCAAAAAGTAATGATAAAAAGTAAGTGAATAAAGATTTTATTTCAAACAAGATTTTTTATTTTATGAACCTATAATATCAATCAGAATAATTTCTATTACACCTCTCAACAAAGTAAAATCATCTGAATAAAGATAAAAAGTTATAGCTTACTATTCATTTTTTTTTCCTTGATCATTTATGGTAATGAGTAGACAGACTAACTCAGCACTTTACATGGAACTTTAATCTTTGTCCACTTGAAACAAACACCAAATAACTTAGATCAAAATGTTGGTTCATCCGACATTCAACAATATATTTTGTACATGCTAAACCAAAGAGAATAAACAAATGTAACACTACATTTGTTTTGTAAATAGCTTGTGGATGGTTTTCTACCAATCCAAGTGACATTACTTGCTAAGGGCAGAGTGCCAAGAATTTCTGGCTTTTCTGTATCCTTGGAGCAAATGTTATTCAGGAAATGAAGTGGCACACCTACACACAAAACAAGCTCTTCAGAGCAAAAAAGTATTAACTGGCTGTAACAGAATTAAACATTTGCCTCTATCTTTCAAAACAGCTAAATTCACAAAGAAATTCAGTTCAGCATGTTTTATGCCAATAACAACCTGTTAATAATAGTTGGCCATCACAAATCCAACACCATTTGATAAGTTATTTAATGGATCACAAGTGGTTATGTTAAATATAAATCCCTAATCCAACCATTTTCATGTCTATTTGTTTCTGCTCTTATGTAAACATCAAACCCGTAATTTTTTTCAACAACCGTAGGTGCATGGCCGTGTGGTTAGAATGTTAGCATTCTGACCATAAGACCCAGGTTCAAATCTCACCTTGGTCAATTTGTCAAAAAGGTGACTTCTTGCTAATATCAGCATGAAGAGATGATCTCAGTATGCAGCACCATTGGAAATGACTAAAAACCATACCACAGGTTAACCCTAGCCTTATGAGTTAAATTGGGTAAACAAAAACTTTCAGAAACCATTAATGGTTGTGTTAGCATGAAGTCAATGTAATCATAAACAAGAATTTGAGCAAACTGGCCTTGTTCAACAACTGATAATGCCAGATTATGTAATCTCTTCCAGAAAACTATAACTAATGTCTGCTCCACATAGTTACAGTATAAACCACAGATTGGCTCTGTAGGTGTTGAAGAAACACAAATAGCAAGCATCTGCAAAAGGATTAACTAGACACCCATGTAGACTCCATAGTCTTCCAAGATTGATAGATGCCCACTATTAATCCAACAATTTAACATTTTTCCCTACAAGACAAGCTGCATAATGATATTCTACTCCAGAACAATACCTGCAAGTCATATTAGCTATTAGTATTAGTATTATATTTTTGCATGATAGTATTTTATATCTTTAGCTCACCAAGAAGTGTTTTTAAAAATCTTACAGTAATAAAAAATAGTTCTAGAGATCTTGCTTTCAGCCTCTATTTATCTAATGCAATAGAAGGAAAAAGTCAAAGCATTCTCTGATATCTACAGTAGCTACCTGGAGTAATAATAAAAAAAAATAATATTTCTTTCCTTGCACCAAACTAATAATATATATATTTATGATTTAATAAAGTGAGCAGATGTACATTTAACTCTTCATTTATTTACAAATTTGGTCTAAAACAATTTCAAAGAATCTGTTCAAGGTACTGTATAAATTGACTTTGAAACTCTTAAAAACTAAGGGTCACCTTCCCACTCACTCCTTCACTGATACCAATAGATACTACTGTTGTGTATAGGACTATAGTCTTACCATGTTAGGTGTTGCTGCTGTGGTTTCTGTAGCAAGTATGTTTTTATAGGGTAGAGATGCCAGCCCCAGTCAGAGCTGTCCTTCTGTTAGACTGGTTTCTGACTAAGACTAGACAGTCCAGTCTACAATGTTATTTAACCCATAACTAGGAGAAGAGATGGACTCATATATTTCCCAAGAGTTTGTATGAAAAGCGAAAATGACAAACTCTGCCAAAATTGGAAATTGGCACACCGATTTCTCTTTATTTTTATTTTTTTAATCATTTCACTCCAAGCAAGGCAATAAAGCCACTAAGACTAAAGACAGAGTGTTAGAGAACATGAGAAAAAATACTATTAATTAATTCACTTTCCAGGTCAATAACTACTATGCTACAGTTATCACTCTTACCTTCATGGTATCAATACCTTAAAAAAAAACTAAAAAAAACTTGGATACATGGCAAGAACAGAAATAAGGCTGGGTACCTGGAAGAAAAAAAATGACTCTACTAGTAGGATTACGATCATACAGTGGTTTATTAATTCTGTCAGGCTAGATTTGTAACACAAGTTGTATAAATGATCTAAGATTACATATTACTTCTTAATTGCTTTATATCTGCTAAGACAAAATTTTAATAAAACTTGGTTAATTATTACACCTAAAATGCAAGGATTATTTTATACGTCTTTCAATGTATGTAAACACTGACAACAGTTTTCCAAAACAGTAAATCAGACAAGTTATTACCATAACTCAAAATCTAACCAATGAAAATTTCTTTTATATTTATGCAAACAATGATAATACAGAAACAAAGATTAAGTTGTGCAAATTACTGGTTTGGTAGTTTAAGTCTATAAGTCTACCATTCGCCCTTGCATGGAGTATTGCTGCCATTTATGGTCTGGGGCCCCTGTGTTTTGCCTCAGGGTTCTTGATAAGATCCAGAGACGGATATGCAATGTGATTGGCCCTGATCTGTCATCTCGTCTGCAGTCGCTCTCTCACAGACGCGATGTTGCATCACTCTGCCTTTTCTACAAGTACTTCCACGGTAATTTCTCCGAGGAGTTGCTTTCGCTTGTCCCTAAGCCTCGTGAATTTAAGCATCCTACGAGGCTGGCATCCCATTCCCACCCCTTCACCGTTGAAACTGTTAGATGTAGATGTCTCTTCTACTCCAATAGCTTCATGTCTCGCACATCTCGCCTATGGAACTCCCTTCCCTATTACTGTTTCCCTGACAAATACAATCTCCAACGGTTTAAGTGTAGCATCAATCGTCATCTCCAGTTGCCTTGATCTATCCACTTCCCTTCTCCACTTCCTTTCATCTTTCATTCCTATCTGCTCTCGCTCTATATCTTCTGTAACCCCCCTGCCTTGATCGACCCTCCGTCCTTCTCTTTCTCCACATCCCTTCCTTTACCACTCCTATCTGCTCTTCCTCCAACCCTTCTGTAACCCCATGCGTGATAGTGGCCACCAGCCTTGCTTGGGGTGATACGCTTAAAAAAAAAAAAAAAAAAAAAGTAGTATCAAACATTGCCAGGGCAATATCTTCCATAAGTGGCAGTTTCTGTCCAATAAATTTTCAAAAACATCTCATCAAATTTATATCATTTTGTTTGGATCAAATTCAGCATCCATTTCTTAATTAAATTTCTAAAACCTGACAAATAATCCACTGTATAAAGCCACAGATCAATACCTCCACCTACACACATCTTTATGAAACTTACATTACCTGCTGTTGACATATATATATATATATATATATATATATATATATATATATATATATATATATATATATATACGTTTTTATGACACTGTGAAATGTGGGTCCCTAGTGTTTGTATTAGAAACTAGCACTTATTGCTACCTCCAAACTAACAGCAGAAACATATAGCAGCTTACAATATGACCTGTTTCTTATGTATTTTTATTATATTGTATGTTGAGGGTGACATTTGCCTTAGTCTGTACTGCAGAGTATACTATTGAAACCAAAATAGCAACAACCATGAGAAATTGCTGTCAGCATATTTATAGTCATGTATTTCTAATAAATGGTAATTTCCTATTTATCTTCAAAATGGGCCAGGCAATAATGCAACAGTGAAAATGTTAAGTCTCTGTCTTGAATAATATTTATTATAATATGATTTTTGGTAACCCCATGTTAATTCTATCTTTATCTGAGTGTTAAAGTTATATTAAAAAATACAGATATTAAGAGATACAGTTTTGGAAAATGTGTCATATTCAAGATGGTTTTTCCTCCTAATTCAATAGATGTTTTTAAAGCCATATAAAGAAATCCATAGTTATTATCTCTAGAAGAGGTCATTGTGCTGATCTCGTCTGCAGTCGCTCTCTCACAGACGCGACGTTGCCTCGCTATGTCTTTTTTACAAATACTTTCATGGTAATTGCTCCGAGGAGCTGCTTTCGCTGGTTCCTAGGCCTCATGAATTTAAACGTCCTACGAGGATGGCATCCCGTTCCCACCCCTTCACCGTTGAAACTGTTAGATGTAGATGTCTCTTCTACTCCAATAGCTTCATGTCTCGCACATCTCGCCTGTGGAACTCCCTTCCCTATTACTGTTTCCCTGACAAATACAATCTCCAACGGTTTAAGTGTAGCATCAATCATCATCTCCAGTTGCCTTGATCTATCCACTTCCCTTCTCCACATTCTTTCACCTTTCATTCCTATCTGCTCTCGCTCCAAATCTTCTGTAACCCCCTTGCCTTGATCGATCCACTATCTTTCTCCACATCCTCTCCTTTACCACTCCTATCTGCTCTTCCTCCAAACCTTCTGTAACCCCTTGCGTGCTAGTGGCCTCCAGCCTTGCTTGGGGTGATAAGCTTAAAAAAAAAAAAAAATACAGAATGGGGAAGAAAAAGATGCAGTAAAATATTTAACTAAAATTTCTAACCAACCACACTATCAAATGTGAAAAAACAAGAATATACTGTCAGCTTTTAACACACATCAATTTTTCAGAAATATTATGGAAAATGGCTTCACAGTGGGACAAGCAGTAAAGTGTGTTAGACTTTTCTTTTTTTTCTGAGTGAATATTGCACTGACTATTTTTGAGAATAACAATGATTTTCCAGATAAAATTCATACTATTTAATTTTAAATTATTTATGGGAGGAGATAGATTCATAACTTTCCCAACATTATTTGCATATAGGTGAATGCAACTGAAATTCAAATTCAGCTCTCTGATTTTTAATTCCAAGACATTATTCATTATACCACCTGCACATCCACCTCTTTGTTCAAAAACCAACCATGTCTAAAATGTTAAGAAGATTATAGACATAGGTAATGGCATCCAGAGGAAGCTGGGCGGTGATGGTGGTCAACAACAAGCAGAATCAAATTTTCATTAATACCATCAAGACCAAAATTGCAAAGGACCCAACAACAGCCATGAATCAAATAGCTGTTGCACTAAAGGCAAACAGTAAGATGCTTAGAATGGTTGTAGATTACAATCTAGGCCTTAAATTGTACATTAGGGTGGAAAGCTATTCACTAACAGATTCCATGAAAGCCAAGAGGCTGGAAAGACACTAGAAAGTACTGATACCTGAAGAATCATGGATAATCAGAAAATTCAAAAAGCAAAACTGTGAATTTGCACTAGTACTACAAGTTAGTCTATTAATGTTCTTTTAATAAGGAAGAGAACAACCATCCCCTCACAGTAAAATTCAAGGAACATAGAATGGTATATCTAAAGGAGAAATGGAAAAATCTAGTATAGAGAGAAAAAGGCATAATACTCTTTTTGAAGTCAAAATAATAGTGAATGAAAAAAGTTAAAGAATTGACATATACCAACTTGCCAACTAGATACATAAATCAAACCAGTGTCAATTTCAATGCAGTGTGATTTTTATTGCTCAAAAAAGAACACAATATAAAATTAATTGCTTAATAAAGAAAAAAATTGAAAATTGAATAACTTGTAAGCATTGCTATAAAACTTTTCAATGTTCTGCTTGTTAATATTGCATAAGTGGAAAGAGAGCACAATGAAGAGACCCCCTCTTTCCATATAGCTAATAAACCTGAAGAAGGCTGTAGAATGGATTGGCCAAAGTATTGTGGAAATAACATAAAACAAAGAATAAGCTCAAATGTCAGACTAACTCTGGCAATGATAAATACCTGAATCCTGAAAGTTTTAATTTAATGTTTTTACTCCCTGATTACTCTTCTATTATTCCTGCTTCTTTATAATGTTTTCTGTTTTCAAATTCTTTCATATCCAGTAATCCCTTGTGTTGTAATGACTTTACATCCTTGCTTGGGGTGAATTTGATTTTTAAATAAAAAATGTAATTGTAGCAATCCTAGTTTAAAATAATGTTATATTCACTTCTTCTATGTACTGTGTCCCTTCAGGATGTGGGAAATCATAGTTCTCTACAATTTCTTGTCCTTTGTAGATCAGTAAATTTTGTCATTTTCTTATTTCTCCTAACCCCTGTTCTGCCAATGATTAACACAAGCTCATTAGTTAGATTATGCACTGATTTTCTCTGTCCCTTTTGCTATCAATATGTCTTATGAGCATCAAATGGTTATTCACCCTCTTTCCTCATTATGTAACCCTAGAAATTTCAATTATCTCTTTCTGATTCTAAGTAGAGGTGTGCTTTCTGTTTCCATTTTCTCTAAAACTTCGCCATTGCTCACATGTTCAGTCCATGGTACTCTCAGGATCCTTCTGTAGAACCACATTTCTGTTGCCTTAAGTCTTTTCTTCAGTTGTGAGGAGATTATCCAGTCTTCACTGCCATATAGGAGTGCTGATATTGTATAACAGTTCAGTATTCTTGTTTCTCTTGAAATTTTCCTTAATACTTTGGTTAGCTTTTGGAAGGCATCTTTTGCTATCATAATGCACCTTTGGATTTTGGTGTTGCATTTTCCATCTTCTGTTAAAATACTTCCTAGAAATTTAAATTTTTGTACTTGCTTGAGTTTACCATCTCCAATTTGTAATTCACATGTTGGGCTGTTCCTTTTCCTGAGAACCATACATTATTACTACAATTAATGTTTAGTCCTTTCTTCACACTTTCCTTTACTACCTTCCCTAGGAATTCTTGTAGTCTTCTTTTTTTGTCTGCTATCAGCACTGTGTTATTCATATATCTAATGTTAAGATTTTAGATGCCAAAAATGAATCCTGGTAGGACTTCTACTTCTCTAACGATTGTTTCACTCTAAAGGTTGAATAAGTCTGGTAAGAAGACACATCTTTGTCTTACACCCCTTTCTATTTTTGTGCATTTACTGAATTCATTTTCTATCCATATGCAGGGAGTCTGCTCTCAGTATAAGTTCTGGATTATTCTAATATACTTAAGCTTATCCAGCAGTTCAAACAGTTCTTTGTAACATACCTTAGCAAATGCTTTTTCATAATCTTTAAAACATAGGCATACATCCTTTTATATTTGTATTGCTCTTTGTGTTATCATGCTGTGAATATATATATATATATATATATATATATATATATATATATATATATATATAAATGGACATTGAAGTCAACACCCAGCAGTGACAGCCTGTTTCATGCTTGAATGCAATCATCAGGTCTTATGCATTGTTTTTGCTCAACTATTTATATATATGGGTCAGTGATGCATTGTGGGTAGTCTAATGGTTAATTTGGTGGGTGGTAATGATTATATTTTGAATTATTCTAGGGGCTACTGAGTGGAAATAATTGTGGATCTGGGTGCAGTTTTGGGGTTATTTATAGTGTTGTTTGTTTACATTTTTTATTTATTATTGATTATTTTATTGTTGGTTGTTATTATGTTTACATGTGTTTATGTGTGTGTTGTTCATTATGTACTTATTTATTGGTTTGGTTTAATTTATTTTTGTTTTTGTTTATTCTTGTTCGTTTTTAGTTATTGATTTTTAAGTAACGTAGTAAAAATTTCTTTACATGATGAGTTCTGATCATTTATTTAGTAGTTTGTGTTGGTCTGAGTAGGTAATTATAGCTATTTTCTCCTCCAGAAAGAGTTTACAGTTTTGGGATTTATTGTTGTAAGCTGATGCTGTTTTCCTTATTTTCCATATTTTTGGTGTGATGTGTTTATTTTTTTTAATCTCCTAGATGTTTTACTAGCATTGTGCTGTTTGAGTATTTACTAATTGTATAGGATGTTTTGTGTGCATAGTTTTTTTGTTTTCTGGGTCCTTCAGTTACTCATGTATATTCTAATGTACCCAAGCTATCAAAAATGTTGACATTTATTAGAAACAATCATGAAAGTTTTATGGCTGTTTTACTACAATCTGAGATTAAACCTCTCTTCTAATATACTCATATGACAGAATATACATTATTAGTCTGAGGATATACTTTGCACCATATGATATATTGCACTCATTAAAGGATTTAAATTTTCTTCTATATGATACAGGCATAAAAATTTAAAGATAATATCATTGTTACACCATTTTATGCCCCTTTATTCAAATAAAAGAAAAATTCCCTATTATTGAAAGAATTATAAATATTATTAATTTCTATTTAACTACAAAGAGCATGGCATAAAAGATATAAATACACAAGAGTAATTATCATAGTGTTGATTACAATGACACCTATTCTAATTTTAAACATGAAATTCACATGAACCAGTGATAAATTCTTATATATTTAATGTTTTCAAGTATATTGATACAACCAATGCTAGCCTCAGATGCTTCAGTGTCCAAGTGAAAACATTTTGGCTGAGGAATGCAAGTGTATAACCAAAGTTAGAGTAGATGCTGCAATACAGATATTTACATATTTGATTTTTTTTATCTTTAAGAGAAATACATTTTTATACTGCTCTATAATTAACATATAATTTAATTAAAGTACAATAAAAAAAAAATCAAAATATAAACAGTATATTTCAGTTTTTAAGAATTCAGAAGAAAATTAAAATCACTGCTTTTCTCTGCAAAACCTGCATTGTAGCATTAGCGGTATGAATAGAAATGGCTGAAAAATTTGGCCAAATGACCAAATGTCAGAATTTATTTTGTAAATCCTCCTCCTTCAGGCAGAAAACCTTTCAGTACCTTTATATGTTCCAGTGTCCCAATTTGTTGTCATTAACAAGACAAGTAAATTATCCTAACATGGGACACAGTTGGAAGCCATAGATCTAACTTGGGTTGTGGAGTCCGAACATAAAAATCCGATTCTGACTCCTCTATTTTTGACACATCCAAATCTGACCCCCCTATTTTTGGCACCTCCGACTCCTCTATTTTTGGCACCTGCAACTCCGACTTCTCTTTATGTAATTGTAATTATGGCCTACAAATTTCATGAAGCCTATGCATATGCCCCTAACTTGTGTAGGCCTATATCATTATAATTGGTTTATATCAAAGCTATTGTGGCTTTTACATCATACCTATTCATTCTTCAATATTTTCTAATATAATTAGAGACTAAATCTTTGAAAGGATATAGAATAAATAACAATAAAAATGCTATAATGTAAAACTTGTTACATATATATATGTATATATCATTGCAAATAAGAAATAAGTACAGAATAAAAATAAAACTACTTTATAACAGAAGTTGAAATATAATCTTTTATGGGATGTAAAAAACATAACAAAAATAAAAATTCTATAATATAAGATTTTTTTACATATATAGTTTTGCAAGTACAAAATAACTACAAAAAAATAAAATGACTTTAAAAAAGTTGAGATGAATTTCTTTAAAGGAAATAGTAAATATACTGTAGAAGAAATAACAATAAAAATAAAAATTCTATAGTGTAACACATTTTACATAAAGTGTAAATTCAACAGGAGTCAGAGTCGGTAATTTTACTGACTCCAACACCAATGACCCCTTAACTGTTTCCGACTCTGCGACTCCGACTCCACAGTCCTGGATCTAACTAGTTTAAAACTGGCTTTTAATACATCACTATTTCATTTAAACTTTTAATTACCTCCTGATAGGCAAGTATTAAACATTTACACTGTTTTTTAATGTTAGGTTAATGCTTTTTAGAAGCAAATATAAGTTAACACTAATTGAATAAACACTAACACGCATTACTTAAAGAGTTAAGTGATATTTCAAGTAATAGAGGTACAGGTAATATAACAGTTATCACCATAGAAAGCACTGGCATTTAATTCTAATCAAGTCAGTTTTGTATACTTCACACTAATGCCCTTGGAAAAGGCGTGAAACTGTTTCTTTCAGCTACGGATTAAATAGCAGAAAAGACTGAGCTATCCTGCCTTAGATGGTAGCTAGTATAGAAGAAGGGGAACTGAATTCATATCCACACTGCTTTGTGAGTTTCTTTAAAAGAAAAGAAGGCTAGGAGTAAAACCTATACAAATCCTACCAACTCCTGCAGCTGTACTAGTACCAAACTGTCCTTTCCTTTGCCAATATCAAGGAGGAGATCTCGATGTAAGAGTAGCCCAATGTCTAATTTCTTGAAAACGTTTTTTTAATAAGATGATTTTATATATTTTAACTGACAATAACACTAATGGTTCAATCAATGAATCCGGAATGTTTCCTGTATGGGAATGGTTAATTTTACCATTACCAAGATCTCCATACCCAACCCCTACTTGGTCTGTAGTTCACTGTGCTATACCATCATCTCCCAAGATGAAATGTCTTGCACTGGCATCTATACAAGTAATTTATTTATATTTAAAAAAAAAAAAGAAAAATGTTAAAATTAAAATTTATATTTTTACATTTTCTTATAACACTGAAAATATTTTTTCTTTATATTTTATGCATATGTTTTGAAATTTTATAACATAATATAAAAAGGTAAACGTCAAGGAGTGTGTATTGGACATTTACTGATATTAAAAACATCCTCATGCTAAAAAAGTTGTTATTTATTGACTATATTATTGAAGACTAATTTATATGAGGAAAACAATATAAAATATCAGTAAACATGCACAATTCCTTATAATCATTAGTGGGTAAAGAAAACTTTTACTTATAATCAAAACAGAGAACATCACAGACTTTCTCTTGAACAGCCATAGAATAGAGAAAACATGTTGAACAGAAGATGAGCACATGCTATCATTTGGGAGGCAGGTGAGAACATAGGAAGCACCCAGGCAAGTGCCAAGCCTTTAATGTAGCTTTTTACTTGCAGATATCTGAGAAGGCAATTTCTAAGATTTGGAAGATGGCAAACAGGCCAGTAGTTCTACAAATATGGATAATTGGCTTTGTTTTTTGAAAGCAGTGTTGGTGTGCAATAAAACTGCGTTCTTTTAATCAAAGAGCAAAACAATAGAAATGATTACTTAAACAGAAGAAAAACATTTCACTTCTTTTGATTAATGATTTATGTTCTAAATAGATTGAAACACAAGTTTCTACTAGATTCATGAAGGTAAGTGACATTAAACATTGTAAGCAACAAATGCATAACATTTTAAGAAATAAAATAAAAACAATGGATGTGATTTCATCTTAGGATTTACCATAGGATTTTTTGTCCAAATTTTAAGTTTGATATCATTTCAGACTGAACAATGACATTTAGTCAATAATGTGCCACATGTGATACATGCTTCAGGCGATCATGTATCTTTCAATACATGACTGACGAGGCAGATTTTTCTCGCAGTAGGTTGCCATTTCTTTCTGCGGTAGACCAGTTGCCATCCAAGGCTATAGAACCCAGTCTATCCTGCTATTTATCCATAGCTGGGGGGAGAAGATGATTCATATCTTTCCCAAGGGTATTAGCATGTAAGTAAGGATTCCTCAATACAAGCCGTTATCCATTACTCCACCATGCCTCCTCTGACATTAGCATTTTAAAAAAGTACATCCATTGAATATGAATATATCTAATATATATATAAAATCTGAAATATTAACAAAAACCACCAATTTATTCAGATAAGTATTTTACAGTTTCTTATTTAGCTTTTAATGCCAATGTGCATTGAGAGAGAACAAAGCAAGTTCTACACAGAAGCTGCTAAATCTAATTATCAAAGTAAACCAGATGGATATACAAAATATGGATCTATAAGTCCATAGCCTGATACTGTTAGCTAAATTTCCATACAAAATTTTCACTGTATAATGTTCAATGTCTGAAGAAATATATGGGTTAAGTTTCTTTTTTGTTATTGTTTATTGCAAACTTTGTCAATTCTTTCTTGGGCAGTTCTGCCATTTATTTACATTTAACCATGGCCACTCGATCTACAATATAAAAGTTACATATTTATAATTCTGACCTGAGTATCAACTGGTATCAAAAATGCACATGGCAAAAAGAACAAGTTAGTATCAATGACATTAATCATTAATGTCAACAAATATAAAACTATTCTTCTTTTATGTGCCACATCCTTTCAGGATGTAGGTGATCATGCTTCTCCACAACTTTCTATCTTGTATGCCTCATATTAGTTTTTCTCCCTTTGCTGAGGTTCCTGTCCTCCCTCCCATTCTGCCATTCATTCACACAAGCTTGTCAGGTAAGTGGCTCACAGCTTTTCCTATCTCTCTTGCCCTCAATATGCTACCTGAGAATTAAGCTTTCCAAACACTCCTTCCTCTCCTATACAATTGAGATTAACTGTGGTTAGAGGTTAAAAAGAATTAACAGTTTTTACTGACTTTCCACAAAGAAAACAATTACACATTATGTGTTTGTATATGAATATCT
>OZ038496.1:56565455-56785455 GCA_964036315.1 Acanthosepion esculentum | reverse complement strand
AAAAGAGACTAGGAGTATCTGTGGTGTGAATCCCAAGAGGCTAACTCTCTTTCACTTTGTATTGAGGGGTTTGAGGTGAAACTCTAAAATTAGTACTATATGTAATAGACACGCATGGCTTAGACAATACACCTCAGTCTTTAACTCACCAATGGATTAAGTTCAAGTTTTTCTTCATTTTTTACAGAGACTCCTAAAAACATTCTTTGAATTTGCACTTTCTTTCAAGAACTATCCTTGAACTTTCTCTACACAAAAAGTTCCCTCACAGAATAAAAATGTCTATCTCATTTTGTTTCACTCTTTTTTCTCAACCAATTCAACACTTTTTTTTGTTCATCAACACATGACACCTTATCAACATCAAACGGCTTACTCTAAACCTAATAACAACAGACTCTTTAGGATGAGTGACAGCTGAAATTCAACTGGTGCACGGTAATAATGACACAGGTAAAAATGGCACAAGTGGGAAAATAGGAAAAAATGGCACAATGCTCGAGAGCAGCAGTAGTAGTCTATTCTCCAGCAAGTTGCAGATCTTCAAGTCTTTCTGGTACTTGTGGATAAAATTTTGCTCTTTGGTTATGCAAAGTTCTTTTTATGATGTCCTCACTTGGAAGTAATGCCTTTGCCTCAGCTGGTAAGTCATTCAGGTTATTGCTATAAATCTGGATAGGTTGATCTTCTGTTTCTGCTGCTTTTCTCTTCATGTTGTTGATGCATTTTGTGGATGCAATAGCTGCATAATCAGGAGTGTGGTTGTGGTTTTTAGATGGTACAGGATCAGTCATATCAAGGCTGGTGGTCATGGTACCTTTACAAAAAGATGTTCTCTTAACACATCTTGATCTGAGAGTTGTTGATCTTGCAATCTGTTTTGTATACATGTACCCTTGGAATGAAATCTTCTTTTTTCCTTTATTACTTGCTATAACTTCCATGATGGGGTTGTGATAGAGCCATTGATAACAATAGTGTGCTTGACGGCTCCAGGATAACTGAACCTATTTCTAATCCAGGATTCAGCATAACGCTTTCTAGTTGTGTGCTCTATTCAATAATTGAACCAAAATTCTTGCAACTGTACAACTGACAACAAAACCAATGACAACTGAACCAGAAGTTAACTGGCATCTGATTAAAGAGTTACTAGTTCGATATTTATATATATTTTTTTTTTCAGAATTTACTGAACTGATAATGTGTGCATTTCATTTTTTTTCCTGTATGTTTTCATTTTGTACAATTTTTTTCCTATTTTCCCACTTGTGCCATTATTACCTAAATTCAATTCTACTACATAAACTAGAAACTGAATTGTATGCTTATTCAATGAACATGATGCATGTTATTAGGTAACTTAAAAAGTCTATTTAGTTTATTAATTAAAAAAAAAGACATTGTATTTTTGCCATTAACTTTATCTAACAACATATTTACTATTTTGTTCCACTATCTTTTGGTATTTTTCAGGTAACTTCTTTGATCTATCCTCCCAAAACTTTTTGTTATTCTCTATAAAGAAATGCTCTAAGGGATTTTTGCAATTTTTCAGGTAATTGAATTTTTTTATTTTTTTTTGTTTTTATTTTTGTTTTGTGTTTTAAGAGAATTCTCTAAAAGATGAGACTAAATGGTAACCTCAAAATTTTCAATATTTGATGAATACAGCAGGTGAGTAACACCAAAATAAGTTACAACAATTTTTACCTTGACACCAGAAGAAACATTTGATCTAATTATATTCTGATGAAATATTATGCCCCTTCTGTGAACTAATTTTGGACACTTTCTTTCAGTTGATCAAATTAGGAGAAGTAACTTTTCGAATCAATTACTTGAAACTCTGGAAGTATTCATAATTGAGGACCCTCTTCCAGTGCCACTATATATACAGCATCCTCTACTTTAAATCAAATGTGAACACCTGAAAAATTTGTCCTGAAACCTTACAAAAAGAATTCAATATAACAAAAATATTTCTTGTGGAGAATTAACACTTGCATAATAAAATAGATTCTTTTCTTTCAGATTTAACAAGGGAAAAACCTGAAATTAATATTTTTAATTTTTCAGTATTATTTTAAAATTATTCCTGTTGCTGGTGACAAAAGAGATATTTTCATTAAATAAAGATGTTTTTGAAGAATAGAAAAATGTAATGTTTATGACTGTTTTTGAGTAAAATATTTTTTAAAGAATTTTTATTTTCTTTTTGCAAATACTAAATTATTTTTTGTACGAAAGATCAAATGGGAAATAATTAAACAATTCTGAATACCCTCACTAATGGTTATATAAGATTGAAAATAATTATGCATGATGTTTGGATGTATCTAGATTTTTTTAGGACATTCATAGCTGAAAAACAAAACAAAGTGAAGGCAATCAATTAACAGCATCAATTCTATAAATCTTTATCAATTTTCCCCATTTTTTTCCATAGTAGCACTTCTCCTATAATACTTAAAAAGACCTGATTTGGTGCAATTAAATATTTCATGGCATCAAATAGTAAAATAAATATGCAATGGAAAAATATCACTTCACTTTATTAATTTAATTTTTTTTAATATTATTATTAATATAAAAAGTATTCATTCTACTAAGCTTCATAAAAAGGTCTATAGAATATATGTGTGAGTGTGTGATTTATTTATGTGCGGTAATTATTGGAAAGCACTCAATATATCAGTGATGGAGCTATTGAATTCAATAATTACACAGATTCCATAATTGATTATTAATCTTTGTTTGATAACCTCAAACCAAATTTTAATGTAGTTGTATATCAGTTATCTGATCACAAAGTAATAATTTAAATGATCAAAATTTACAATTAAGGCAAATTGCCAGAGTGTCTTGTGAGTGAGGAGCTTCATCGTTTGGGGGACAAGTAAGAATTTGCACACAAAAGTTATTTCCTATCATGTTCACAAGCGTGGAGCAAATTATATTTGTGGAGTGCAGCCCCTTGTCCATGGTGACGGATTTATTATTGTAAGAAAAAAATACATTAAGATTTTTTGTGTTATAAAAATAAAGGCAAGAAATAAAAAAAAAGAAAAAAAAAGTTTATAATCAGTAAAAATTATGAACAAGATTTTGTGCAGGTTCTGTTGATGAGTAAACAAAAGTTTTTAGAAATTGTTGACTTTATCCCAAGGAATATTGCATTTTTGCAGCAACAATAAAAAAAATAATCATCTTCTCATTCCAAATTTACAGAAATTAAGATCATATACTGTGAATTTTTATGAGAATGGCTGCAATAAATATTAATTCCACCCTAACAAATGATAAATTATTTTCAAACCAGTTTTTTGTCAGGAATCAACAATTACCTTGCACATTATTAATCAGATTTATTTTTTATGGTATATGCAAAAAAACATTTTAAACTTAAAACTGAAACAATTCTGTTTTGATGAATTTTTATAAAACAGCAAATAATTTTATAAAAATTACTTTCTACAAAAATCATCATTCACTCCCGTTCAGTTTAAGTCCAACCTCAATTTTAAAATTCAAAGAAGAATTTAAATTATAGCAAGAGATTTTAAAATTTAAAAAATGAAAAAGTCAATGACTCAATGAACATCCCAATCTTTTTGGTCAAGAAATTCAAAAAATTAAATATCACTTTCCAAGGAGCTGTATTCCCAGACGGCACCTCCCAACTGCACTTAGAGTACCCTTATGCCTGGGAAATTTAATCAAACAAAATAACTAACCCAGACGGGTTTCACACTAAACTTGAACTTATGTCACATTTCCGATCTTGTGGAGAAGTGTCTAAAAATAAATATCCTCTCTCTATCAAACAACTTTAAATTCTAAGATTATTTCCTGTTATTTCGTGTAGTTGACGAGTAACTGTTGAAATCAAATCATAATCAAATTATCGTTTTTCTACTTTTGTTTTGAAGTCAATTAGCTCTAAGATTAAGAATATAAAAAACAAGAATGCACTGATCATGTGCGATGCTAGAGCATTGTACCTTCTTTTCTTTCTAACTTTGTCATAACTGATGTTTTATGAATAAAAAAACGAAGCTATGATCTGTTATGCCTCTTCTTTTTCTTATGACCAACTGCACACGTTTCATGAAAAGCTTGTGTAGAGGAAATATAGAGCCTTCTTAGAACGCATTTTTTTATAATTGGATAAACAAAAAAAACTAACAAAAAATTGAATAAACAAACATGAACTTTACCATTTTCTCTCTCCATAAGCTAATAATTGCGTGAAACTATTTATCAAATGTTAGGGGCCACATAAAAACCAACACGGATGTCAGTTTTAACCGACTTGTTGGAAGAAAAAAATTAAAAAAACTTTAAAAAGTGTTCATATTTTCTAATTATTGCGATTACATTTGAAAACTTTTTCAGAGAAAATAAAAAAATAAATGATGAATATGACACTTGCAATGCAATCACCTTGCAAATATTTACTCTTTTATTATAAGTGCATTTAACTCGTTAATAACTTAATTAGCCAAAAAAAGATAAAGACCTGTCAGTTTTTTTTTTTTTTTTGGCCTTTAAAAATTCATATACTTTCTCTTCTTTCGACAACCTACAAGTAACAAAAAGATTGTCAGATCATACGGGAGAAAATTAAAAACAAGCAAATACCAAAAATTTAAATGAAAGTAATAAAAACTCTTGTCGACTCAAAAAAATTAGCTATGATGAAATAAGGCTTCAAAAAAACTATTTAAAAACATCGCCATCATTTAAGTTTAATTTTTAAGGATACGGAAATTTGAACATTCTATTTTAAAACAAGTGAAACTGATTTTATTCTTTTCAGTATCAACTCCAGGAAAAGAAGAATTGTGCAATCAAGAGATTCAAATAAAAAATCAACATGCAAAAAATAAAAAAAAAGAGATTAAAAACCCATGAGGTTAAGATGACGACAATGACACACAAGAACGTCATGTCATTCTGAGATTTAGGAAATAACGTGTAACAATGTGCAGTTACAACGACTAAACATTATTATTTACAACCCGGCCTTTGATTACGGTTTTCTTCTTCTGTGTTGTGTCCCTTCAGGACGTTGGCGATCATAGCTATCCACAATTTCCTGTCCTTTGTAAATTTTATTTCGTTACGGTCAATCTCAGTAAAAACAACTCTCGCAAGAAGAAAAGTTTTTAAAAAGTAAAAACATTTCCTGTTAAACAGGATTTACATTTTTAGTTTCTCAAGAAATTCTGGATTATCTGAAGATAATAGGGATTCTTAAACTTACCAAGACCCTTTCTAAACAAGGGAGGCCGGCAATAAAAGTCGGCAGACAAAAATCACTACAACATTGTATCCTTCCTGAACCGTTCATAAAAAGCCAGGTAAAACTCTTGTCACACCTGTATCGGTCAATGGCACTTCTCACTAATGGATTTACTCCCGGAGTGTTTCTAGTTTCATATTCTCACTTTCTTTCTCTCTCACGCACATACACATACTATCTTTACGTGTGTGTGTGTGTGTGTGTGTGTGTGTTGTTTGTTTTGTTTTTCAATAATACAATTTTTAGTTTTAAAACAAAAGATATACAATGAAAGAAAGTATTTTTATTTTTATATTTGTTTCACGAAGATGTTGCTGCAAATGGAAGAGCAATAACAATTTTCGGCGTTTTAAGCGGAGGGAGTATTGAAATTAGTAGAACATCCATCTTTTTCCTTTCTTTTTTCTTTTGACGACAGTTAAGTTTGCCAGCCTGACAAGTTTTCATAGCTAAATTGTAGCTATTGAATGAGAGGTTTGTAATTGAAAGATAACGTTTAGACAGTCGAGCTCAATTTAAGTACCCTCTTCTTAGTCTTATTGCTTAAGCAGAAGTACGACACAGTTAAGGCTAAGGGTTAACAAGGTAGGGACAGGAATTCACCTGGAGACATTTAGAGATTGTTATACAAATGAAAAATGGAATAATGTTTTTTTTTAAGTAAAAATTATTTTTTAGCAAATAAGTACTTCCCATTTGAAACTATAGGGTAGTATTTTGTTAATTGTAAAATGTATACAAGAAGCTCTAAGATGTGACATATTTTTGTTGTATTTTTATTGCAAGTGCAATTTAAAGCTCTCTGTAATAAACAGCATATAAATTTTTGTAACTTTTTAGTGTGTAGAAAGCAAATACAACCAGATTAAAAGAAAAGTAAAATATTCTAAACATCCTTTTCTGGAATTGCTTTTCAATCTTGAATCATTGATAAACGTGTAGTAGACCCCCTGGAGGGGGCGCAGTATAATATGGCCTGTGTGCCTAAATAAGTATGAGTCACAAGAAGCTCACTAACATTTTAGAAAGAAAAGATGTGAACTCTGACAGGTCAACAAGAGACAACAAAACAACAAAGTAAAAATTAATACAAAATTTATTTACATCATATACAAAAGTAGTGTTTCGATTAAAGGAACATGAACAAACAATGAATCAAGTAATAGAGGCAGAATTAAGTAAATTGAGGAATACTGACCAGTTAGAAGAACCTAGATAATATATCTGTGACTAAGTGTTGAAAAGTATAGTTCCGGTAATTTAAGTTGGCATGATAAACCACAGTTCGAAAGTTCAGTTCAGATGTCTAGTGAAAATGTTGAATAGTTGCTGATTAAGTCCCATGAAGAACCCTCCATAGTATTTAACCAAAGTGTATGGAATAGTACACTATTTACATTATTCGGACTATTGTCCTCATCTTTGTCACTATATTTATCTAAACATTTCTGCCGTTGTATGCTCCAGTCTTCTTCAGGTGGTTGGAATGTTGAACTGAACCCTTTATTTTGCTCGCTGGGGTAGGCTGTTCTAGTTCCACGTGCCATGTCTAATGGATGTCAGTTATCAGTTATCTCCTGTTAATTCCCCATGATTGCCTATATCCTGAAGCTAGGCTAGTGCAAGGGTCTCTTGCTATGGGATGGCTCCCACTCTACTACTTCTCAATTTTCATAAGGTAGTATTTGTATAAAATACAAATTTTATTTTAAACTAATTATATTCCATAATGGAGCATATGCAATATAAACACAAATTAGAGACATGTGATAAATGATCATTCCATCTTTAATAAATCAACAATGTTTTATGGCAATTTTAACATCAACTTGAGATTTTTCTTGTTAAAAGAGTTTAATAATTTTAACACATTCAATAGTATGGATAAAAAAAATGAAGTTTATATAGTGTTTTTTCAAGACTTAGCATAAGTGAAACAAATTCACGGATTTGGACAAAAAAAAGAAAGAACTGAAAATGATGTCAAAATCTACAAAAATCTGTCATTCTTTAATAGTCAGATGAGCTTAGTTTAATTTGTAATGTATATAAATGTAGGTATAAAAAAGCAAATGTTGATAAGATAGTGAGGGTCACAAAGCACTGCCCAGGGCCCCTAATCAGGATTCTCCCCCAGTTAGAGGGTTCATGGGTAGTATGCACCAGATCTGTTCTGAAGGGACACTGCACATAAAAGAAGATATTGGATGCAGTGTAATATTTGGATACTTTCTTTTTAAAAATCATCTTATTGGCTAGCAAATAAGCAACTACCAAACAGCTTAACAAATATACTTCCAAATAACTTTCTATGAATACCAACAATCCAGCAGAAATCTGTCATTCAGAATTGAGCCATTAAACACCAATGATTGAAACATTTGCAGTTAATGAGTTAAGATTACAATATTAAACTAACTGTGCAGTTACCTTAACTAGCTTGAATGATTTCACTAGTTTGTGGAATAGTTTCCCAAGAGGATGCTTCCCTGATTACTATAATCTTAACCTCTTCAAGTCTAGGGTTAACATTTATCTATCCTATATACCTTCAAAATCTGCACTAACTTCCTCATATTACATCTGTTCAGCAACCTCACTCAGTAACACTCTACATTGGGTGGCTATTGGGCCTTGTATTGGGTGAACATAACTTCATAACTTCAATTTTGTTTCTTTAGTTTTCTGTAACATGTTTTGTTAATGCATTTATTTATTGTTTGTTTGAATTCTATGTTTTGCTTCTTTTTTTATCCTGACTCACATGAGTCTGCCAAATATTGTTTATAGGACAAATGTACCAGGAGGCATGAAATGATACTACTTTGCATTCCTGCAACAAGAGAAAATAATGTAATATTTAAAAGTTTTAATGCTACAAGTTGACAAAACAGAAAATGAAATTTATGTACAGAAAAACAAAAATTAACTAAAAGAAAAATGCTACCATGCATCTACTTGGTTTTATTTAATGTGTGTGTGTGTGTGTGTGTGTGTGTGTGTGTGTGTGTGTGTGTGTGTGTGTGTGTGTGTATAAATTTAAAATGGAATCCATTGTTATAATGCTTCAGCATTAATTGTACTTAAATGTTGGCAATATTATAACAAGTCACAGTTGTTTTGTAACAGGTGTATCATATAAAACATGAAATTGAAGTTAGTGTTATTGACTATTCATAATAATTATTTCCAGTATGTCACAGGTGTAGTGCCTGATTCAATAATAGAATTAGAATTCAAATACTTTGTGAGACTGTCATTTATGAAAATCCTGAATGACTTATCCATATAATTATAAAATTCTTATTTCCTAATTAAAAGTATTTTGTCTATTCTTTCTTTATTTTTGGATTTTTTTTTATCATAATGCTAGTATAATCATGTAGTAAAAATAATGACATGCATGAATTGATATTTTATTATATCCTTACTATTATTATTTTTTCATATGTGCATCTTTAAATATATATTTTTCCAACTATTATTGTTGTACTCTGCTTTTTCACAAAATCATTTGTAAATATGTTAGAACAGTTTGCCATTGTCATAACAAAGGCAATGCCACCCACAAGGGAGATAACTATACAGTAAAAAGTTATAAACAATGACACATTATATAATAAAATATTTCAGCCAGTCAATTCCTTGGTCATTGAATTACAGAAAAATCAGAATAAAGAAGTATCTTCAGACAGGATGAATTTGATTCCAATCTGTAAGGAACTCCTCTTTCATGGACAATGCCATAAGCAATTATTTCAGAGTGCTTCTATTTCCATGAGGGTGGATCAATAAGTTCATAGCCTGACAAGTAACTGAATTTTGATCTGAAAATTTAATTGTATAATGTTCAATCTCTGTGATTAATATTCATCTCAGAATCAAGTGCATTAACAAGAACAGAAGTTATGTTGAAAAATAATATTTATTATGTTAAATAAATGCTTCATTCATACTTATGTTGCAGATTTCTTAATGTACCTAGGTAAATAGTTACAGAAAATAAATAGAATACAACAAGGATCTGAATTGTGAGGGCAGTGACAGAAGACCATAGATAAGAAATGTGCCTAGCAGCTTTGGCAATGCCTAATCAGGATAGTTTTGGTAATGCCTAACCATGACAACTTTGGTAATTCATCTTTACAAGTTTGAGTTTTATCCAAAGCATTTTCTTTATTCTGATTTCCCTGCAGTTTATTTTTTTCAACACCATGTTCCTTCAAGTAATGGGCCACTGCAGCTCCTTACAGATTCCTTTTCTTTATAATCTGTAAATTTCTATGTGGAATGGACAACAACCAAATAACCCTTAGGCAACCCCCCCAACTATGCTAAAAAGATGTCTGTAAAAGGAGCCTAAAGACCCTAGGTAACCCAGACAAATGTGAATCTATAGCCATTGAATGATCATCCTAGAAGCAGGCAGTGTAGAAAGGCCTCTTCAAGTTAAAAGTGATATTTGCCCAAAAGTCAAAAGGGCAAAGGCAAAGAAGGAAAGCCCAAAGTATGAAAAAAGACCATCATCATCAAACTTTGTCTGTATAAAGTGGAAGAGACTGTCATTCTTGAATAGGTTTTTCAAACAATAATAGATGATGTGCCCGAAGCATCATTCAGAGTACAACACCATAGTTTCCTGAGATTAATAAATGCCTAATATAAGATATGGCTTCTTGGAAAAGATAAAGAAGTGGTTTCTTGTTGCTATCTCCATAGTTTTGAATTCAGAGTTTTCTTTCCCCAAAACTAGCTGCCAACCAAGGCTAGAACCTGTTATTCCATCCAAGGCTGAAGGTAAAAAATAAATTCATGTCCTTCCATTTACACAAAAAGAACACAACTGACCAGGATGAAACTTCTACTTTTTGAGCCAAGATTGACTAAATAAAATACACTGTGACAAAACACAATAAAAATAAATTCAAAAAATTACTTAAAATATTTGTAATTGCGAAAATACATATCTCACATCAAAAATTTGTCTGAATTTCAGAGATGAGGACATATTATTCACTGACTGAGTGATATCAGCACATATGCTAAGCTGTAATAACCTTCAATTATATAATTGAACATCATAAATCTTTAATATTAAACTTAAAGATCTAACAATTTCACCACTAGATTGTTCTACAGAACAATGGCCTATATACTCAAGTTCAGTAGAAAATGCAAAAATGGCATCAGTTAAGTGTCATATGTGATACTTGCTTGGGTGATCATGTCACTTTTGATTCATGACTGACTAGGCAGAAAACCTTTCTAGGATAGACTGGTTGCCAAACAAGACTATAGGACCCAATCTGTCCTGCAATTCAACCCATAACAGGTGGGAGTAGAGATGGATTTATACCATACCAAGCTATTATCCATTATACTACATGGCATATGGACAATGAAATGAGATTGAATGTAGGATGCAGTTTGAAATTCCCAGAAGATTACAAAATATGACATGATACCTTAAGAAGGATGGAGGCTACAACAGCTGAAATGTGTTGAAATGATGAGGATATTCAAAGTTGAGAGAACATCTATTATGAGAACCAAATCTTATTCTCGATGTAGCAATCCAAAAAAATAATAGAAGTATCCTCTGACAATCAGAATTTTAAAGTCTTAACTATGCATAATAGCTACCAGAGAAAGATTTAAAATTATTTAATTACATTACTTATATACATTAATTGCTAAAGATAGTGTGGTAGGGACCCTGTGCAACATTTCTACATTAGCATATTTAAAAGATCATATTCTGAAAAAGAAATTACATACAATAAGTTAAAATATTATGCTGTTGTTAAGGTCTTAATATATTTACTGTGAGTATTTAAGATTTTACACATCTTATACTAATTATGTAGAACAGAAATTCTTTGTTCCAGCTTTATAGACATCAGTTTATATTGCAACAAACAAATCAAGAATTTGAGATGAAATATAAGATTTTTGTTCTTTAGACCTAGAGTTGACCATTGAGTATTGTGTACAAGTATGATAATTAATCAGAGATCTTCCCCACCATTGCTACCCATCTCATTAACTGGTGGTCCCACTTTTAATCATTCAGATTATGAAATTAGTTGTCAGGATTATTTTGCATGTTAATCAATTTTATAGTGTTGGTGAAGGTCACCCATTCAATTTTTTTATACCTTTGCAAATAAACTGGAAGTGAAAGGCAAGTTTGGAAATCTACAAATTATGATTGATTAGACAGAAATGCTGATAGATATAATTCTACATTTTTAAGTCTCATACAAGAATACAAAGATGTTCACAAAATTAAGTTGTAAATTTCAAATAGTTACCTATTGAGAATTGAGGATTGTACAAGTGTTTAACTTCAGAGACTAACTCAATGAATGCTAAATTTTAAAAATCACTAGCCAGCCACTTCAGTCCTATAAAATTACTCAACCTATACAAAGTACTAAATATAATAGCAATTTATGTGGTTCTTGTTTCATAATTATAAAACCTAATTCAAGTTTACCTGATTACAGTTCATCCAATTAATATAAAGTATTAAACAGAATAACAATTTATGTGGTCATCTATTCATATTTATAATACCTAGTTCAAAATTAATAAATGTTTTGCAAAATATATTGTTCAAAGTGAACAAATTTTAGGAGCTTTTTCAAGTGATGCTCTTACAAATTTGGTTGTCATTTAAATGTACTTATATTGGGCCAGAACAAAAGTTTGTAGCATTTTTAAGTGAAATTCAAAGACAGTATTAAAAATTTACCATCTCACCATATATACCTCAAAATATATATAATTCCATCAATAATAACATTACTTGAATTTGATGAAGTCCTTTTAAATGGCAAAATGCTTTACATAGATTTTTCTTCCAATTTGTCATTTAATTACTCAACATTATTTATCAATGTAGTTATTCAATCATTACCTTTCTCCGTCTTTAGGAGAGCCTCATGATACCATCCTTCTAGAATTTGATATCATTTTGGGTGATGAACTAATCAAAGTGTTTTTTACAGGCTTCCAATAGAAGTTCTCTCCATTAAAAATTTTATCACAATCAAAATAAGTGGTAATCTGAAAGTGCAAGGTTAGGTGAGTACAGTGGATATAGTAGGACATTCCAGCCAAGCTGTACGAGTTTCTGCTGTTCTGCAAAGAGATGAGATCTGGCATTGGAAGACAATTAATCTGGCATTAATGGAAGACAACACTCTTCGAATTGACCAATTTCAGAAGTTTTTCATCAATTGCTGCCTTTAATCAGTTTAATTGGGAACAGAAATTGTCTGATTTCAACATCTGATTTTGCAGAAGGATCTTGTAATAAACAATGTCCTTCCAATTCCACCAGATATACAGTATCACCTTCTTTTGATGCAGATGGGCTTTTGGAATGGTCAACAGTGGCTCATTTCATTTTCCTCAAGGCCTTCTTCACTCCATATTGTTTAAACAATCCATGTTCCATTGCCTGTAATCACTCTTTTTAAAAATGCATCATTTTTTGTTGCATTTTAGAAAAGAATTACAGATGTAATTGTGGCCCATTAAATGTTTTCTGTTAAATCATGAGGTGGCTATCTATCATAGCTATCTACATATCCAAGTGTTTTCAAATGCTTTACAATGCTCATATTATATATTTGGATTTTCTCTGTAATGTACCATGTCATGTGACTGGGATTGTTTTAATCATCATTTTGATTTGGTCATCATCAATAGCTGCAAGCCTGCTGGAATGTTTTCAGTCTACCAGATCAAAAATTCCACTTTTGAACCTAGAAAACCATTTACAAACAGTATGTTATAATCCACTGCAAATTAGATCTCTTTCTGATTCAATCTACATGTTATCCAGATGTGAATGCTAAGAAATCAAAACCCAAAATAAAAAAAAAGTTGTTTTCTGCACAGGAGCTCTGAGCATCACATCCAGCCCACAAAATAAATCCCCACAAAAATCTAAAATACAACATACAAAGTCAATTATGAATGTTGCTGTCAAATAAAAAGATGAGCAGAAGCCACTAGATTTGCTTTTAAGAAAGCCATTTACAAATGACTGACACACAATACAGCCAACAGGTCAGCTGTTAGGCATTCAACGTCACTACTGTCACTTTGGTCAACCGACCTGACCAACATATCCGCTCAAGACCCACCCTCATATAAACATCCACACCATGCCCACAGAGATATTCTGTTCATGTCCTTTGTATTGGCAAATTCAGATTCACAGCTTCACTTACCCACTCCAAGCCTCTCTCTTCATCACCTCCATGACCTTGGTCAACCAACCTGACAAATCTGCCAACTCCAGGCCTTACCAAGACTCACCTTCCTTCAAAATCACCTTCCTTGCATACCCACTGTCATGGCAATTAAAGAACTATATAGCAACAATTTTGTTATCTTTTCACACCACCTCACATGCTGGTTGTTGCCGTCTTTGTTCTACCATCCAACCAGAATCCCAAAATAACAGAGATATTTTGTAAATCAAGCCACACTATTCCACTCCATCACCGCCATGATCTCAGGCAAATGATCCACCAAATGCATCACCTCTAATGACATTCAAAATCATCACACCTCGCCCACACTGAGACATTCAGCTCACATCCACTGTATCAACAAATACAAAAGAATTTTCTATTTACAATTTTTGTTTTCTTTTTTTTCGTCTCACCAGTGGTACTGTTGTTTTTGCTTGTTCTCCCATACTACCATATAACAGGTACTTTCAGCTATAGCACCATTCCTATACCTAAAATATATCTTTTTTGCTGCTTGTACAGTGTTTTTTCATCCTTGAAAATAAAAGAGCATCAACTGATGAAAATGCATGTCATTTGTTCCATTTTCACTTTAACATAAAAAACATTTTGTAGTGATATGTAAATGATTGCCTAATTAGCATAGCTATGGCATTGAGACTATATAAATACCCAAGCAGTAAGGAGAGGGGCAGAATACAATATGCAAGATTAATGACTACTGTTGAACTGAGAAAATACAAAGGAAATTACATTTCATAACGCACTTAAAATTCACAATCATACTGTATCATATAGAAGGATAATGCATTCAAATGTTACCTTTCAGAATATATACATAGATATATATGTCATGTTTTAGTTACATGTGAAGCGAAATCATATTCAAATGCCATCTATTGAAAAATGCTATGATCTTTTGTTCCAACCCAATACCATGGTGGTGACTTTTCTCAAGCCTAGCAATGGACAGAGTGGTTATCTTGCTGCCATTGACAAGGCAGATAAACAACACTTATACATTGTCTGTTATAATGGTATACCAGTGAAAAGGCTATTGTCAAAATGATTAATGATGGGGCAGAATGCTGGGATAGATGGATTATACTTTTCCAAAGGGCTTTTATTGTGAAAGTGACAAAATCAGACACAAAATTTAAAAAAAATCTCTTTTCCATTACAGTGATACTTCTGTTAGCTTTAGGTATATACCTAAATATTGCAATGCTGAAATAGGGGGCTATAAAATGAAGGACGATTGGAGGTTGGTTATTACACAAGTAACACTCCAAGATTTTTCTCAACTAAAAATGACAATGAAGTTTATAGAACAACAACCAACAAAATTTAATATTTTAATAAAGCACTAAAAATATCTTACAAATGGTGTTTAAAGTTCAGTGAGTGACTGGTAGAAAAGTGTTTTGAATACATAAAAGTGTGTGCTTATATAATTATGTGTGACAAAATTCTTGTATGTATATGAATAAAAGAATGTTATAGGAACATAAGATATGAAAGATTGATATAATAGTTTATTTAAAGCGGGCATTTTTTGTGACATGAGGTGTGTTCGTGTGTCTTGTCATATTTCCGTACATAAGAGCTGTTTTCAGCTGAATTTATATGTTCCAGGTGGATCAGAAATATGATTTTCATTTTGCCAGGTAAATCATGTTTAGGTGAAATATATTAAATGTTAATGCTATATATATTTCAAATAGAAGTTATGTGCAGAGCCTCCTGCAAAGTGTCTTGTTTTTAATCATTTCAAATTTAGCTGTGAGAGTGTTTACATCTGGTCAAGGCTCTGATGTATTCATTACAGGGTCAGTATAAAACAGTACAAGTATGAGCTTGATAGGCTATTTTTAATAGAGCTACAAGTACAAATGAAGATGAAAGACATTGCTAAATGACTGATAGGTAAATAACTGTATGAACTTATTGTTTGACAACTAAATGCATAATAAATTTATGCATGTCAGGGGATGCTAAATCTAATATAAACTTTCCATATAAGGCATATAAAAGTTTTAGAAGCTAGTGTTTTTTAAAAAAAAAAGAACTTTATGATTCATTTTGAAAATTATTGGTAGTAATAATTTTAGACAAATGGTAAAACAAATTTCAGTATCATTGTCATAGATTGAGACCAAGAAAATACACTTTAAAAAACACCAAACTCCCCAAAACCTTTTTCAGATATTGTTGACAAGTATGATCTGGAAAATAGTAACTTACAGAATTCTGAAAAAATTTTTTATATTATTTGGCTACCAGAGATTTTTCCATTATTAGATAAGTATAGCAATCTTTTTGTTTTTATTTGAGAGTATAGTTTATCCTTATCCACTGATGATACATGGGGATTACCCCTCACCTTGTTTTCCAAGACACCTACTAGGTGGTGCTGTTTCATAACTATATAAGCATGGGATAATAAACACTTTTTCTTTCTTATACTCTGGAATGTAGTAGTGAAAACACCAGAGCTTCTCTCCACTGGGTGAGGGAAAGGAGATTTCTTCACCATACCCTGCCCCAAGTTGACCATCTTGATTTCAACCAATACCCACATGTTTTCTAATGTATAGATATAAATGTTCTTGTTTTGCCTTTTTCAGCTATACAGCTACACACAAGTTGTGGTGAAGGCAATCATTGATGTCTCCTCCTCAAACTACTCAACTATAAAAGGAATGGCCAAACCTTACTTATGAGCAGCAGCCAAATTGCATTGAATAATGCTTCACTACAAGCTTAAACATTGGTTTGTTTTTCTTTAGACAAGTATATTTTCTTTCTTCTTGAATTATGTTATTTTTCATATAAAAAATATGTTTGTAAAATTCCTCTAAGTGTTGAAATTTATTCCTTTTGAAAATGTTTAAATTCATTCTTTTGAAAATATTAAATTAATTTTTTTTGAAACTTAAACAACCACATCTGTTACAAAGTAACACCTCCTGCTACAAATTGGTGGCCAACGAAACTTTGCCCATTTCAATCCAGTAACATCTACAAATACATTCCAAGACTACCAATGGATATCTGAAAACATAAATGCTACTGAAATCTATATGTAATGATCTTTCTGTACATACTTATGATAAAGTTAAATTTATAAATTATTGAATGTTCATTGATTTGTTTTCCATGTCTTATCAACCATTTGCAAGTTATTTAAAGCCAGAAAATATTTTCAGAAAGTAAAAGTTTTTTGGTAGGGAGAGATAATAATGATTTAGTGATACAACTTTTACTAATTAACCTATAGATGGAGGCAGAAGATGTGGATTCATACCTTTTCAAAGGTGCATAAGTGAATATAACGAATCCAACTGGAATTAGAACTCAACTCTCAGCCTAACAATTCCAAGCCATTATCCATTACACCACCCACTCATCCAAGCTTACAGTACCTGGTATTCATAAGTGGTCAGCCATCTAGATACTGACCAAGCTAGACATTGATTAACTTTGGCAATCATATGGGAACCAGTTTTCAACATGATAGGGCCTGTAAGCCCAAAATTATAAACTAAGAATGATAAGAGATTAATAATAACCAATAAAATAATACAATAAATAATGTTTAAAATTTCATGGCTTTGTTATTTGAATTTTTTGATGAATCATAATACTTAATTTAATGACTGAATAAGCTCCTTGCAAGTTCTACAAATATAAAATACCCATGGAAATTCCCCTATTGCATCATTAAATATTTGAGCTTAACAACTTTAACCAAATATTGCAATAACAATCATAAGTATGGTGCAGGTCATTATTTAAAGAAGGAAGAGGATACAAATGAAAAAAATTTGAAATTGGCAAGTTTTTCTTTTTAGTACATGAGAGTGTTATTGCCTCCGTTATCCTCTCTCTCTCTCTCTCTCTCTCTCTCTCTCTCTCTCTCTCTCTCTCTCTCTCTCACTGAGACCAAACAGCATCTCTGATATGTCTTTTCCATATTTCCCCTCCATCAAAATTTAATAGTACAGGGCATAATGTATGCAGTAACTAATTAAGAAAGAAGGAGTATTATAATAAATGTTGTTGTGACTGATAAAAAATTAATTCTTAGATTTTAGCAACTACAGTGTATGATTTTCTTTTCTTATTAAATCTAGGATTTTCACCTTTTCACTTAAAGGAAGCTTCTCTACAGTGCATCTAATTTGCCACCACTTCTACTCTTCTGATTTGGGACCAATATTAAGTAAAACTGATGAAATGTTTATTTCTGGATTTTACCTGGGTAACTGAAACCTAGAGTAAGAGGAAATTACTGTAGTCTCTTTTTCCTGGATGTATTTTGAATAACAATGAAACAAGAAGGAAGATTTTGTTTCATTGTTATTCACAATACATCCAGGAAAAAGAGTCTACAGTAATTTTCCCTTATCTTAAGATTTTCACATCTACCAGCTCATTGCTTAAACCATTGAACCAAACCAGCAGGTGAATAACATTTTAGGAATGTTTGTTGAAAATGACACATACCAGTGGCAACCACTTTATCATTTGGTAAATAATTATGCCACTATTTCCATGACTATAGTTGTTACAGCATGTACCACTTGAGGGATACAGTATAATTTACAATTCCAAAAGAATAGATTATTAAGAGATTTTAACACAGGAAACATTAACCATAGCAAAAGAAATAGAAAAAAACAAAAAAGGATTTTACTTTTAACCAAGAACAAACTTTATTCAAGTGTGTAAAGTGTTTACTTTTCAGAGTTTTATCAATGGAATTTGTTGGATAGGAAGGAGACCAAAGCTTTTGGTTTATATGTAAAAATCTGGGTAACTAATTGTTTATTAAAATTAGATTGGTACAAGACCACAAGTATGGGGTGAGAATCTGCAAGCCCATCACTATTTCCATGACAAATGTTCTTACTAGTTATATTTGTTAGTTCCACAAGTTCAGACCTTTGCAGCTAAGATTTGCTGCATACACTGGAGCAAATCATCACCTTTTCCTTCATATTCTATTAGTAAGAAGGAAGTTCCATTTAGACTGCTTCTTTCCAAGAACTGCTACATTGTGGAACAGCCTCCTGAGTGGATGCTTCCCTGATCTTCAAGTTTAGAGTGAACTATTAGCTTTCCTATACATCTTCATAATGTTCATTTGTTTATGTTCCTACAACCTTATTCAGTAATCCTCTACCTTGAATAACTCTTGGACCTTTTATTTAGTTATATCTGTTGAATCAAGAAATATGTACTTTAAAGAATACTCAAGAAATAACACATGCTTGGAATAAAATTATTTGATTCAATTTGTCTTTTTTCCATATTGAATTGTTGCTCTAAGTCAGTGTGAATGATATTATCTTCCTACCAATCTTCAAATGTTTCTCTGACCATCAAACCCAAGAGTGTTAAACTTTAATTTGCCATTCTGTATTTCTTTAGACCATGTTTTTCTAAGTTCCACTCCTTATACTCTTGCATCTGGAACAGACAGACATATCCACTGTTATTCCAGACACCCCAGTTATTTGAATTTTTTTTAATTGAATTTACCCCAAGCAAGGCAGTAAAGCCACAAGAGGTTACTGATTGTAAAAGAATTAAAAAACAGAAACATTATTAAGGAGCAAGAACAATAGAAGAGTAATCAGGAAGACAGTTGATAACGATTGACATTGCATTTAAATTTTTGAAGATCAAAATTGGTCGGAAAGCTTAGAGCCAGAAGAGAGTTCTACAAGTGAAAAGTGCAAGAAAAGAAACTGTTAGCATAGAATTTATGGTTACATCTATCTATAGCTAATCTGAACAATTACCATGAAAGTATTTATAGAAAAGGAATATGGAAACAACTTTACAGTGATAGGAAAGTGACTGAAGCTGAGACTCCAGGTAATGACCAATAATATTGTTGATTTTTTCTTTGGATTTTATGAAGAATCTCCAGATATATAGTAGGAGCATCAGACCATATGTGGCAGCAATATTCTAAGCATGGTCAAATGGTAGACTTATAAATATGTAATAGAGATTATGGAGAGGAAAATTGTCTAGCACAACACAGTGAACCAACTTTCTTAGCAGCTGACCTAGCAATGGATTCAATGTAGTTTTACCACTTCATGTCAGACAAGAATGTTAACCTGAGAAGGCACAATGAGTCTCTCTCCTGGAGGTTGGCATCAGGCATGCTGATGGAAAGCAGAAAGTAGTCCCTCAGATGATTAACAGAGTGCAGTTTTGTTTTAGAGGCATTAAATTTAACAAACCATTCTTTGTCCCAGTTAACAACAGACTGTAAGTCATTTTTGATATCAGCTGCCAATTTGACCTTATCAAACTGATCAGACTTAGTATTGAGACAGGAGTAAATGGTCGTGTCATCAGCATAGATATCAAGTTGAGAGCTGATATCATCAGAAAGATAGTTAATGAAAATTAAAAACAAAGTAGGGCCAAGGATAGAGCTCTGCATTAGTACAGAAGGATCTAGAAGACTGACCATTCAGGATAACTTTCATTTCCCAATTTGATAAGAAAGGCTGAATCAGTTGAAAAATTTGTTCAGAGACACCATAACTTTTCAACTTTTAAAGAAAACAGGCCTGCTAAACCCTGTTGAATGCTTTCGAGATGTCTAAAGCAACAGCCTGAGCTTATCTAAAGCTTGATAGGCTCTTTCAGCAATAATTATTAATAGATCAGTTATTGACCTGGAGAAGCAAAAGCCATATGACTTGTCTGAAAGAAGGCTCTGCATTATGAGATGCTTAACTAATTCAGCATTGATTAGGGTCTCTATTAGTATACCAAAATGTTTTTTGCTAACCTATCTGTTTATATTAACACGTCTGTTTATTCCAACATCCTCTTCTTGCTTTTTTGTTCCCCAAACAAATTAACTTTGAATGAATTTTCTAACTTATCCTTTTCTTCCAACATTCCCTTCTATTCTGGACTTAGACATACTCTTCAGCAAATTGGACATTTACTTGCCTATCCTTTTAGGAAACATTGTTTTTTATGAGTGGCAAATCCTATAAACTTCAAATGCTTCAGACAAGATTTTTTTTGATGGTCACACTTATTAATAAATCATATTTTTAACATGTTATTGTTTATATTGCCCTGTCAGTTGATTTCAAGAATATATCAACTGCATTCCCACCCCTAAAGGGTAAACCCATCCCAAAAGAGAGGCCACTGTTTACTTTACTTATGCCAACCTTTTTGATTCTCATGCAAACTGAACTTGTATCTACCTTTTTGACTCTCATGCAAATGACACCTATGTCTACATTTTTTTTAACTCTCATGCAGCCCAGATATGTATCTACCTTTTTTAAACTCTTGCAAACCACTCCTATGTCTACCTATCTATTATTTATCAAAATGACAGAATTTAGCATTAAATAACATAAAAAAGTTAATATGCTATAAAAGAAACAAACCAATCATTGTTTTTATCAATGGCAGTCATTTTCCTGTTGCTCATTGAAATTTGGTGAGTGTGCACATTCATTCAAATGGTGTGTTTTTATCTTTTAGCTGTTCAAATCTGGGTCTATTGAAATGACTACCAGTTATGTTGGAAATCTTTATACCATTGTAGGCAGAGTTATTCAAACACCCAACTTCAAAAGCTTTTGACCTGTATAACTATTTAATTTTTATCCTAGTTTCTAGTGACAAACTACTTTTTTACAGTCAATGAAAACAGACATATTAAAATTTTATATTAAAAAAGAACAAACAGAGTGAAGAATGTTGGTTGGGTGTTTTTGTTTAACAGCATTATAAAAATTTTATTTCTTACTAAATCAAGTTCTTTTACTAGACACAAAATTTAGTAGAAACAGTAAGTCACTATAATAGGTGTGAAATTACAAAAGAAGACAATCACTGTGTAAAATTTTAAAAAGGAAAAACAAATTTTACAATATTACAAAAAAAGATACAAATACAAAGCTGCAAAAAAATTTCATTTTTTGCACCTATTATGGCAGGATAACAATTTTTCGAGGTTACAAAAAAGGGATTACCATCAGATATAAGTAAAAAAAAGTGTTACAATTTTTAGAAAAAGACACAGATTCAAAGTCAAAAATGATTACACCCTTTAAAAATGGAAAAAAAGGGAAAAACTTTGAGGAAGCAAAAAAATTGCACAAGGTAGAAAATACAAAATACACCCACCTCTGTTCTTAACAGAATTCTCAATAATAGAAGGTCATATCACAATTAGGTTTTCATGTTTTCACAAGTTGTTATCTCGAGGGCCTTTTGACGTTTTTTGCTAGAAAGTTAACTTGAAAGTTCTTTTGATTTAAATTCTTCTCAGGAAGACACAGAAAGGAATGTTCTGTCCTGGGATTTGAATCGGCTTTGTATCTGTTGAATATGTCAACCCTTTCTGTTAATTTATGACCCCCTTGACTGGACCAGTCATCTTGAAGCATGAGTGCTAATGCCTTCTTCCTTGACTGTTCATTGCTTTCATGTCAATGGTTCCTTCTTTCTGCTGTTTATCCACTCATAGCAGTCCTTTTTATTGAAAATGCTGGGTCATACTGGCTCTGTCCAGAATTTTACAAGGACTTCAAAATCTTGTCTCTCATATATGAAACCTTTCTCCAAGATTTCAAAAATGAATCCACAACAATAAAATAAAAAATGCAACAATTTTAACACAAACCATCTGGCCTTCAGAAAAATACATTTCTCTCAAAAAATGTGTATTAAAAAAACAACAACCTAGATGATTATATGTTAACAATTCTGACATTTTTAAAATAAAAAAAATAAAATTTTTATAGTATATCAACCTCTATAGGTTATTTAATGCTGAAATCTAAATATTTTGTATGCAATTATTTTTGAGATAATAATGGTTTTAGTGATACAAATCTTACTAATTTACCCATAGCTGGGGGGAGAAGAGGTGGATTCATACCTTTCCCAAGTGTATTTGCATGTTAGTGAATATAACAAACCCAACTGAAATTAGAACTTGGCTGTCCAATTAACAATTCCAAGCCATTATTCATTACACTGCCTGGACATTCAAGCTTACAGCACCTAATATTCCTAAGCAGTCATCCATCTAAGTACTGAACATGTTAACTTCAGTGGTCATATAGGAACCTATACTTTAATACAATGTGGGCATAAGCCTACAGGGGGAAGAAAAGCAAGGATAATAAAATAAATCATCATAAAATGTGATTGAAACAAAAACAACAATAAAGAAGAAAAAAGTTTTTGAAGTTGGGTGTTTGAATAACTCTGCCTACAATCACATAAAGATTTCCAACATTAATAGGTAGTCATTTCAATAGACCCAGATTTGAAGAGCTAAAAACAACACCATTTGAATGAATGTGCACATTCACCAAATTTCAATGATCAACAGGAAAATGACTGCCATTTATATAAACTGAGACTAACCAGTTTTCAATCCTCACTCTTCAGAGGCAATCAAGGACAAATGTGTAAATTGTGTGCACAATGTTTAAAAAAACAATAAGTTAAGAACAATCATGGAATCAGCAGATGAAAAAAAAGTAATTGCACTCCGATTATATTAAGGCCCAGCAGCCATTCCTACTGCTTACAGAGGGAAGGCTGCTTAGACCTAATGTATAATGTCTCTAATATTTTCAAATTGTAATCAGAGTGTGTTCTGCTGATTATGGTAAAGAAATCACTGGTTTTTACTATTGCAGCAACCTCAATTTTAACAGAAAACCTATTATAAATAATTTATTTCACCTTATTATTGACAAATAAGATGTTAAAAAAATTTTAATTTGTCTCCTTAAAGTAAACTTATTTAAAGAAAAATGCATGAGTTATTTCTGTCAATAGCTACATCATGAAAAATTGCATCAAATTTATATGCTAAGATCAAACCAGAATGACCTCACAGATCAAGGTTATTATCTTTGTGGATCAACAAATAACATTTACAGACTGTGTGTGTATTTGTGCGTGCATGAGTGGTTACTTTGCAAATGCACTTGCAGGTGTGAATACCTGTTTGCAAACTCACACATAGAACTGCCTAATATATTCTTCTCTACATTCAAGCAAATAAATAGACAAAATTAGGACATGTGCAAAACCAGAATAAAATTGTAAAATATTTTCTACACCTGTGTTGCAAATGTCAATGATAATTTGACCTTTTGTTTATTCTATAAAAATAAAAGTTAAAATATTTAACAGAGATTTATCAAGACAGATGTTTTTAATTTAAAAATTGTTATATTTGTCTTGATTTTGCAGATCCCATTTTTATAATGATGTGATATTCAGAGTGATATTCCTTCTTTATTTTCTTAGAGTGAATGTCTGATGAGAATCACACACACACATGTGTGCAAACTATACATATGAAATATCTAAGAAATTACTTGACAGAAAAAGAAATGCTAATAATAGAATGGTAATAACAGTAAAAGGAGGAGGAATAATGCCAATAGGGCGGTTTGGGAGCTGAACATATTATCTCTTTGAGTCGTTTTATTTTCAGAGTTGCCAGAATGAAATGCCTTCAGCTACAGATTTCTTCTTCTTCACTGGAGTCAGAAAAGTTTCCTCCAATTTTAGCTTCACCCCAGTCCACTCAAGTTTGGAAATTTGCTTGGAAGTGCCATCATTTTGCTGCCATCTTTGCAAAACAATTTTTCTGCCAATTTCTTCTGCTGTTATTATTATTAAATATGGGGTTGGGTGGTATGTTTTTTGCAGTAAAAATTTTATTCTTTACAAGTTTAACACAAGAAGTAATGTCTTAATTTTAGTAAATTCTTCTGTTGGAAAATTATTATTTTATTAACAAATTGTTTTAATTATTTATTCAAGCAATCTTTGTCCTCTTTATCTGCTTAGTGCAATTCATGTAAAAGCTATTTTATTACAATTTATATATCTATTTTTGCATCTATAATATATTTAAATGGAGATATTTGTTTTTAATCTCTCAGACATGTTTAAAAAGCATTGTGCTGTTCGTATATTCACTATTTATAAAGGATGTTTTGTATGCATAGTTTTTTTGTTTTCAGAGTCCTTCAGTTACACTGATGCGTATTTTTTCTTTGTTATGTGCTGATTTTACAGTAGGTTAGTATATTACATTGTTCGGCAAGAAATTGCCATTTAAGGGACATTTGTTCTTTGTTCTGCAGTTACATGTGTGTTTAATTTGTTCAGGTGGTTTTTAGTTGTTTTCCTGTTGTGCCTTTTTATTATTTGTGTCACGTTCTTGATGCAACTGTAGCTGATTTTTACTCTGTTTTTATAGAATATCTTGTGGAGTGTGCTTGATGCAGGGAAGTGTTTGTGTATGAGAGATTAAAAACAAAATTAAAAGCAAAAACCAAATCACACCAAAAATATCATGGAAAATAAGAAAAACATCAGCCTACAATAATCAATCCAAAAACTGTAAACTCTGCCTGGAAAAAAATAGCTATAATTACCTTCCCAGACCAACACAAAATACTAAATAAATGATCAGAACTCACCTCAAAATGTAGACACAAAAACAAATTTTTACTATGTTACTTAAAAATCAAAAACTAAAAAAGAACAAAAATAAATAAAATAAATAAACAAAAATAAGTAAAATAAATTAATCCAAACAAATAAATAATTAAATAAACTAAGTAAATAATAAACAAATTAACAACCCATATATACACAGATAAACACAAGAAAACATAGTAATAACCAACAATAAAATAATCAATAAAAAATTAAAAAAAGTTAACTAATATTTTAAATATAAAAAACTGTATTCAGATCCACAATTATACCCACTCAATAGCCCCTAGAATAATTCAAAACACAAATGTTACCACCCACCAAAATAACCGTTAGAATAATAGAATATACTACACACAATGCATCACTGACCTGTATATATAAATAGTCATACAAAAACACAATGCACAATGATTGCATTTAGCATGAAACAGACTGTCACCTCTGAGTGTTGATTTCAATGTCCACATTTATATTTACATATCCTCTATCCTTGATATTGAGCTCTTTAACACTTAATATTATAATGCCACTATTATATAACTATTGTTATATCACACTCTTACTTAAATAATGTACTTCGTATAAGGATTCTCTATACATAATTGTTATATACCATACTTATGAACACTAATGGTATGTCCCAATCCACATAAATACATTGGACACTATTGTAAGTGGAGATAATATGCTGTCTAAGTAGTCCACCACTAGCAGTGGTTTACCTACTTCACGCCGCTGGCGAGTTTTGTGTTTTGTTGATGTTATAAAGATTATCATTTCATTTCCAACCTCCATTTTGGTTATTCCTCATTCAGTAACCCTTTATAGGTTACAATTCTCTGGCTACTTGCAGTGAGGCCTGTATTAGTTAGTCTGAAGACTGACTCCAAATGGCTAGTTATTTATCCATGCCTCCCGACTTAGACAGCATACAACACAAGATCAGGTTTAACGTGGGGGACCTGAGCATATACACTAGGGCCACTGGTCCAAAATTTACTCATTCCCCACAATAGCAGGGTAACACATACCTTGTTTGTCTCTTTTTTTTTCTCAGCCAAGTCTCTGTCTGTAGACAGAGCCCTGACTGAGTCATCCTCTGCTTGAAAACAGAGGTCTTGTCAGTCATAAGCAGACAGCTAACAGCCTGACTTGAAATGGTTAGGTATTCACCCAGGCCTCCCCACTTAGACAGGATGCGATACAAGGTCAGGTTTAACATGGATAGCCTGAGGGCATACACTTACCCATTCTCTGCAAACATAGGGAATGAGCACTTTGCTTGTCTGTTCTACTTATAGACAGAGCCTCTACCCAAAGACAGAGGTCTTGTGAGTCACAAGCCAGACAGTGAACTGCCTGGATTGAGGCAACTACCAGTCTTGCCTCTGACCTGGAGCTCTTCATAGTAATGGACTAGTTCATATAGTCACTATTTACTCCACAACATCCTCTCTTTTGAGATTAATACTTTTATAAATATTTTAATTTTTTATTATTAGTAGTATCTACCCCTCAGCCGAGTCTCTATCCATAAACAGAGCCTCAACTGAGTCGCCCTCTGACCAAAGACAGAGGTCTTATCAGTCACAAGTCAGACAGTGAACTGCTTGACTCAGAACAGCTAGGTATTTACCCATGCCTTCCCACTGAGGCAGGATGCAACACAAGGTCATGTTTTATGTAGGAGACACAGGCATGGACACTCAGGCCACCGGTCACGAGAGAGACAAGTACAAATCTCCAGCTCTAGGAAAAATATGCTCAAATTACAAGAAAAGAGATAATTTTCAGAATGTATGCAAATACAAAAAGAAAATAGAAAGAGTACAAATGGTATAAACCCTCTCCAAAGAAGAAACTGAAACATTTACAATGAATACACAAAAAAGAAGTAGAGAAAAACTAAGGATAAATGGCCAAATACTTAACATGCAAGTTGATACAGGCAGTGAAGTCATGTTGATAACAAAAAATTTCTGGATAAAATTAGGACAACCTAATTTTTAAAAAAAGCAGTATCCATTTAAAGCAATTTGATGGAATGACTCTAAAAATAATGGGTACATTTCAAGGCAATTTTGAAACCGACAAGTGTTTTGGAATAATTCCCATTACAGTTGTAGAATGCAAAAATGATCACAGATTACTAGGAATTGATGTATTAAAAGTAGATACGGTAAGACTGATCAATTCCATGGAAGCAGAAGAAAATGAAATAGGATTATTGAAAGGCTATAAAGCAAGCATTCGACTAAAAGAATATTATCACCCAAATTATATTGAGTCAAGAAAAGTTACAATTTATATCCCACCTTTGGTAGTAGCCAAATTAAACATACTAGAAAGAGTAACTCAAGGTGGTAGCAATTGGTCATCACCAATAGTAGTGATAAAAAACCTGACAGAGATTTAAGGATATGTGGCGATTACAAGATAGGGGTAAATTACTAGATATGTTCGGAATTCTTTTCCTTTGCCAAATATTGAAACTACAATCCATGAGTAACCAAAAATGGAACACTTTGTAAAAATTGATCTCAAGGCAACATGCAACCAAATAGAGATTGATGAGAAATTCAAGGAAATCACCACAATAAACACCCCTATAGGCTTAACAAGATGGACTTGTCTACCATTTGGGGTAAAAACTTTGAGCCATATTTTTCAGAAATTAACTGTAAGAGTCTTATTAGAAAAAAGAAAAAATATAATAATATACCAGGATGATATATGTGTAGAGGTAAGAACTAAAGAAGAATTACAATATAAAACAGAGCAAATTTTAGTGTGATTAAAAATGGCAGGCATGACTGTAAAGAAAGACAAGTGTAATTTTGACTGTAAGAAGACAATAGACTAAGAAAGAAAATAACAGAAATAGCTTCTCCAACAAATAAAAAAGAATTAAAATCCTTTTTGGGACTAATAAATTTTTATCGTAAATACATACCAAGATACAGCAGCATAACAGAGTAAAAAGGCGATTGCTGCTATTCTATCATAAGAACACCCAATCATGTACATATCAAGAAGGTTAACGTCAGCAGAAACTAATTACTCGAATATTGAAAAAGAAACACTAACAATTGTATGGAGCATGGAAAGGGCATGAAACCTTTTTGATAGGGAAAAATTCTTATTAAAATCGGACCAGAACACCATTAAAATTCATATTTAACTCGAGAAAAGAATTGCCAAATGTCACATCATCAAGAATTTTAAGATAGGCAATAAAAATCATGGCATTTGATTTTGACATAGTATACATAAAAGGGAACACTATCCCTCACGTAGTTGCTTTATCAAGATTATAGTTCAAGAATAAAACAGAAGAAAAACAGGAAAATATTGAAGATAAAATAATACACTGGGTAGAAACGAATGTTCTTCCTCTAAATAGACTCAAAATAGAAACAAGGGAAGATCCAATATCAAGCAGAATAGTAGAGAGAATGAAAAATAATATATGAAGTAATTGTTCGATGACAGAGCAACTCTTTAAAGAAACAAAGTACAAACTAACCATAGAAAATTGCATAATATACAATGGGGATATAATAGTATCTACACAAATACTGAAAAGGGGTGTATTAAAAGGAGTATATGATAATATGTATTGTGGCATAACAGCAACATAAAGAAGACTAAAGTTACAAGCCTGGTGGCCAGTATATTCAAAAGATGTAGAGGAACACATTAAGAGATGCCCAGAATGTGCGGAAATAAAAACTTCCAGCAAGCAAAAATTCACTCATGGCCCAAGGAAGCAGAGCCATGGGTTAGGGTCCACATGGATCACACACATATCATAGATTGTTCTTAGTATTAGTGGACTCATATTCAGGATGGCCAGAGGTTGTCAGAGTAAAAACAGAAAAGCCACAACAATAAAGCAAGTACTAAGAATTATATTCTCAAGGAATGGAGTACCCCAGACAATAGTCACTAACAATGCACCTGAATTTTGCAATGAGAACTTATGTGCATGGTTAAGACAGATTAGATGCATCCAATACAAGACACCATCATATCACCCAAAATCTAATGGCCTTGCGGAAAGAATGGTACAAACGGTAAAAATGGGATTAAAAGCATTCTCACCACTTAATGAAAGCATAGAAACATATCTACCAAAAATGCTCCTCAGTTACAGATTCATTCCACATGCAGCATTAATGGGAAGACAAATCATAGCCCCCATAACTATGTCCTTTGCAATGAAAGAAAAGGTATGGTATAGAAAGAATAAAGAGTCTAATCCGGAAGAAGCAAATTTCCTGATACAAAAAGGACACAACACGGCTATTTTTGAGAAAAAGAGAGAACATATATTGGCACATGCTGATCAGTTAAGAAGCAGAAATAAACTGGATGATGTAGAAATGGAAGATCAAGACGAGACAGAAAGTTACAAAAGTGAAACAGAGCAGGAAATGGAAGAAAGTGAGAATGAAAAGACAGACGAGTATGAAGAAGAAAATGAAGAGGGATTGAGATCACTATTAGAGAGAAAACAAGGAAGACAAAAGGAAAGACAACACAATATGAAAATAATCAGGAATAGTAAAAGAAAAAAACAAGGGTATATAATTCAGGGAGGTGTAGTATTGTATGCAAATTAGATAGATAAATATAAATAGAGAACAACTGGCAAACTGGCAAACATAGGGTGGCTATGCCTAGCAAACCCAGTTGCTATTCAGGACACAGAAAATTGTACTACAACTACTACTATGCAGAGAAATATGCAATACATAACACTATATTTATGGATAAAAGTACTCAATATCTGGAATATATGTAAATATAAAAATGGACACTTAATTAAGGCCATATCTGAAGATTTTATTCAAGCATGAAACACTGTTACCTCTCAGTGTCCACTGCCTCCCATCATCATGTCTGATACTAACCTCCATGAGAGTGAATCGCTGTGCCTTCTTTGGTTAACATTCTCAGCTGACATGAACTGGAAAGATTATATTGAATCCATTGCTAGGTCTGCTGCTAAGAAAGTTGATATTATGATTATTTACATTATTTTGACTATTATTCTCATCTTCAGTGCCATATTCACGTCTTGGCCATTGTGCACCTTCTTCAGATAATTGGAATTTTAAAATAAACTCTTTATTTCATCCACCAGAGTAGATTGTTCTAGTTCCATGTGCCATTCCTCTTCCAAATGTCTCAGTTATTTCCCTTTAACTCAACTCTCCAGGATTTTTGGTTCACCACTGCTGTAGCTTGGTATTGAACTCACAGTCTAGTCACTGGATCATCTAATGCCTTTATCCACTGGGCCATGTGTACAACAGCCGAAACATTGTGAATATGGCAATGAAGATGAGGATAACAGTCCGGATAATGTAAATAATGTAAATTATTTGATCAAAATAGAATATTCTTAACTTTCTTATGTTTATTAATTTAAAAAAAAAAACATCACATCATATATTTCCTCTGTTTCAGATGTATGTTGGTGTGTGCTCTTTATATATAATAGTTTTTATACAATCAATTTTCATTTTGTTTAATTATTATTAATTAATACAGAACTGTGGTGGATAGCATTATATTCTGGAAGTAGTTACTGTGTGGAATAGCATATCTTGAATATGTGAGTAATATCTGTTTTTGCAATCAGATAATTTACTTCCCACCAGACTTGCTACAGATCCAGTGTTGTTCTTATTCAGCATTTCTAACAGACATTAAGAAGTGGTATACCTTACTTAAGGGTGATTTGAAACACTATTCCTATATACACAATTTTTTGTATTAATCCTCTGTGTTTAGAAGAACCTTTTTTTTTATATATAGAATGCTTAATTCTATGATACCTGTTATTGTTAATACTGAGATCATTCACACCTGAAATACACAAAGTAAATTATAAAGATATGAAAACAAAAAAATTATTGCTCTTTGTTAATGTGTTAATGGTATATTTTAACTTAATCTGATCTATCTGTGTGTGTACATATATATATATATATATATATATATATATATATATATATATATATATATATATATATACAGATATAGATAGATAGATAGATAGATAGATAGAGTGTGGACATAGCTATCTCAATACTTTATGGCAACTGCTAGTTTCATGCTTCTATATGATCATCAAACTTGGTCTAATGATCAGATGAAAGTATGAAAGTGACAGTCACTATACAGTGTTGATTCCTATGTTCACACTATCTATAAATGCTCTATTTCTGATATTCAACATTCTTCATCTATAAATACAGCATATTTTTACAATCTATACACACGCACACACACACACACACACAAACATATATATTCTTTTGGTGTAATACAAGAGATGTACATATTTTTTCTATCTACAACTGACAGCTGTTTGCTTCTATCTGATCTGATTGGATTTGTGTAAAACTATGGAGAGAAATATTGTGTGTAATTTATGCTAGAATATTGTTGGAAATATCTTGGAAAATCTGTTCTAATTTTGTTTCAAAAATGTTAATGCGATTCAATGATCTGTGATTATATAAGTATTTTATGATACTATAACTGATTTTCTTTTTTTCTTCCATTTAAAAAATTCCTTCTAAACATTTAAAAGTTAGCACATAATATTTTGAAAGAGGGATGTGCAGCTTGCATAGCAGTTATCTGTGTGGAAATAGGAATCAATGAACTAAATTTAAATTCTAGCCTGTTACATTCAAATGCCCTTGAGAAAGGCATAAATCCATTTCTTCTTCTCCTCAGCTATAGCTTATATAAGAGAGTAGATTGGCCTCTAACCTTGATGACAACCATTCTATGAGAATACCTGCTCTGAATTCAAAATCATGAAGAAACCACACTACTATCTTTCTCAATAAGTCATGGTAATTCACAAATAATAAAGCAATGGAATCTGTGGAGAATCATGACCTTCTACATCCTGAGCAGGCATAAGAAAAAATAACTATTGGAAAATAATGTTCACAATTTTTTTTGTACTTAGTTAAAATTGCTTAACTGATTGGCATAGCCAAAGATGCAATCCGAAAGCTAAGCAAAGTATTAAGAAACAGAAAAATTTTGTTAGAAATAAGGAAAAGAGTAGTGAACAGTTACATAATATCAGTCCTCCTATATAGCAGTAAATACTGAACAATCTCTTCACAGATGAAGAGACTTGGAGCAACAGAAATGTGGTTCTACAGAAATATGCTGAGGATATCATGGACTGAAAATATGAGCAACAACAAAGTTTTAGAGAAAATGGAAACAAAAAGGACACTTATATTTAACATCAGGAAGTGATAGCTGAAATTTCTAGGGCACATAATGAAGAATGATGGCCTGGAGAATTTGATATTCACAGGACAGATTGAAGGCAAGAGGAACAGAGTAAAACAATGCAAAACTTACTTAGTGAGCATGAGTAAATGAATGGTGGAACAAGGTTTAGGAATGAACCATTAAAATTAAGTCAGCTTGCTCTGTCCCCCCCCCAAAAAGTGAAATTTAAATATTAGAAACAAGTGATTTAAAGCGTCTCTTGTAAATAAGTTACAATGCCTTGTGTTTTTGTATTTTGTTTATTTGTTTTTGTTTCTGATGTTTTCACTTCTCCTACCTTTGATCTTTATTTTCTTTTCTCCATCGCTATTAATTATCAACTTTTTATTTCACCCCTCCACCAACCAGAACTATTTGACCTGCATTTTAACTTGCTTCAATCAATTATGTGTCCATATATATATATATATATATATATATATATATATATATATATATAATAAATCAAGAAGAAACCTTAAAGATCTATTTCGGTTATAATTTATTTTGTGAATATGTCTATATATTCATCTCTTCAGACCAAAAGTTTTATATTATTTGAAATTTGGCATTTGTTTATGACTGACTTATTTTTTTTGGTAATTGATGATGACTCTAATTCCTTTAGTACAAGCAAAAAAAAAAGAAAGGTAGATCACCAAGTAAAAGGCCCTTCACCACCACCCCACTTTGGCTATACCAGCATGACATCTCACAACAGGTGCCTGTTCATTGCTGCTCATAATAAATGTAAGCGAGTCCTCAAAGGAGCTAAATCCCTGTTTGCTGAGAGAATGACGCACTGCATAGCCTCTAACAACTTTGACTCTTATGATTACTGGCAGCTCTGTAATTGGTATTAAATAATTGTAAGGTCTCTATTTCTCCTCTCTTCAATCGATTTGGGGTGTTACTATCCTCTACTGATAAAGCTGAATGCTTTGCCCATAAATTCTCCTCAAACTCTAATCTTGACTCATCTGGAGTATCCCTGCCTAACTTCCCACTCAGAACTGAGTCTCTGTTAAGTGATATGCATATAACCCTTTCCATAGTTTCCACAATCATCAACTAGATCTCTACAAAGAATGTGAACACAATGATATTCCTGTAAATGTAATTAAGAAGTGTGCACCCAAACTGGCTCCTGTTCTCTCTAAACTGTATAATATAATAGTGCCTCACTGCTGCTTGCTTTCCTGCTTGCTGGAAGTCATCATCTGTTGTTCCAGCTTTTAAGAACTCTAGTGAACCATCCAACCCTTCCAACTATTGACCTATTATCCTTCTATCTCTTTTTGGGAAACTCCTAGAGGCCCTAATCAATACTAAATTGATTTATCATCTCCCATCGCAGGTCCTTTTCTCAGACAAGCAACATGGCTTTCATTTCTTCTGGTCAACTGCTGATGTACTGACAATAATTGTGTAAAGTGTCTTTCATGCTCTAGATCAAAATGGTGAAGCCTGGGCTGTAGCATTGGACATCTCAAAAGCATGTGACAGGGTCTGGCATGCAGGTCTTCTCCACAAGCTGAAAAGTTACAGTGTTTCTGGACACACTTTTGAACTGATCCAGTCATTCCTATCAAATTGTGAAATGAAAGTTATGCGGAACAGCCACTCAACTAGATCCTTTCATACTAACGCAGGTGACCCCAGGGATCCATCCTTGGTCCTACTCTGTTTTTAATTTTCATTAATGACCTTCCTGATGATATCAGCTCTCAAATTGGCATCTACACTGATGATACAAAAACTTACTACTGCCTGAATAGTAAGGCTGATATGTCTGACAAGGTCAAAAATGGCAGCTGATGCCCAAAACGAACTCATGTCTGTCATTAACTGAGACAAAAGATGGTTAGTTAATTTTAAAGCCTCCAAAACTAAACTTCTATCTATTAATAATCAGAGAGTCCTATCTCTGCCTTCTATCAGCATGGCTGATGCTAACCTCCAGGAAAGTGACTCATTGTGCCTTCTTGGGTTAACATTCTCAGCTGACATGAAGTGGAAAGGCTATATTGAATCCATTGCTAGATCTGCTGCTAAGAAAGTTGGTTCACTATGTTGTGAGAGACAATTTTTCCCTCCAGAATCTATCTTACATATCTATAAGTCTACCATTCATCCATGCTTAAAATATTGCTTCCACACATGGTCCCGTGCCTCTATTTACCTTGAGCTCCTTGATAAGATCCGAAGAAGATCTGGTGACTCAGCTTCAGTCACTTTCCCACCTCTGTAAGGTTATCTTTCTGTGCCATTTCTATAAATAATTTCTTGGTAATTGTTTGGATAAGCTCTTCACTATGGAAGCGGGTCTTGACTTATCAAACTCCTTGCCTTCAGCCAGAGAGAAACATCGACAAGGCTATGCCTATGGACAGCCTCATCTAGGTAGACAAACCCAACCACGTGTATGTGGAGTCTGCAGGGAATTTTTGTCTAAGTCTACTGGCAAGGATTGACCCACATAAAAATCGGCCTTGTGCCACATTCTGCCTTGTGAGGAGGTTGGGTAAATACAGCTTTTCACTACGGTACTTAGACTTTTTGAATTTAGACATAGTACTAGACTGACATTGAGATCTCACCAATTTACAGTTGGGTAGGCTAGAGGTAACTATAAATTCTATGCTAACAGTTTCTTTTCTCACACTTCTCCCTTGTGGAACTCTCTTCTGGTGCATTGGCTTGTTGACAATCAAAATGCTCAAGAAAAAATAGTCCTGTAATATAAGAGAAGGAAATCTTTTAAGTAACTGTTATCTCAGTAGAACAAAACACAAACCTCTTAATTGGTTAACTGATTCAGAACTGTATTTCTGTAGTCCAATAAAATACAAATTAGGCAACATTCAACACTGATTTAAGTATTTTTATACTTTAAAAAAGTAATTGGTTGAAAGGTGTTAATTATATTGTACTTGTCCTTATGTTCCTTGGGTGAATGTTTTTCATCATAAAAAGAATGGTTGGATTCTGTTTAAGATCATTTTAACAATTGAATGAAAAATTCCTGCTGATCACTTACTAAAATATTTTTATAAAAACAATTCAATAAAATTAAGCAAGTGGATTTAGAAATTTCAATGTTACATACTGATAGACAAAAGGTAAATACAGTAGATATTTTTGTGATGAATTTCTTTTGCGTCATAATTTTTATCTTTTTTATAGCCTTCAAAAACAGAGTAAAGTCAAGGAGTGCTAATATAAGAGCTATTAACTTATTCTTGTTGACTTCTTTTTAAGATCAGTCACTAAAGGTCATTATTTTAATGTTTAAAGTGTATCAGTCAAAGGCATTGACCATTTTTGTTCCTGTCACATTTTATTGTTCTCTAGGCTTTTCATTTCTTTATAAATCAAAAGCTTTCTTTAATGTTGTGAGGTTTACTTCAAAATAATACCCTCAATTTTATCCTATTCACCCACAATGTCTGAGGTGGATGTTGGCAGTATGGCAGTAGCTGTTGAACTTTCCTTCCAATAATCCATCATTGGTTTTTGTTTTGTTAAAGATAGCAGCTGAGTGACAATCTGGTAAAATGCCATCTGACATGAATGTGTGTATGAAACAGATATGTATCATCAATTTTCTGTTTGCAGAAAAAATTGCACCCATTGATATTCATTGATACTTATTAATTGTTTACTGAGGCCAAACTATGGATGTAAGCACAGTTACATAGTGTGTACATTTTCACAATTGTTACAGCAATGTGTGCAATAAGCTATTTTCCAAGCAGGTCCTTGTTTATTGCTGGTAAAAATGCATAGCCAGTGATGGTGACTGTGTGCAAATAGTGTTTCATTGATGAAAACTTACTCTATCCAATGGAGTTATTGTGCTCCTTGTATCTGTTGTTATTTCTGTGGAAGTAAATAGAAGGCATTAATTTCAAAACATCACTCATAATATTTGTATGTAATCATACTTCAAGACACTTTTACCATATTTTCTTGTGTATAATACAACTTGAGTATAATATGAAACTGTGTTTTTAAAGCTAAAAACATGGAATAATGACATCTTTGTGTATAATACAACCACATAGAAAATTAAAATATAAACAAACTTTATCTTGTGAGCAAAAACAAAGTGTATTTGCAATCTTGCTGTTTCAAATAAGAGGTTTTTTAAGCTGAGTAAATGATTTAATTTGATCTTATGCATTTAACGGCATATCAACTCCTTATGGGTCATTTAATGCTGAAATTTAATTTTCTTGGGATTTTTAAATAATAAAAATATGGTATATATTATTCTGCTTTCACAGTTGAATACATGGTAGATGATATTCAGCTTTTGTGCATATACATGAATGTACAGAAATAATTACTAGAAGTGGTGATAAGTGTGTTTTATGTTGTATTTTTGTTGAAGTTATATTTTGGAATCCAGTTTTATTTCTTTAAAAATTGTTGGTTATTATATTGATTAATGTCATGAAAGAGTTCTTTCGTGTTGGCTGGTTGATTTTGTTTAGTGGCATATCAACCTCTATGGGTTGTTTAATGCCAAAATCTAAATATTTTGAATGCAATTTTATGGCTTCAACTAAATATATTTTGAACACAATTGTATTACTTTAACTGCAGATAAAATGTATTGTTGGTAATTTTACTATAAATATGTATTATTGGTAATTTTTTTATATAAATGTATTGCTGGTATTTTTACTATAAAATGTATTTTTATACTCTCCTAGTGCTTGGAATTTTGTTTGGTGAGGTCACTATCTAAATTTAGAGTTATACATCTCTTTAACTGGCTACTAACCAAGGTGAGAGAGACCAGTCTACCCTACAATTTAAACCATATGTGGAAGGAGAAGAAATGAATCCATGTCTTTACCAAAGGCATTAACAACAATGTGAACACAGTAAATCAGCTTGGGATTTGAACTCAGCTTGCCAATTCCATTTTCTGAGCTGACAGCAGTTATGCTACCCCTACATCCTCATGTGAAGTTTGCTTGGTAAATTAGTTCAGATAAATTCAGATGAAGTCTAAGGTTCATAATTCCTTCACTTTTGTTTAACATTTGGCCTGTTTGTAGTTGCTTGTTTTTGCTGTATTTTTGTTCTATTCTTTGTATATTTGTTTTAGAATGTTCTGGAATGGTTAATGAAAGTGTTTTAAAATACCTATTAACTCTTTAGAAACAGTGCAAATATATTAATAGATGAATATTTATTTATTAATGTGCATGTAGATTGAGAGAAAGAAGCAATCTTGTACATTCAGTTATTAAAAATATATAAAACAGAGTTCAACCAAACTTTAGATCAATAGATCGTAAACTTTTTACTGCATATCTCAGCTTGAAAGCTAGTAAATAAAATATTTGAAGATTTTTAAAATTAAGCCTTAATATGACTTAGCTCAGAGCCATGGAATACTTTTCAGTCTCTTCACCAAAATTCCAAATATCCCACCAAAATGTTCAAATTTAGGCAACATTCAGAATCACTTCTTTAAATAGTAAAGAAACTTCTCTCATAAATATTATTATAGTAATTTTTTTCAATCATTTCACCCCAAGAAAGGCAATAAAGCCACTAAGATGCAGGGGTTTACTGAGTATGAAAGAATATATGAAAAGAAAAAACATTATTAACAAGTGGCAACAATAAAAGAACAGGAATTAAAGAGACAGAAGATAACCGGTTAACATTTCATTTAATCTTTTGATGATCAAACTTAACTGGAAAGCTGGAAAAAAGTTCCACAAGTGAGAAGTGTGAGAAAAGAAGCTGTTGGTATATAACTTATGGTTACATCTAGCCATTTCCACTGTAAAATGACGAGATCTTTCTGCCAATCTAGCACTGTTTTAAGTTCATAAAGTCTAGGTACTATAGAGGAAAGTTCACCAGAATAATTAGCATGAAAGCATTATTAGAAAAGGAAGATACATTACAGTGGTGGGAAAGTAACTGAAGCCAAGATGCCATGTCAGGACCAATAACATTGCTGATATTTCTTTGGATTTTACCACAGATCTTTATTTTATTTCTAATGATAAATATAAAATAAATTTGAACCATTTCCAAGCTATTATTAGTTATAAATGAGTTATAACCAGTTTTATCGATATAAGAATCTTTCATGAGATAGCAGTCTTTCCATGTATAAAATCATGAAATATAATTAACCTTATGTATAAGAAACAGAATTGATTTCTTATAAACAGAGTTTACTAAAGAAATTAACCAAACATCTTTTTGGCAATATACAACAAATTCTATAACAGTATAAGAGTATAAAAATATAACTTTTGTTTTACATATTAAATATGACCCAATCATTGGTTAACTATATTTTCTAGTGACATGCTGGATTAAAATCTTTTAATAATAAAGAGAGAGACTGTAACATATGTAAGCAGTAAGTTTCCACTATGTTTTAAGAAATAAATGGGAGAATGAAGTAGGTGAGTATGCTTCATTTGAATAATTAGCACGGACTCAGCATTGACTCAGCAGACAAAAGATTTGTCTTTTTCACTGAAGAGCTGTCAGTGTTTGTCATGTCAGCACTGACATTAATGATTTGAACTTGGATTGTAGCTTATCCTTAGTAAGAAAAATTGGACTAAATATTTTTTTATCACTGTTTTTCATTTGTTGCAAGGTTTTTTTTTTAAAACAAAATGCCTTACAAAAGATAAGCAAAGTATTAAGAAACAGAAAAATTTGTTACATAAAATGTAAAAACTGTTACATAATATCAGTTCACCTATATGGCAGTGAATGCTGAACAATCTGCACACAGAGGAAGAAGAGATTTGAAGTAGCAGAAATGTGATTGTACAGAAGGATGCTGAGAATACTATGGAAAAAAAGGATTTGGGAAATTTGATACTCAGAAGATAGACTGAAGGCAAGAGTGACAATGCATAACCTAACGAGCTTGAGTAAGTGGATGGCAGAACAAGGTTTAGGAGAGATAACAAAAACAACAAATTTATTAAGAGCTTCAAAGGATAGGAAATCATGGAGAATCATGATAGCCAACATCCTGAAGGGTGCATAGAAGAAGAAGAAGAAGAAGAAGAAGAAGAAGAAGAAGAAGAAGAAGAAGAAGAAGGATGATGATGATGATGATGATAATGATATAAGAAAATGATAGAAAGTCTTGTCATATGAATTCTAAGGGTTATTATCTAATTTAAAGAATCTCAAAGGTTTTTCAGCCTTGCAGACTACAAAAATTATATTCTAAGACTCCAATGTGTAATATGTTTATGTAAAAGTAAATATCTAAATAGTATTTAAGTAAATAGTTCTAATGAAACTAGCAGTACAATTTCAAATCCAATGATCAACCACAAGAGTTATTATATGACTATTCTGTTAGAAAAGGCATGTAACTCAAAACCCTTTTACTTTTATGCGCCGTGTCCTTCCTATTCCTTGTAGCACTCAGCAATGTTTGTCCCTTTGCCATAATTCATACCTGCCATTCCGCCATCCATTCATGCAAACTCATCAGGTTGGTGGCCCACTGCTTTTCCTGCCCTTTTTGGCTTCAACATATCCTATGAGTGTCAAATTTTTCAAGCCGTCCTTCCTCATTATATCTCTTTCTGATTCTGAGTAACTGAGTTAAAAAATAATGAACATACATTAGAGCCCAAATCATTGGTCCAAAATAGCCAACCCAAAGTAGATGAGAGTCTTGTTTCTTTGTTTCTCAATAAGTTGTCGCAAGATGAATACAAATAAATTTATTTACATGCACAATCTGCAGTAATTATGAGGTTTGATATATGGGTATTAGAATATATGTAGAATAATATCCAAACAAAAGTTGAGATAATGAGGCAAAGGCTAGAATCTGTTTAGACTATGTGTTTCACGTTTTTATGGTAGGTAGCTTCAGACAGAATGATAGACAAATCCATGTGTAAAGAACATGCCTTGGAATTTGAAGAAGTAATAAATATCTTTATCAGATGCTACAGCCTAAAATATTTTTTCTCACATATTGAAGCTGTTAACATCTGCTGGATTTTTTCTCTATGCATTGTGTTCAATATATGTATAATAATCCAGGAACCAACACATTTAAACTGATGACACCAAGAACAAGATTCAAATTGGACTCTTGCTGATGCTTATATGTCATCCATTTACACATGTGATATAGAAGTAATGTTTACTGCAATAGTCAGATTAATCACTACAAGTGTGATGTCTCCAATGGTTTGTGCGTTATGTTAAGATCATTATCATATGGGTAAATGACTGATTGGTTAGAATATTAGTGTTCCAGCCAAGAGACTGGGTTTAAATCTCACCATGGTCAATTTGTCTTGATAATATTAGACTTGGAAATATCTGTACTATTAAATGGCATTGCATTGTGACAACCATTTGGAAGCACTTGAAAACCACACCGTTGATTGACCTAAGGTTTGCAAGTGAAAGTGAAATTGGGTAGACAAAACTGTTTAGATAGAAGTCGATTTTGATGTTACCGCGAAGTCACAAGTCATCGTGACCGAGGGTTTGAACATACCGGCCTTGATCAACTGTTCATCACATCAGATTATGCACTCTCTCCCAGATCTGCTACAATTGTGTATCTTTTCCGGCTCTGCGGTTAAAACACGCCAAAAGTTTTCAAAGGATCCATTTCCAGTTTATCGAAAAAAAAAAGGTTTTTGTATTCATTGACAAATCAGAGACATAGTCTGAAGCTCTGCAGATAACATCTCAAATAGTGTGGCTGAGGTGAAACGAAATTTTGAAAGAAATAGAGCTCAGGTCAGGTAGAGACGAGGAGAATACTTCTGGACGGCAAGGGAACAAGGCAAGTCGTCAACATCAAAGAAGCCATTTTGTCATCAAGAAGAGGACATCAAAGAAGGCACCAGTTACCAGCCAGCCACGGAGAGACCAAAATTTCAAATGAAGATTCTCCTGTGGTTGGACAGCCTAAAACGAAAAGATTTCAAATAAATTTTCCCAAGCACGAACTGCGTAAAGTTAAGAGACCTTTTTTTTAAATAACTGCTGTGAAAGTAGGTCTTTTCGTTTTTTTCTCAAAATTAGTTGAACCTATGTTTTAGCCTTCTTGTATTGTTTTCTCTTTTTGTCATTTACAAAATCCTTGTTTTTCCCTAGCTGTAATTATTTCCCACTTTTCGTTGGTAATCCTTGAAATTGTTATATTGCCTTTGAAGCGCACAGAAGGAAATTTTTGTGCAAACTTGTATTGTATCTTTTTTCGTAATTGTTGTGTAAAAAACTGTAAATAAATGTGTTTTCTTTTGAAATTTTACGCAGTGCTTATCTTAATTTATATTTTTGCGCCTCTTGTGTCTTGCTTTTCCTGCTAGATTAAGCTTTTGTGTCTGGCATAAAAACTTGGATTTGGTAGGAATAAAATTTTAATATTTTATTCAACGAAAACTGCGGGTGAACACATTTCCGGTTCTCATTAAAGCTTTCTACCAGATTTGTATGTTATGAAAATACATCGCCAAACATTCGATTTTCAAAGATCTGTACATTTTACTGAATTCATTTGAAAGAAAGCGTAACATTCGTTTGATTGATATTATTAACGCTTAAACACAAAGAGGAAACATCCTAATCGGTTCTCCGTTCATTGTTAATTAATCTTTTGTTTAAAACTTTTATTAACATCCTACCATCAGATATCTACAGCAGAGAAAACTACAACCTAATGAAAGGAGAAATGAGTTAAAACTTATGAGGTGAGCATCAGTAATTTAAAAAACGTACTTTTTTGTGAATCATTGTAATGAAGTAATGTGTTTTAAAAGATTCAAGAGGAATATGGAAAAATCTGCACAAGAATAGTATCAACATCAGCTGCATTTTTCAAGAAAAAAGCCGCCAAAGATAAAATCTAAAAAACTTTGTGTATGCCATAGAAAACAGATCGGAATTTTCAACCAATAGTTGTTGATTTGAGCAAATTCAAAACCATTCTAATTTGTATCTCCTGAAAACAGTTAAATACATGAGAAGATTTTATCGCCTTTTCCAACGAAGGTGTCTTCTCGTCAACGTTACCAGAGAAAGAAAAAAAACAGAAAAGGAAAACAACAAACAAAGGAGATGAAAGAAGAACGGCCTATATAGACAATTCAACTTTATTAGAGAGAAACAAGAAGTATAAAAAAAAGGATGAGAAAAAAAAAGGAAGTTCACAACTGCACTGCTAAAAAAGTCCTCTTAGCTCATAAGAATTCAATCTTATGTGGGTAACAAAGAAAGAGTTAGAGAGAAAATAGAGAAAGAAAGAAGAGTCAAGATTTCACTTACGATATTGTGTCACAAAGTCGTTTTAAAACTCTTTCTCGACCCGTTTCTTTTTTGTCGAGTAAAGGGGAAAAGAAAGAGAAAGGGTTAACTCCCTTACATTTGAATATTGTAGATAACAGTCCTTTGGCTAGGGACAAAAAAGGTCTATTTCCCTTCTTTGGTAGTTCGAGTAGCTCGTCACAAAAACACTTCAAAATGGCTGCCTCCTTCCCACGTGTAGCAATATTCAGAGGTTAAATGAACCAAATGTCCTTTTTCTTTAGCCGCAGATAAATTCTACCTGGTTGGTTTATTCTACCGCGCCAAGGTATCTACCAATCCTTTCAATTATTGAGAGTGTCCTCAAAATTCTATTTATCCAGTACTTAGGATAAATAAACAGTCCTGGGAGAATACTGCGTTACATCTCTGTCTTCACACGGAGACGATAACTAAACACGCCTAGCTTTTTAGGCGAATTTTTCTCTCCTCGCAACTTGAATACTTGCGACTAATTCTGTCTTTGTCTTAGTCGACTTGCTGGACAACTTTAACGTCTTATTTCGACGGAGGAGAAGATTGCTCGTCCTTTCACTGTCGTCGCGAATCTCCCACTAACTTTCCACTTTGAATTTCTTCTGTCCAGGCGGGAACTGTCATCAGGACCAATCAGGAGACAATATTCGAACACGTGACATATTCATTGAAAGGGAGAGGAACAACATCAGAGAGAAGGAGAGAGAGAAAGAAAGGGAGGAGAAAGAGACAGGAGTATAACGAAGTGTGCCAAAATAAAATTTCAACATACAAGACTTTGTAGCAAATCATTTGTCAACTCAAAAATGCCAGTTCGTTTTTTACAAACCTATGCCAGGCATCTCCTTTTTCTCAAAAACGGAAGTAACGCAATTAAAGATCAAGAGATTCACAAACAACTGAAAATATATGTCGTTTTCTCTAAGTTATGTGTCTGGTTTTCCTAGAATGGTAATGGTGAGAATCGCTGTTTCAATACAGAAAAAATTCGCTATTCATTGACCAGACAACTTGAACTTCGATTGAAATTTATAAAATATGTCTCTTAAAATAACTTTTTCAAGAATATATGCTTCTCAAGCCCGCTGTTATCGCTCATCCTAGTATTGATAGAAGTTTCCTTCCTGACCTTTTGCTTAATGTAGTGTGGAAAGAAAACATCTCGATTATATCTTTCCGTCTAGTTACATGTGCTATTCATTTTAGTTGCTACCGCTGTTGGAATTCTTCAAGTGATGTTGTTTTCGCTATTTGGTAAAGCTCTGTGTGCTTCTGTAGCCCCAGTCTTTAAGATCTGACGAAGAATTGTTTTCTTTAAGATCTAGAGGATTCATTCACTTGAAGACGGCTCAATTTAGCTGATAGTTTAGACATTTTTAAACGATTCGGACGCGATACATGATATCCATATGTGAGTCTAGATCTGACAATGTTATTTAAGAACTGTGAGTAAAGTACTTTAATAAATGTGTGAACCTTCTCTATGTCAGACACGTTTTTCATTTCTACGGACATTTAAATGTTTACTTGAAAAATATGCACAAACAGAAAATCGACTTATGCACATCTTTACAGACAAAAACTTCATTATAAAATATAAATAAATTTCAGTTTTAAATTTTAATACAATTATTAGAAGGATGTTTATAACACTAATTGTAACTATGACAAATTACCAAATCCAAATCTAGGTCCTATTCACTCCTGTTGGAGGAACCCCCCACTCTCTCTCCCATATCTTCAGGGTTGTGGCCGTACACACCACGCTAGGCCAATTGCTGCTATTGGTGAGGCTATTTAATCCATAGCTGGAGAGGATAGCCGTTCATCCGTCCTTTAACAGCTCTTGTTTTTTGTGCTGCTAGGGTTCCACTTACCCTCCTCACCATCCATGGTCTGGTGAGGGAGCATCAAATAATCCCCATTCTCTTCGTATTCCTTTGGTAAGAAGAAAGTTGCACTCGGACAACTCCTTCCCCAGAACTGTCACTTTGTAGAACAGACTTCCGAAAGGATGTTTCTCTGATCACTACAATCATAACCTCTTCAAGTCTAGGGTCAACCGTTACCTGTCCTATATATAATATGCACCTTTTCCTCCTCCCTTTACATCCTTAAAACAATTTCATTCCTCTACCTTGAGTGGATCTTGGGCCTTCTATTGTATGAACAGTAATATAAAAATTATTCATGACATTAGAGCAAAAGCACCATATTTTATTACCAGAAATTAGAAATGTATTTACCCTCTCATGTAAATATTGGATACCCCAGTTTGATAAATAATGAATTGTCGTTCCAAATGTTTCTACTTAACATGTAAATAATTTGTATATCGTATGTATACAATGCTAAATAAGTACAATAAAAATAAAATCAAGTGCAAATAAAATAAAATACCTTTGAAGCCGGGAAATGATTTCAGGTTAACTCGAACATAGCAGAGTTGATGGTTTATGCGTGAAATTAATGTTGACGACCTACTAGAAAGAGTACTGAATTTTTAGGTAATACCAGTCCTCTTATATGACAGTGAGTGATGAACAATCTCCTCACAGATGAAGAAGAGACTTGAGGTAACAGAAATGAATGCAAATGAGACAGAAAGAAACAGCGAGTAATTTATGTAATGAGCTTGTGCAAAACAGGGAGGGATGGTAAAATACCAAACCTTAGTAAAAGCTACAAAGGATAGGAATTTGTGGAGGGCCCTGATCCCAATTTCTTACCTCAAAAGTTGTTCTTGATATATTAAACTTGACTTATATAAAATCATCTAATGGTATTTATTCTATTATGTTTTTTGTAGACATTACAAATATATTGACAACAGTGTCAATATGGTGAAAAGGCATTGTCTATGACTCAAGCTTAAACTCGAATAGCCAGATCTAGCAAAGACGATGAAAATATTTTGTACAAAGAAAAATGATGAGTTAAGAGGTTTTTTCCGGAAATCTATTTGCAAATGAGGCAAATGTAAGCTAGTATTGTTTAATGTAATTAAAAAAAAGTCAAGAGTCGTTCATAACTTTTCAGAAAACAGCTCGCTCTGGTGCCCTAATTTCTTTAGTATCAAATACATGGACAATTGAACAGTGTTAAGTGTTCAGCCTTTTCAAGTTCACCAGACTTTTATCTTTCTCATTGACTAATGCAGAACAAAAAACGTAAAAAATAACTGCAAGTGGTATATTTCTTTGTAGGTGTTAACAGAATCAAATTTACATTTGCTTTCTGCCTCCAACAATCTTTTTTTTTTAATATTTCATGGCATAATTATTGCAAAACAGTGCTGAACAAATGTAACAGTTTTTTTTGCACATCCCAAGGAATGTTTACCATTATAAGTTACAAAATGCTCAAAATACTGCTTCTAATAATAGAAGTCTGAAAGTGAAGGTTCGCACGGCCTCCTTGCTAGGTTTCTAACTTATTACATCACAAAAAAATTGATAAATAATTGTTGGTTTAGTTTGAATGTTCATCCTAACTTAAAAATAAATTTGTTGCTGGAGTACTGGTTGTGTTTAGGTAGAAAACACGTGTCTCCTGGTATATTTTTTTGCACAAAAAACAAAAAGTATTTCGGATTCGAATATGAATCCGGGTAATAAATGATAAAAGTAACAACAAGACTATATATATAAACAAACGACAATGTATGTATTAAGACAAGATATATATAGACAATAACAGAAGATTATTGCGTGTGAGAAAAACACTGAATATGAAAGAAGAAAACATTTAGACTAGAGTACGTGTTTTTGTGTGTGAAATGTGTGTAGAAATCATAGAGAAAAGTAAATGAAAGTGAAGTGAAAGATGTGTGCGTTCCCCGGCGGGGGACACTTTTTAACCACGTGCGACCTACATCTTACTGTGTAAGAGAAAAATAGAAAAGAGAGAATGACAGAGAATGTCAATGCCTATTTAAGGGAAACGCGCGGACGTAGATATAGACATCTGTGGCAAACGAGAGTTGCGTCGATAATGGCTAACACTCTGATATATTTGTGTCTGTTCCAAAATTTGTTTTGAGTAGAGTGTGGCGTGTGTGGGACTTAGACAAAAATTGGTGTCTAAGTCGCACACACTATATGTTTTCTAATTATTGTATAAATTTGGATTTTAATTGTTATCTCTATGTGTAAATCGAATTTTTCCTCTACAAATTAAACTAATTTTCTAGCAAAAGCTTGAATCTACTGTTTTGAGGACTTAGATTGGTTGAATTTGCGACACATCAACTCTTGTTGGACTATTTCATTTTGGATTTTGTATAAGGCACTCAGTGAAAACTGAACTCTGTATTTATGGTTAACCAAGCTAGACACGTTAATCTTACCCCAGACCAGGGCATCCTTTGTCTGTAAAGCATCATTACATAAAGAAGCTATTCGAGACAGTATAACTTCAGCAACTTTAAAAAAGACTGAATGGCAATGTTAAGAAAAATGAAACATAAAGGACAACTTTTCGTTTCTACTTAAGTCTTTCTGATTGTTAAGAGTACTGAACTCTTATGTAATATCAGTTATCCTATATGTCAGTGAATAATGGACAATCTCCTCACAGATAAAGAAGAGGCTTGAAAGAACAGACATGTGGTTCTACAGAAGAATGCTGCGAATAATATGGACCGAACATGTGAGCAACGAGGAAGTTCTAGAGACAATAGAAACAAAAAGGACACTTATACTTAACATCAGGAAGAGACAATTGAAATTTGTAGGGCATATAATGAGGAAAGAGGACTTGAAAAATGTGATACTCACAAGACAGATTGAAGGCAAGAAAGGCAGAGAAAAACAACACATAACCTCTTCGGCGAGCCCGAGTGAATGGACGGCAGAACAGGGCTGGGGAGAGATAGCCAAATGATCAAATTTATTAAGAGCTACAAAGGACAGAAAGTTGCGGAGAGCCACCATAATCGTCAACGTCCTGAAGAAATATAGTACATAGAAGAAGAACTAGAAGAAGATTGTTAGCAGAAATTTATTTGCATATTCTCCTTAAAAGTTTCTCTTTTCCCACATGCTTTGTCCATGTTATTCTCATCATTCGACACAAAATTCACTTCTCTGTTGCTGAATGACTTTTCTTCATCTGTGAAAAAATTGATCAGCGTTTAATGCCATATAGGAGATTATGCATTACATAGTATTTCAGCAATGTATTTTATCTTTCTCTCAATACTTTGCTTGGTTTCTGAAAAGTATCTTTCGCTATTCTTATGTCACACTTTTCTGTCTTGTGTTACGACACTACCCAGAGAGGTAAATTTGTGTACCTGTTTGATTTTTATGTTGTGCTCATTAATAAAATATTCTCATGCATATACCATTTTACATTTGGTCCTGATCTGGAATCTCGGTTTCAGTCACTTTCACACCACCATAACGAAGCTTCCCTTTGCCTTTCCTGTAAATATTTTCAAGGTAATTGTTCTGATGAGCTTTCCACTTTGGTACCTAGACTTTACGAATTTTAACGCAGTGCCAAATTGGCAGCAAGGTCTCATCATTTTACAGTTGATATGGTTATATGTAACCGTAAGCTCTATGCTAACAATTTCTTCTTTCGTACTTCTCGCTTATGAAAATCTCTTCCGGCTTTTTCCTTTCTATTCAACTTTGTTCTTCAAAAGTTTAAATGCAATGTCAATCGTTTTCTTCTGTATTCTTAATTTCTGTTCTGTTATTGTTCTCTTTTCTTAATAATGTTTTAAAAATAGGATTTTGTGTCGGAGCCCTCTTTTAAAAATCTTAACGGAAGTTTTCATTCTGACTGCTTATTACACACTGGAAATTAAAAAAAAAAACAACTACAAAGGCTCGCCAAAGGAATAATTTCCATCTCGACACATGATATTCAAAATCGGTTCCACATAATTCAAAAATATAATAGCTTTAAAAATAAATGAAAGAAAGACATCTATTCAGTCCACTTTTATGACAGTCGATCTTTTAAAAGGATACTTAACAGCATAACCAGAAACAGTTCGATCAGCAGTTACTTGTTTCGTTCAAGTTTAGAAACAGCCCAGTTATCACGCTGGCACGAAGAAATATGATACTACCTATCGTCAAAAGACACCAATTTAATTGATAGCTAATATGAGAGAACTTTTTCGATTCAAACTTTATTCGTACACTAGTTCTTTTTACTACTTTCATATCAAATCAAAAACTCGAACTACTTTGAAAATATCTGGTTTCTGGAACTTTAATCCTACATGTCAAATTCATACAAAAATATATTTTCTTTACACACAAAACGAAATTTTATGCTGCATTTTGCTTTATCGAACGTTTTAAGTTCTAAAAAGCAAATAATCTATGTACGTAAATAAAGTTGTAATCTGTGATATGTCTATGTAACTTTTTTTCTGTTTTAGATAACTAAGTATAAATATTCAAAGTCTCAACAACAAAGCCTCATTCTCAAATTTGTGAATTTTATTGCGCCCATATTTGGGCTGGAGGTGTCCAGTCCTCACTTGCCTGTCTTGATAGAGTTCAAAAGCTTCTACACGGCCTTGTGGGTGATTAATAATTTTCCACCCTACAACCCCCTTGCCACAGACAAAACACTGCGAGCCTCTCGATTTCCGTGGCATGTGTTCTGACGGGCTAGATTCCTTGGCCCCACTAACCCTTACCTTTGCAACTGGGACTTGTCATGCCACGTACACAAGTATGAATGATACTCATTCTCTTCATATTAAGAAGAAGTTCCACTCGGACAGCTTCTTCCCAGGAACTGATGCTTTGTGGAACAGACTCCCAACAGGATATTTTCCAAATCACTACAATCTTCACCTCTTCAAATCTAGGGTTAACCGTTATCTTTCCCGAATAACCTCATGAACTTCACTTCTTACCTTTTCTTACGTTCATACAATAGCACACAGTAAGCTTCTACCTTGAGTAACTCTTGGGTTTCGTATTGAGTGAACATTAGTATAAACAGCACACATATGCTAGTGAGTTTCTTTCACTTAAAACCATCAGCTCAGTTAAAACTTTTGTCACAGCAACAAGAAGCCATGTTAAGAGTGTAACAAATAAAAAGTCTCTCGTAAAATAAAATAATTGTCTATTATTTATTTTTAAACACTTTCTAGGACACATGATGAAGAAAGAAGGCTTGGAGAATTTGACACCCGCTCATTGAAGGCAAGAGAATCAGAGGAAAGCAGCGAGTAACCTAGCTAACAAGCTTTTGTAAATGTATGGCAGAACTAAAACATGGAAGGATGGTGACTAAAAAAACTTACTAAGAGCTACAAAGGGTAGGAAGTTGTGGAGAGCCACGATCGTCCACATCTTGAAGGGACATGATGCATAGAAGAAGAATATTGATTTTTAGTTTGCATGAATTTGTGTGTGCGAATTATTTCATGTTGAACCACTTGTTTGTGTGAATATGTGAATTTAAATAAATCCGTGTGAATTTGCACTTTATTTTCACGTAGAGGTCTGTATGTATATGTGTGTATAATTACATGCATATGTATGTGTTCGTAGGTTCGTTAACTCTTATTATTGTAAGAATGCGGAATGAGTAGGACTCTTCATTTTAGTACATAGATCATCAATCATGGTGGAACATTGTTTGTCTAAAAAAATAAATAAAAGTGAAAAATAAACAAAACGAAAACTAAAAAGAAAACACGTGCAAATACCAAAAGACTGTAAACGATTATTAGTATAATGAGCTGAACCAAAGTATTTGGGTTATTGCTGCGAAACATGAGGGGGTCTTCCAGCACTTGAACGACATGGGTGAGATTTCTTTTTAATTTCAAGAATAGTGTAGATTATTACAGAATGTGCAGTTTTTAATACTGCGAAGCAAACGATGATTATACTTGAACCGGTATAGTGATTTTCCAAGCGTTGCTTAGATGTGGCACAAGGCCGAAAGTATGGTGCGCTCAGTGAGTCCGTAATTGTTCTAGCGACAAGCTTGCTAACCATTACACCACCTTGGGGTGCCCTACTTGAACTGGTATATGTTAATCATGTTAAGTTAAACTATTGTTATATTATAGAAAATGTTTTTGTTTTTTTTTAACTTCGGCAGGCAGATAAATAAAAACACGAGCTCATGCGCACACATAGAGAAAAATAAAGTTGAAACAAAGAATATTGGAAGCGGTTAGAAATTCGACACAGGACACTAGGCGAATAAATATTTACTTTCTGTTAAATGGATGATTTTTTTTAAAGAAAATAATCTTCATTATTGATACTGGTTCTTTTTAAAATTATTATTATGATTTTCAGTGAATAAAGCGTGTAGATCTTAGCGACGACAACTCTTCTTCGAACTAAGTTGACTGGCGCTAGACGATCACAAACAAAGAACTCCACCAAATAACAGGAACATTATCACTTGAGGACTTTCAACTGCAGCAACAACTAAAATGGATATCACATGTAACTCGAAGAAAAAATAATGACATAATCAAGATATCGGTGTTCCACGCTACTTCAAACAAAAATTTAGGAAGAAAATCCTCATTAGTACGGAAAAGAGCGATAAAATTTAGTGGACTTGCGAAACCCATTTTTATGAAAAATTGTTTTCAGAGAAAGATTTTATAAAATTTAACCGAAAGTAGCACTGATTTCTTTGTCTATGAATACCGAATGTTTCCTTATAAGGTAACTCCTAACATTGCCATTACTATTAAAAAAGGAGACTTGCGGCATTTCGATGTGGTGTAATGGCTAGAAAGCTTGTCTCGCTAGATCAATTACAGTTGAGTAGTGAGTTCTATTCTCACTGGGTGCTCCACACTTTCAGCCTTGTGCCACATCTGAAAAACCAGATTAAAAAAGAGACTTATGCACATCAAATCTTTCTTATTTGACGTGAAAATATAACGATAAAAATATCAAAACACGGCCATCTTGTAGGCATCCGTTTATCTCGTGAGGTAAAGCTTACACCCTGTTTGGTCAAAATTCAGTCTTTTGTGGGTGAAACTGGAGTGACCACTCCAGGTCGCAAACCTGGACGATGGTGTCTGGAGGCCGTGCGCTGCCCAGACTATATGCCCCTCTTCTCATCTATACCGAAAAGATCCAAATTACGATTATGTTTTCAATACCGTTTTTTTTTCTGTTTGAATGGAAGTAAAGTTCTATTGCAGATTTAAATCAACCCAGTGCAAGAAAATGTCGAAAAAGGTGTTTAAATATAAAAATATAAGATATTTTTATTTTCGTACTTTTTACAACTAAATCTTTGTTAGCGTGTATGAGTGTCAAAGTTCTTTCAGTCCTTGTTTGTAGTTGTTTGTTAAGAAGAAAAGAAATGTGTGAGAAAGAAGAGGCAAGGGAGACAGTGAGGTGGAAAGTGTAAGTGTCACGTAGCTTGATGAGGAAGACGGGTGAATGAAAAAGGAAATTTCTTTTAAGCCGAGAGTCGTGAAACTGTTGTCGTCTGTTTCTCCTTAATCCTTTGTCCGTCTAGAAATTTTGCTTAAATACCCTTTACAGGGATCACGAAGCACGTTTTTTTTATTGTTGGCGGGAACGCGACCCGTTGATTGAAAAATGCTATATATTTATTTTCAAAGTATTAATTTATTAACCGGAAGGTTGCGCAATCCTCCGACTCAGAAACAATTTTTTTGCCATTTGGTATTTGACTGCCTCGGTGTTTATTTCCGACTTCGCTCCACTGTTCCTTCAAATATAATGTTTCAATTTTTAAATAAATTTGACGGAAAAAATTGTGTGTGTGTGTGTGTGTGTGTGTGTGTCTTTGAAAACTTAATTTTTCTAGCACCATCAGTTTTAAATTTAACAGAGTTAAAATGTGGAACATTATGCCTCATTGAAAATAGGAGGAGTTAGTTTGTCTTCTGCTGATGAAATACCGGAAAATAGTAATAAAAAAATGTAATATAGATGAGGTGAATTATGAGTCAACGCACTAGAGATTAAATCTGCTTTTTTAAACTTCCTTCGACTAGAGTGCACTCATCTCGAAACTTCTATATATTCATTCCACACTAACGTACACATGGACGAAATATTAGTACCTTAAAATAATCACCAAAGCAAAATGAATGAGTCGAATAATACAATGGGGTGCCGAAACGTTCTATGTTCTACCTACTTCCTAAAATCTACCTAAATCACTAAACATCAAAATATGGAGCGGAATCTTGTATTGATTGGTCTGAGAACTTTGTCACAGCCTCGTTCAAACATAAAGGTATTTCAGCAATAAAAATATTTCTGGAATGTTTAGTTTAGATGATTTTCCGTTGATATTTAGCTAATTGATAGACATGTACATTGACTAAAAACAAGTTAACATTAATTTTTTCATATCACTTAGAAATATACAGAACACTGACAGATTTGTCAATTAAAATGTAAAATAATCATTAAAATGAGCTTCTTTTAAAATAAATAGCATTTGAATTAATAAACTTTTAATAATAAAATCAATAATACATCTACTATCAAGAAGTTGGGAGGACTTATATGATTAAAGACTAAATTATATCATTGAACAAAAAATAACGATATGCAATCATTATGTGTTTAATTGTCACGCATATTGGTACATAACTATGTATTTAGAGATTCTTGATAAAATATAAAGAAAAATCTGATCTGGCATTATTTTCCCTGTGCTTTTTCTATGAATATTTTCATGGTAATTGTTCTGGCGAGCTTTCCTCTTTGGTACCTACAATTTATGAATTTGAACGCAGTACTAGATTGGCGACAAAGTCTCATCATTTTACAGTTGAAATGGATAGATGTAATCGTAGGCTCAAAGTTAACAGTTTTTGCTCTTACTTCTCGCTTGCGAAACACTCTTCCGGCATCTTGCTTTCCAGAGAACTTTGATCTTTAAAAATTTAAATGCACTGTCAATCGTTATCTTGTTTTCTTAATTCATGTTCTTTTATTGTTACCTCTCCTTAATGATGTTTTCTTTTTCTCATATTCTTTCACACTCAGGGCCTCTCTCTTGTGTCTTAGTAGCTTTATTGTCTTGTTTGGGATTAAATAATTAAAAAAGACAAACAGGACAGATCTCTATTGAAAATCAGTTGTTTTATATCACAGGTTGTTGGGATGAGCAAAACCAAATGAAAATAAAAGACAAGTATATTTTAATGCATAAAAAACTTTTATTTATTCACTGTCTGAGAATAATAATGACTGTATGGACTGAAACAATGGGTTCCACGTGCGTACCAGCTGGTCACCATGTTCAGTTCAGAAGTGGGCTCTTGTCTTGACAGACAAGAGGAGTAACTCAATTGTATTTTGAGTTATTATCCTATTTAGGGGAAGGAATTTAGCCTGTCCTAAAACGATGGTTATAAAAAAAAAGTTTATATTACTTCCGTTTGGCTGTTTGAAATCCAAAAAATCAATGGGGATTTCAAATAATGCTTTGCATAGAATAGGTAGAATATTCGATAGAAATAAACTCCTTTATTCTACTTAGATTTAAAGATTCGTTAAGTATAAGTATTTTCTAATTATAAAAGTAGCAGACACCTTTCCGCCATTTTGCAAATTAGAAAGGTCTCAAGATATGGCAGTTATATTCATACTTACTTATTAATGGAAAAAATACCAAAGAGATGACAAGTAGCGTAGCCTTGGCAACATAAAAAGCAAAAAATAAAAAAATCTCAAGCATCTAAAATCTTCATTACTTCTATCTGCGTCCTTTTCTCAGAGTTAAATAGCAACACATCATCCATCAGATGCTGTTGATGTTCAGTTCGCCTGTCATTTCATCGCCGTCTCAGCAGTTATCAGCTTATTTGGATTGAGTATATTATTAATTTCTGATTGGCTTTAAAATTATACAGAAATCAAAATTCTCATTTTACATGCTTTTAGCAATCATGTCAGATGCTTTTCAAAAGCTAAGCAAAGTATTAAAAAACAGCAAATTTTCGTTAGAAACAAGGAAAAGAGTACTGAACTCTTCTGTAATATCAGTCCTCCTATATAGCAGTGAATGTTGGACAACCTCCCCACAGATGAAGAAGAGACTTAAAGCCACAGAAATGTGGTTCTATAGAAAGATGCTAAGAAATAATAAGGAAGAAAGAATGCCAGGAAAGTTTGATACTCACACGACAGATTGAAGACAAGAGGGAGAAAGTAAACAACAAATAACCTTTCGAACGAGCTTGAATAAATGGATCGCGGAACAAGGTTTAGAAGAGATAACAAAAAGACAAAATTTATTAAGAGCTACAAAGAACAGGAAGTTGTGGAGAGCCATGATCGCCAACGTCTGGAAGGGACACGGCACATCACGATATCCAGTCGGATAAGGGTATACCAGGCACATGTACAACAGCCAAACGTGTGCAATAGAGTGACGTGCGTTGATAAAAGCAGCATATAATCTTGCAAGTGAGGTCCAGTTAAAAATATCTTCATGTCGGGAAACACTTTCCGCTCAAAATTCTTTGGTTGCCTCATCTATCAAATTTTTAAAAATAACAATACTCTCGACACCAGACTAAGCCATGATGCTCCCCCACTAACCATGAACACAATTGGTCACAATTTTTCCGCTGTTGTACTTGTAGCGAGTACGAAATAATAATAACTACCTTTACCCACTCCCTTCAAATTCGGAGGACTGGGAAAAAGAATTCGCGAGCCTATTCGAAATTTTCCTTGGACAAATGAAAACTTTGCCTTCACAAAGATTGATACTGTGAGCTGAGAAGAAGAGGGAAATAAATTCGCGAGCCTATGTGAAATTGTTTTTGGACCAATGAAAACTTTGTCTTCACAGAAATTAGCCGTTGAACCAAGAAGAAAGAAAAGAAAGTAGCGAGACTTTGTGAAATTCTTTTTTTTATACATAAAATAAAAAATTAAATCAATAAGAGAAGACTGTTTGAAGTCATGCGAAAGGTTTCGTTACGGTTCTTCGCGACCAGCGACCAGCGACCAGCGACCAGCATTAAAGTTTGTTAGGAAAAGATTCCATGGGTCACTGTTGTTGAATAAAAAACGAGAGAAAAGATTGTCGCGTGATCAAATAAGATGATGACATTTATTTAAACGTAAATTACACAAATTTTAGCTGTAATTACTTATCATGAAATAAAAGAAAGTTCTTCTCTTTGACTGTAAGTAAATGAACATAAATAGTCTTTCAGTGAGGAAGAGAGAAAATGGAGTTGGGAGACAAGATCAAAAGGAGTCTGCTGTTGCTTTGGTGAGAAAGACAAGACGACGAGGTTGACTTGTGTCTTTTTATTGCTGTCAGCCCTTCTGCCGAGTTGAGTGAATGTTTGGCTTTTATGGGCTCTTATAGGCTCCAGAAGCCTGTGCTTATTCGTTTTTTAAGTGTCGGTATAGCTGGTATGACACTAATCTGCGCGCCTGTATCTATCAAGAAGTTCATCTTAGTGGGACTGTCTTTGATGTAGAATGGGTGACCTTTTTATATTGTTTGTCCAGTCAATGCAGTCACATTTATTGACTGGATGAGCAGTTTTATTGAAACTCGGATGGCTTATTGCATTTCTGCACATTGCTGCCGAGTTTCTTATGGTACCAGTAGTATACGTTTCTTGAACCCGACCTATTTTTATAATGTTGATGCATCATCTCCATTTGTTTAGTTAATTCTGCTACAGCTTCCTTCAGTTGTGTTAACTCCGTGTTGTTTGTATTGTTTTCAGAGACCGATTGTAATAATCTGTGCTTTCCGTGTTGTGAATTCTGTCAGCGACATCAGCTAATCTCTCAAGGTTTTCGTCTTCTGTCATAGGTACTAAAATTTATGTGGTCGTTGTAAGTAATTTATCTAGCCCCATCCTTTTTAGAATAGAATCGGCCATGGTATCGTCTCCAAGTAGCGACCTCGTGTGGCGTAGTAATTGAGAGGGTGTTCTGTCATCAAGTTCTAGGTTGTTAAATAAGTCGCGTAGCATTCAATCTTTAGATTTTCCTATCCACTTAATTATTGCTTCCCGTAAAATGTTACATGGTCTTCGGGCATAGTTTCAAGTCCGTCACGTCTACGGGTATTTCAGTGGGTAGTTTTTAGACAACGTAGCAATATCGTAGACGCTGAGATGTAATTTTCTTTAATTGCAAGAACCATATATTTATATTAGCTGAGTGGAATGTTGGAAAGTTTATCGGTAACTTGACCTCCATGGGTTACGTGGTTTTAGTTTCCTTCATTATGTGATAATTCAGTTGAATTCGTGGTCTGCAAGTTTGGCTAGGTACCTCTTGTTAGAAGCAGAAAAATTCTGTGTTCGTGTCGGCGTTGTTGGGAGCAGATGATACAGAGTTCGTTTCTCGTCGGATTGTCACCACTTGTTAGGGAAGATCCCATGGAAGCTTTTCCCAACAGTTCTTACCAGTGTAAAATTATTCGTCAATTATATAATCGGCCTTTAATCAAACACGCAGAACAACAAAGAATTTTCTCTCAACAATCCAAGAAAGCTAAGTATTTCAAATTATCTCTCTTCGTCTACTTTTAACGTATGCAAACCATATATCCCTTTTGTGAGCAACGAACTCGCTTATCTTTGTTTTAAACATTTTTAATAATATTGTGTTTCAGTTCATTTGATGTATTATATAAACATTTCCTCTTCATTGCAATTCGTTAGAACTAAGAACTTTAAAAATTTCTGATTTATTTTCCTGAATCGAGTTATTGACACAGCTTCAAGTGTGTAAATTCACAAATAAATTTCCTATAGGAAATGATGCTATTTCTTGTCAAGGAAAGTTCGAGAAAAATCGGATCAACTTTGGCGCAATTTTTAATATATAAAAAACGCCTACTGAAGGAAGTTGTAGCAGAATTAACCAAACAAATGGAGATGATGCATCACCACATTTTTTAACCAATCGGATGTACAAAAAAATATGCGATCGCTTCGTAAGAAATTTATGGAACTAACGCGCGTGTGTGTGATCCCATCAGAACATTTTAAAAATGAGAATATTTTCAAGACGCTTCAGAACAGATTACTTGTCCGGAAGGTGAAATACAACTGTCTCTCACCGCAAGCTCGCTCCTTTGACCGCTGAATGAACAATATCAAATTACAGTTCTCAACTTGGTGATAATGCTTTCAACGCCACGAGGCTGCTGATATTTCTCTGTGACTCTCAGAGACTTAAAAAAAAACAAAAAAAACACGAACGATTAATTTTTGTTCTCAGATATTTCCACATTTCTTGTGTTGTAAAAATAAAATAAAATAAAAACTTCTCTCTGCCAACTGGACGCTAGTTGAGCCTTTTTACTTCTATTCTTACTTCTGGCTTCTAGCGCATTTCTACTCCCGGAATTCTGTCCCTACTTGCTGCCTGCATGTTGTTCTGACTCTTATAACCTATCCCATACACTACGGTTATAATACTAGGGGGGTTCAATATCGGACTCGGCCAGTAGGTACGCAACGCCAGCATCGGACACTGGATCTGACCAACAACGTCACAACTCCAGCACCACATTGCAACGCTAGCTTCACGTTCCTGCCCGGCCCTGACCAGCTACCCTCGCAGATAACGCTCCTGCTCGGCCCTGACCAGCTTCCCGTCGCCAATACCATCCTGCCCGAACGACCGCGTCTCAACTTCACATCATGCCTTCCTCCAGCGGGCCCACTACAAGCTCTTGGAATAACAAAACATTTTCGTTATTATAGATAATATTTTTAGCTAATATATGACACCAGCAACTCAGACACTATTTTATTTATCCTAAACTTCATGATAGCACAAATGATAATTAAAATATCTTTCCTGCGAGTTCTTCATTCAAACAGTTATTCATACTGCAAAATATTTTCGTAGATGGGCAAGGAAGCTACATAAATAAACAATATTTTATTTGCTCTAAACGTAAATGATGAAAGTAACATGGAAAAACATGCTTCAGATAACCAATATTTGATCAACAATCAACAATGGTGGTCGATTTTATGAATATCGCATCATCCTCAAGCAGATAATCAATAAGTATTTTTTAAATATCGTCATCAATTTTGGTTGTTTTTGAGCGCCTGAAAAAAACAAAAGCAAAACATTCTAGAAAAGTGGAACTTTAAATAAGGTATTTCCAAAGATTCGCTAAAACACAACCTTACTTGATAAAAATAAAATGCCCCAAACTTAATAAAAATAAAGTTTTACCGCTAAAATCTTTGTTATTATTAAAAGGAAAGATCAAAGGATTTTTTTTATTTTAAAATTATTTTTAATCTTTTTAGAATCTTATAAATTTTTTTAAAAAGTTGTGTTTCTCAGGTGTCAAAGTTGTACCATAAATAAAATAGTTTGGGAAATTTTTGCATCTTTTTGCAGAACTTTTTGCAAAACACTAATTTTGAAATTTGTTGCAAAAATCAGATAACTGTCGAACTCTAATGAAACTTTCAGGATTTATTCACAAATGAATTAAATGATTTTTTAAATGTTTTTATTTTAGAAAATTTTGGTAAAACCTTTTTTTACATTTGTTAGACTTATTTAATTTATGAAATTTCGAGAAATTCATTTTTGTACGGCTTAATATTTCTATTAGTTATAAGCAGAACTCATTGGATAATATAAATCATCATTTTTATATTTATTTATTTATTTATTTTTGGTAAACCCCAGCTAAAGAAAACATATCGTAAAATAAAAATTACAATAAAACTAAGACATTATTTAATTAGAAAAGCTTTTAGTTGATTTTATGAATAAGATCTATTATGGATCGACACTATTGTCTAAAGAATTTTTTTTTCAATGAATAATGAATTTTACATGAATTATTTTCATTTTAAAAAAAATTTAATTGGAATAATATATGAAGTTTTAAATCTTTTAAAATTCTATATTATTTTGTAGCAGTCAAATGATATTGTTATTAAGTAAAAACTGTATTTACTAATCATAAATGGCAAAGCTTACCCCCAGTATTTTAAAAAGAATTTAGATTTTTTGTGAGTGTATAAATGTTCAATTTTTCTAAATATGGACGTCCATACTAGACATTATCAGAAAATAAGAGCGGTAACTATAGTAAATTTTAAATTTATTGGTAATTTTCTAACATTTCCTCAACATGATAAAGCCAAAGTGCCTAATATTCAATATAATATTAGATTGCTTAGAATATTTTCGTAATTTTATTTTATTTTAAATTATTGGGTAGTTAAAAAGAATTATATAAAAAAAGCATTGACGTTGTACTCGTCAAATAATTATCACGGTTATGTCTCCATTAGAAAAAATTATCAAACATAAGTCTATCGAGAAAGTTATCAACACCTCATAAAAAACACTCACCTTCATGTTAAAAAAGCTCTTCTGTGATGTTTTAAACAGAAATTAATATTTGTTTCAAATCAGATTAATTAAAATTAAATCAGCTAATCTTTCGCAGTTAAAGTCTCAAAAAAGTTTATTTTATTTTTTAAGTATTTTCTTAAAGAGAATTACATTGTGTTGTCAGGTTTGTCAATATGGATGATTGTAGCGTTTTTACTGATAATAAAAAAAACTAATTCCTATCAATTTAAATTTAGTTTGAAATACAGCTTATTGGAAATTTTAGATTTAATCTATTAGCTTGAAATTTAAACTAAAAAGCTTTAAGAATAACTTTTCATTTTTAAAAATGCATTCTACACCTTAGGTATCGCTTTTCTTTCGAAGTACCTACTTTAAATCTACACTTACAGCCTCTTGAAGGCGTTTTACTTTACGGTCGGAGTTTAATGTTACTCTTTTGCCATAAATGGAATGAAGACGATGATATCCATTTAACTCCGCTATATATCATCAACTTGATTTATGCGCCGTGTTCCTTCAGGAGGTAGGCTATCATAGGTCACAACAACTTCCTATCCCTTGTAGCTTTACGCAATGTTTAATTATTTACCATCCCTTGTTCCTGTTCTGTTATCTGTTCACATAAACTTATGGACGATCATGGCATTCCACAACTTCCTCTCTCTTGTAACTAGAAGTAACGTTTGACACTTTACCATTCCTCCTTTTCCCTTCTTTGTAATCCATTCACCTAAACTAATTAGTTAAGTTGCATGATCCTTTCTAAGTCTCCTTCCTTCGGTAAGCCCTATGAGTATTAATTTTTCCAAGCCTTTCTTCCTCATAATGCATCCCAAAAATTTAAACTGTTTCCATTTTCATTAGTATTTCCTTGTTGCCCATATGTTCTGTTAATGCTATTCTCAGCATCCGCCTGTAGAACTAGATATTCGTGTCTCTTCTTGATCTGTAAGGAAATTGTCCCGCATTCACTGCCATACAGGATGATATATATAACATAGCAGTTCAACAGTCTTTTTACATTGGTATTCTCATTCGCAGTAAATAAAAATATTTCAAAATTAAAATTCCGTCACGAATAAAGAAAGAACTTGTACGACAGTACAGGGACTTATCCTGGTTGACCATTTGTGACGTATCCCCTCCGCTGCATGACCTGGTCTCTTTCTCCTAATCTGTCTCCTCGCCCATGTTCTGTTTATTTTAGATCTGAAGAAGTCCTCGACGTTAGCTGACACATCCGTCGATCTGGACGAATCCAGACACAAGAAAGTGATCTACAGGACAGACAAAAAAAGCCCGTTTATAATAAAAAAGACACTAAGTTTGTTCAGTTAAAGTTACAAACTTCGACATTACCCTTTCACTGTTTGGCGGCACTGTAGTTTTTCTAACTAAAGGCAATCAGTCAGTTCTCATATGATCAACCTTCTCTTCGTTGAATCAGTAAGTAGCTGACTTAGTATAAACAGGGAAATATGGTGTCAGGTATGTAATTAAAATTGATCTTCAATCTTCCTCGAATTGACTATTCTGTGAACAAAACATTTTCAAATGAAGAAATCTTCTTTCGATGATAAGTTCGTCTCACAAGAATGGTTCAAGAAGGGAGTTGTTGATTCGCCTGTTAGTCAGGTTCCCAACTTTTTTTTCATACCCTTTCTAAATTGGTCAATCTGTTCTGTTCCAACGCTGCTACTCTTCCATTTCATTGGTCCAGATCCAGGTTCATCTCACTGCCACCATCAGGGCGATACCACGCTTATTATAGCATGAGATAATTCACCTTCGGTCAGTTAAAATTTCTAGTGAAAATTATATTCTCGGGTTTATATTATCAATATTAAATAATACGCCGGTAATAATATCCTTATATCATTATCAATTTTCCTATTAACTCGAAATGAACTTTCCAAGCTCAACATATTTTCCCATTAGGCCGGGAGGAAGGGAAAGGGCCATTTTATTTATAACCAACAGAAGAGATAAGTATATCAAGTATTAACTTCTAACTTCCATCAGCTAGCCGACTTCCAAAGTCATGTTTACATAACAGAAGTTTAAATTTTTTCATCAGTTCTAATTTCCCGAAATTTCTATACTCTTTTTTCAAAGCTGAGTTGAAAATAAATGATCTTATTTGCGTAAACCCGATAATCTCGAGGTATTAGTCGTCTACCTGTAAAATCCAATTTACCTAAACTTGAAAATTTAACCCCATTCCGTCTAATTACCTATTACAGATTTCACTTTCATGTAACATGCATACCAAGAATAGTGTCACACTTGAAGCGACCGTGAGGTGTTTCTACTGGCGAATGTTGAGAATAACATAGACGGGATACGTGACGAATGTGGAATTTTTTATGTAGAATAAGAAATGCAACTGCAAAATAACTATTGCTCAGAAATAGACTCATATAACTGGCAACTGATTTAACAAATCAGACCTTTTCTATGGGCTTCAATCTGTGTCAGGCATAAGGTAATACTAAACGCCTTTCTTTGCTTTAAGAGTTGACATCCCTCAAACACTTGCCGTTATAGGAATGAAAGAAATCTGATCAACAGTTTCTCAGAAAACAGAGCTACAATTGTATAAAGTTGTTATGGAATTTGATCTCTGTCTTTGCTGAAATAGAATAGCATTTTAAGAAGCTGACGTTGTCAACAAATACATCTGAATAGAAGCTGAAAAAGAAACGTGCGAGACGCTATGAATCTACGTCATGAAATGGTGTGATTAGTAATAGGAAAATACAGAGATAGGAAAGCATTGACATCAAGTTTGAGATAACGTATCAACAGTGAAAAATAGATACATGGGTAGATGTATTTACCGTCTATCCGCTAACAATTGTTAAACTTCCATTAATACCATGGGATTTTTTAATACCCTGCAAAATATTTTTTATTTAATATTCAGCAAATAGCGAGGCAAATTTTAATGATTATTTAAGTAGCTTTCTGAATACCTCCATCGAATAACTACAAACAATTTTTGGTTTTAGTCATGATAAATATTTGTGTGAATTGTAAGAAGTCAGTCAGTTATGTGCCATGTGTGATCACGCTTAGGCGATCATGTATCTTTCGATACATGACTGACGAGGTAGATTTTTTCCCGCAGTAGGTTGCCATTTCTTTCTGCGGTAGACCAGTTGCCATACAAGACTATAGAACCAGGACTGTCCTGCTATTGATTCATAGCTGGGGGAGAAGAGGATTCATACTTTTCCCAAGGGTATTAGTACACTTGGGAAAGTTATGAATCCTGTGAATTGTGAATGAATTGTATGCACGTGACTTGTATGCACAGTGAATTGTAAGCACTATGAATTATATGCACTATGAATTGTAAGCACGTGACCGTAATGTGTGTCTGCAATAAATGAGTCCATACAAACATATGCAAATATCACAGTAATCTTGTTCGTTGAAAAAACAGATTAAAAGTAATCAGGTCGATTATAAATTGTATTTTAAAGATCATAATAAAATGAAACCTATTTTTGCATGTTTGAACTTTTGAAACTTAAAATTATTTTTAATTTTATCTTTTTTAACTTAAATTTTCGAAATAAAACCTCTTGTTTATTTCTTTTTTATTTATCCCATGAAGAAGAAAAAAAACGAAACAAAAAAGCAGAAAGAACACTCAAAACAATATATGACAAGAAAATGAAGAGTTTATATCCTATAACTCCTATATCTTACAGCCAATAAGTGAAGTTCAAACAAGTAAGAGACGCCTTCAAATAAATGTCACTGAATTCAGTAGATACGAAAACTTTTTTTTCACTTCTGTACAAACACGGTTCCAAAATTAAATAAGTGCTTTCTGGAACCTGATTGGATATGACAAGTCACGTGATGTGCTTTCTACAACGTCCGCGTGGTTGAACCCCAAATAACCTATAAATAGGCCAGGTCTTGGATTACCTGGTATATTCCCACGCGGAACTCAGAATTCATGAGCCGGTCACCGACTCGCCATAAGCCATAAAAACGGCTTGTCAGCAACACTCAAGGGCCATACCTGAAACAGAACAGTCAGGGACAGATCTGAAACGGAATAGTCAGCGAACATACAAAGCCCCAACGAAAGTAAGTTTTGTCTCAGTTTTTCTTTGTTCACTGTGTTTTATTAGCGTGAGCTTCACACACACACACATATTAGCGCACATAACTTCAAACTTTGCAGGTTCACTTGCAACAAAATAACTTCGAACTTTGCGGACTCGCGACAAAAATCATTTTTGAACACTGAAGCTATTGGTATCTCCATGACCACAACAAGGAATACTTATTTTCAACTTGTAAAAAATATGTGCCACTGTATAAATGTTACTGTCATATTTAATTTGGTTTTCTTACTTTTTTGCGAAGAGCATTTCCTCTCAGTGTTTTTATTTTCCGTTGTATTTGTGGACACAACACTCGATTTTTATTTTTCCTCTTAAAATCCGGGTAGACTATACCCACAAACTAAATGATATGTCTATTGGGTATTTGAAACCCCACGGTATTAATGTTGTGACAATGCTGCGTAGTACGAACGGAAGGTTAAAAATAAAAACATGACCCGATAACATGGACAAAGCTGTTTTTTTTTGGTGGGGGGATTACAGTAAGGTTCACCCCGTGCAAGGCCAGGGAGCCACTCAAAGTAGAGGGTTACGTTAAGGAGTAGTTTATACGGATACGAGGAGACGATAACCGTTAACTCTAGACTTGAACAGGTTAGTGATCGAGGAACGTTCTTGGGAGTCCATTCAATGGAGCAATGGTTCGCGAGAAAAAGCTGTTTGAGTGGAACTTATTTCTCTCCGATGGAATACGGGGGAAGTGGGGGTGATTCCCTACATGGCGGTTCCTAGCCGTGAAGATTAGACCTGGCGGAACCAAAGAATATAGTTCGTCCAAGCACTTTCCACCGAAGTAACGATAGAACAGTGTTATTAAATGTGAAACTTTTCTTTCTCTTTTAAAATAAAAAGCAGATGAAAAGGTCCATTTTGTATTAAACTACTAAATATTTATTAACTTCAAAAGCTACAACTCTTAACTGTAGAAATTCATATAAAATTAAGTAAATATAGTACTCATAAAATTCAAACGTCAAATCGTCCAATACAAAACTCAGTTATAATCTATGGTAATTAATAAATGATCCTTCTTTGTGGAGTTTGAATTTATAGTGCGTGTCTCGCCCCAGATCATGTAAGAACATAGTTGTAATCAGTGTGACGTCAAAGAAGCCAAGTACAGGGTTGGCCAGCCACTGAATGCAGATTTAAGTAACCGAAATAGGTTTCGAGCTTAAGAAAGAATCATAACAAAGAGTTATATAAACACCCAACTCAGAGAGGAGTTTTGGCAGTCCCTCAGACATCGTAGACGAGAATGTATAGTTCGTGTTTCGGACGAGGGGCCCAAGACCGCTCTCATTCAAACTGGCCAACAGAACTTGATGAAGTATTGGAGTAAAATAAAATGTAATGTTGAATATGAACTAAATTAACTATATTTTCAAAGAAGAGTATTTAGATAAGTTCGGGTCGACCAAATAAATGTTATCGACGCTTTTGTTGTCGATTTCCTTGAGTACTCATTATAAACTATTGCCTCTGACTATAATAGAATTTTTGCATTTAGTATATGAAATGTTTATGCAAATGTAACAACTCTTACAAGACAGAGATAGCAACTGCTACTAATTTCCGAGTATTCTTGCCTGTTGAGCGGGTCTTAGTTACGGTTTCTGGGAGATAGTGCATAATATGGCGTGATCAGTAATTGAAAAATACCAGTACGTTCAAACCCTCGGTCACGATGATTTATGATTTCATGCTAGTACAACCATCGATGGATTTCGAACAGTACCGTCTATCCGATTTCACTCACAAGACTTTGGTCAGTCCATAGTTTCCGGGTTACCCACCCCAACTATGTCCCAGGCCGATATAATAAAGAAAGCACCTTCTTGACAAATCGACTGTGATGAAATTCGGACCCGGGTCTCATGGTTGAAAACTAATGTATTATATGTTGTTAAACTAATCAAAAATCACTTTTGATTATTTACCCTTGAAATTAACCCAAGACAAGCAAGCAAATACATAAGAATATGAAGACTTCTAGTACTTCGCAAAAGTTGCCTTGGACAAAATTTTAGGAGCCGTGCAACTGTCACAACAACGAATCGTCAGCAAGACAAAGATCACGTTCAATGACTTCATGACAGCAATTTCTGTACAATCATGCTTTTAAAATTCGTGATGTTAGGGTTGGTTGTTAACTCTTGTATATTTGTCTATATTTCTGAGATGAGGTACTGTATTTATTTTCACTATTTACACTGTTCGGACTATTGGTCCAGTAGATAATAGCGTTGGTTGAAATAATCCAGTGACCTAACCCAAAGAGTTGTGAGTTCAATACCTGGCCACAGCAGAGGTGAACAAAAACTTGGAGAGTTGAGTTAAAGGGAAATAACCGATACTGTGATATCCGGAAGAGGCATGGCACGTGGAACTAGAACAATCTAATCCGGTGGACGAAATAAAGGGTTCGGTTCGAAATTCCAATCACCTGAAGAAGGCCGGAGCGTATAACGGCCAAAACGTCGTGAATATGGCCATATGAGGACAACAGTCCGAACAATGCTAGTAGTATAAATAGTGTCAACCCTTCTTGAGTTATTTAACGTCCAATTTTGTATGGCATACCCAGTACGAATTAAACTGTAATGTTCAAGCAGACTAGCCTCGTTAACCATTACCCCATGCGACGGCGCCTAATTTGTGTTGGTGTACATGCCTGCCTAAACTGTCTGAGAATTAAAAACAATCATTATTCACTCAAAATATCACCATCAGTTTTTAATCATTCGATTTTAGGAGACGAGTATATTCTTCATTAAAAACAGATAAATTTATTGAAAGATTCGTAAATTTAGTCCCGTTTGGAGAAGTTTCGTTACTACAGCTTTCTGATATTCGTCATTAATTGGTGAATTTAACTGTCCACTATTCAGTTTTTATTGTCTTTTTTAAACTGATTTTACACTGGCAAACTGTTCAAGCCCAAATCATTTTTTAATCGTTTCATCCCAAGCAAGGCGACAATGCCACTAAGACGCAGGGAATTACAAGAGCGTGAGAAGTAAGGAGAAGTGAGGAAAAGTACAATAAAGGAACAGGTTTTTAGAAGACAGAAGATTAGTCATTTTTGTTACTAGTCCCATTTACGAGAGAAACTCACTTATGTGGCCTTGTGCCACATTCCATTCAAGTAGGCATATGGTTAATATCTATTTTAACTGAAAAGATCCAATCATTATTAATTATATAAATTAATTTTAAGTTCAAATTTGATTCACTAAAATAATTAAATCAGTAAGTATGCTAATAAATATTATTTATATATCAACTAATATAATTTTATACATATTTATCTAAATAATAAAAACATATTATTTGTATGAATGGCATATCTTAATTATATAATATATTGAAAAAATTAATGTAAATATTTATAGCATTTATAAATTGTAAAATATTTAAAAGCCAACAGAAGATTCATCCTTGAATACCAGACATCATGCCGTTCTGCTGAAACTGCAATGCTATACCTGCAAGTTTAAGTAGCAAATTAATTTACCTATGTTTCCTGATATTTACACATGCACGCCCATTGCTTGCAGGTTGGGTTTTGGGCGAAAGGCGGGATTTAACTGTTGGCACAAGTAAACATGAAATAAATAAATGGCATATCCGTTAGTATATTGTATCCTTGGCAACTGGCATCTATTCAGTTCCAGAGATAAAATATTATTAGCAGCAGCAGCGAAACCAGCAATGTATATTTGGAAAAGGTCTTATCTGAAAACAGTGCGTACAAGATATGAACGTTTGGCTGCCAGGGGTACTCTGTGGCACAGTAATCTAGTTGACTGAGACACTTCCTGTCTGTAATCTAATCCAGAGAGAGAGAGAGAGAGAGAGAGAGAAAGAGAGAGAGAGGGGAAATTGGCGGTATACAATCTCTGTTCCCTTTTTTAATATCATGTATCTTCAGGGCGTAAGGAAACATGGTTCTCCACGTGTTCCTTTTCCTTATCTGTGCAATGCCATCACTATTTGGAAAATATAGTGGTGTAGTTTCACTTTGTCTCACTGTTTTGAATTCCGCATTTTTTTTTTGGTCTGTTTGCAATAGACAGCGAAACAATTTTATGTACTTGTTATTATTATTGAACACAGGGGAAAGCTTTTGACGTAAAAAAATCCTTTTGTCGAAAGGTGTATGCCACTTTTATTTATCGATTTACTTTTCATCATTATCACGACCGTGTATGGCAGCAAAGTTGCTTTGCAGTTAAACACCTGGCCAGCTCCCTCCACATATCTCAGTTGTGTGCTAATATCTATGTGAAGGATCTTCCAGTTAACTCAGTGATTTTGTCATACCATTTTCTTCTTCCCGTCCCTTCTTCTTTTGCCTAAAACGGTACCTTGTGGGATGGCAGTGGAAAGATTGTTGGCTCTTATGACGTGTCCATACCATTTTAACTTTCTCTTCTTTACGGTAATTATGAGGTTTTCCAATGCGTCTTTTTCTTATCTGATTTATCTTTAACAGTGACAATTACCGCTGTGTCCCTGTAATGTCGTTTGTTGTCCGTTCCTGCTATATCAAAATATGTTATATCACAATCACTACATAACATCAGCACTTGATTAACCAACGCCTATGTTCACTACGATGTACATCCGTGGTGTAATTTTGGAGCCTTTAAATCCACTGTCAGATGCTTTACACATTTTTATATCATGGTGGGTTTATATTACTGCTTGTTTGATAATTTTATGCAAAATAACACATTAATCAACACATGTAAGATATCCTATATCAGTCAAAATAATGGTTACCTGAAGATGATCTGAGGGTACTCGACCGAAATACCGTGTCTATAATAAGATCTATAATAATCAAGATGAGAACAATAGTCCGAATAAATCGAATAAGTTAAAGTATATTGGCAATACCACGTCTCAAAAATGAAAAAAAGCAATAACGAACACCTGAAGATGGCCAGAGGATACTTGGTCGAAACGTGTCTATAATAAGATCTATAATAACCAAGATGAGAACAATAGTTCGAATAAATCAAGTCAAAGTGTACTGATAATTCCTCATCTCTAAATTTAAAAACAAAATTATTTGACAATGCTTAATCTAAGAAACTCGAATATTACTATTGATACTACGCACCTGTATTTATATTACGCAGGATGTCAAAATATTAGACAATGGAAATCTTACATCAAATTATTGAATAATGCATATAAAGCATACTCACATAATTGTGTATACATGCATACAATTTTTTGTTTGTGGTGTTTTTATTGGTATAAATTTTCTATTATCGATATGCTATTCATAGGATTAGTACAAATGTTCCCCAACGCCACAAAATCTTGAAATACCAACTTTAGAAAAGTCTCGAGACTAAATTCAAACTAATCTCTTCCTAAATTAAAATTTGTGAAAACCTATTAACCTGAATGCTCCATTTTAGATGAGCACGCGGCGGCTAACGAACCTACACCGGGGGGGGATAACCAAATAAAATCATTGAGAGAAACAGTCAAAGAAAAATATTTCAAAGATTTGTTAAAGAGCAAAAGAAGAAAATCTTAAAAAATAACAGAAAATATCGAAGGTTAGATTCTGATAAGGAGTATCACTAACTTGTCACTTAAAAATGTAACCTTATATCTAAAAGCTATCGATTAACTCTGTTCGTATTCAATAAAAAATGTTGCTTGTGTCGAAGAAAATACAAGTATTCGCGATATTGATACTTACTAAGCTTGTAGGATAAGCATTGAGGATCAGCCACACTACGATAGTAACAGTCTACCAGACTTGCTAACCAGTACTCCACAACAAGGTGTCTCAGACATTCACGACGACAGAAACATGTCACGACTGGTCACTAATCAGTTTCTCTTGAATTCTATAGCTAGTAGTAATGGACATATACAGTGGTGTAGTTACATACGGACGGTTTGCTAAATTAATAAATTGACAGATCGCGACATCTATCAGAGAAATGAAATTTAAATTTTTACTATTGCATTATTCCAAAATTTTAACACATCAGCAGATAACTATTAATGTCAACAACTGTGCACAAATAGTTATTAATTTAAAAAAATAGAAATTAAAGTATAATATTACCCATAACTACATGTGCAAGAATGTCGTTTTTGATAAAAGTTAAAAAATAAAAAATAACCATAAATATATATTTAAAAAAATGTGTATATTGTCGAAAATTCCTTTTTCCACAATATAGCTATTTGTGCTATCTTAATGCTTATTGCCTAAACAATAATAATACTGAATAATTTTTTTTTAAATATTGAAGTATATTTAATCATATCTCCCTAATAACTGTCGCTTTCTGTGAATAATGAACGGCTTTTCTGAAGAAATGGGCTAAAATTTGAGCAGTGAACCACAAGTATTCGTATGTGTATAATTGACTGAGAGTGTACCTCAACGTCGACTCCGTCTCCATATTGTACTCGTTTCGTGTCGTAAGCTGTGAACTTAGCTTTCAAATTTTTTTTTTAAATAATATTTGTCATTAAAATTTTATCTCAGTCCACAACTATGGATCGACAAAAGTGAGTGAGAAAATCAATTACTGTAGAAACTAAGAAGGGATGGTTTCTGAACATAAAAGTGGAACAAGGTATTTTGCACTATTGTTCATCCAATACAAGGTACAAGAGCATTCAAATTTAAGGGTTACTGGGTGAAGTTACTGTATGGGCGTAAAAGGAAGATGTAAAAAGTGCGTATTATGTGGATATATAGAGTAGATAATGGTTGACCCTAGACTTGAAGAGGTTAAGATTGTAGTTTGTCGGGAAAGCATGCTCTCGGTGACAATTCTGGGGAAGTAACTGGCCGAGTGGAACTTCCTCCTTACGGAAAGGAATGAGTGGCATGGCGGGTCGTACCAGTGAAGGTTTATGCTGGTGGAATGTAGCTCGTCTGAACATTTGCCATAAAAAGAGTAGCATCGTTTCGTCTATGGGAAAAGGGATGCAGAGTGGAAAATAATTCATCACCTATAAGACTGCGTAATCACTTTTGAACTGATATGGTGCCAATACATTTTTGGTCTGACCTGACTCTTATCAAACTCAGGTTGGAGTATGGAATGGTAAAATCAAGAATCTGCATCATACCAAAAAAACAAGGACGATTCAAAAAATGTTCAGGTGGCTAACTTAGTGAATCACGTAGCATTTTTAATGAAAAGATAGAAAATTTATTTTTGTATGGATTAAAGAAAAAGGAAAATACCGTTGATAGTATAAGCGAACCGATCATTTATTCAAAGGACAAACAATTTTTTGATAACCTTCGAGTTAAGCCTCCCAGTGGAAGTGATACTAAAGTGCCGGAATATTTTGCTTCAAAGGAGCTGTTTACCAGAATCCGGAAAAGAAACGGATTATACTGTTGTGAGTCATGGTGTGGCCACTAATACCGATCATAAAGCAACTCGTGGGTACTACGATATGTTTTGAAGCTTGTCTTCTTCTCTATAATAAATGCGAATGTCAGTGTGTCACTGTGTCACACTTTTTTCAACTTTACTCCTAGAGGCCGTAGCTCAACATATCATATCATTCTGGTATCAGGCCGACTCCGTGAGCAAATTAAAAACATTCCGGGCCGGATCCGGACCCGCAATCCTGAAATTTTGGATTCCCAAATTTTCATTACTGCGATTATTTTCGGCGATTTTTACGTGATTTTTTACGACGAATTTTTTTGTCCTATAACAAGTTTTATAACTGGGAAATAAATTTGAAGATAATCGAAATTAATTGCGAAATCCAGCAAAAGTCATCCATGAAATAAAAATAATTGTTTGTTCGGAAAGTAAGGACCTACGTACATCAAATTGTCTTTAAATTAAGTGGTGACAGAAGAATTATCGTTGAACTTTTAAAAGGTAAGCTTAAATATTAATGCAGTACTTAAATGCAGCGATCAATTTCGAGTTCTTCTGTAGTTTATTGTTGCTTATCGCATTTACTATTCCTTATCAATTGTGATGAAGGCCCAATCAAGAGCCGTCCGAAGGAGCTAGCTTAAATGCCCTCCGATAGGGCAGCTTTTAAGCTAGTTATATGTATAATTATCTATTTACTATTTAATGTTTTTATTTCCCATTTTTATATACTTTTATGTGGATTTTGGATGGGGCTTGTAACAGATTATAAAATAACCCGATATATTTCAATAACTCACAAAATGAACAATTTGGTTAGCATCTGTCTATATTTCTGAGATGAGGTATTATGTACACTATTTACATTATTCGGACTATTGTCCTCATCCTTGTTGCCATATTTATCACAACGTTTCGGCCGTTGTACGTTCCAGCCTTCTGTTGGTAGTTGGAATGTCGAACTGAACCCTTTATTTCGCTCCCTGGGGTGGACTGATCTAGTTCCAAGTGCCATGTCTAATGAATGTCAGTTATCAGTTATCTCCTGTTAATTCACCTCTTCAAGTTCTTCACTGCCTTAGCCAGGTATTGAACTCACACTGTCACTGGATCTAACCAACGCCTTTATCCACTGTATCACTGAATTTGGTTAGCGAATGGAGCTTTGAAACGGATTATACTTGCATATAGGGACCATACTATATTTTCTTACACAAGAACAATAGCATGAATTTTGTATATAGGATTTAAAAAAATTGACATGAGCAATGGTGAACTGGACAGGGTGTCAGTTTGCCCGATGGCGAGTGGGCCCCTGATAGTGTTGACCCCCAACTATATCAAACAACCGTTTTAGTAATAAAAAGGAATAAGAACTTTATAAAGCCATCGGTAAACTAGCAGTTACTTAAATTCAATGTGTTGGGACATTTTCAAAGCTAAAGACTATAAAGACATGGTTAAGAAATTCGCTGTCTGCGGAGAATTTAGAATCATACGTTACAATCCATTAAAAAGGGAATTGTTAGATGAATTGGATGCAAAAGCAATTATTGGTAGATTCGCGCAATCATCTATTGCTCTTAATATAGTGGACATAATGTGCTATATTGTGCTTTTGAACCATCTGTTAATGTTTAAATTGTGCAGTAAATTATTTAAAGATAGCAACCGATTACTTAAAATGAAATATAATAAATAAAAATTTAAATTATAGCATTCTGTATTTGCATCTGATGTCTGCTGCCAATAACAGAACATTTACACTGTAAATACTAAGAAATACACATTTTTTTTAACACAAATTTTAATTGTACACTTTTTCCATATGTATTTTTGAAAATTTTATTTATTCGTTATGAAAGTTAAATGATACCATTGTAATTGTGGGTTACCACATTTGTCTCCTGACAAGCAATATTTTTAAACCCAGTCATCCACCGGACATGAAATAAGTTTGATGAAAAGAGTAATAAAATCTGACCGATCAGATGATTGGGATGGAATTTCCGCTTCTTTTTTCTGACCAATGGCCTAAACGTAAAAGTATCAGATCATATACTTGTTACTACGTGTATTGTGTGTAATATACATTGTCCACTTGTACCAATGAACTGTTCAACGGAACGGATGATAAGACTTGTTTATTTTTTCGAGAAATCCTTAATTCAGTTATCTTCCCTATATAACCGGGTTTGTCCATAGGTCTTAAATTGTTAGTTTTATCAGCAGCAGTATCAGCTGTAGGTGTTAAGAAAAAAAGATTAGTTGGGATGGGGGGTGCGGATAGGAAATTCAGAGCATAAACCTGAGATACGGTAGGCCACGTCATGAGGATAAACTTTTTTTTTTGCTTTCCGCTCGTACAATGATACTCACATACAGATAACGTCATCCGCTTGGAAAACCTATACTTACAAATACAGAGTTCAAAATACACTGGAGTACTAAAATGTTCACTGCCCCACCAAGAAGAGATTAAAAAATCATTTGTTTAGATTTCGGAAAATCAGTAGGGCTTAGAACTTTCCATTACCCCCTCGTAACTAGCAAAGACACGAATAGCAAAGACGGTATATGAATAAACACTTTGATTATTATTTTTTGTTTTTAGAGATACATGGGTTTTATGCAGACAGACACACACGTGCGTCCTTACCTAATGGAATCCTCAAATTAAACAACTACGTACATGAATAAATACGCCGACAAGACTAACATGCAACCACACCTATACAGGTAGATCGTAGATATATACACTGACACAAACATAGATACAAAGAACAAAGATGATGGAAAGTTTTCGTATTCATGTAAATATATCCTAGATAGCTTTACACATGCATCCATTGGCACACGGTAATAGAATTAAAAAGTTTTCATCATGTGAGTAACAAAATCGAGACAAACAGTACTAATAAAAAAAAGATACATCGCAGACTTTCGCGAATGTACAGAAGCTGCTCCTACTCACCTACTTTCTCTTTCCTGCTCTAACACATAATATATATATATATATATATATATATATATATATATCAAAGAAAAAAATCAAAAACGTTGGTAGAATCAACTGAGGACTTGCCAAAAGACCTAATACCCTAATCAAGAGAAAATCTCGAACAAGGACAGAAAAAAGGAAAAAAGAAAAATACCTAAAGGTTAACACCTAGCTACTCAGTAAAATAAATTGCTCGACGTCCAGATTACTTTGAGTAAAAAACGCTTCACAACGTTACTCCCATCAAAAGATGGCACGGGTCGTAACCCGAGTCGTATCTATCTATCTATCTATCTATCTATCTATCTATCTATCTATCTATCTATCTATCTATCTATCTCTCTCTCTCTCTCTCTCTATATATATATATATATATATGCATGAAGAAATGAAATAAAGTGGAAATGTTTTTTTCACATGACAACGTGTTTCGCTTCCGTGTGTCGCAATCTTAAGAACAACATAAGATATGCATAGTACACAGTGTTGATGGCAGACACGGAAAGAAAAAAACTACAAAAACTCCTTCAGAAGGTAGTGGAGGAAAGCGAGAAGAAAAGATTAAACATCAACTGCAAAAAGACAGAATGCATGGTAGTCAGCAAAAGGATGAGCCCAAAATACAAATTACAAATCGGAGATACCAAAATCAAACAAGTAAAAAAGAATTAAATATCTGGGAAGTGCTTTAACAGAAGATGGAAAGTGCGATCCTAAAATCCGAAAACGCATTGTGATAGCCAAAAATGCTTTACAAAAGCTAAGTACTAAAAAGCAAAAAGTACTAAGAAACAGGAAAACCTCGTTAGATACAAAGAAAAGTGTACTGAACTGTTATGTGATATCTGTACTCTTATGTGGCAGTGAATGCTGGACAATCTTCTCAAAGATAAAGAAGAGACTCATGGTTCTATAGAAGGATTCTGAGGATACTATGGGCCGTTAATGTCTTTGCTAAGTTGTCATTTTCCGGGATTAAAATACAAAATTATGTGTTTTTAATATTAAAGTCGTTTATGTCTGTTGGATTTGAAATTAGCCCACTCCGAGTAGCCCACTCTGATATCAGTTTTCGACGATAAACCTAAGACCAGGTTCATATGTAATATCACCGATCATGGCAAAACGATAGCAGCACAATTCAGTATACGAGCTAATAGAGAAAATAACAAAATTCACTTACCACCGTGTTTTCACTTTTCTCTATCTTTCTTACTTTACAGTGAAATTCATACCCACAAATTACTATAGATAGATGATAACAGATAAAAAATGTCAGTGTTGAACATGATTGAATGAAGAAAAAGAACATAATCTAGATATGTAACTTTAAGTATACGTATGGTGACAAATCAGAAGACAAAAAAAATGAAGAAAAAAGTAAAGAGGATGCGATTGTTATAGAATTTTCCACCTTCCGATGCGGTCGGATGAGTACGGGGTTCGGATGAAATGTGTTTCTTGTTTGACTAAAGAAGATACTTCATCCCTTGTTCGACTTTTCATTCCCTTTTCATTGTATTTCTGAACAAATGGAAATTTTTCAACCACAACAATAGAAGTTCGCGCTGTCATTTTTCAACGTCCATACATTGGTGAACTGAGAAGAACACCGACTTTGAGAGAAAACGTATTTTATTACATTGGTTGCTGTATACTGCCAAAGTATATTCGTAAATTACATGACTTCATAAACGAATTTCAAATAATAAATCATACAGCAAAATAGGTTCATTGACTTATTTTTATGATAGCTTTCAAGAAAAGTAACGTCTATTAATCTACACTTTCTGTTTCTCTCTATCTGTTTGTTTCTCTCTCCCTCCCTAACTCTCTCTCTCTCTATATATATATATCTTTCACTCTCTTTTTCTATATATATATCTTTCTATCTTTCTCTCTCTCTCTCTCTCTCTCTCTCTCTATATATATATATATATATATATATATGTTTATATGAGGATGAGAGAGAAAGAGTGAGAGAGACACTCGCTCTCTTTCTCTCTCTCTCTCTCTCTATATATATATATATATATACAGAGAGAGAGAGAGAGAGAGAGAGAGAGAGAGAAAGAGAGCGAGTGTCTCTCTCACTCTTTCTCTCTCATCTTCATATACACATATATATATAGAGAGAGAGGTGGGGATATTGTACATTGAGTGCTAGTGGTAATGAAATAGTGGCTCGATGTAAATAACAGATCTATAATTTATATTAATAATAAATATACATTTTTCTCACCGGTAGCACAACTCAATCGTTAGATGCTGATTAAAAACCGACCATTGCATAAATTAAATATTGATATTTATATCATACTGTAATGATAGTGCCCCAATCCATTTTATTTACTGAGGGGTTAATATATATATATATATATATATATATATATATATATATATATATATATATATATATATATATATTATATAAACAGATAAATGATATAAAAAATTATACAGGGTGTGATGGATAAATTGTCCTCCAAATTACGCAAAAATGAAAATCAAGATTGACATCTCATTTTAACAAGTATATTTACCAAAATTACACAAAAATATCTTGAAATACTAAAGAGTAAATTTATTCAATAAAATCGCCACTAGACTCAACCACGGCCTCCAGACGACTTCGGGATCTTCCGCAACTCTTCTTGGTGGTCTCTTTCTTTAAGTTGGTGAATTCCGTCATAATCCTTGCCTTCATCTTTATTGGTCTCTCGTTCAACTACGTCCCACACATAATAATCAAAGGAGTTGCAGTCTGGGGAGTTAGGCCGCCAGATGTAAGAGAGGATGTGGTCGCAGAAAGATGTGGTTCTCCTGCTTGTGTGGCATGCTGCTGGGTCCTATCAGAGATAGGGTCGTCCAACAGCTACCCTCTTGACTCAGGGCAGCACTACCTCCTTAAGGCACTTGATATAAACCTCTGTGTTGAGTTTGAGGCCCTGTGAGAACATGAATGGAGGCATAACGTCGCCTTCACTAGTGATCACTCCAAACACCTTCGTAATTACCATTAGACTCATCCAACTCTATCCTAATTCTCTGCCCTGTCCTCAGATTGACACCTGAACACTCTGAAATGTTTTTATTAGAGATTCCGTCTCGAACGCCAAGTAGTATAGCATACTGTTTCCAAATTTCTGGCTGGTTGAATTGTGAAAAAAGGCGCATGCATGAAATTAAAAATATAAAATGGCGACAATTTACCTCTATATAGACATATACAAATACACATATATACACACTTACATGCCTCTAAATACAAAAATATAATTATAATTCAAATACAAATATATATATATATATATATATATATATATATATATATATATATATATATATATATATATATATATATATGAGGGTGAAAGAGAGAGAGAGATTGAGCCTCTGGAAAAGTTCACTTTAGGGGTAACTGCTTTTGTCTGATACTTAGCAGCCAAAAGCTGTTACCTCCAAAGTCAAGTACAAGGTAATTATGAGATATCCGTTTGGTCAAATGTTCAGTCACCCACTTTATTCTCTGTCAACCATCGTGACATAAAAGTAACAAGTCATTTTTCAAGATATTTAGCGATATAAAAGAACGCAAGAAAAATAGATTCATGTCTTTCCCAAGGACATTAGCGCAAAGTGAACATATGCATTCTTAGTCGGAATCTGAAGGGAATTCGTCGATTCCGTTTTCCATGCTGGTAGCCGTTACAATAGATAGATAGATAGATAGATAGATAGATAGATAGATAGATAGATAGATAGATAGATTGTAGACATAGAAATGAACACTGCATGATGACTAGTGTTGATAAAATGTCTGTTGTCCACACTGTTTATACCTACACATGCTCTATCCTCGATAATGAGCACTCTTTCTCCGTAAATCAAATTTTAAACACTCTAAGTAGTTATATATAAGCTCAAGTATACTAAAAAATCAAATGTACTCTTGAGAAAAGATACATCTCTATTTCTATTTTATGCTAAATTTAGGGTAAAATGTTTCTTCAGTTTTTGTTGTGGTGTAATGCGTATCGTCTCGGAATGAGAAAACGGAGATCTAAGATCAAATTCCAGTTGGGTTCGTTACATTCACTTACGCACAAATACCATTGGGAAAGGTGTGAAGCCATCCTGACCAGTTATGAGTTGAATAGTCTATCGCAGAAATAAACGGGAACATACTGCGGGAAAATCTGCCGACTCAGTTATGAATCAAAAGAGACATGATTGCGCACGCGTGTATCACGTACGGCACTTAATTGACTCACTGAGTGAATAGGATCAAAATCTTTGTCATGCTGACAAGCGTTATCAATAACAGGTTGGCATGTGCATGAAAACATGCCAATGAACCATAATTAGTGTCCAACTGTACGAGGTCTGTTTGAAAGTAACGGATCTGGGTGTGCTGTGTGAGGCTAAAGAGGGCTAAGCAGATTGTGTTATCATGTAACATGATATCTTTGGGGTATATAACTATAATCTTAGCACTTGTTTCGCTGTGTGCGCAATAAGAGACGAAAGTTGCGGTAGGACAAATAGTGGTTGCTCCACCATGACAACGCACCTGCTCACAACACCCTGAACACCCGGCAGTTCCTGACCTAGAAGAACATCGCCATACTGTTGAATTCTTGGTCTCAGATTATCTTACCCTTTACCGAAAAGACTCCAGCATTCACATAAATGGCCTTGGTGTTTACATCTAGAATAATCTTTCGATGGCTCTAGAGGCCCCAGACTACTCTTTCATGTGCTTCCGTCTTTCGTGACTAAACTGTTAGCTACCTCTTTTTTCTTTATTGATCCCCCTCTTCCCAGGACTACAGTATATTGCAGATATATATATTAGATATAATACCTGACAGTATAGAAAAGGTACTTTCTCTCCATCCATCTGCGAACATCTTTGTCCCCAGTTACTTTAATGCTCACTACGACACGTGGCTTAAATATTCTAAAGGTATTGATTCTACCGGTATTCAGAATTAAATTTTTCGATTACCCAATCCCTTACTCAAATCGTGGACTTCTCTTCGTTTTTCCCTAGCAAAACCGAGCAACAGACGTCTCTACTTGAATTATTTCTTACCATTCTCTCCTCGCTTCTTGGTAACTCGGACCACTCTGTGGTAGATATTGATATTTCGTTCCAGTCATCTATTAAACGGGAACCCCGCTGATTAGGACTCAATCTGTGATTTTCTTCGTGCCACCCCTTGGACTGACATATTTAACCTCTCAATTGAAAATTGTGCCACTGTGGTTTCTTCTTGGGTCAAAACCAGCAGGGACGCTTTCATCACTTCTTGGAAATACCAGGTGAAACCTCAATCCTTTCCATGGTTCACCCCAGCATGCTCGGCCGCGATAGCACACAGGAACCACTATTTTCGGCTATACCAGCGTGACGGCTCTCGTCGCAACAGGCGTCTATTCGTTGCCAATAAATGTAAGCGATTCCTCGAAGGAGCAAAGTCCCTGTTTGACGAGAGAATGTGGTATCGCATAGCCTCTAATAATTTTGACTCTCGTGATTACTAGCGGTTCTGTAATTGAGTATAAAATAATTGTAAGGTCTCTATTCCCACCCTCTTCAACCAATATGAGGTGATATCATTTTTACCCTTGGCCTATAGACATATACATTGCCATCGACAATGAAAGTGATCTTCAGCGATTACTCTGAAAATGAAGATTTGAGCTAAAGGTCTTCTCAACCAACAAATACCCCACTGGAGACCAGAAACTGAGCTGGCATTCTCTCGTGTAGGTTTGTTCTTTATTGGGTGCTCTATAAATATGATCTTGTACGAAAGTAAGATCTGTCTAACCAGGGCCGGTGCAAGGGTTTTGTGGGCCCCCACCGAATCTATGATACGCCCAATCTAATACATCTCAATTTTCATAAGGTAGTCTTCATATAAATTACAAATTTTATTGTAACCTAATTATGTACAATAATGGATCACATGCAATATAGGTGAACAATTCAAATAGAAAAAATGAAAATAAATACAACGTATATAAATACAAATTAAAGACATGTCATAATAGATCTTTCCATCTTAAATCTACAATGTATTGCGACAATTTTTAGCATCAACTTGAGATTTTTCTTGTTAAAAAGTTCAAGAATTTTAACACATTCAACATTATTGATAAAAATATACTGAATTTTATATAGTGTTTTTTTTTTAAACTTAGCATGAGCAAAAAAATTCACGGATTTGGACAAAAAAAAACAGAATGACGTCAAAATCTGCGAAGAATTTTCATCCTTTAATAGTCAGTTCTATTTAATTTAATTTGTAACGTATATAAAAGTAGATAGAAAAAGCAAATGTTGAAAAGACAGTGAGGTTCACAAAACACTGACGGGGCTCCCAATCAGGCTTGGGTCCTCCGCGGTCGGGGGATTCGGGAGTAATACGTACCGCCCCTGTGTTTAACAGTTATCTACAAGCTCACTCTCTCTCTTTTACACACACGCACACACACAATTACGCAAACATATACATATAAAATAAATAAATAATACGAATTTAAAGTGTTATTAATGACAATTTGGTGACAAGTTTCCAGTATTTGTCTGATGTCTACGCTGACTTTAAATAACATAAAACTTGGCTTTTCGCCTTCTTGAACGGAAAATACTTCAATGTTGACCGAGTAGAAGTGATTTGATATCAACAGGGCGTGCCAAATAGGGATTCTATTTTGATACTTGCTTCAAGCGATACCACATCTACGTTGTATCATGTCCGAGTAGAGCTAATGAATCATTAACATATATAAATATATAAACAATCCCAAAAAGAGAGAGTAAAACCTTCTCGAATTTCTGAACACACACACTCATTTAAACCCAGTTTGTCGATAGTATCAGTGGCTAACTACCAGCAAATAAATTGATATTATGTCTTATTGCGCGGTAGTTGTTAACTATCATGCTATGCAGATCATTGTTGCTCTAGTAAATTCAATCCTCACTTGTTGGGTGTCTTATAATAAAAAAATACAAATACAAATCAGCTAGGCTCACGACTGGGCCTAAAACAACAAAATCTTTTGTCATTTTGACCTTTCAGTAGCTGATACTAACAGGGACAGCATTATACCGTTAGCCTAGCAACAAGCTTGCGGAGTAGTGCTTTTAGAGCACCTCGAGGCTGTGCAATGGTTAGCAAGCTTTGTCTCGCTAGAACAAATACGACCGAGTAGTGAATTCCATTCTCACTGGGTGCCCCCTACTTTCGACCTTGGGCTACATCTAAGCTACGCTTGGGAAATCGCTAACAGGGGCAGCATATTCCTGTTGTAGTAGAGGTTTTTACTCCTCTAGATGGTGGATTGCCAAGGCTAAAGAGTCCCCTCTATCCCGGTTTGTGAACGAAGTTTTCTTTCTCCTATACTGACTTCTGTCTATAGTTAACAAATTCAACCTATTCAGAGTTTTTTCTTCTAGACTTGCTACAATTCAAGCTAAGAGATATTCCCCGATATTTAACCCATAGATGAAGGAAGATAGATTCATACTTTTTCAAAAGGCATCAGTGAGGATTAAACGAAACAAACGACTCAATTGTCTCCCGTTACCGTTTCAATGGTTTTGAATTTAGGAGTAATGCTTTTCCGAGACTTGCTGCTAACCAAGAATAGACAACCCATTCAAACTTGCTATTTAACACATAGCTGTAGGAAAATGGTATGAATTAATGCTTTTTCTCAAGGGCATGAGTGTGAAATTGAACGCAACAGACTAAGCTGGAATTTAAACTCGACTCGTCGATTCTGTTTTCCGCACAGATAACCGTTACGCTACACGCACATTACCTACAATAAGAAATATTTTAATAAATCAATTAGTACAATACAAAACCACTGTTAGAAAATTAGCCTTTAGAGTATTTGATTTTCCCGAGGTGCTCTTCTTTTTGTGTCTCTGTGCAATAATAACCCAGTATTATTCGTCACATAATCAGGACATCGGCGACTAAACCGGTTCTCTCAGCAGGCTTTTCTCGTGAGTAGGATGGCTAAAAGAATTAAAAACAAGCAAGGTCAAAGGGCGGATGAACCTCATTATGCTAGATTGCCGGTGACCGTACGTTAACAGTCATCTGCTATAATTGGGCTATTTAATCACGAGTTTTCTATGGGGTGCCCAGTAAGGATCGAACTCACTACTCTGTAGTAATGATCAACCAGACTAACCTCGTTAGTAACCCAAGACCAAGGTACATTTTTTGGTGAGATTTGTTACAAAAAGTTATCTTCTTCTTAGGCATCCATCAAACTCGGGTGACTATGGAGTTGTGTTCTTGATTATTAGCCCCAGCAAATCACGTGCCGCATTGTACACAACACAACATAAAATGCCCTAAGCTGATAACTCTACTAAACATACAAAAAAACTCTTCTTCAACATAAGTCTTTTAATATCTTCAATCGTACGAGATTGCAAATGAAAACTTCCATTAACTTCATTTTATATCTTCTTATCATACAAAATCTGTCAGGATATCCTTAAGTTACCTTGTATACGCATTAGGTCACACTGAAGAGCGATTTTAATCGACTATATTCGTCGTACTACGCCTACACCATCACGCAATGTAATGAATTACCACCACCACCCGAAAAAAAAACGGATGCTTTAAAAAGGAATGGATATTTTTCCTTTTTAAAATTAACGGAAATGAATCAACGCATGTTGAGAGTAGAGAATTCTAGCTGTCTGGAAACATAAAATGGTTCTTTAAATAAAACTATCGACCTAAAATTTTACCTGCACAGATTTTTTTAAAAAATTGCTTCAGCTTTTATTTAAGAGTGTTGCCACGGGGCTCGTCTTTGAAATGAAAACTGCTTCCAGACTACTATGTATTCACGTGGCCAGTTCGGGTGTTTTAGAAATTCGCCGCAGTAGGTGCGCGCATTTTCCTTTGATTCAGGTGGGAGGTGGGCTTCGAAGCAAGGAAAACGACATGACTAATTCTGAAGGTGGAAGTCAGCGGAAGATATAAAACAGATTGCTTATTATTTATATTCCTACCTGTCGGTTTCTACACACACACACACGCGCGCGCGCGCGCGTGCGCGAACACAGTTTTTTTGCATATCTTCTGATATTGTCTGAATATCGCAGACACGCTTGTACTTATGTGCGTCGTTCATTTTTCGTAGGAAACTTCACGGACTTTTTGAAAACGAGACGAAATATGTCGATAAAACTACCCCAAACTTGTAGCATGTTGATTTTCTTGTAATAATTTTGTTCTCATTCAAAGAAAGATTGGAGAAAATTCTAATATAAAATTATTTATTTACATTATTTATATTCGAACTATTGTTCTCATCTTTGTTGTTACTATCACGGCGTTTCAGTCATTATGCTCTGCGGCCTTCTTCAAGTGCTTGTCGATCCGAATAATCTTCAGACAATTTAGAACTGAATGCTTTAGTTAAGTGTATGGGAGCAGATTGTTTTCGATCCGCTGTCTATGTCTAGGAACAATTGTCATTTCAATTTCTGTGTTAAGTAGTGCAGAGTTAGACTCATTGGAAATACGGTGAGCAATAACTTAGTAGTACTAAATATGAATAAGACGAGATATCCCAAGATATAAATCCTCATACATATATTTAAGGAAAATCTATGATAAAGTGGAAATAATATTTTAGGACTTCATCAAGCTAAAGTGATGTTTATATTGATGTGCATGAAGGAAAGTGGACGCTGACATTTTAATTTTAAATTTTATTATTTTTGGAACAATCAGTTTATCACATGTTAAAAATTCAGGCAACCTTGTTGAAAAACTAAGGTGAAAAATATGACTGATAAACTTATGGTTAGTTTAGATGTTAAATCTCTTTATACCAACGTTCCTGTTAACAAATGCTTAAATCTTTTAAAAAGGCATCTAACACAATTAAAAATAAACCTATCCCTACCAACGAGAAAAAAATAATAAAAATCTTCTGACAAATCACTAATTAATGCTATTTCACCTTTAACAATATTTTTATAAAGAAAAAATTGGATTACTAATGGGTTCACCTCTAAGTGGGGTTTTGGGGTGTACCTTGTTAAAATTTCTTGAATCTGGTCCTTTCCAAAATATTTTACCTGAATATTGAGTGAGTGAGAGAGAGGAGGAGAGGGAAGGAGAGAGAGGGAGGGATGAAGAGAGAGAGTGGAAGGAGATAAAAGAAGCAGAATCAGGTAATAATTTACCTTTATTAAGAAATCAGAGACAAGTCTGGACGATAGCTTCGTTCCAGAAAATTTTTAAAAAAATGAAATTCTTATTCTGGAATGCTTAATCGATAGTAACATACGAAAAAAACAAACTGTTTTTAGATTTTTAAAAATTGCGTTGTATCAGCATATTTGTTTTGGCTCGCGTAGTAAGGGATCAATTTACAATGAATTTATACGGCAAACTAGACACCCCTATAAATTATAAAATTTTTAAAAAATTGTTATTCGTGATCTGAAATTTTATTCATAGTAATATGAACAAAAATGTAAAAAAAAAAACGATTATTATTCCTGGTCGCAGTGCCTATTGTAAAACTCCACCAAAGATTCTTCGAGAAAACTTGTAAGGTGAACAATCACTTTCGCCAACGTATCATCACTAAAAACTCAGCAGAGAACAAATTCTCTTGCCCTATGAAAGTCATTCTACTTATTTGCCAGCATCATAGTATACATTTTCAACGTCGCATATTTTGCATCCCAACGAATAAGAGTAATGGTTGTGCGAAAGGCTTGTCCAGCGCGATACTCATTCATAGTTTTGAAATCCAAAGTCATATTAATAGCAACATTCCATGACTTGTTCAAAAGCCAATCCCTTTTACCAGAAAGTGTTTCAACTCACAGCTTAATGAATATATATATATATATATATATATATATATATATATATATATATATATATATATATATATATATATATGTTTGTGTCTGTGTGTGTGTGTGTAATTTGGCAGCAACTTTTCTTTTAAACATGTTGCGTTGAATGTCAAAGACAACATAGTCCTGCATATACTCTTTTGAATTTTCTCATATTTTCTAATGAGACTTTTTATTTGAAAATTATATCGAAATAAATGATACGGACAATATATTTATTTCGATATAATTTTCAAATAAAACGTCTCATTAGAAAATATGAGAAAATTCAAAAGAGAATATGCAGGACTATGTTGTCTTTGACATTCAACACAACATATATATATATATATATGTGTGTGTGTGTGTGTGTGTGTGTGTGTAATTTGGCAGCAACTTTTCTTTTAAACATGTTGTATTGAATGTTAAAGACAACATAGTCTTGCATATTTTCTTTTGAATTTTCTCATATTCTCTAATGAGACTTTTTATTTGAAAATGATTTCGAAATAAGTATTGTCCATACGATGACCTAGCGCTTTCGAACATCATTGTTCATCTTCAGGGTCAATATTTTTAGTTAAAAATTTTTTTAACAAACATTTACCAATTATCTTGTAGCGTAATCATATTGCTACTTTTTACAAACTAAATAAACGTTCAAATCCTTTTAATTTCAAAAGACGCGATGATGTTATCACGTGCATGGCGAAGATTTTTATCATGTGACAGCGTGAAAAAGATTTTTATTATACAAGCCAAAAGATTGAAGAATACGTTATAAAATTTAAATATATTATAAACATTGTAATATGTTACCAGAAATATTGTAATCTATACGATTAATAAGAGGTCTTTTGCTTTTAATATGTAATGCTTCTAAGATTTTAAGGCGTCTAATGTCTGTATGTTTATCTATAATTTTAGTATTTTCTATAAGTATTTTACGTATATCAGATTGCATAAGGGAAACAGTATGTGACTTAATATGTTGTTTAATATATATATATATGCACATTTCATTAAAAATGTTCTCGTCGATTTTAGTAATGATACTTTTAAAACTTGTTTATAAAAAAAACAACTAGTAAAGACTCTTGTCATCTTAATTTCTCTAGCGAATGCCCTCTTAGATATAAAATAGGTGTTATTAAGAATTTCCTCACGCGAGCGCACGAGAACACATCCTCTCGCACGCTTTTCTTTAATGAATTAAAAAATATAAAGCAAACGCTGATTAATAACGGATTTCCTAATCAATTGTTGGATTTCTACATTAGGCGTTTCTTGTCCAAGGTAACTAACAGCAACAGCGAAATAGAAACATAAACAATAATATTAATATTTTTTATAAAAATCAGATGAACGAAAATTATAAACAGGATGAATGCAGAATTAAGAACATTATAAAAAAATGCATAACACCAGTTGACAATAACAAAAAAATTAGATTAATTATTTATTATAAAAAATTTAAAACCTCTAACCTTATAGTCAAAAATAACAATTCACCTCCTAGAACAAACTTAAATAGAGCAAATATTATTTACGAATTCAAATGTCCATTAAGGAATTGTATTCCCCAACAATTGACTTTCGTAAATAATTATATAGGCCACACTACAAATTGTTTAACACGCAGACTAACTCTACACATTTCTGACAATAGCTCAATTAGATCTCATTTAAATATTCATGGAGACCTACCGGACACTATTCGGAACATACTTGTCGACAACACTAATATTCAAATTTTAATTTAATTTAAATCAAAGTGAAAAAGATTTTCAGTGCGGTAAAAACAGCTTCATCTGACACCTTTCATATGTACTTGATGCAATACTTGAATACTTGAATTGTCGCAACAAATATGTATTGTCACTACTCACTGATTGGTGATTTCTTGCTCAACGTGACGTTCATATTGTCTCATTTTGGTCTTGACGATGTGACGTCCTTCTGGCTTTCTCCTTCTATATTTTGGATAGGAGCCATTTCCTTGTACAAATTAAAATTTAATTTAAGTCAAAAGGAAAAAATTCAGTAGGGGGATTCTAGCCCTCACTCCTGGAGACCCCCTCCTTGATCAAAATGAAATATTCTTATCCAAATATCCTGGATAATGTAGTTTCAGAATATGTATAGTTATGGAGGACTATCTCCAAAACCTTAGGAGGAGTTCGATAACAAACAATCAGACAGACAGAGGCTACAACTTTATATATATATATATATATATATATATATATATATATATATATATATATATATATATATATAGTACATTTTTTGTGACCTTCCGAATTCTAAACTGGTTTGGCATGAAACTAGCAACGCTACTCTGTAAAACCTACTTACTAGAGAAACCACAGCCGCAACGCATAGCGTGGTCAAGCTGTAACCCTTAGTCCACAGCAGAGTCTACATGGTTTACATACCTACATGCATGATGGCTGTCGACGAGTTAAACTGGTATGACTATTTCTGACAAGTTAAATATAAGGTTACGGTTTCTCCTAGGCTGGTTGCCAACCACAGCAAGAAAGCGCAGTCCATCATGCAATTTCAAATTTTCCAATTTCTCATTTCAAGCTGCAATACATTACACCACGTGCACATCCGCACATACATACATACATACATACATACATACTTACATTTGGGCAGCAAATCTTCGTTGAAATTAAATGTTTTATTAAATGAAACAAAAATTGAATGCCCCTTGAGCATTTTGTTGAGTTTTCTCCTGATGTCGAAGAAGGCGTTTGATGTCGGGTGGAAATTTATAAACGAATTTATCAAAACTGTATGTAATGTTTCGAGTACTTTTGACTATTGTTGGTCATTTTCAAGGAAATATGGCAAAATTCGAAGGATAAACAGTTGAGCGTTTAAGCTGTTAACGGTTCGGAGTTTGAAATGACCGTGGTTCTCGTATTATAGCAGATGAATATGTTATAGCATCACGTGACTAAAATGATCTAACGTTTCAAAGACATGCTCACCGAGATTAGAAAAAATATTAATGCTGAGTTGATGTTGTTTGATTTTAAGTGCTTACAAACTTTTTAATTGTTTTTTACAATTGTATTGGCACAGTGCTGTTGTATAATCTGGCGGTTATTAGAAGGACCAATGTGGATTTGTGTGTCATATTCACAACATTGATGAGCAAATAAAATTAATTTACCAATGACTAATCAAAGAGGCATACATAAAAAAATATTAATCTATCTCTCCAAGCAAAGTGCCATATGTAGATATTTAACCCAAATTCATTTTTCTAAGAGCGCCATTGATTTTAGGCAGAAGTTTCGGGAGGCAAAACTTTGATCTGTGACAGAAGTGTTAATTCATACATAAATAATCACGCTATATTCAACGGTTACTATGCTAGTACAGGGTACGATGGATAAGTTGTCGCCATTTTATATTTTTAATTTCGTTCATGCGCGTCGTTTGCTTTTTATTTTGTCAGGATAGTAGGGTCAGTTGGGCACCGTCTGTGAGAAAAGAGTACCATGACGCAATTCACTTCAATTAAAATTTGGAAACGGCTTGCTGTACTACTTGGCATTCGCACCGGAAGATCCAATATGAACATTTCAGACTGTTTGGGTGTCAATCTGAGGACAGTGCAGATGATTCGGAAAGAGTTGGATGAGTTCAATGGTGATTACGAAGGTACTGCAGTTCGATTGTTCTGATAAGAAAAGAACTCCCAATTTTGTTGGTGAGGACCTCATACTCAACACAGAGGCCTACATAAAATGTCTTGAGGAGGTAGTACTGCGCTGGGTCAAGAGAGTAGCTGCTGGAAGACCCTATGTTTGACAACAGAAATCTGCACCATGCCACACTAGCTAGAGAACCCAGTCATGATTGTCTGATAAATTCTGCGACCACGTCACCCCTTACATCAGGCCACGTAACTCCCCAGACTGCACCCCTTGATTATTATGTGTAGAGTGCAGTTGAGCGATAGACAAACAAAACTCCTTGTAATACTAAAGATGAACTGAAGGCAAGGATTATGGCAGCATTCACCAACTTAAACAAGGAGACTGTCCAGAAGAGTTGCAGGAGATTCCAAAGTCGATTGAAAGCCGTGATTAAAGCCAATGGTGATTTTATTGAATAAATTTACTCTTCAGTATTTCAAGATATTTTGGTGAAATTTTGGTAAATATATCTGTTAGATGAGACGCCAGTGTCATTTATTCATCGCGCCCTGTATATATACGCTGCAGTGCCAATTAATTAGAAACAGCTGGTTAATAATATATACTGGTTCCTCATCTGAATAACGGCGACTACGCGACGCTGCATAGAGTCTACAAGGAGTCTACAGGATTCTTTGCATATATATATATATATATATATATATATATATATATATATATATATATATATATATATATATATATATATATATACAGGCAACCGCAGGGCTATTTACAATAAAGTTATCTGTATTAGCTAAAGTTTCTGGAAATTTAGTGAAAACTACAACATATCCGACACCTGTTCAACTAAATCTAGTAGGCGCAGGTGCCAATGATGTTCCTAGAATCAACTGGATATTACTGAAACCAATTTCGTGTCACCCATGCAAAATGGGCGGGGGTTGCGCAATCTTGTTAGAACAAACCATTACCACCGGGAAAGAAGGAGTACAAATAACAAGATCTGGGATTGTTGCACCCAGTAAGTGAGACCTCGGTTTCTTTAGGTGTCTATGCAAACTCTAACACAACCATTACAAATATATGCCCATGTTGTATAAAACTTTGCTGGCAATATCCGTAACTTCATACACGAACTCGATCGTCTGCACAAAATAGCTAAAAATGTATCTCATCAGATCAGGTAATTCGGCGCTAGTTTTTCCCTGTCGAAAGGCAATATTTCGTTGGTTAAGGTGAAGTGTCGTTACTGATAATCTAGTGCAAATAATGGTACGTATTTCCCACCGACTACATTGGTAAGTGCTTGAGGACAAATAAAATTTATAATTTCGAATATTGATTTTGAACATAAAATAGAATTTTCGCAACACAAACTTTCTCTCTTTAGTCGACCTTGTGCCAAATTAAACTGAACTTAGTAAATATCTAATTGGAGATGAGTGTTAAAGTAACAAATTTGTAGAATTATATTTTTTTAGCAATGCCATCTCTCTTCGGAACATACAATGATGGCTCTGTACAGATTCTTTTTTTTTTTATTAGAATTGCCGTGTTTTTTATTTAATCATTTCTCTCCAAGCAAGACAATAAAGCTTCTAAGACGCAAGGGGTTACTTAATGTTAAAGAATATGATAAAATATACTATTAAGGAGAGAGGACAATAAAAGTACTAGAAATAAGAAGACAGAAGATAACGATTGATACTGCATTTAAAGAGAGTTCCACGAACGAGAAATGCGGTAGAAGTAACTGTTATCATAGAACTTAAGGTTACATCTAGCCATTTCAGTTGTAAAATGATAAGACCTTGCCGACAATCTAGTACTATGCTTAAATTCATAAAGTCTAGGTACCATAGAGGAAAGTTCACAAGAGCAATTATCGTGAAAGTTTTTATAGAACAGGCACAGTGAAAAAAAAAAAGAGAGTGAAGTGGTTTCCCTTTGCCTTTTCCACGGTTTTGAATACAGAGTTTTCCTCCTTTTAGTCTGGTTTTCCCCCAAGGCTAGAAAGCCTAGTCTACTCTGCTATTTAACAATTCGTTTAGGGGTGAAAAAATAGATTTATATTTTTTGCCAAAAGATTTTTGTGCGACAGTGAATACAACAGAGACTATGGCGGAACTTGAACTCGGCCCGCCGATTTAACTTTCTGTGTCGATAGCAGTTACGTTACCTGCACATAATCAGGTTATGCATTTGGTCATCCAATATCGTGTTGTCTGTACTGAGGCAAAACAACGGCTTTCTTTATTTTATGTAAATGTTGTTTTTTAAATTTCATTATTAAAATTTATGAAGGCGATTATTTAAATAAATGTTATATATATATATATATATATATATATATATATATATATATATATATACAGATACATATATATATATATATATATATATATATATATATATATATATATACAGATATATATATATATATATATATATATATATATATATATATATATATATATATATATATATATACAGATATATATATATATATATATATATATATATATATATATATATATATATATATATGGATTTCGAATACCGATTTTCTAGCCAAGCAGACCGATCATTCCCACTTGGAAATTGGTGTAACTATTTTAACACAATGCCCATCGCCTTGTTTTTCACAATTTAAACATGTATCATACTAATGTAAGCTGAGTAAACATCAAGACATCAGTGTTTCGTGGCCTGCTTTGTATCTAATGTTATTTGAATTGAGACTCAAAATATTTTTAACGTAGTGTTTTATCGTTTTTGCGGTTCTACTCTTCCCGTACAGCTTTTGTTTATTGTTTTATATTATTGAGTGATTTCTTTAAATTTTGGTGAATGATAGGATTAATATAAATGGGATAAGAGAACGAATTTATCTGACAGCCCAATATTTCTACTTGTCAATGGTCAGAATTCAGAATGATGATTTTTTTTTAATGCAGCCAACCTTCTTTACTTTCAGCAAGATTGCCATTGACTTAACACAGCCATTATCTAGCTACTAACAACTTTAGATTACTTTCCCCATAACCGGAGAATTGAAGAATGAAATAGTTTAAGTCACAGAGTCGAACAGAGAAAGAATATTAAGAAAGAGAAATATTTTTCACATGTGTTTTGATTGTTAGTTGTTCTCATTTCGCAGCTCATACCTGCGGATATTTCGTCTTTGGTTAATTGTCCTTTTTAATAATGCTCAGTTATTGCTTGTCCTGTTTCTACTGAATCTGAGTCTATACTACCCAGCCCAGGAATTGAACTTGATATTACTATGTCACCAAACCAAAGTTTTAAATTTCTAGGTCATTGTTCCCTCCTCAATTACATCAAGGGACGCTCCGAAATTATGACCTTCTGTTTATTTCCATGGAAACTACAACAGATACAAGAACACAATAGCAGCATTGGATTTTCAGCGAGAAAACTCTATTTTTCTATATCGTCACCACCATCGCCTATTGCGTCTTTTAGGAATTCTTCATTTCGTGAGTTGACATCTCTGTCGAACCGCATAATAAAATCGAAGACAGTATGGGCCAGCATAATAAATATATATTACTTTTGGAACAACCACACACACATATATATATTTTTTTTATTACTTAAGTTCATACTCGTATTTCAGTAGACACTACATTTATTGATTAACAGTGTATTTATTTATTTTCGTCTACCGGCCTGAATATTTGAGAAATCTTATTAGAGAAAAATATGTGATCTCCTGCAGGATTTTTTCTCTAAAAAGATTTCTCGAATATTCAGGATGGTAGATGGAAATAAATAAACATATACGAGTTGCTGTTAGCATCCGATCGTATCTGAGCATCGAGATCGTCATCCTCTCTCCCGATTCTCTTTCTCTCCCCTGGTGGCGGTGGCAGTGGCAGAGATGACTGAGAATCAAAGAGAGTTTGATGAAGCCATTTGCGTGAATTTGATTTAGGTGGACAACTCTGCGCGACGGAGAAACAAACACTTAGCCAGAAGCGCCTCACCGCAGCTCAGTATACGAGTATTCACTAAAAATAACGTTTAAGTAATACAAAAATCTGTCAGATTAATAAATAAAAAATCCCCCTACACTTTCTTTACAAATTGCTTTGTTTGCATTAGGATGCAAAACTGAGCAGATGTGTTTATTTCGAGAGTCAGATAAAAATATGTGTTTAAAGGCACTTTTCAACTTTGCTCGATCATCGATGCACTCTGTAGTCGAGGAGTCAAAGCGCGTCAGATATAGTAACCTTTTTAGCTAGGGAAACACAGGCTCGAATCCTGCCGGAGAGCGCATATTTTTCTCTAATAAGATTTCTCGAATATTCAGGCCTTTTGGCTGAGATGTTCTTATCAGTTTAATCTGATTCTCTTCCTCCACTTTTATCTTTCCTTCTTTCTTTCATTTTCTCACTGAAACCAAGTAATGTCTTTTCCCCTCTTTCCACGCGATCAAAACGCTGGGTAGTTCATTATTTTTTAGGTATTAACAGGGCGTAATGGTCGTGCTAACTAACAAAAGAAGAGACATTCATAATTATAATAGAATTTTTATTAATTTTTATACGTGGATTTTCCTAGTGTGCTTCATTCTGCCTTCATGTTTTAAACAACTGGTTAATAAATTCACAGAATGACGAGTGTGGGAGTAAAAAGTTCCAGACCCGACCAACTTCCCAAAATTTGAGCAAATGATCAAACAACATTTCTTCAGCGCTTCAACCCTTCATTGTTGGAATAATAACTTTTGGTCAATAATTCCCGTACTGCGAAAATAGTAACAGTACCGCCAACAAAGTTCTTTGTCAAACAATAATCCTGACGACAGATACGTTTGTAGAACGGAAGCATCATCACTACTAATTAAAGGTGACTTAGCAGTACCTCACGACACAACTTGACTTTGTTGACCTTTTGTCACGATGTAACAGTGCTTAATTTAGTCAAGTCTTCTGAGGTACGATGTGCGGGTGGTGTAACGGTTAACCGCTTGAAACGATGAGTCGGCGAACCGAGTTCGTTACATACACATTCGGGCAAACGTATGACTCGATCTCTTGTCTCACACCCAAGCTCTGGGTTAAATAGCCTTGCAGACTGATCTCTCTAGCCGTGGTGGGCAACCAGTCTAGGAGAATAACATGTCTGAATTCAAAACCGTATGTAGCTCTAGTATAGCGCATACTAGGCAAAATGACTCTATAATCTTGACTGCGGTCGACCTACGACTGTGTCTATGTATTATTATTGATATGAAATAAAACGACGGACTTCGATAGGAATTGCATTGGTTGTTTAGCTATTTATTATACATGGCTCTCGTATATTTCATACTTATTATAAATGATTCTTTGTACTTTTACAGTTGACGTTGATGTGCCCAGTTGATATCTTCCTTCTAAGAAACCATTAATTTAATGGCATGTACATTTTTGGAATTAAATGACCAGATCACAGTTAATTAAAACCTTAATTAAGTCCAGAAAAAAACGTATTGATTTATTCCACAAACCTATGTTCGTTACTTCCTCGTTGAATAAATGGTGTTAATTTATTTATTTTTTCTGATTATCTTGGGTCATTCTTAAATAAAGCTCTTCTTTATTTCATACTGCATCTCCTTTCAGATCGTTATAAATAGCTGTATTTGCGTTGTAGATTGTGTTTGCAAGAATGTTAGAAGAAAAGTGTGCGGAGACGGAAGAAAATGTTAGGAAAGATAGGATAAAAACAAAAGAAAGAAAGAAAGAAAGAAAGAAAGAAAGTCGATGAAAATGAAGGAAAAAGATGGAGAAAGAGAACAAATGATAAAGTAGAATGGAAAGGCACTAAACAGAAAATAAAGATATGAGATTGAAAAGAAAAGAGATGGTGGAAAGAAGATAAATATTCATAAAAATGTTTAAAATCTAAAACAGAAAGAAAAGACAAAAGAGTAGAAAAAGAAATGCCGAATCAGAAAGTCGTTTTGCTTTAGCTTTTCTTTTTATCTTCATTTTTATTACAGAAAAGTGAAAATAGAAAAATTAAAATGAAAATAAATTCTAAGTGAATAAAAAAGTACTACAGACTGGAAGGTGAAAGCGTGTTGAATGGAAACAATAAATAAGAGGGGAAAAAAGAGAAAAATCAAGAATTCGAGTATGATCAAGAGAAAGCGGATGAATAAGAGTGTTTGAGCGATACAGCCTTAACCAATAAGAGATAAAGCATACGGAATACAAAAGTCAAATTTGTGTATTATTGCGCCGTTAGTTTGCAGCCATGCTGCGTTGTATTTTTGGAGCCTGCCAAATTTATCTGATATGTCAGCCAAGCAGACGCAGTTAGTAAAGATTAGACACCTGAGCAGTGAAGGTATGTTTGGAGATGGATAGGCCACAATTTAGTTCGCTCGAGAAGTCTAGCCTCCTTGGGTTTATCAAACTAGAAGAATGGTAAGCATTAAAAAGACGGTTATTTATTTATCTGAATAGTTTTACTTATATGACGATGTTTATTGATATTCTGAGTATTGGGTGAATAAACATGGAGATATGTATATAGATATATCAATAAGCATGTAGCCTATTGATGAAAAGGGCTATTTTATATAATAAATATTTATTTTTCAACATAATCTCCTTCCTTGTTAATACACTTAACTCGACGCGTCTCTAATAATGTAGAGTGAACAGTGAAATGTTCAGAACAAAATTCTATTACTGTCAGGTTACGAACTTATTGATCCATCCTTGTAATATATGTTTGCTTTCTTTCTCTATCTCTCTATTTCTCTATCTCCATTCCCCCCCTCTCTCTCTCACTTTCATGTTTTGTGGCTGATGCGAATAAACTTCAAAATATTAAAATCAGTCTTATCTAATAAAACAACTTGATACGCGAGAGTTATTCAATGAAAAGTAAACTAACATTAAAATGAGTTGCCATGCCTCTAAATTGATATTGCCAAATTAAAAAAGTGTTGAAGAGTGTTGACACTCGGGCGTTGGTTGAGACCATACTGAGATCATCAGGTTATATATTTGAGTCTTAAGACGAGGCCGGTAGAATAATGATGTGATTTCTGCTGTACTGAACGTAAATAGGCTAGCCAAATCGTATTACAGACGCCTGCTCAATGTACAAAGCACATCTGTGCTTTATACTGCTACTGAGCGGACCGTAGTAACAGTTTCTCGGAAAGAGCGCGTAATCTGGCGTGATCAATTTCTTGAACAAGGCCAGTACGCTCAAACCCTCGATCACAATCACTTGTAACATCTTGTTATGACATCCACTGACGGCTTCCAAACAGTTCCGTCTACCTAATTTCACTCATAAGGATTGGGTCAACCCATGATAGATGTGTTCTCACTAAAGTTGACTTGTAGTCATATTTGCAGTTGGTGAATTGAAAGTTTGTATCGCTGTTTTGTGAGTAATGTCAAAAGCTTCACTGATTAGGATAGTAAATGTTTTCTTACTGGTCAATCCACATTTCTGGCTTATTACTCTGTAATTTTTCTCAAATCTCCATTTGTGACATTCTTAAAACCATTTTCTTGTTCTTATCTTGCCAATATTTTCATTTATTTTACTGTAGCTCTTCAACTTTGTCGTTATTTCCGACAATGTGTACCCATCACAACTTAATATCTCTCTTTTGGCTTACGGCCATATCCCGCTGAAAAACCGGTTCTCGTACGATCATCAAAGTTAAGTCTGGTTCATACCTAGATGTATGACCGCTTGGGAATACTAGGTACTGTAAGTTTGGATGTATAGCTGGTATAATGGATAGCAGCTCGCAATTGGAAACCAGAGAGTTCCAGTCGTGTTTGTTATATCCACTTACGCGCAAATACTCTTGGGAAAGGTTGAAATTCACTTATCCACCCCCCAGCTATTGGTTAATTAGTAGAACATGTGTCAGTAAATCATTATCTTCCCCAAATTATTACAATCTAAAAATATCTTCTGCCTTTAAATAACCTGGAAAATGTTGAAAAGTTGTAAAAAAAACAAATCAAACTTGTTTCTGTTTTAAGTTATCTTTCTGACAGCTCATGACAATCTTTATATACTTGAAATGAATAAATAAATATCAGCAACTATATATATATATATATATATATATATATATATATATATATGTAGTTGCTGATATATATATATATATATATATATATATATATATATATATATATATATATATATATATATATATATATAGTTGCTGATATTTATTTATTCATTTCAAGTATATAAAGATTGTCATGAGCTGTCAGAAAGATAACTTAAAAAAGAAACAAGTTTGATTTGGGTTTTTTAACAACTTATCAACCTTTTGCGGGTTATTTAAAGGCAGAAGATATTTTTAGATTGTAATATATATATATATATATATATATATATATATATATATATATATATATATATATATATATCCGAATGTAATGAGAACGAGAATAATATATAAATTCTAACGTTCACAGCATTAATTCAAAAGAGAACTCAATATCGATAGTAGAGCAATAATTATTTATTATAATTTTTTCATATAGACAAAAACAATTAACTTACGACAAAGATGAAACTAAATGCACCGAAACAAAGTTGCATCTTTGTCGTGAGTAAATTGTTTTTATCCGTTTGAAAAAATTATAATAAATATATATATATATATATGTGTGTGTGTGTATATTATGAATGTGCAGGTAATGTTATGGTTAGCGACTCGGAATTCCAGCCGAATTAGATATATTCACTTTCAAATAAATACTCTTGAGAAAATTATCAACCCATCTCTTCTCCCTACCTAGCCTTGGGTAGAACAGACTAGTCTTTTTATCCTTTGTTAGCAATCAGTCTAGGAGAAATACAACTCTGAAATCAAAATCTAAACTTTGACCACCTCGTGACATAACCTGTGCACCAGTTCACCGTATTCAGTTTTTCAGAAAGTGTGTAAGTCTTCTTCACTATAATCAAATCATATGCTCGGCGTAGTGTGGCTATTCAGTACTAGGAGCTGCAGTTTCACCCTCATACGTTGAAGACGACGTGAGAGCCTATCATATACTACAATTTACAATATGATAAACAACCCTCTATTTGCATAATAAAATAGCATACTACTAAATAGGCTATTGTAAATATTTCTAATAAAAACAGTTATTATAAGCTGAAATTTATTTAGTATATTTATCGCCTCGCTCTGTCTTTTTTTACAAATACTTCCACGGTAATTGCTCCGATGAGCTGCTTTCGCTGGTTCCCAGGTTTCATGAATTCAAGCGTCCTACGAAGCTGGCATCCCGCTCCCACCTTTTCACTGTTGAAACTGTTAAATGTAGACGCCTCTTCTACTCCAATAGCTTCATATCTCGCACCTCTCGCCTGTGGAACTCCCTTCTTTATTCCTGTTTCCCTGACAACTATAATCTCCAACTATTCAAATGTAACGTCAATCGACATCTCCAGTTGCCTTGATCTATCCACTATCCTTCTCCACATCCTTTCCTCTATCACTCCTATCTGCTCTCGCTCCAAATCTTCTGTAACCCCTTGCGTGCTAGTGGCTTCCAGCCTTGCTTGGGGTGAAAAGCTTTAAAAAATATATATATATATATATAAGTATTAGGTTGGTGCAAAAATAATGTCGTTTGTTGACGTTCAACTTCATGTGAGAAAACGACATTATTTTTGCACCAACCTAATATAATTATATCATGAAATTTTTACCAGTATCGTTTTGTTAATATTAATTTTATTCTGAATATATTGCTTATTATTAGTATTATTAGTAGTAGTTTTAGTATTGTTTATTATTATTATTATTAGTAGTAGTAGTAGTAGTAGTATTGTTTAGTATTATTATTAGTTTTTTGTTTTTTTTAATCATTTCGCCCCAAGCAAGGCGTGAATGCCACTGGTACGCAGGGGGTTACAGAGAGTGGAGGTGAGAGAAAAGTCTGGCTATAGGGGATACCGAGGAAAGGATAAACGCTGAACGGGGTTCAAGAAGATAGAAGATGGCGATTGACGTTGCATTTGACTTTTTGAAGATTGTAGTTATCAGGCAAGCAAGGAAGCGGAAGAGAGTTCCACATGGGGGAAATGCGAGAAAAAAACTGTTGGAGTAGAAGTGGCGGTTATATTTAACTAATTCAACAGTAAAAGGCTGGGACCTAGATGCCAATCTATGTTTAAACTCACGTAGTCCGGGCATCATGGAAAAAAGCTTGTCAGAACATGCCATTTGTAGAAAAGACAGAAGTTAAGTAGTAGTGGTAGTAGTAGTAGTAGTAGTAGTAGTAGTATTGTGTGGGAAATCGCTTAATCTCAGGGGCCACGGGTCACTGTTATTTCTGAATGGGTTGTCTTGACTGTACTGAGGATTTCGTGTGAGTAGTGAGCTATATATGATATGAAGAATTCTGTTAATTTCAGAAATAATTTTCATTACTCTGTTACGTCACTATTAATATTTATTTGTACGTGTAGTGACTTTGTATTTATGAGCAAAAAGACGACGTTCAGATAGATTCCAGATAATTTCCGGTAATAATCTTCAGTGATGTTTTAATTGGACGGAAAATATTTATATTTTTCTATCGTTTTTATAACCTACTGGAATTTAAAAATCTTATTAACCAAACGGTAAAACTTTTGTTTATATAATAAATATGTCATGTGAATTTCACCATATCATATCTGTTTTTATTAGAAATATTTACCTTTTTTTTTTGGTGGTATGAGATATTATTATTTAAGGGTTACTTTTACACACACACACACACATATATATATATATATATATATATATATATATATATATATATATAGCTCTGTGTGTGTAATTGTACAGCTATTTACTTTTTCAAATTTCTGATATAAAAATTGCTATGGCTTGCAAGAAAGACATCCCCCCAGTTATGAATTAAATAGTAGTATTTGTATCTGGAAAAATGATTGTTATTTCAAAAAAATTGTTAATGAAATATTCAGTTGCAAAAAAAGAATTATTCTTACAATACAAAAAATGTTTCGGCTTTAAATAAACCCATAAAGGGTTGATAAACAGTAAAAACAAAACAAATCAGTCATTGTGAGAAAAGCATAATAAAAGAATTGCAAGATATTAATTTATTGAGTAATGCGACTACAGTGTTGTAAGTTGGCAAAAAGTTGAACAGAAATCATGGAACACCCAAAAAAGAAATTGAAAACATCGGCAAGATAACACGAAGAAAAAAATCTAGTCTTCTGAATGTCGCAAAAAGGGATTTGAGAAAAATTAAAAGAGCAATAAATAAGAAAAGTGGATTGACCATCAAGAAAATATTTGAAGATGAATGCAAACAGAGAGAAAAGGTGCAGAATATTAAAAGCATTAAGTTTATAGAAAAGAAAAAAAAACGAAACCGACCGTAGACGCAATTATAGTCATTGTAAAATCCACGATCCTTTCCTTAGCTGCATATTATGGGCTTCGCCAAGGCTACATATAGTTTTGAATTTAGAGTTGTCCTCCTCCTAGACTAGCTGCCCACCAAGGCTGGAGAATCCCGTCTGTTCTACAATTTAACCAATAGCTAAGGGGAAGATGTAGACTCATACTTTTCCCAAGGGTATTTGCGCGTAAGTGAAACTAATGAACTTGACTGGAATTCGAACTCGTAGGTTAAGCGAAGAAATACATGAAAACTATTCATGATTTTTTAAAATTTATATAATTATCTGTTCTTTTATATTTCCAACAAATTTCCTTCATGTAAAGTTACATTGGATAGACCTGATGTCTGGGTTAGAAGTTGATTCCTTCATGGAAATAGTCACCCAACGCGACTTAAAATTCAACAGGGGAAAGTGAAGTAATGTTCTTGAATAGTATTGTAGGTAGTAAAATTAAAGGTATTTTCAAAGTTGATGATAAATAGAATTATTGTTTTTGGATAAGACTTTTTAGAAATACAGGTCACAACTAAGAGCTAAAGAATATATTCATGCAAGACAATACTTCTGCAAAGCTAACTATCGCTAATCTTCCCAAAATGTTTTAAGTCTATTCTTGAGAAAGTTTTACCCAGACAAATTTTTATCAAGAACTGATATTTTGTAGCACAGACTCCCGCCTGAATGCTTTCCTGAACACTATAATCTTCAACTGTTTATGTTAAGGGATAATCGTTACCTGTTCTGATTATCGTCATAATCATCACTTCCTATCCCTCCCTCTTTCACTCATATCACACTTTATTAATCATAACCATTTTAAAAGTAGTCTTCTACCTTGGGTGGCTCTCGAGCTATGTATTGGGTGAACTTTAGTATAAAAACCCTTCTTTGCACTAGATAGTTGCCATTTCTTTTGATTAGATTTTAACTATGAGTGTCGTCTTCATTATGAAATGAAAATGCAAAGAATAATTAATTATCCGTATGCCCACAACATGATCACTTCTTTTTCTCTAACTTTTATATTTTATTTGCGCATTCCTTAAAATGAGATCATTTCAGTTCTTCATGAACATTTTTCTATCTTTTCTATCGACAACGGGGCAATATGGAGAATGTTCAGCGCGCCAACTCGGGTCGTGATATTATAAAGACTGATATGAGCTACCACTTTTAACTTTTTCTCTCACTTTCCTCTCGGGGTGAGCAACCCTCCAACTAGCATCTGGAATCTTGCCAAAAACAGACAAATCTTTTTTGCGCAGTTATTCAAAGCGTACCAGAAGCTGTCTGTGCGGCATATTTACACATCTTAGATAAAACAGGGCGTCTTCTTTCTTAAAGTAGCTGTAGAGAGTGTCGCTTCTGTGTGTGTGTGTGTGTGTGTGTGTGTGTGTGTGTGTGTGTGTGTGTGTGTGTACACGGTTATCCGCCTCATGAATAAGAAAGGACTTTTTGTCTGCAGGACGCTTTGCTCTCTGCACCGGCATATTCCTCCGAGGTTGCATTTCGACCTGACAGTATTTGTTATTTGTTGAATTAGAATGTAAATACAAATTTAGTACCAATAAAAAAAACTGAGCTGTACAAATATCACTACCTTTCCAGTTATTAGTAAAATCTCTTATACCACAAAAAAGTAAGGGTTCTCCAAATAATTGAGAATGAATAATAATAAATGGGAAAACAATGATATTAGATAGAGAAAATTCAAAACCTTTTTAAAACATTTCTGTGCACATTCAACTTAGAAAAACCGAAAAAGGTTATTTAATAAAACCTCTCGCCACTCTATCATTAATTTTGTGGCAGATGTCTGGGCGAACTGCATTTGGTAGCTCCACCAGTCCAAACCTTCATAGCTAGGACCCGCCATGCCACGTACACTATCAACTCATCCTCATTCCCTTCGTATTTCATTGGTGATGTGGGGGTAGGGGGAGATTTCCACTCAGACAGCTTCTTGTTTAGAACTGTTGCATTGTGCGGTGGGCTCCCGAGAGGATGTTTCCTCGATCACTGTAATCTTAGCACCAAGTCGAAGGACAACAGTTATATATCCTACACATCCTCATAATATGCAAAGTTTACTTCCTCCATGTACGCCCTTATAACACCCTCCTTTAGTAAACCTCTACCTTGACTGGCTCTTGGGCCACTCAAGGTAGTGGGTTAACTATGAGTGAAAAATAGTAGAAGAAAAAAGGAAAAAAATGCCCTCAATTTTAAGGATAGCCTTGATTCAGCCTCGAAAGCGACTGCTGACCAAGATCAAGTTTTGGCCATCATAATCCACGATGTTAGCCTTCAACGATTCCTTTGGGTAGCTGGATGTTGTCCCCTCGACGTCGGAAGAACTAGAAAGTCACATATTAGAGGCAGGGTAACATGATCGTAAAAATTCTCAGCCAGTCACTCCTATTTCACACGTGCTATGTGAGAGGGAGCAGAATCCTGCCGGGGCACATGTAGCTATTTCTTCAACACTCCGATATAGTCGGTGACACGGACTTCGTGGTCCTGTGGGAAGTAGGGTGGTATAACATAGCTCTCGCTGCCTACAACCCCAGCATTACCACAGACGTGAATTTGGTATATATCACCATGGATATTTCCGTAAGGTCCACTCAGAGACATCCGTAGTTCCTCCTGCCCACTCTGAAAACGCTCGCTATCGCTGATTCGCAGTTAGAAGCACGGTAATCCTTTTCATTTCTTGTAAGCTGTCATGTTAATGTTCTCGATACATCTGAAAAAGAAACGAGAAATGGTAAATTTGGCATAGGTCGCGTCACGTTACTTTAGATAGTCTTCCATTTATGGCTCACTAAAGATATGTTATCAAAAATCTTGCTCATCCTGAATATTCTTTTTAGCTTTGAAGCCAGTGATTTAAGAACTGGAATTGACACACATCCAAGACGTCTCCGCATTCTTGATAATAAGTGGCAGAAAATCTAATACAAAATCGGTCTTTAATTCGAAAAAACAAAACAACGGTTTTCATAGTTTCACAGCACGTGATTGTAGCTAGTTAGACTTGGGGGTAATCATTCTTCTATCTAAAAAAACACTGCTGTGCTCTAGGATAAAATATATCTCTAAAGGCAACAGTGGTTGGTTTAATAATGCATATTAACTAAAAATCTTACCTTTGGCGCGAATTTGGTATACACCACTATGTGTAGGTTTAGAGAACAAATATGCAGACTTGAATTTACCGGGATTAGGTACAAAAAGTCAAATATTTTATCTCAAGCCAAAAAAAAAATGATTTTGACTTTGATGGACGATAAAAAATATTTTATTTCCAAAAATACAGAATTTAATAAGTATAATAACAATTTGGTTCAAGTGAGAAAAATGATCTTATCTCTTCAGTTTTTTGCTCACGTTGAAACTCTCATAACCAAACTATGTAAATTACATCGATAACAATTTACCCTAACGAAGCACACACACATACACACACACTTTTATATAAAAAAAAAAGAAATTCGTAAAAATGCACTAATTTGGCATATAACATGTATATTTTGGGGGTTTTCTTTAATTATGAACTTAAAATATAAAAGGAAAGACTTTGCATTATAGGTAGGTACTAAGGTTAACTTAGTCTGGTACAAGGCTAAAAATATGGCTATTCAGTAAGATGCAAATTCACTACAGCAGTAATGGTGTACGAATGTAGCTTGCTTAATTTCTTACCCACGACACAGTACCCCAAAATCTGCAAGTTATAAGCCTTGAAATATAGTAAAGAAACTAAATGTATAATAAAGTGTCTTTGTGCAAGCAATTAAAATTATTAAATTCTGTTTCGGCCCAAATTATTAAGTGTACCGAGGAAAATTTTGATTCCGGTCACTTACCCCTAGCCACTCTCGCCTCTCTAAAACATCTGCTGTTGTCCTAGAAGTTACCAACTTAGACCATCTTATCATTTTTTATATATATATATATATATATATATATATATATATATATATATATATATATATATATATATATATATATATATATATGAGAGAGAGAGAGAGAGAGAGAGAGATTGAGGGAGAGCTAATACTCCTTTTAGTTTGTTGCTTTTAATGGAACTGGCTACTTCTATTATTACCCTTTCCGTTTTTTCCTTTAACATTTGTCTTATCAGTAAGAATTTTCTGTTTCAAATCAAACCTGACACTGGCTCTTTTGCTTATCACTATGCTTGGTTTCTTAAAGCACCAACGGAAGCCAATTTTGTACAGATATTTGTAAGTTTTGGCAAACTTTGAATTTAACTAATTAACTGATTAGAAACAAGTCTTTATTCATTTGACGTAATACATGCATTGCAAATGTTAACATCACAAAAGTGTCATTACAAGACTAAATGACTAAAGGGTTTCAAATTAGGTGCAATAAATTTAAAAACCTTTCAACATTTACCAGTTTTAAAAGAATCCTAATTATTCAATACTTCTTCGTATATCTGTTGTATTCTGGAAGTATTACTGTTAAAATGATAAGGATGAATAAAGTGCGCGATATGAATGGAAGAAAAGGTGGTAGGAAGTGTAGATCATGAACGAATAAAAGGATAGCTAACGATTGACTCTTGATTTGAAGAAGTCAAAATTAAAGTGCTCTAGGAAACACTACATCTGACTGTAACTTTCTATTTTCAGTGGCTCTTGTCTTGTATTGGGTGAAATTTAGTATTAAATAAATTCACATATTTACTAGGCCAACCTAAAAGCTTTTGGGTATATTCAATCGCCTACTTTCATAATCCGACTTAAATGAAAGATAGAAACAAAGATTGATGCTGTTAAAATAGTAATTTCCTCATGTGAGAAATGATCCACCTCATTGTCATTCTTGTCCTTTATGCAAACTGGAATCACTGAGGGATAAGCATGAAGTGAATTGTCAGGGAAGCGGGGTTCCGACTAGATAGAATCAAGTAAAAACTTGCTGGATATAATGATTTGACAATGACTATTCACAAAACAATCAAAAGTATTATGTGAATTAGATATGCGAAACAATTAAAATATAAAATTACAATAACAGATCTCAAGCAAAAAGTGCTCAACAGAACCGGACCCACAAAGACACCTATGACAAAGCTTTCTAATATTAATAGAAATAAGCAGCTCTTAAAAAGAGTCTGCCATATTTTATTTTTCCATCTTAGTCTTTTCTGTGGGAATAAAGGTTCCCATTTTCGCACTACAACAGCCGCCCGCCTGACGATTGCGTAAAAGCATGAAACTTATAGTTGTGGCCTGAAAGGTGATTCTTAATTTAGAAAAGCTCTGCCATTTTATATGGGGTTGAGCACTTTTTCTTTCTGGTGTGCATTTATGGCAGACTCTTTTTAAGAGCTACTTATTTCTATTAATATAAATATATATATATATATATATATATATATATATATATATATATATATATATATATATATACATACATACAAATTTGTTACATTAACACTCATCCCCAATTAAATATTTACTAAGTTCAGTTTAGTTTAACACAAAGTCAACTAAAAAGAGAAAGTTTGTATTGCGAAAATTTCATTTTACGTTCAAAATCAATATTTGAAATCATAAATTTTATTTGTCTTCAAGCACTTACTAATGTAGTCGGTGGGAAATACGTACCATTATTTGCACTAGATTATTAGGAACAACACTTCACCTGAACCAGCTAATATTGCCTTTGGACAGTGAAAAACTAGCACCGAATTGCCAGACCTGGTGAGATACATTTCTAGCTATTTTGTGCAGACGATCGAGTTCGTGTATGGAAGAGACCGTATGAAGTTATGGATACAAACTGTCAGCAGAGTTTTATACAAGATGGCCATGTTGGAGTTTGCAAAGACATCTAAAGAAACTGAGGTCTCTATTGTTGAGTGCGACAATCCCAGATCTTGTTATTTGTACTCCTTGTTTCGCGGTGGTGATGGTTTGTTCTAGCAAGATTACGCGACCTTCACCCATTTTGCATGGGTGACACGAAACTGGTGTCAGGAATGTCCAGTTGATTCTAAGTACATCATTGGTATCTGTGTCTGCTAGATTTAATTGAACATGTGCCGGATAGGTTGCATATTTCAATAAATTCCCAGAAACCATAGCCAATGCATATAACTCTATTGTAAACAGCCCTGCGGCTGCCTGGATATATTTATCTACGCAAAGATTCCTGTAGACTCCTTGTAAACTCTGTGCAGCGTCGCGTAGTCGCTGTTGTTCAGATGAGGAGCCAGTATATGTTATTAAGCAGTTTTCTCTAATTATTTGGCACTGTAGCGTATATATACTAGCATAGTATCTGTTCAATATGGCGTGATTATTTATGTATGTATCGACTCTTCTGCCTCGGAGCAAAGTTTCGCTTCCCAAGACTTCTGCCTAAAATGAATGGCGCTCTAAGAAAAATGAATTTGGGTTCAATACTTACATATGACACTTTGTTTGGAGAGATGACAGGTAAATATTATTGACGGAAATATTGTGGCATGACCAATACGTGTTGATATTATTTTGACTGAGTCACAGTCTTCCAAGGAACAATGAAATAAGCTAATGGCATTTTTGTTCTGGTTTAAATCGTTTTTTATGTATGCCTCTCTAATTAATCGTTGGTAAGACACTTTTATTTGCTCATCAATGTTGTGAATAGTATACACGCACACACACGCGCGCACGTGCATATATATATATATATATATATATATATATATATATATATATATATGATGGCATAAAGATTGCGTTCAAGCATGAAACAGACTGCCGCTGCTCGGTCTTGTTCTCAATGTCCACTAATGTGCAAAACGATCAAAATACAAAATTACAATAACTGGCCTCATGAAGGCACATACACGCACATTTATACACACACGCACACACACTCCACACTCATATATATACATATACATATATATATATATATATATATATATATACACACACACACACACACACACACACACACACATATATATATATATATATATGTATGTATTCTAAAGAAGAAATGGATTTTTTTTTTAATCCGACAGAATTTTGACACTTTCAACGTTATTTTTAGCATATACTCATATTTGAGTGGACGCTCCGTTTATTTATTAAACAGTATATTTATTTATTTTCGTCTACCGGCATGAATACTCGAGAAATCTTATGAAAGATAAATATTGCGTAAAAAAGAATGTAGGATCAAAATGAGAAAAATGGATGCCAACTCTAAAAATAAAATTTGAACAATCAACACAAACCAAGCAATATCCTCAACCAATAAATGAAAGTCTATAAATCATTGTTTCTGAAATCAATGAAAACCCTTGTTAATCAGTAGCATTTAGACGTTAACTCCATATTATTCACAACAGTTTAGTACTTATTTATTACACCCAGTTAATAACATTTTTGCTTGTGCATTTTTCATATTTTAAAAAAATTTCCATAAACACCTAGAAGCATTATTGTCATGCAAACTTTTACGACAGAAACTCGTTTATGTACATTCGTTTATTTTCCTACTGAATGTATCAAATTGTATATGCAAGGTGTGATGGATAAATTGTCGTCTAAATTACGCAAAAATGAAAATCAAGATTGACATCTCATTTTAACAAGTATATTTACCAAAATTGCACAAAAATGTCTTGAAATACTAAAGTGTAAATTTAATCAATAAAATTGCCATTGGCTTCAACCACAATCACCAGATGACTTCGAAATCTTTTGTAACTCTCCTGGACGGTCTCCTTTTTTAAGTTGGTGAATGCTGCCATAATCCTTGCCTTCAATTCATCTTTGGTGTCACAAGGAGTTTAGTTGGTCTCTCGCTCAACTACGCCCCACACATAATAATCAAGGGGGTTGCAGTCTGGAGTGTTAGGTGGCCAAATGTAAGGTGTAATGTGGTCGCAGAAATTGTCGAATTTAAATGCTTCTTTCTCGAGGGTAACACTTACGGATTAGTCTTTTTACAGAAATTATTACTCGGTAAAATTTGATTCCCCGTGTTGTTATTATAGGGATTCTTTTAAATCTTTTTTAATCGAAACGGCTGTGCACTGTGCGATATATTTAGTGCTTATTGATCAGTATAAAAAGAAAGTCTTTCCAATAGTAAAACAATCTACATAATCTTTGAAATCGAAGCAGAATAAAACTTCCAATGTCGATCTCCTGCCACTGACCCTGTGTATCTTCCTGTACTTCATCTACATAGAGGTTGAACTCATAACATTTAAGGAACTAAATAAGTATTAACTAGCGTTTTTATCCTTTGGTCCATTATTCGCATTCATAACGCATAACATAATTCATTCTCTATTCCAAACTACGAGTGTCCTTTTAACGGTTCTGTTGTTTTATTATTGGTTTGTTGATTTTACGATATGCCAACCATGACTGGTTATTTTATGTTGAATTTTCTACGGAGTATCCAGTGAGGATCAAACTATAGGGATTACCTTACCTAGTCTGCTTACACATTTCAAATACTACGAGTTTTACTAATGCTTAGTAATGTTACTTATGTTTCTTGTCTGCTTCATCTTAGTTGTCATGCGAGACTATAAAAAGACGGGACAATAAACCCTCATTCTATCTTGTGCTCAAAAATGTATCAGCATCAACACAAGTCTTGTCCCCGATTGGGAAAATTTCTTTCCTCTGTCGGCCATCCTTTAGATTTTTAACTCTCATCGTATATAAGCTTCACACACACACACACACGCAATCAATGCAGGCCTCCCCCAATGTCCGCTTCTTGGTCTAACCTACTTTCTACTCTACATAAATGATCTGCTTAAGAGTATACTTTGATCCTTTGTGAATATCTATGCTGATGATACAACGATATACGTGTGCACCGCCAAAATTCTAGATGACCAGACATTGGCAGATGATCTCTCTTTTGACCTGGTTCTAACAGCTCAGTAGGGGAATACTGGGTGGCTACATTCAATACCTCTAAAACCAAACTAGTGACCTTCCACCATCGCCGATCGGGAGCAGAACTTTCACCAATCTCAGTGAACGGATTTTTCCTCAAGGAGGCCTCGTACCTTGAGCGCCTATTAGGACTTAAACTCAGCCCAGATCACCGGTGGAACTCGTACATACGATCCATCGCTAAAGATACTGAAAAAATGGTTAGTTCCCTGTACCGCTCCAGCAAGTACCTAAATCCATTTGATATCCTCTACCTTTACAAAAGCCAGATCAGGCCTAAAATGGAGTACTGTTGCTATATTTGGGCAGGAGCTGCTCAAACCTCAATTTCCAGTCTTGACAGATTTCAAAAGCGTCTCTGAGTTCTTGTGAGAGAAGAATTATTTTCCACACTCCAACCTTTCTCTCACATGTGGGATGTGGCGAGTCTCTCACTGATCTCTCATGACTACCACGTAAAGTGCTCGGACAAACTGCATTTCCTGGTTTCACCAGGTCTGACCTTGCCATGCCACTTACATAGTGGCAAATCTCCTACATTCCCTCCGTATTCTATCGGCGAGAGGTAAGTTCCACTCAAACAGCTTCTTCCCGCGAACAGTTGTCCTATGGAAAAGACTCCCTAGAGGATGCTTCCCCGATCACTACAATCTTAATACACTTAAGTCTAGAGTCAACCGTTATATTCCCCTCCTATCTATATAAACTTCCCCTTATCGTAACCCTCTACTTCGTGTGACCCCCGGGCCTTGTACAGGGTGAACCTTACTGTAAATAAAAATAAAACAGTCAATAAAACAAATACATTACCAGACTCTGGTTTTTAGCTCATCTTTCAGTGAAGAAAAATTTATTGTACAAATCTAAAAAGCCTAATTTCTTTTTCAAATGTTCTCTGTTGTAAGCAACACCTTATTTTGCCACAATTATGTATTTTCGCTTAACATCAAATCCTCTGCTTGTGTTGCTTTGCAGCTCAGACCAGACACCAAAAGAATGATCTGGTTGAAGGCTCTTGGAATTGTTATGGCAATTGTTTCTTGGAATTTTAGTTACTTTCGTTATTCAATCATCAGGTTCTATTCTTAGAAGAGTGAAATTTATTATTTCGAATGAAAGGCAAGATACACTTCATACAGCATTTTTCTTTTATTTTGTACTTGTACTTTCACACTTACCCTGTCGGCGGGGTTTTAGAATATTCCAACAGCATTGTAGTGAGAGAATACACTTACCGTTACTTTTTTTTTAATACGATCGGAGTGTTTAGTGTGACTGTTGATTTCTAGCGGTTTTATGCGCATTGGGATTTTTTAAATTGGACCGATATTTTCTGGATTTTGCGATTTGTTTGTTTTGTCTTAAACTTAAGCTATCATATTAACTTTATAACAAACATCTCCTGCAGAGAAGTAAGATCCTATCCAAAAGTGACCACTTTCCGGTAGATACTTGCAGACTTGAATATAAACTCGGCCTATGTCTACCTTTTTGAGTCTAGCGTAAATCGGGCCTATATTTACCTTTTTTACTCTTGTGTAAACTCGACTTATGTCTGACTTTTTTTTTAGTGTCAGCCGAACCGATATCTGTCTTTTTTACTGTAAATCGGGCCTGTTTCTATTCTATTTTTGACTCTAGTATAAACTTAACCTATGTCTACCTTTTTGACGGTTGTGCAAACCGAATATAGCCATCAATTCTTCTATAAAATTTATATTTGATATTTAAGTCGCTAAGATAAAATGAACCAGTTAAACTTTAAGTTGGCTATTATTTATTTTCTTAACAATTCAACTTAGAAAACAAATACAAACTTCTGTTGAGGTAATAAAAATAGAATGTTATGATATGCTAAACTTGTTAAATAAAAGTTTATAATATTCTATTCACAAATTATTATTTGTTTAATTTAATATGAATGAAGTATTGAACGTAAACAAGAAAAAATATAAAGCAGCATCTGAATATAAATCACAAAGATGCGCTGAGTTGCGTTATCAACGATGCTAACGATGTGTTCATTGATAGCTATATCATTTTTGACTCTTTCAACATCATATCATCTCGCACAGCTGACCTCGAAATCGCAGATCATGCAATATAAAGTTTTTGATATTTTCAAATTACAATGCAGTTGCAAAATTATTAAAATGCTGCCATAATTTTTCGATGAAACAGTATGGCAATCCTTATTAAGGCCATGTCATCGTGCATCTCTTGCCAGAGCTGAAGCACTATCTCAAATCTCGTCGTTCCAATAGGAAGAAAGTTTTTTTTTTAGTTTCGGTTTTGGTTTGTGGTAGTTCGCTGCAATAGTTGGCTTCACAAATATTTGCTTTTTAAACTTAAAATCACTTTAACTTATTTAATTAACGTAAGTATAAGATTTATATATATTATTTCTTTCGGGCTTGCTATTGTCGCAGTTAGCTCCCCTTCATTTCCTTAACCCTTCAACAGGGGTCTCTCTCTCCCGGGAGTATAAATACTGGCTGACCTTTCGCCTCTTTCTCTTCCCACGGCTCTTTCCACGGCTTCGCACACGTGCGGCCAAAACTGCCTCTCCTGGGGCCGGCAACCTCGCACCACGTGCGAGGTACTGAAAAACTTTCTCTAACATATCCAATATGTGAACTCTAATACACAACCAGCGTTTCCCATATTCAGGGAAGACGCTAAAAACAAATACACCCCGTACGGACATTTCAATTCAACACACACACAATAACTTTCCATACAGACACTAACGTTTTATTCATGTTTTAAATGATGTATTTGTAACTCGTGTTTTAACCTGTTTGTTAATAATATATATTTGTTCGCATACATATATGTCGGTCTTGTTTGTTTCTTTGGACTACCTTAAAGTCCAACATTCTTATGTAGCTGGACCGGCCACCAGAAGCCTTAACCTAGAGATAACTCATCTTCTCTTCTCACATTCACCACACCGCGTGGTCCACTACACTATGTCATTTTATGTTTTTATAGCAAAAATGAACATTTCTTGTGCGAAATTCACTAAAAAATGTAACTTAGTTTTGTTACTTGGAAGTTAATTTGGCATTTAAAGTTAATGTTCTTATCTAGGAAATTTTTATTCGTAAAAGTAAATACACTAATGATAAACTTTATTTATTTTTGAGTCATCTATATTTCTGTTTCTATCAAATAAAAAAAATATATTGAATTTTTACCATGCTTTTTATAGCGAAATGTAACATTTTAATTTTACTTAATTTGAAGAAATAACTTATTAACTCTATTTTTCTAGTCTTTCTTATTACAAATGTTACAGACTCTCTCAGGAGAGTGTCACGGCCGCCTTTGGCCGCTCCCTAAACAGGAACAAATAGGACACTTCAACGTTGACCTTTTTGATCATGTTTCCTACACACTATGTAATTTAATCACATTTCTTTTTAGAATTGATCTAATGACTTTTTAGTTCCTTTTGTGTTATGAACCTAATCGTAATACACTTCCTGAGCATCTTTACACCTTCATTCTTCATAGCAAATCTCAGCTTATTTTTCCTTGAGATTTTTAATTTTTAAAAGTCTAGTTACCATAGTGAATAATTACCATGAAAGTATTTATAGAAAAGGCAAGGAGAGGCAAGCTTAAAATGGTGGGAAAGTAAATGAAGCTGAGCTGCCAGATCAAGACCAATAATATTGCTGATTTTTCTTTGGATTTTATCAAGGAGCTTAAGGTAAATAGGAGGGGCACAGGACCATATGTGGCAGCAATATTCTAAACATGGATGAATGACAGACATAGATATGTAAAAAAAAATTACTAAAAGAATGTAATTTAGGAAACTTGGTTTTGTTATTTTGAAGTTAATTTAATATTTTTCCCTTAAAGTTAATCTAATATTCTTATTGTTGTGGATTCCGAGATGAAATCCGGTATCAAATAATAACAAACGCCAAGAGGGAATATAGGAAAATAAAGGTATTAACGTAATAATACAAACTGGTAATACAGGTTAGTAGTTCCAGGAATGAGGGTTAGTAGAAAAATATATATATATAGTCTTTGGTATCGACGTATCGCTGTATGACTTCTTACTGGGTCTACGGGCTCGTTACTGTGACTCTTGTACTACCCTCCTCCTCAGGTATTCACTGGCGGTAGTATATGTATACCTTGGGTGAGTCCATTTGTGTAAAAAAGGGGAGATCCCTCAACACTTATCTATGATTTTTTATTTATAAAAGCAAATACACTAATGATCATCCATATATATTTTTGAGTCATCTGTATTTCTGTTTCTAACAAATGAAAAAGTATGTTGAATTTTTTCCATGCTTCTTATAGCAAAATGTAACATTTTAATTTTACTTGATTTGAAGAAATAAATTATTAATCCGATTTTTCTAGTCTTTCTTTTATTAAACATGTTACAAAGTCTCTCCCAAGAAAATTAATTTTAATATTTTTTATGTTTAATTTTTAACAGATGTTTCTTTTTGCATAAATTTAATTTAATATTTTTCTCTATAATATTTCTAATCATGACAACAAATATATTGATTAAAATATTTAATTTTTTATGAAAAATTAGGGTTTTTCTTTCTATAACGTTTTTTTAAGTATGTTGAATTTCAGTTTAGTTTTCTGTTAAAAACATAAAATAGGGGCAAAATTGATAATTTATACTACAAATATAAAGAACGTTATTATGTATAGTTTACGCCATAATAAATATAGATATTGTAAACGAGGTGTAGAAAACGTTAATCCAGACCCAGCTCTTAAACTGCACATTTTTAAGGATCAAATTTTCTAATTCTACTTTTATAACCATTAAAACATTATATTTATGAAAAAATAAGTCAATATAACATTTATGAAAATTGTTTTAACATGAATAATTAATTCAAATATTAAAAAGCATATAATATTTCGTAGACACTTGTTAACGGGTGTACGAAAATTGCAAATATATTAATTGTAATAAGACCTGAGAAAAGAAAAATATACTAAGATAAGGAGGATTAAATTTGTGAAATTAATTATTAACTTAATCTCTACGTTTTTTTTTCTTTGATTTTCTACAACAGCAAACAAGATCAAACGCAAACTGAAATTAAACATCTTCGCTTCCAGTGGAGCAAAGAGATTTCAGATAGGACTCTAGCTTTGAGGTAGAGATGCACGAAAGCATGGCTTTAAATAAAGATCGCCATGTGATGCAGATAAACTAGTGTTATTAGATTACGTAGAATACCGTTCTATACATAAAATGATATCTAGTTAATGTTATAACGTTAAAATGTAATAATATCGAGATTTTATTATAAACTATACATACATTTTCTGTACAAATTCCGCTGTTTATTGTATCCATTAGGAGAAGATTCATCAAAAGACTTCTTTGCATGTTAAATAAATATTAGATTTAATTTATATATAGTTTGTTCTTTTTTTAAAATTTACTTTCGTTTGTCTTTTCAGGTAGATTGATCGTTTAAAGAAAATGACAATTCCAAAAGAGAAAGCACAATGTGTATCCTGGTTCATAGAGACCAGATATGACACTAAGGTTCAGCGGAATTAGACCACAAAATATGACAACAAGCACCAAGTCGAGTTAGCATCCGTGTCTAGCACAAGAAGTTTATGGAAACAGAAAATGTCTTTTCAGGTAGATTAATCGCTGACTTTTAATGAAAATGACAATTCCAAAAGAGAAAGCCCAATGTGTATCCTGGTTCATAGAGACCAGATATGACACTAAGGTTCAACGGAATTAGACCACAAAATATGACAACAAGCACCAAGTCTAGTTACCATCCGTGTCTAGCACAAGAAGTTTATGAAAACAGAAAATGTCTTACAGAAAACAGTAATTGAGCATCATCTACATATGTTGAGTACAAGCAATGAATCCCCAGTAGATGAGTTTAAATAAAACTACATTTTTTTTACCTATGTTTTCAAATAAACCCTGTAGAGTTATCTCCCTTTTTTAGGAATTTTCAAAATTCCACAGAATGGACACCCTACCCTGTATGTCATAAGATTTATTAGTAACATTTATTAGCATATTATTTTAATGAGAATTTATCGTATTAATACCAGCAAGGAAATTAGACGATGAAAATTTAGCATGTTAGTCGATATTATAAAAGAAAAGCTTATGCTATACACCGTCTACGTGTGACTTTGCGGGTGTGTATGTAATGTACAGGGTGTTTCATTAAAACGGATCAAAGTCAGCAGTAAATAAATCAGTGTTATTGGTGAAGATTTATTTAATTCTCTATAGGATCATGTTATTTAAGTCATGGCAATTATGTGTGAAAAATAATATCGCCCAAATGTCCGCTAAGGCTTCGGCGGTACACCTCCACTCGATGGTCAAAATTTTTGATGACGTCTCTGCATAGTTGCTCCTCGATCTCACCAATATGCCTTATTATCTCAACCTTCAGCTATGAATTGTTGTTGGCTTGATGGCATAGAACTTACTTTTGAGATGACCCCAAAGGAAGAAATCTAAAGCCGTCAAGTCGCACGATCGTGGTGGCCAATTGACTTAGCTGTTTCGAAAGACGATGCGACCTGGGAACTTCTCATTCAATAAAGCCATTTTCGTAAATTGCTTCGATAACTTTAACACGTTGTTTGATTGTTAATCTTTCCATGGTTAAAATTGCCAAAGACTTAAGTTGTTAAATCTGAAAGAAAAAGAAAAATATCATTAGAGGCTTAAACTTAATTCACATTTAAAATCGGTTAAAGTTATTGGAACACCCTTTATATGCGTATGACTGTGTTGTGCGGGACATAATATGTGTTTGTCCTATTTAAGGTACACACAAATACACACAATTTGACTGAATTTTAAACAAAACAGTAGAATACCTCATTTCTCTCTCATTCAGTCTGAACAACTTCTACACTGGCTGAATAACAAAATCATAAATTTGGAGACTTCATAAGGCCTGTTATTGAATTAAAATATACACGCATGCATACACACTATTTGAATGAAAATTGTAATGGTATCTGTGTCGCGGTGCTAATTTTCCTATCTGGCAACAATCCCTGGGTAACAGGTAAAGAGAATAAACCGAAATGGCGGATCTTTAAATTCAGTTTTATAAGTTTTATATTTAAATTAAATATATTTTCTAATAAATACAGTATTTTAAATGGGCAAACAATTTAGATTTGGAATTTGATCATCTTGCTATTAACAAAATGACGGGAACAGAACTAGTATTTATAAATTGTGCAAAAGTATGTTTGGAGATAAAGCTGTGCAATAAGAACAAATAAAGAGTAAATCGGAACATAAAAGAAGATTCTATTTTCATCTTTCTTTCAATTTGTCTACAAATTTTGACGATGTATCACTTATCTATTTTTATTAGCGGCCAGTGTCACATTTTATTGCAGATAATTACTCTTGCACTTCAGTTAAACTATTCGTCGCTTTGAGTTGAGAGGTGAAAATAAGAGATAAAAAGAGACACCAATTGGAATGCTTTTAATCACATTCTCTCAATAATAGAATTATATTTCTATTATTTATAACTGCAATAACAGGGGTAACATAACCGCAGGTCGGGTAGAAATGATTTGGCTTTGTGATCAGCACGTAGAAAACATTATTTGATGCTAATTTCTGCATAACTGCGAAATACATGTCATCAATGTTGAGTCATTGAAATAAGTTGGCCATCTTTCTCTGAATGTTATGTTCTTTTCTCGCCTTTGTGGACACACACACACATACGTATATACAGACAAACACACATACACACACACAGACAGACACATACATATATAAAGATATTGTAGATAATTGAATGACAAAATGGAAAAAACTCTATGCAACGTGTTACGTCCTTCAAAAGGACTTCATCAGACTAAATGTACTTATTGATATATATATATATATATATATATATATATATATATATATATATATATATATATATATATATGACTCTTTAGCACTTTAGAGAGTAAGCGCCAATTTGTAAACAGTGACTGCTACTGCTGATAATGCAAAGCTCTTCTATGAATCGAACACTCTAAGTCATTGGCGTGTTCATTCAAAAATAAATACGTAAAAATTCACCTTCCCCTCTACCAGGAGCTAATAGCTTAGAGGAAAAATCTCCGACTGGTGCCAAATCAGTCGGCTTTCGATCCGGGCTTGAGACAATCGGTCTGATGAGCTGTGATAAATCGTAACAGTCTGTTTGTGGATGACTATATATATATATATATATATATATATATATATATATATAGATATATATATATACACACATATACAGGGAGCGATGGGTAAATTGTCGCCATTTTATATGTTTTTTAGTTTTTAGTTGGTCGACTGAACAGTATAGTAGGGTGTTGAGGGGTCTTCCCCTTTTTACACAAATGGACTCACCCAGGGTATACATATACTACTGCTAGTGGATACCCGAGAGATAGACAGAGAGAGAGAGAGGTCGAACATAGTCGAAAGGAACGAGCGTACGAACGCAGCGGGCAAGAGTCACAGTAACGAGCACATAGACTCAGTAAGAAGTCATACACCGATACGTCGATACCAAAGACTATATATATTTGTCTACTAACCCCGCATTCCTGGAACTACTAACCTGTATTACCAATTTGTATTATTACGTTAATACATTTATTTTCCTATATTCATTCTTGGCGTTTGTTATTATTGGTACCGGATTTCATCCCGGAATCCACAACAATTTGGCGACGAGGAATTCAAACTCACACGGGAAGGAAAAAAAACAATTCTCCCTCGTCGACCACAACAACTTGGCGACGAAGAATTCGAACTAACACGGAAAAAAAAATTCTCCCTCGTCGACCACAACAACTTGGCGACGAGGAATTCGAACTCACACGAAAGGAAAAAAAAATCTCTCTCGTTGACCACGACAACTGGGTGACGAGGACTTCGGACCTGCACGAAAAAAAAAATTGAATGTTTGCCAGTGTCCACAACAACTTGGCGACAAAAGATTTACGAGTATTAAAATACGGAAAAGCGAGTTTTTCGTAAGACTCTTATTTAGTAGAACTTGTAAAATACCAAAATGAACAGCAATTACAACTTCAAGAAAGAATGGAAGAGAAGTGGCAAAAACAATTACTACAAACGCAGAAGGAAAATCAAGAAAGACAAATGCAACTCCAGGAACTAATATTAAAGGTAGCGGGTAACAAACAACAAGACGCAGTGTGGAATATGATAGAAACATTCAATTACTCCCTAGAAGAGGATAAAAATTACAGGGACTATTTCCGACGTAATGAAGACATCTTCAACATCGATTGTCAAAACAGGACGGAAGCTAAGAAGCTACGTCTATTACTCAGAAAATTAGGAAAAGAGGAATACACAAAATTTGTGGATTACATCTTGCCAAAAAAGACAACTGAGTTAACGTTTGACGAAGCAGTTACATGCCTTACAGAGCTTTTCAGTCCAAAGACATCACTATTTCACAAAAGGTGTAAATGTTTTAATCTCGTAAAGGACGAAAATCAGGACTATTCCACGTTCGCCGCAATCGTGAACAAACATTGCGACGACTTCAAATTGGCAGAATTAACTCCGGACAATTTCAAGTGTCTTATTTTTGTACAAAGGTTAGTCTCAGCCAGGGATAGTGAAATGCGCAAAAGAATGCTTTCAAAACTACAAAATGAGCCTGGATTAACAAACACTACAAAAATTATCAGAAGACTGCCAAAAATGCCTGAGTATAAAGAAAGACTCGAAGGATATCGAGGAGTCAGGAGTAGCACATATACATAAGTTGAACAAAAGTTTACGTTTTTCACCCTCACCGGATAGAAAACAAAAATTCTATAATAATGAAAAAAGATTTTCACCCTCCCCGGAAAGAAAACAAAAGTTCTATAATAATGGAAAAAGGACAACGTATAGGGTAAATAATGACAAAAATCTCAGCAAATATAATCCCCCCCCCCATCTGCATGTTATCGATGTGGAGGACTACACTGGAATAAGGATTGCCGTTTTAAATATAAAAGATGTCTAGCGTGTGGAAAAATGGGTCATAAGGCATCCCAATGTAGGAACAGAAAATTTACTAGTAAGATAAGAGCTACTAGAATGCACGACGAAGACAATATTAACATAAGAAAATACGTGGAAATTGAAATTTTAAATAAAAAGATAAAATTATCTGTATTACCAGTTTGTATTATTACGTTAATACATTTATTTTCCTATATTCATTCTTGGCGTTTGTTATTATTGGTACCGGATTTCATTTCGGAATCCACAACATAGGGTCAGTTCAGCACCGTCGGTTAGAAAAAGAGCATCATGACGGAATTTACTCCGCCAGAAATTTGGAAATACCTATCTCTGACAACAATACTCTGCACCATGCCACACAAGCAGGTGAACCATGCCTGTCAGACATTTTCTGCGACCACATCACCCCATACATCTGGCCACCTAACTCGCCAGACTGCAACCCACTTGATTATTATATGTGGGGCGTAGTTGAGCGAGAGACCAACAAAATTCTTTGTAACACCAAAGATGAACTGATGGCAAGGATTATGATAGCATTCACCAACTTAAACAAAGAGACTGTTCAGACGAGATGGAGGAGATTCTGAAGCCATTTGGAGACCGTGGCTAGAGCTAATGGCTATTTTATTGAATAAATTTACTCTTTAGTATTTCAATATATTTTTGATAAATATATCTGTTAAAATGAAATGTCAATGTTATTTTCATTTTCGCGTAATTTAGACGAAATTTATCCTGTATATATACATTTCGTCTGAAGTTATTATGTAAATCACATAAACCTCAATAACTCGAATTTGTTCTCAACATTTTTTGTTAAATTTTAAACGATTAATTTAGACGTCAGAACTAAGCTTGAGTTTGTATATATTGCGCATATTTTGGCAGCATGTTTTCATTAAGACATGTCTCATTGAATAATTTAGACAAGTTTTCTCTACTTATTTTCAATAGGATCCTCTCATATTCACGAACAAGCTTCTTAGTATCCTTATTAAAATCAACTCTTGAAGTAATTCAAATTCTAAAAAATGAAAAACCTAATAATGAAGCAATAGCCTCACTTGACGTTGAAAATTTATTCACTAATGTGCCAGTTAGTAAAACTATTGATATTATTATAAGAATCACGTACAATAATCCATCTCTACCTCCACTTAAAATTAGTATATTACGGAAACTACTGTTAATTTACACCTCTGAAGTCCCATTCTACGGTTATAAAAATAACATACATCCAACGAGATGGTGTTTCAATGGGTTCAGTTCTAGGCCCAACTTTTGGCAATTTCTATATGTCTAATATGGAAAATAATATATTTAACAAATTTAAAAAAAACCTCCGTCTACCTAAAATATGTTGATGATATCCTTATATTAGTTAAGTATATGGATGAAATATATTAAAATCAAAAACAATTCCAAAATAATTCTATCTTTAAATTTACATACGAACTTAATAATTGTAATAAAATTAATTTCCTAGATATATTGATAAACACTAATAATAATAAATTCACTATTTTATGCTATATTTACTGGGAATGTATGGTGTGATAAGTTGGTTTATGATTTTTGTTAATTGATGCTCTTATTGTTGGAGTTCCTGAAGCTATCTATATTATACAATTGAAACCAACGCTTAATAAATTAATTATGAAAACTGCATTAAAATATTTACAGTAGATAGTTTTAAATACCTAGGTTTTAACTAATAGTTTTAAATAGTTTTAAAAAAGCAAACAACATTTGGACATCTCATAACTTAGTTACCGCCCCTGACGTTTACATCATGAAATTTAAATCGTACAGTACATAACCATAGCGTTTTTCACTTTACAGGTAAAAAACTTAACTTTCAGAAAAATAATGAACACAACATTTTTTGTCTTAGAAAAAACAACATCCTGGTGATACCATTGTGGTAATGTCGAAAGTACTCGGAATAAATGAATATGTATCAACATGGTACTTTTCTCTCTTCCTTTCATAAGGATACTAAGAAGCTTGTCCGTGAATATGAGAGGATCCTATTGAAAATAAGTAGACAAAACTTCTCTAAATTATTCAATGAAAACTGTCTTTATATATATATATATATATATATATATATATATATATATATATATATCAGATCATTGCAAAAGTTCGTGCCCGATTTCATTGTTAATATAAAATGACCGCAACTTAACATTGGCGTTTGTTTTGCTGTTGATTTCTAGTGTATTCTAGAGTGAAACGTTGCATCGTTTAGTTGTACGTCAGGCTTTGTTGAATGTCCACAAAGAAATGCCTTAAAAATGTAGAATAAAAAGTTGCACATTCGCTATATTACGCTTTATGAATTTCAGAAAAAATGTCGAAACAAAAGAAATATTCAGAAAATTTATTTGGATCGTGCTCCAGCTCTCCGGACGATCAAAACGTGATTTGGCAGATTTTGTTAGGGTGATTTTAACCTAAACGATCAACCACCCTCCGGACGACCTTCCGACGTCGATGAAGGTGTTCTGCTTGCCATTGTGGACAATAAAACGAAAATTTCGACGGAAGATATTGCTAAGAGTTTGAAAATCAACATCTCAACTGGCTTTCGCAGTCAGTTGAAAGCTATCTCATAACCTTCTTCCAACAAAATCACAAAAATTATATCAACATCCTTGTAGAGCGATTGGAGAGAGTTGTGAAAAACAAGAAGTCTATTTACTTGACTAATAAATGTATTTTGCTGCGTATGTAAAACCTTCTTAATAATTTTCTAATCGGGCACGGACATTTGTAATGATCCAATATATATATATATATATATATATATATATGTGTGTGTGTGTGTGTGTGTGTGTGTGTGTGTGTGTGTGTGTGTGTGTGTGTGCAAGCAAACAAACACATTCAGAATGCATGGCGTTTTGAAAATGTGTCTACACTTTATCAACTTATAAGTTTTCTCTTTCGCCTGTAAATTTTCCTTAGAAAAGGATCTTAAAAGAAATAAATTCTGGTAATGGAAATTTATAAATAAGTGGGACAAAAATGTAAACAAGAACGAAGGTTATCGATGTTAACAATCAAAATAAACATACATTTTCATTAACAGCCTATCTGAATGTATTATTATAAACAATTGTGAAAATAGACACATATGATACATTGTTAATAATATTAAGTATTTCTAAAACTCCCTAAGTTTGAGTCGTTGCTTCAGGCCAGAATGACTCGGATAACTTTGTACCAATCATATAAATGGCATTCTGGTTTTGACTATCAACTTTATTTCTTCGTGTTAAAAGCAAATGTTAAAATTAAGCAGACAAGATACATTAAGTAATATTACTAAACATTAGTAAACTCGCTAGCTTTTTAGCCTTTGAAATTTGTAAGCTTAATGTAACATAGCTTCAGTCATTTTCCCACAACGATAATGTAGCTTCCCTGTGTCTTTTCTATAAATATTTTCATGTTAATTGTTCTGGTGAACTTTCCTCTTTGATACATAGATTTTATGAATTTAAGTGAAAACAAAAAGGAAACTTATACTTAACATCAAGAAGAGACAATTGAAATTTCTAGGGTACATACTGAGGAAAGAGGGCTTGGAAAATCTGTTACTCACGAGACAGATTGAGGGCAAGAGAGACAGAGGAAAACAACGCATAACATACTTGATGAGCTTGAGAAAATGGATGGCGTAACAGGTTTTAGAAATAACGAAAAGACAGAATTTATTTAGAGTTGCAAGAGACAGGGAACTTGTGGAGAGCCATGATTGCCTACGTCCTGATGTGACACGGCACATAAAGAGAGAGAGAGAGAGAGTAGATTGGCTACATGGTCTCATCATTTTGCAGTTGTAACGGTTAGATGTAACCGCAAGTTCTATGCTAACAGTTTCTTCTCTCGCACTTCTTTTTTGTGGGACTCTCTTCCGGTTTCTTGTTTTTCAGTCAAGTTTGATCTTCAAAGATTTAAATACAATGCCAATCGTTATCATTTCCCTTCTTAATTCCTATTCTTTAATTGTTCTCTCTTCTTAATAATGTTTTCTTTTCTCATATTGTCCCACACTTTGTAACCTCGCCCCCCCCCACACACACACGCACACACCGTACATCTTAGTGACTTTATAGCCTTGCTTGGGGCGAAATGATTAAAACATGCAATCATTCACTTTTGCAAATCTGTACCTCTGATACGTAAATTAAATTTGTAGGAATCTATAGTACAATAAAATGGTATAACACTTCCAGATGAAATATATAAATTACAAATATATAAAAGAAATATATAAATTACAAATATATAAAAGTAAATTTGAGGAATGACTAATGTCAGGCAGTACGCTTAACGTCCAGCAGTCAGTTGCAGCTACTGCAGATTCGGCGAAAGCCATATGTTTTACAACAAAGTTACTGATCATTTTCTAGTAAGTCAAAAATTCAATTTAACTGTTTTAAAATGGTAATTTAATGTTTCCTGTTACTACTTATTATTCATATGTTAAATAAAAACAAAATTTTACTAAAATTATTCATTTTTGTTCGAGATCATAACATTTTTAATTGCTTACCCTTACTAATTACTAAATATCTAATAACGTGTTTGTGCATTTTGGAGTACCCTGTAAATATAGTGTAAATTTATCTACACTAGTTCCACACACATATGCAATATCATTTGCTATATCAACATATAACAAAAATTTGGATTAAGATAAAAAGTAAGGGATACATATTGTTGTATATACCAGTTACTGCTATATATAACAGATCACTATATAAAAATCTGACCCATTACATCCATTGCTTTGTTACAGATTACTGTTGACATAGAAACATGCAATCCCCTTGCCTTGATCGATCCACTATCTTTCTCCACATCCTCTCTCTTACCACTCCTATCTGCTCTTCCTCCAAACCTTCTGTAACCCCTTGCGTGCTAGTGGCCTCCAGCCTTGCTTGGGTGATAAGCTTATAAAAAAAAAAAAAAATTAAAGTCATTTCGTTGAGACAACAGCGTGATTTCCTTTGTCATTACTTTTATAACTAATCTTTACTCATTACAAGTCATATATACATATTACTAAGATATATAACATGGAGTCAGATGTATAGCACATTATAAAAAATGGATATATACTCGTTTGTGCTGGTCGTTTTACAATATAACCATATTTTCCAGGGTTTAATCTTTCCTTTCAGTTAAATGAATTAGATTACGTTCGAACTTAAAAACATCGAAATGTATAATTCAACAAGGAAATTCGTCATAAATTATCTAAAAACAAAAATTTCTTAATTCGACTTTAGACACATAATTTCTTGTTACTATAAATGTTATTTTTAGCAGGTACACATGTTTGAGTTGCTGTCCCTGCTTTTATTTTATTAAGCAGCCAGATCGAACCTGCTTCCTTTTTTTATGTCACGGAAACCACGTTTTGGGCCCGAAACTGAAGCTAGCAAATTCGTAGAAGTCCCAACGAGAAACGTGCTTTCCTTAAATAGTTAAATTCAAGCCTTTCCCTATCACCTTGGCCGAACGGTACGCTTTAGCTCAAAAGTTGATCTGGGTTTTCGTTTCTCCTCTTGGGACTATCCATGTTCATAAGCGTCTTGGGTGTTCTTGAAACATGGTGTTGGCTTCTTTCTGGTCGTTTGCAATGTATCATTGGATTCGATTTTTCTCCACGTTCATTACGGGTTTCTAGTTCGAATTTGACAAATATTTCACCGTCTTGTTTCTTACCTACATTGGAATTCAGGTCATCCCTTGATTATTGCAATCTCCCGCGATTTGCATTGAGCCCTGTCGTTGTCGAATGTGCAGTAGAACTTCTCAGTTTCCTCCGTTCTATGTGCTGTCGGTGCATATATAATAACAATGGATATATTAAAAGGCTTCACTTTTAGTTTAACTACAACAACCCTATCAGATACGAACATGATTTAGGAAGAGGAGTCATTACCAAAACGGAGGCAACGCCTACGATATTCAATCGACTTCATCCACAATCAGTTTTATGCTTTTGATGAAACGTAAGTGAAATGTCATTATATAACGTATGACCAGTCTCATTGTTTTTCATAATGTTGAGTGCATTTTAACAAGTAGATAGGATATATATTTGAATAGAAATTAAAATAAAATGCTTAAATATTTGCACGTTTTATTTAATCGTGGTTTATCCGCCAGCATTAAATCTTTGGGCGACTATGTCCTTTTTTAATGACATGTCCCTTCAAGTCGTAGGCGACTATAGCTCTCCACACATTTCTTTTTTTATTATTTGTGAATTGTCATGATTGTCCTTGCAAAAGATAGTGATTTTCCGTTGCTTTTTCCACATTTTGGAATTCAAAGATGCCCTTCAGCTAAGCAAAATAGATTATTCGACCCTTCTATTCAACACATAGGTGTATAAAGAAAAATGTATTAATACCTCTCCAAGGACATTTGCGTGAATTAAACGCAACAGTCAAGACCGGAACTTGAACCCGGCTCACCAATTCCATTTTCTCGGCTGATAACTGTTAGGCTATTCACATATCCATTCGCTTTGATTACGATCATCATAAACTTTACCCATATTGCCATCATCTTTATCGACTACTCACCCAACCCGAGCTAATTTGGCAGCAGAGATGGAGATATGTTACTGTTGGTACGCGGGTAGTAGTTTGCAAGATTTTCTGATATGTATTATTCCACCTGTGCTAACATTATACGCTGTTGATCTACAAAATTACTTCAGTAAACTACCTTTCCCGCTCAAAGACTTGAGTGGGTGGCACTTTCTACGTTGCAGAACATAACAATGTGCATATGATTGTATACTATTTTTTTACATTATATTTCTTTTCTTTCTTCCTACTGGCATTTTCTTTTCTCTTTCGAGCAACATACAGGCACGTTTTTGTCTGAACTCGTATGTACATACTTCTTTATAACAGATATTTCTGGCACATCCACTAGAACATGCCGTCTTTCTTTTTATAACGCAAAAGAAAGAAGAAGAAAAAACATTACGCATACAGAAATACATTAATACACACCCTTTCTCACGTATGCACGCACTTTATCTCGCATTTAATTTTAGATTTTTACATTTTTCTTTCTATCCTTTTCTGTTCCTATGTATACATCATGTGCGTATTCTGTAGCGCACACATACATACACATGCACAGCAAACATACATGATGCAAAATTTAATTCTCTCACACACAGTGTGTAGGAGTAATCGATGATTTAGTCTTCCTTTTTCTCTCTCTTTCATTCTCTTTCTTTTCTTTCACTGTTTGTTTTTAGCTCTCTCTTTCAAATAAGCATACACATATTTCCTCTCTCTTTCTCTCTTTTCTCTGTTTCCTTTCTTCTCTCTTTCTTCTTACCTCTCTCTTTCAAACGAATACACACATACACACACTTCTTATCTCTCTCTCCTTTCTCTCTTTCTTTTCTTTCATTATGTCTCTCTTTTTCAAACAAGCACACACATACACACACTCCCTTTCTTTCTTTCTCTTTTTCTTTTTCTCTTTCTTTTCTTTCTCGTTGTTCTTACCTCTCTCTTTCAAACAAGCACACACATACACACTCCTTTTCTCCTTCTTTTCTTTCTCTCTTTCTTTTTACTGCTATCTTTTAAACAGGCACACACGTACACACACTACCTTACAAACTTTCGCTTTTAACGCTCTCACCGACTTCATATTCTCTTCTTGAATATTTCTCAAATTTTGTCTTTTCCAACTTACTTTTTTTGCCACGTAATCTTTTTTCTGTCTTTCTCTCTTTTACACACACACGCGCGAGCGCATGTTCATAGACACACAGGAACACACTAGTTCATTTCTCCTGTCTTATAGTATATATATTTACACAGTATACATGCACGCACGCATAATCTTTCTTTTGCATAAAGATTCTTTCGTTAAAAAAATACATACACGTCTAGCAATACACATGACTCTCATTCACACACTCTTTTTTTTTCCTCGTGTTTCTTTTCTTTTTCTTCTAATTCCCAGACATTAATCGTACTCTTTCACCTATCAAGCTCCCTACCTTTTTTATCGCACAACGGAGCTACTTTTTGTATTTCATTCAGCAACAACTAAAATGGATAACACATGTAACGCGAAGAGAAAACAATGACATAATCAAGATGTTGACATTTCACACTACTTCAAATAAAAGGTTAGGAAGGAAACGGCCAACAATACTAGAAACAGCTACTGGACTTAAAAAACCTATTTTCGTGAAAAATTGTTTTAAGAGAAAGATTATATAATTTCAACCCAAACCGTATAGGCTGGTCGTTCAACGAATGCCAAATGTTTCCTTGTAGGGAAATGGCTATTATTACCATTATCATTACCATAACCATTCAATAAATGATTTCTCGCTATTCTCATTGTTGCTACGCATCTACACGCCCGAGACTTTCTTTTGTCTCTTTCTTAAATACTGATACTCTCTACTACTATTTCTGAAAGTTTTTCTTGTGAATTTAGATAATGAAATCTGAAAAGAAAAAGAAAGAGTGAATGTGTATAAAGAATGGATTCATATCATTCTCTCTCTCTCTCTCTCTCTCTCTCTCTCCCTCCCTAATCTTTCTCTCCTACTGTTTCTTTTCTTTTCTTTATTCTATTCCTGACTGTTTCTTTCTTTATTCCTCTCTCGCTCGCAAAATGTCTCCGTCATTTTAACAATCTGATTCAAAATTGAGCGCTTACCGTAGGGCAACAATTAACAATTTATTCACATAAGTCATACTGAGTCATTTAGCTGTTATTGTTTCAAACTGCCAGATTTTTGTTTTATTTTTGTTTTATAATCTCCTCTTATTTACTTTTTTTTCATTCACTCTACTATTTCTAGAGGATTCTGAAATCTTTTAGGTTTTATTTTACTCTCTGATTATATTTCTCATTTTCACATTTTCCGCTATTCATTTTTAGTTTCTTTTTCCATTTCTGATTTCATTCTTTCATTTGTTTTCTAGTTAATTCTCTCTTCTCCCCGCCGCACATACGCGCGTGCGCACGCGCACACACACACACACACATATATATATATATATATAATTTCTTTTTTCGTTTTATATATATTTGGTACCAACAAAATGGAGGCGATTTTTTCCGAAATGAATGAAAAAATCGGTACTCACAGTTTAAAAAAAAATGTCAAAAATCCGATTCAAACGAAATTTTCCATACTTATTCATTAATGAATGAATTGTATACTGAATAATAGATTATTTTATTAGAAAACTTTATGGAAATATTTTGGGGGTCTGTTTCATCCTCCCCTTTTCGATATCTCATGTGTAGTGTACTTTTTAATTTGTGAGAGTGTTCGCGAATTTTTTTAAAAGTTATATAAAGAAGAATCTTTGAAAATGTTATTTCAATAAAAAATGTATGTAATCTCAAGTGTGAACATACTGATAATTCGTATCAAATCTTACCAAAAATAATTCAATAAAACTTAAAAATTACATTTTTTGAGAGTTGGTGCTTCCGTAATTTAATAAAATATATTATTTCCTTTCATATTGGACATAAAAATATCTACACTTAAAACTTTTTTTAAATTATTTGTAATTTTTCCCTACGATTTTGAAATTCACCCCGTTGCTGTTCGTAAGGAGATTTTTTTTATGAAATAAAGATTTGTTTGAAGAATCGAAAAATGTAAAGTTTAATGCCATTTTTGAGCATAAATAATTCTTAAAAGAATTTTTTTTTCATTTTAGCAACCGTTCAATTATTTTATTGTATAGACGTTCAAAGAAATAATTCTGAATTACCACCTTTAATTGAATACTCATAGTTTATGATAGTTGAATAACTTTTAAATTCAGAATAATTAAAAAACACAGTGGGCGCGATTTTATGACATCAAACAAGTTAGAAAATAATAAAAGAAAAAAGTAAAAGCAAAACTCAAAAGTATAATTTAATCAAAAAACTACTTCTAAAGTAGTATAAAATAAAATTATTTATTCTACTATAATTTTTATTTTATTTTATACGCTTTTATGAAAGTATATATAATAAAAAAATGTATATTCTTAAACTATTGTTTATATAAAGTTAAAAGTAATTTATTTTTAAATATAAGTGCCAATTTCTGCTTGTGTTCCATATTTCTTTTTTTTTCCGCGTACTTTTTAAGAAAAGGGTTACATTAGAAAATGGGATTTGCTGCGTCAAAGATTATCCAACGTAAATAAACCTTATTTGCATTATGCTTTAAGCAAAAAAGTAAATAATACGTTTACAAAATCCAATTAAATAATCCTTAAACTTATTAATTGACTTCGAAACACATCTCTAGACTAAATATTGGATTTTTCAGATTTAAAAAAAAAATTTTCTTTATATTTTTCGACTATAATAATGGCATTTCGATGAACACGCCAATGTTTTAAAAATACCTAAAAACTTTATTTACATACAGAAATTAATTTTCCCTTAAATACGGATTAGCCTTAGGCTATTATTATCTTTTAAATAAAGCCGAAGTTTAATGTCAAAGAAGACATTAAAATTATCTAAAATGCGTTTTTCAGGGTTTTTATGAAGCCCGTGTCGGTACCTAGTATAGGTGGGCACGTATATTTTTTATTTTACTATATTTTATTTTTATTCCGTCTTTGTGCTTTTTTCTGTTTTTCACTACAGACGCGTTGTTTTTCTCCATGCTTTATTTTGTTTCTTTGTTTGTTTCTTTCTTTTCGTTTCCCTCGTTTTCCCTGTTTTTGTCATCACCTTCTTTCTCTTTTTCTCTATACACGCGTCGTTTGGCTCCATGTTTTTTTTCTTTCGTTCTTTTTTTCTTTCGTTCTTTCTTTCGTTCTTCCTGTTTTTCTCATCACCTTCATTACAAAAAAAGAACACGCTTCAGCCTACACAATGTGATCGTTTTCATCTGCTGGTTGTTATCTGCACACGTCCCTACCATCCAAATATCTAATTCTGGGAGGAGCCCATATACATCACCTTGGATTGAGCCATTGGTTTCCAATCTCAAGCCCCGACCACGTCAAGATGCAGGCTGCCGTGTTGTTTCTTTTTCAGTCACACTCAAAAAGCCTGAACGTTCACCACTGCGAAGACCGATATAGATTGCAAGCTGCAGCTATCCATGCATTCTTGACTGTCCATCGTCACGCGCCCCGAGAGTCACGTGTTAATAACGAAAGTCCAGTGTTAGTGCAAATACCAAACTATTTGGCTTTATATCACGCTACTAAACATTGTCTCCATCTTCGTCCAAACTTCACCATCTCAATCAATTAGTTTTTAATAATTTTATTAAATAACTGACACTCACGGGACATATTGAAAACAGGAGGAATAGAAGAAAACAGCGAGTAACCTGCCTAACGAACTTACGTGAATAGATGGCAGAATAGGGACTGGGATGGGAGATAACGAAAAGACAAACATTTCTAAGAGCTACAAAGGATAGGGAAGTGTGGAGAGCCATGATCGCCCACGTCTTGAAAGGACATGGAACATAGAAGAAATGTCTGTCAAGTATGATGGAGAACGCCAGCTCATGAAAAGTAAATAATAATAATAAGCAAGAAACATTTAGGCATGTGTTAAGGCATTGAAAAGAAACAGCCCAACATGCAAATTATAAATTAATGATACCAAAATCAAACAAGTGCGACAATTTAAATATCTGGGATATGTTTTAACAGAGGACGGAAAGTATGACTCTGAAATCTGGAGGTGCATTGGGATAGCATATGTTGCTTTCCAAAAGCCAAGAAAAGTATAAAGAAATACAAAAAATTCATTAGAAACAAAGAAAAGGGTACTGAACTGTTATTTAATATGGCAATGAATGCTGGGCAATCTCCTCATAGATGAAGAAGAGACGAGAAACAACAAAAATGTTGTTCTACGGACAGATACTGAGAATACTATGGACCGAACATGTGAGCAACGACAAAGTTTTAGGACATACTTAACATGAGGAAGAGACAGTTGAAATTTCAAAGGCACATAATGAGGAAAGAGGGCTTATAAAATTTGATACTCACAAGATTAAAGGCAAGAAACAGAGGAAAACAACGTATAACCTACCTGGTAACCTTGAGTGAATGAATAGCGGAGCATGGTTTGGGAGAGATAGCAAAAAGATAACATTTATTAAGAACTACAAAGGACATGATCGCCAACGTTCTGAATAGACACAGCACATAGAAGAAGATTTTAAAAGAGCTTACAATAAAATTGAAAACTATTCATTTGAGTAGTTCCTTGACTCTTGAATCGAATCCAAATTTACAGATTAGCGAGTCAACCCCCACTCTGTTATGTAAGTAATATCTTAGACCATATCGTTCTCTAAGCAGCCACTCCCTGAAAGTAATTCAAATAGTTCAAAGAGCAATCTTCTTTTTCTTCATCTTTGTGCCTTGTCCTTTCAGGACGTTGTCAATCATAGCCCTCCACAATTTCAGGTCCTTTGTCGCTCTTAGTAAATTTTGTCTTTTCTCTATCTCTCCTAATCCCTGTTCTGTCATTCATTTACACAAACACGTTAGGTAGATTATGCATTGCTTTCCTTTGTCCTTCTTGTCTTCAATATATTTTGTGAGTGTCAAATTTTCTAATCCCCCTTTCCTCATTATGTGCCCTAGAAATTTCAACTGTCGCTTTCTGATGTTATACATGTTTTCCTTTTTTTCGATTTTCTCACAGGTTCAGTCCATGTTATTCTCAGCATCTTTTTGTAGAATCACATTTCTGTTGCATCAAGTCATTTCTTCATTTGTGATGAGATTATCTCGTATTCACTGCCATGTAGGAGGACTGATATTATATAACATTTCAATACTCTTTTCTTTATTTCTAACGAAATTTTCCTGTTTCTTAATACTTTGCATAGCTTTTGTAAGTTACTTTTTCTAGCCCAATGCGCCTTCCCGTCCTTCGTTAAAACACTTCTTAGATATTTCAATATTTGTACTTGCTTGATTTTCGTATCTTCAATAGCCAAAAAAAAACACCCTCGTGTTCCATCCATGAGATTATTTGTAAAAGATTTTCTCACTGACTCAGTATTCTTTTCTACCATAAGCAAACAGTTGGAGCCTGGAGTTGAAAACTAAGTGCGTAGGTATTAAATAATCTTATCCATCATAGTTTAAGGTTGGGGATGCTGAGGTCAGTAACCAACTCGCCTTTAACAATGTCTGTACGTGTTCAAAATGCTCAAGAAAATAATTCTTGGTTTACGTACTGGATTTTTTAGAAGTCACACAGTTATTCTCGGGGAAGGGGGCGCATTCAAAAAAATCGGTCAAATATACATATTGTTTTAAAGAAGATTCTGTGATGATGTACTAATTTTAAGCATTATTACTGACTATAATGTGATCAGCTCCCGGTTAAGGTGGCGTCTCTTCAGTCTGCACCTGCCTTACTAATACTTAAAGGGCAAGAGTCAGCGCCAAACCTTAGTGCCTGAAGGGTTCCAAAAGAGGAGTGCCGAGGGTAACTGAGCAATTTTTGTTACTAACTCCTATGCACACGGGGAATTCCCACTAAAAATAGCCTTGTGCCACATTCCGTTCGAACAGTGCTGCGGATAAATACCATTTATGGAATTATTCTAAAAATTATTTTTGCTTAAGCCAAGAATTTGAACATCTCTGTTACACAGTCCTAAACTTAAATAACTTTTTCACTATCTCTTTCAATTTCTCTCTCTTTTTATATCTCTCTCACCTCCTCTCTTTCCCTCCCTCTCTCTCACCCACTCTCTGACTTACTGAATAATGTTCTCTCTCGAATATTTTTGCTTTTATATTTTAAAAATCCAGTTCAGTGACAATAACTGTCTCTAAAATGTAGACATAATTCACTTTTCTCTAAAACAAAAGCAAAAAAGAATTAATCAATTCTAATACTCCATAAGTAAAACAATATTGCGCAGAATAGGTATTTACTTATCCTCCCACAAAGACAGCAACTAACTTTTTCTATGTGCCGTGTCTCTTCAGGACGAACATGGTTTTTCACAATTTCATGTTCTTTGTAGCTCTTAATAAATTTTGTCTTCTTGTTATCTCTCCTCTTGTTCCGCCATCCATTTACTCAAACTCTCTACGTAGGTTGTGTTGTTTTCCTCTGTCCCTCTTGACTTTAATCTGTCCTGTGAGTAACCAAATTTCCAAACAAGTCTTTTTTTGTGTGTGACTCACATACATACATGGTGTAGAGGACGAAAATAGGACTGAAAGTGCGTATATATCATTTTAAGATTTAAAAATGTATTTTTTCCACTTATTATTTCTTCTTAGACCAATCATAAAAGTTCCACTCATGACAAGAATTCACTTCCATTTATTATCGTTCGGAAAATGGTACACAACCAACTCTATTTATACTAAAAAAAATTTAATTCCATATCTTTTAAATACACTAAACTTAGTGTTCTTGTTATCAACTTTCAACTCTGTTTTTCATTAAGTCATGCCCAGTAACAAAAAAGTGGCTGTTTTATAAACGGGTGAGATTCGTTAGTCCCCTGTCATTGTTTCACATTCTAATATCAGATAACCATAGATTACGAAAACGAAACATCAAACTTAATCACAGAAAGCAGCGTTGTTCTTTGAAAATTGGATGATACAACGGTGATATTTTAGTTTTCATATCACCTTAATTTCTATGGTTTTATTGTTGCTTGCACCTGTTGGAGATTAAATTAATGTTATTATTTATAAACATACAAGAGCAGCTCAGTTGATCAGCGTTGGATTACATGCTTTAAGGTATAAGGTTTTCCTGGGATTGGTGACACTTGTTACCTCGATTTTACCCATAATACATAATACGAAAGCTTCAGGACAAGAAAGACCCTTTTGAACTGTGCACTGTTCATGTGATATAATTGAAATACCTGCTCTCAATGCATAAGAAAATGAAACAAGTTGGGTTAGCAAACAGTTGGTTGTGAGCACAATTTGTATGTACCGAAATTATGACTTTGTGTCATAACTGGCTCACTCCTAAGCATATATTGGAATGAATCAAAATATTTTCGGTGCTACTTGAATTGACTGATCCACTCGTAAAAAGTAGGGAAGATCTTTTTTTAAACTGTTTTTGTAAATTAGCATTCATTAGACATTCCTCTATCAACAACTGTGCTTATGTTGTTAATTGCATACTTTTACGAACTGAGAAAAAGAACAACATCAATAATACAGTTGTCAATGACGTAATCACAGTTTCAAACTTAACATTTTTAAATAAAAATGAAGTACGGATAACTCTTTATGAAGTCAGGAATTGATTTGATACTGTATTTACGTTATAAAGAGAACCCCACCTTCTAAAATTATGAAAAGTCAATATTTTTTGATTCTGACAAATGTCGTAATTTGAGGAAAGTCTAATGAATGCTAATATACAAAAATTATGCCCCACAAAAATGTTCTCTATTTTGCACGAGCGGAACAGTCAGTTTAATTTGTTAAGCTGTGAGGTAATTTTTTTAATTAACCGAGAGTATTTGATGTTATTCTCGAAAGCTGCTATATGTTGTTTAAGTTTATGTAATATTCTGCATACGGTAACTTTCGATTATACACGCTCTTCTCTAAATTTTTAAGTGCTTTCGATCCAGTTTACCTATAAGTTATCACAGACAGCTGATAGCTGTGCACTTCTGAACTTTTTTTCAGGGGATCAACTCACAAAACTTTAAAATACTTAATCCAGTTTTGAGCAGTATATTCAGATTTTGTTTTATTTCCTTCCACTTCTCGAATTCCGACAAGAACATCTTTGAAGCCCATTTTAAAATAATGCCTCAAAATTGCCAGAATTGTATCAGCCATTATGACATCTAAAACAAATGGTACAGGTGAACAATAGAGGTTTTCTCCTTACTCTTCTCTCTGGCAATCTTAATCGATTCTTCCAGGGTGCACCGCGCACTCGTATATATAGAAACTAGTCCGCTTGCTTGTCACAAATGATGCATTGACCATTAATTTACGATTTCAAGGGTCTAATTTATTCCGGGAAGCACATGGCTAGCTAACCACATGATTGAATTCAGATAGTCTACTTCCCGAGCTATTCTTCTTGAAAATATATAAAAATATATTCTTCATAAAAACATATTCAACATAAAACAAAATATATATTCTTCATAAAAACATATTCGCCGACAGTCGAATGTTTTTTCTTTTTTGACTGCCATCAGAATGGCTGATGCTAACCCCCAGGAGAGTAACTTATTGTGCCTTCTCGGTCTAACGTTTTCCCCTTACATGAATTAGAAAGGCCATATCGAATCAATTACTAGGACTGCTGCTAAGAATGTTAGTTCACTGTGCCGTGCTAGACAATTTTATTGTCCAAATCTAACTTGCACCTTTATCAGTCTACTATTCGTCCATGTGTTGAATATTGCTGCTACATCTGATGTAATGCTTCTGCTATGCATCTAAGATTCTTGACAAAATCCAAATAAGAATCTGAAATATTATCGGTCCTGACCTGGCATATCGGATTCAGTGACTTTCTTGCCGCCGTAGCACAGCTTCTTTTCTGTAATTATTTTCATGTTCAGTTGTTCTGATGAGCTTTCCTCAGCATCAGGAATTTAAGCGCAGTACTAGATTGGTTTACTATCGAAATTGCTAGATATAACCATAAGTTCTATGATAATGGTTTCTCTCTTGCGGCTTCTTGCTTTCAACTACGATTTTCAAAAATTTTAATTTTAATGTCAATCATCATCTTTTGTCTTCATGAATCCTGTTCTTTTATTGTTCTTTCTACTCAATGATGTTTTCTCAGTTGTTGTATTTTTCACTCTCAACCCCCCACCTTGCAACTTAGTCACTTTATCACCTTGCATGGGGTAAAATGATTTAAAAAAAGACTGCCCACTGACCTTGACCGAATTTGTTTTATTTTTATTTATGCATATATTTAGAAAGCCCTTTTCCCCTTTTCTGTCTAAGAAATCACAGCAATCCTATGTATAGGTCTTTATATAAATAACTTATTCTCAAGGATTTTTAGAGATTTTTTTAATATTTGGGATGAGGAAGTAATTTATCGTCTTGGCGAGTATAGCGGTTGGATACAGAACCGTATTCAATTATATTAACTTACTAAATTATCTCCAAATTAATATTCATGTTCGATTCCTTAAGAACTCCACAAACCATCTAATTTCTCGAAACTAATTAACATTGTTAATTAGTTCTTTTACCAAATTTAATTCCAGTCGACTTTAAATTCAATCAATCCTTCTCTCACGTTTCCTTTTGACTCTGTACCATTTAACTCTATTTGTCAATCGTTGCCAAGTCTTCTTGGTGCTCTATTCGGCCCGCACGCGTCATTATAAACACAAAGTTTCGATCATTGTATTCTGCGGCCTTCTTCAGGCGCATGTCTGTTTGAAATTCCCACAATGCTGCTGAATATGAAAGAAACCTGAAGAAGACTGAAAGGTGCAACAGCTGAGATTTTGTAACTATAACAACCAAAATGAAAACCACAGTTCAGATAAGTCAGTGTATAATTTGTGGTTCATGTTGAATCGGGCAAGGCTGGAGGGAGAAATGTGACGTTTTAAACAAACCAACTCGTTATCACAAACTCAGAAAAAATAGAATAGAAAACAAGACAGAATTTTTTTTTCCAGTGGCCAGTCAAATAATTGCCAAATTCCGGATTGTTGGGATCAGGGTCTTTAATAAATTATAGAGAATAGATATAAGATCAAAATAGCAATATTGGTGTCAGGTTATGACCGTAAATACTTCCAGTTCAGTTCATGGAAAATTCCGAAAGAGCCGACCGAAATCTCTAAATGCTTTAGACCATTCATCACATAAATCCCATACAGTTCTCCACACTTTACACATGAAAAAAACATCTATGCAGCACTTTCTCTAAACTGACGTTCTTATAGGCTTTGGAATGTTTAGACTTGTCAAGGAAGGAAATATTTTACCAGTGAACTTTGAACTTTAAGTATCATTTTTTTTTTTTTTTCTTACTGTTGTTGTAAGTTTCGGGTTTCGGCAATTTTTTACCGGCACACGAACAATAACTTGGTATTTGCCTCAGAAACATATACGTTCTAGCACGTATGAATTTTCACATTCATTCGTTTGCAAATTTGGGATTCTTTACTTTTTTCTTTATTTTGTCTTTTGTATTCCATAAGAAAAAGGTGGATAGAAAAAGAAAGAGGCTTGGTATTTATGGGCATGAAGTGTTCAATATGCTAGCGCAAGTATTATCATTGAAATGAATATAGCCAGGTTTCTTCATATCTCCCGTGCTATCTTTTGTTAATATAACGTGTTTACAATTTTAAAAAAATCAATTACACCTTATTTTGGATAGGCATTTGTTTGGTCTTTCATAATATCTTCACCTTTTCAATATGCACTTCTTCGTTTTTAGGTAATCTAGAATATTATGTTTATGTCACTGCTACTGGTACTATGTAACCTAATACTACCTGCCACATGATCGGCAGCTAAACCGATTCCTCCACCAGTTTTTTTTTCTGATGAAGAGAGAGGATATACCCCCAGCAAAAATAAAAACAAAACTTGTCAAAGGGCGGATGGACCTTCTTGTAGGGTCAATCGTTATATAGAACAATGGGGGTGGATAGACTGAATTCAATGGCTACGTATGCAGTTCAATCCAGATATGTGGAGGGAACTGGTCAGATGCTCAGCTGTGCAGCGACCACACCCGGTCATGAGAGTAACGATGATGATATATCAATTCACATATTTGAGCATTTATATATCTATTACACATTTGTCAACATTTTCAGTTGTAGAAAATTATTTGTTTTTATGCAAACTGGCAAATGAGCTAATTACTTTATTGAATAAATTCAACAACCTTCGCTGTAAAACAACAAATACTGTTGCACTCACAAAAGATATAGTAAAAATACACAACCTCAATAACAGAAAGAATTCTAACCATACTGTAAAAAGAAAATAAAGACTTTAAATATGCAAACCTCGCATTTTTACACCGACAAAGCAAGAACGTTAAACTTTGGTGAAATAACCTTCCAATGCTTATCAGTTCTTGATCATCTATCCTGATTCCAGTGACGCGAAAAACTAATTGAATGGATTGCATTAGTGCTGGCAGATCTGTCATTTCTGGAAACTGAATTATGTTATTGAAACTAGTCCGAGTATATCTCTATTATCAATTTATCTAGTGAACGGAATTGTTTTTCTCCCAATTCCTACATGACTCTCATCAACCAGTTGTGAGAACATAAAATGTTAATGACGAGCGAATTTGGAGATTAAAATTTATTGTTTAAAAAGATCTTTGCAGTGAACTTTTGAGGTTGCTGATGTCTTTAATCTTTTATTTGGTGTTGATTTTTCTGGAACATTTTGGCTCAACTATAGACTGCAAAAATAAATTTATATAAGACAATAATATACAAAAGAAGGTTAATTTAAATGTAAGTAAATCTCAAATCAATTAAATTGGTGTCGCTGTTCGTTTTCCACTGTGGTGAATTAATAGGAAATACCCAAGTTTTACGGGACCAGATTGAAACACAACTGGAAACTACTGCGGAGGTTATCACAGGATAAATAAAGGAAACTATGCTCCAGTGGTATAAGTTTTTGTTTTTTTTAAGCTTATCATCCCAAGCAAGGCTGGAGGCCACTAGCACGCAAGGAGTTACAGAAGGTTTGGAGGAAGAGCAGATAGGAGTGGTAAAGGAGAGGATGTGGAGAAAGATAGTGGATCGATCAAGGCAAGGGGGTTACAGAAGATTTGGAGCAAGAGCAGATAGGAATGAAAGGTGAAAGGATGTGGAGAAGGGAAGTGGATAGATCAAGGCAACTGGAGATGTCGATTGACGTTACACTTAAATAGTTGGAGATTGTATTTGTCAGGGAAACAGGAATAAGGAAGGCAAAATGTGCGAGACATGAAGCTATTGGAGTAGAAGAGACATCTGCATCTAACAGTTTCAACGGTGAAGGGGTGGGAACGGGATGCCAGCCTCGTAGGACGTTTAAATTCATGAGGCCTAGGAACCAGCGAAAGCAGCTCCTCGGGGCAATTACCGTGAAAGTATTTGTAAAAAAGACAGAGCGAGGCAACGTCGCGTCTGTGAGAGAGCGACTGCAGACGAGATGATAGATCAGGGCCAATTACATTGCATATCCATCTCTGGATCTTATCAAGAACCCTGAGGCAAACAGCAGTGGCTCCAGACCATATATGACAGCAATACTCCATGCAAGGGCGAATGGTCGATTTATAGATTTGGAGGATCGATTCCGGGGAGAAAAATTTCCTGGCTCGGCACAGGGAGCCAACTTTCCTTGCGGTGGATGATGCAATTGATGTATTTGTTCCATCTCAGATCAGCGGCCAGCGTGAGACCGAGCAGCCGCAGAGAGTAGCTCTCGAGAAGTTGGTCTTCAGACATTCTAATGGGATATATATGAGTATAATTTTTTCTGAGTGTGGTTCCACCTGCAATTATCACGTTGCATCTACGAAACTAATTACAAACGCTGAGATATCTGTCGTGTGTGAAAACTTGGTAGGTCCTCAATCTGGTGCCAAGAAAAATGGAACAAAGTGGAAGAAGAGAGTACCTCAGAACATTTAAGATGTCATTAAACAGTTGAAGTGTACAGGTGACTGCAACGACAGGTTGTATGTGTAATCTTTCTCCGAGGCCCCAAAAGAGTGACACAATGACATATATATTACAAGGGCACTTCGATGTGGTTTAACGCTTAGCAAGAAGGTAGACTGGGCTCTTTTGCCTTGGGTGGCAGCCAGTCTAGAAGGTAAACTCTGAAGTTAAATATAAGGAGGGCTGTTTTGGAGACTTCATGGCACAAGGCACCATTTCTCTATTATCAGTTCTTCTGAAAAGTGGGGAGGCTTCTACACAATCCTTCACCACTATAATCAAATCATCGTTATGAGTAGTCTAGCGGTTCAATTCTAAGACTGGAATGCTGGGCTCTCATTCGTCGAAATCCACGAGAACTCACCATATGTTAACCAATCTAAGTGTTGACATGTTGAGTGTTTCCACGTGAGTATATGGTAATAACGAACAAACACAGTCGTAGGGAAAAATACTGGTATATTCAGAGAGGTATTTACATCAGAGAGATTAGTAGTAGAACGAACGTAGGTTAGTAGTAACAATAAGTAATAGTAATAAAGTCCAACGGTATCTTCCGGTCGAGAAACGGAAGTGTAACTGATCACTACAGAAGTCTCACTCTGCACTGCACTACACTGCTACACTACGATATTTAACAACCCCCCCCCACACGGGTCGAATGTGGCACAAGGCCGGTTTAAAGTGGGCTTACCGAGCCCGTAGGCTCGGGCAAAAATATGCCCATTTACAACACGTATACACGAGTTTAGGGACTGTCTACCTACCCGGACGAAACTTTGCCCTGCGGCAAAGCTTCGTCCAAGTTCCTCTCTGCCAAACAGAGAGTTCGACAGCAGAGCACCATTACTGATACACTGCTACACTACGGTATTTAACAACCCTCCCACGTGGGTCGAATGTGGCACAAGGCCGGTTTAATGTGGGCTCCCCGAGCCCGTAGGCTCGGCCAAAAATATGCCCATTTAGAACCCGTATAAACGGGTTCAGGGACTGTCTACCTCCCCGGACGACACTTTGCCCTGCGGCAAAGCCTCGTCCGGGTTCCTCTCTGCCAAAGCAGAGAGTTCGACAGGAGCAGCGCACAGTCAGAGACTGCGTACACTGCTACACTACGATATTTAACAACCCCCCTACACGGGTCGAATGTGGCACAAGGCCGGTTTAAAGTGGGCTTACCGAGCCCGTAGGCTCGGCCAAAAATATGCCCATTTAGAACCCGTATAAACGGGTTCAGGGACTGTCTACCTCCCCGGACGATCCCCTGCCCTGCGGCAAAGCCTCGTCCGGGTTCCTCTCTGCCAAAGCAGAGAGTTCGACAAGAGTCGCGCACGGTCAGAGACTGCGTCTCGTACACTGCTACACTACGGTATTTAACAACCCTCCCACGTGGGTCGAATGTGGCACAAGGCCGGTTTAATGTGGGCTTACCGAGCCCGTAGGCTCGGCCAAAAATATTCCCATTTACAACCCGTATAAACGGGTTCAGGGACTGTCTACCTCCCCGGACGACACTTTGCCCTGCGGCAAAGCCTCGTCCGGGTTCCTCTCTGCCAAAGCAGAGAGTTCGACAGGAGCAGCGCACAGTCAGAGACTGCGTACACTGCTACACTACGATATTTAACAACCCCCCTACACGGGTCGAATGTGGCACAAGGCCGGTTTAAAGTGGGCTCCCCGAGCCCGTAGGCTCGGCCAAAAATATGCCCATTTACAACCCGTATAAACGGGTTCAGGGACTGTCTACCTCCCCGGACGATCCCCTGCCCTGCGGCAAAGCCTCGTCCGGGTTCCTCTCTGCCAAAGCAGAGAGTTCGACAAGAGTCGCGCACGGTCAGAGACTGCGTCTCGTACACTGCTACACTACGGTATTTAACAACCCTCCCACGTGGGTCGAATGTGGCACAAGGCCGGTTTAATGTGGGCTTACCGAGCCCGTAGGCTCGGCCAAAAATATGCCCATTTACAACCCGTATAAACGGGTTCAGGGACTGTCTACCTCCCCGGACGACACTTTGCCCTGCGGCAAAGCCTCGTCCGGGTTCCTCTCTGCCAAAGCAGAGAGTTCGGCAGGAGCAGCGCACAGTCAGAGACTGCGTACACTGCTACACTACGGTATTTAACAACCCTCCCACGTGGGTCGAATGTGGCACAAGGCCGGTTTAATGTGGGCTTACCGAGCCCGCAGGCTCGGCCAAAAATATGCCCATTTACAACCCGTATAAACGGGTTCAGGGACTGTCTACCTCCCCGGACGACACTTTGCCCTGCGGCAAAGCCTCGTCCGGGTTCCTCTCTGCCAAAGCAGAGAGTTCGACAGGAGCAGCGCACAGTCAGAGACTGCGTACACTGCTACACTACGGTATTTAACAACCCTCCCACGTGGGTCGAATGTGGCACAAGGCCGGTTTAATGTGGGCTTACCGAGCTCGTAGGCTCGGCCAAAAATATTCCCATTTACAACCCGTATAAACGGGTTCAGGGACTGTCTACCTCCCCGGACGACACTTTGCCCTGCGGCAAAGCCTCGTCCGGGTTCCTCTCTGCCAAAGCAGAGAGTTCGACAGGAGCAGCGCACAGTCAGAGACTGCGTACACTGCTACACTACGGTATTTAACAACCCTCCCACGTGGGTCGAATGTGGCACAAGGCCGGTTTAATGTGGGCTTACCGAGCCCGTAGGCTCGGCCAAAAATATGCCCATTAGAACCCGTATAAACGGGTTCAGGGACTGTCTACCTCCCCGGACGACACTTTGCCCTGCGGCAAAGCCTCGTCCGGGTTCCTCTCTGCCAAAGCAGAGAGTTCGACAGGAGCAGCGCACAGTCAGAGACTGCGTACACTGCTACACTACGGTATTTAACAACCCTCCCACGTGGGTCGAATGTGGCACAAGGCCGGTTTAATGTGGGCTTACCGAGCCCGTAGGCTCGGCCAAAAATATTCCCATTTACAACCCGTATAAACGGGTTCAGGGACTGTCTACCTCCCCGGACGACACTTTGCCCTGCGGCAAAGCCTCGTCCGGGTTCCTCTCTGCCAAAGCAGAGAGTTCGACAGGAGCAGCGCACAGTCAGAGACTGCGTACACTGCTACACTACGATATTTAACAACCCCCCTACACGGGTCGAATGTGGCACAAGGCCGGTTTAAAGTGGGCTCCCCGAGCCCGTAGGCTCGGCCAAAAATATGCCCATTTACAACCCGTATAAACGGGTTCAGGGACTGTCTACCTCCCCGGACGATCCCCTGCCCTGCGGCAAAGCCTCGTCCGGGTTCCTCTCTGCCAAAGCAGAGAGTTCGACAAGAGTCGCGCACGGTCAGAGACTGCGTCTCGTACACTGCTACACTACGGTATTTAACAACCCTCCCACGTGGGTCGAATGTGGCACAAGGCCGGTTTAATGTGGGCTTACCGAGCCCGTAGGCTCGGCCAAAAATATGCCCATTTACAACCCGTATAAACGGGTTCAGGGACTGTCTACCTCCCCGGACGACACTTTGCCCTGCGGCAAAGCCTCGTCCGGGTTCCTCTCTGCCAAAGCAGAGAGTTCGGCAGGAGCAGCGCACAGTCAGAGACTGCGTACACTGCTACACTACGGTATTTAACAACCCTCCCACGTGGGTCGAATGTGGCACAAGGCCGGTTTAATGTGGGCTTACCGAGCCCGCAGGCTCGGCCAAAAATATGCCCATTTACAACCCGTATAAACGGGTTCAGGGACTGTCTACCTCCCCGGACGACACTTTGCCCTGCGGCAAAGCCTCGTCCGGGTTCCTCTCTGCCAAAGCAGAGAGTTCGACAGGAGCAGCGCACAGTCAGAGACTGCGTACACTGCTACACTACGGTATTTAACAACCCTCCCACGTGGGTCGAATGTGGCACAAGGCCGGTTTAATGTGGGCTTACCGAGCTCGTAGGCTCGGCCAAAAATATTCCCATTTACAACCCGTATAAACGGGTTCAGGGACTGTCTACCTCCCCGGACGACACTTTGCCCTGCGGCAAAGCCTCGTCCGGGTTCCTCTCTGCCAAAGCAGAGAGTTCGACAGGAGCAGCGCACAGTCAGAGACTGCGTACACTGCTACACTACGGTATTTAACAACCCTCCCACGTGGGTCGAATGTGGCACAAGGCCGGTTTAATGTGGGCTTACCGAGCCCGTAGGCTCGGCCAAAAATATGCCCATTAGAACCCGTATAAACGGGTTCAGGGACTGTCTACCTCCCCGGACGACACTTTGCCCTGCGGCAAAGCCTCGTCCGGGTTCCTCTCTGCCAAAGCAGAGAGTTCGACAGGAGCAGCGCACAGTCAGAGACTGCGTACACTGCTACACTACGGTATTTAACAACCCTCCCACGTGGGTCGAATGTGGCACAAGGCCGGTTTAAAGTGGGCTTACCGAGCCCGTAGGCTCGGCCAAAAATATGCCCATTTAGAACCAGTATAAACGGGTTCAGGGACTGTCTACCTCCCCGGACGACACTTTGCCCTGCGGCAAAGCCTCGTCCGGGTTCCTCTCTGCCAAAGCAGAGAGTTCGACAGGAGCAGCGCACAGTCAGAGACTGCGTACACTGCTACACTACTCACAGTCTCTAGAACTACTGTTCTATTTATAATAATAGGATCAGTCTATTGTGGTTGTGAAGGTGGGTGCGCCCCAACACTAAGTATACCTAACAACTATTAACACAGTAATTCATCTACTTTTATATACTTTCGGAGTCTTTTCGGAGAGAGTTGACACGATACTGAAAACCTCAGCACGTATCTTTTATATTTTCCTCTATCAGTTTCTGACAGTCACTTATATAATAATTCTACCTAATTGTACCGAAATCATTAACCTAATTCTTTTGTTTCTTGTTATGCTAAATAATTATTTCACAAACATTTTTTCTCTTTTTGACTCTTCATTAACGTTCACCTCCGCTATCATCTCAATTCTTACAATGTTAATAGATAATTTTGAAACATTCATATCACCTACAATCAGATTTTATTTGTTCGTTTGATGACATAAAAAGTTTTCGACAAATCTAAATTACTCCATTTTTGATGTTTTACTATCTTTTTTCCCGTGGCCGTATTGTGCCAAAAAATCTATGAATTAAATTCGCTTTATTTATTATTCAATCTTTGTTTTATTATTGTCGTCAAAATAATATTCATATCTATATTCACTACCTTCCTTAAAACAAATATTTCAGAACAATAGCGAAATCATATTTGCGTTCGATATCTTTTCTTTTCTTTATTAAACGGATTTATGTGTCTATCTACATTGATTGGTTACACCCCCACCTTAACGATAATCACAGACGGCGCGATATTTGAAGACCTCTTCATCTTTTCTTTTTGACTTTCGGGGCTGCAAGACACGTTTCTTTTCGCTCCGATAGCCATGAGGCATGTAAGTACTTTAGAGATACAGACTAAAAATTGTATTGACTGTCCGTAACTTAAACTTTGTTTCTTTCTTTATCCTTCTATAACATGTCTTGTTAATACATTTATTTGTTTGAATTCCATGAGTTGTATCCCTTTTTTACTTAGACTCACATGAGTCCGCCAAATATTGTTTGTAGGACGAATATACCAGGAGGTATAAAATGATAATACTTTCCATTCCTGCATCTATCTATCTATCTATCTATCTATCTATCTATCTATCTATCTATCTATCTATCTATCTATCTAACTGTCAGTATCAATACCTTCTTTTTCCTTTTAGTTACAAAGTGATTTTCCTCTTTTAAAATTCTTATACTTGTAAGATTCATGATAGCCTAATGCACACATACATAATTTTCACTTTAAAATTTTCTGGAGAAATTCATAACGGAAAACGATAAAATTCTTTAGAACTTCAATAAGCACTGTTTCTATATCCAAAATAACTAATCTGTTATTAAATATGTAATTACTACTTAATATGAATGATAAACATTTGTTGTGGAGTAAAAACTATTACAAATTACTTTACCTTTCCTAATTTCATGATTTCACTCTAAACACTTCGGTTATCTTCGTATAAAACTTCGAAAAATGTTTGCTTCTGATGGCGTATTATTTTTTTCTTGCTTTTTATTATTTTTTTATCATGAAAAGAATCTACCTAGAAGTTTTGTTTGTTCTGCGAAGGTGTATAAATTAGTCGCAATTTCCCATCTCGCCCGAGCATTTTAATCTAATCACGCAGTTATCAGTTGCTTCCAAATTATTTATAGCAACTTAATCGATCAATCAATATAGAAATATTTACTAGTTAGAGGAAAGATACTGTAGTTGCAGATGTCTTTTGGTTCTGACAGCCGACATTTTTCTGGGATTTTACTTGGCTTTTGATTAAATTTTTCATGTATTCGACTACTTTTCTGTCTGAATTTCTGTGATGAGATGTTATCGTTGTTTACATTATTTACATGAAGACTATTTTAACTATGAAAAACATGTTGAAACATTTGGAACTAACAGCAATATACGAAAAAATCCCCTCCGTTTTTGTTTTTCTCATGTTCATATTTTCCTATTTTTTGTTTAATCATTTGCCGTGTCAAATTTAGTGATAATTCAAGAAGTCATTTCAGGTGATGGAATAATCCATACTAACCTCTCACCCCTCCGGTATAATCCACTTTACACCAAAAATCACCTATCAACCAATCAACACTCTAGTTTCAGCAAGCGAGACTCCTCATTGGCTCAGACCCTTAGAACTGTAACAAGTTCACGCGAAAATGTCTTTTCGCGCCCAGTGCTCTGGGGCCTATTTTCTTGACCAAAACTCTATAAATAGAAGAATCTGAATCGACTCAAACAGTCAGACTTTCACCCCTGGAGAGATGCCAAACTAATCTACGCAAGTCAAAACCTTGACCAAATACACTTTTACCGCGCAAACTTCTCTGACTCAGCAAACAACAACCACGCTCTCTCAGGAACAATTTCTAGCAATTACTTACAATACTTAAAAAGTGATATTTACTCACTACTAAATAAGTATTCGTAAACAATCAATCAAACATCCAAACAATTAAAGGTACACAACTCCTACTAATTTTGGACAATAACTTAAACAAACTTAAGCACACACACTATTGATTGAACTCACACAAAGGACATTTTTGTACATAACCAAATACTTAATTTAATTTTACGAACAAATCTTAATAACAGCTTCACACACGTTGAAACTTCACAAAAATACTCTACACAATCTAATTCAACCATCCTCATTTATCCAAAAATATTCAACCCAATTGTATATGTCAATTGTATATAAATCAATGTGATTGTTACACTTTTAATTATGTTTGTCTTCACTCTGAATTTTCTTGCATGATTTGTTTTCAATATTCCTTTTATCTCTTAATTTGTTGTGGACGAATGTTTAAGAACACCGACATCATAATTCCTTCTGATAACTAAAAATACATTCACCAGTCTGCAACACAGGCAACTGAAATGTGTTTCTACAGAAAGACGCTAAGAATACCATGAACAGTGCATGTAAGGAATGAGAAAGTTTTAAGGAGAATGGAAACAAAAAGAACACTTATTTTTAGAATCAGAAAAAGACAATTGAAATGTTTGGGACATATTTTGAAAATAGACAACCTGGAGAATTTGACACTCCCAGGACATGTTGACGGCAAGAAGACAAAAAGTGAGTATCCTACCTAACAAACTTGTTTAAATGGATAACGGAAGAGATATTAACAGGCTTAGTAAAAAGATAGCATTGCTAAGAGCTAACAAAGGATAGGAAGTTATGGAGAGCCACGATCGCCCACGTCCTAAATGAAACTACTACATAAAAGAAGAACAGTTATTATTTTTATGTTTCACTGGCATTTCTTAAACATTCGTTATAACAAGAGAACAACAATAAATTTAACAATAGATGATCCATACAGATTGACATGATGTGCTATTAAAATCCTATCCGAAATGATTTTTATATGATGCTAGTTTTTAAGAAAAGAGATTATCTGGACTTTTTGTTTTCGTTCTATTACAGTAAACATTTCGGACAGAACAGGGAGTCGGAGGGATAGTAAGATGAAACATTAAGAAGAGCTATAAAGAATAGGAAGTTGTGGAGAGTTGTGATCGCCAAAGTCCTAAACGGACACGGAACATAGAAAAAGAAGAATGCTGAGTAACCTTGCTGGGACGGTATTTATTTATCTACCTACACCTCGAGCTAAGCCTCTTTGCTAACAATTGTTAGATAAATATTCATAGATTATATTACGCTTTACATTGTTCTTGTCTATTTTCTAGCCCACACCTTCTGGATTAAAATAGAAAGTTCGGAAGATCTCGTCCGTTCTCCTATCCATAACATTTCCCATAAAGGTCTGACTACCATACTCCTTGTATTTTTCTTTCTTTCTTTCTTTCTTTCTTTCTTCTACAACCAACCAACCAACCATCCTTACCTTACACTTCGACTTTCTCTTTTTTTTCGGCCATTGCAATTTGCCTACCGTCTTTCTTCATTTTCTTCACACCTCTTGTTGTTTGGCCCTTCGTTTCCTCCCCCTCTCTCTTCTTTTCTATTGCTTGCTCTTTTTTCTTCTATTTTCAATCCATTGCTTCATTATTTTTTACCTTTTTTATTTTCTCTTTTCGCCTTTTCCTTCCAATTCTTCTAACCTTCTCCCTCACGCAGTTACCTTTTTCTCTGCAAAGTTTCTTTTTTCTTTCTCTTCGATTCCTTCCCAGTTCCTTTGTTCTCCTCTTTCCTTTTATCTCTATTCCTTCCTTTTCTCTTCTTCTTTTCTTTCCATGCTACTCTCTTCAATTTTCTTGTTCCTGCTATCTTTCATTATAATTCGTTCTTTATTGTAATTTCTTCTTTCCTTTCCGCTTCACTTGTTTAGTTTTAGTATTTGCAAAGATCAAATTTCTACTCTCTTTTTCAACAGTTTCAGCTTTTGTCTATTAGCAAGAAATTTTCTTAAAAAATATTCACAGATATTTTTTTAACAAATATCCAGGCAATTCTTTGAAGAATATACAATTGGCCACAATCATAAAAACAATAATAGAGTAAAAAGTTATTAAAATACGATTAAAGCATAACGGAAAAATTCAAAGACATATTTTCGTTATGAAACTAAAGACACTAAAAGGATACTTAGAGCCATAAATTGTAGTTAGGTAAATCATTCATATGAATTGGTCTGTATTTATTAATGACGCACGTAACACGGTGAAGTAATGGATAGCGTCTCAGATTGTGAAATCGGAGATCTGAATTCGAATTCCAGTCGAATCTACATTCACTTACGTGCTAATACCCTTGGGAAAGGTATGAATCATCTTCTTCTCCCCCCAGCTATGGGTAAGTAGCAAGACAGACCAGGTTCTATAGCCTTGGATGGCAACTGGTCTAGTGAACGTAATGGATTCGACTGGAATTCGGACTCGGCTCTCCAATTCCTCAATCCGACCAGCCATAAATTCTCACAGTACACTGAAAATAAGGGAAAAAAACAACTTTTACTTGATTTATGAAGGTACCACGTGCCAATGTTGACAATATTGAAGGATTTTATTGCCTATGATTTCGAAAAGATTCAGTAACGCTTTCGGATTTGTTTGGACAATTGAACTCTTTTGTGCTGTTGCTGTTACTTACAGCTTTCTTCAGGTTAATAATCCGGAAGGGAAAAGAAACTTTTTTGTCGACTTTAAGTGAAAAGAGAACTTTCTTATTCACCTGAATATGACCGTAGAATAAGTTGACCGAATAGTTCTGTGATAGCAACATAACAAGGCAAACCAAAAGTGTTCAATCATCGTTTTCTAATATCATTAAAAATAACTGATAAGTTATTCTGTTGAATTTTTCATTGCATTTTTCTTGTGTGCGAACAAGAATTTTCCTTTAGTTTCTTTAGAAATTGTCCAAATGATTGTTCTTTCCGAGCGCTTTCGACAAATCTATTAAATCAGCCATTTTCAAGGATTTGTGATATTGCGTGAGTTGCTGAAAAATAGTATGTTTTTAATTACCGAATAGGACTAAATTTGTGTCCGTGTTCGTAGTTGGTGATGTTGAGGGTTTTTTATGATTAAGGAGGGTTTCTGTTGGTTTTATGCGTTGTTTTGTTTGTTTGTTTTTTTTTACAGTTTGAGTTTGTATTTTCGACGAGTAAATTGTGTATCGAAGTTGCTAATTTTTTTATACTGGTTTAAATGGGTGCTTATGGAGCATCGATACAAGACCAGTCATTTGATAAGTCATTTGATAAGCGAATGGTGGTATATCCGACGTAATTATTTGTTTTCGTCAAAAGCAAAGTTCCCAAAGGAGCATTTGAATTCTTAAATAATTTGGGCCCTGTATAGTTTGGATTTCGCTAGAGAGGTTTGTTGTTGCTGATGATAAGGTTGGCTGTTTTTAATTTTTTGTAGTAGTTAATTAAATTGTTTGTTTGACTAGAGTAATACAGTTTTTAATAACATTCTCATCATAAAAACAAATAACCAACCCTGAACAATATCAACTACGAACATGGCCACAATGTACTCGTTGCATTTGTGAATTAAAAATATTCTAGATTTCAGCATTAGTGCACGTGCGTACGTGTATACATCATTGTTTCCAGATTGGGATTTATTTTACACAACTAATATTTATTTTTCAACATAATGTTCTTTCTTCTCAAACTACTTAATTCAGTTGTAAATATTAATCAGATATTAAAACGATATTATACAGTGGTAATTTAAGATAAAAATTGAGCTAATAACTGTGTCACATTGCAGACATATTGACGCACTCTCGTGTGCATATATATATATATATATATATATATGTGTGTGTGTGTGTGTGTGTGTGTGTGTGTGTGTGTGTGGTTACCTGTGATACACAACTATTAGCTTATACATGCGCATCGTGCGTCACTGTGTGCATATGTGTTTAACATTAATTAAAAATAAACGTTATATGAGACATGCATTTTATATACAAGGGTCAATTATATAAATTTCGTTCAAATGGCTTCATTTTTCGCCACCTTTCCTTCATTATTATTTCCCTTTTCTTTTCTTTTTTCTTCTCTCCAGACCCATTAGATTCCCACCTCTCTCTCTCTCTCTCTCTCTCTCTCTCTCTCTCTCTCTCTCTCTCTCTCTCTCTCTCTCTCTCTCTCTCTCAAGTACTCCTTTATATTCTCTTTCTACTCTTTTTATCGCCTCGTGTTTACACTTTTTTTTTTACTTTCTCTTTCTTTTTTTATATTTTGTCTTTCTTATTCTCACCCCCACAACATTTCTGACTCTCTGGTGTCCATTACTAGTCGAGTGGTGCAATGTGTTAGAGTGAAGTGAGGCGTGGAATGCCGGCTATGTAGTTGGCAGGACGCCCAACTTTAAATCTGAGAAGTACAGGTTAGACCTACTTAGAAAAATCTTTCTCATTCACCTCTGTCTCTCTCTGTCTCTCTCTTTATATACACAGACATACACACACGTATATATGTAGATAGATAGATAGATAGATAGATAGATAGATAGATAGATAGATAGATCCGTTTCTATATGTCTGTTTCTCTAATATCCATGCCCGTTTGTCAATCAGCCTGTCTATCTACTATAAGACGTCTATCTACAAATAAATGTAAACACAATTATAGGTTCGGGCATGTGTGTTTGTTGACGCGCATATGAGCGATATACCTTTTCAAGAACGAATAAATATATAGCATCCCCTCCACTTATTCCCGAAAGATTTGTTCCAAGGCTCACCAGCTGATGCCTGAAATCGTGGATAGTACCGAATCCTATACTTACTACGTCTTTTTCATCTACATATAATAATTATAAAGTTTCATTTATAAAGCATGCATAGAAAGAGCAAAAACTAACAGTAAAATAGAAAAATTAGAACAATATACTGTAATAAAAGTTATGTAACGGGTAGAAGTTTCTTTATAAACTTATATCTTCTTTTATATTCCGTATCTTTTCAGGATGTAGAAAGTCACGGTACTCCACAATTTCCTATCCTTCGCAACCCTAAGTAATATTTGTCTCTCACAGTCTCTGTTCTGCCATCCGTTTGCACAAGTTCATTATATAGGTTAGTCACTGTTTCCCTCTTGCCTTTAAAGGCTTACGGCCATATCACGTTGAAATACCGGGTGTCGTACGCTCACCTAAGTTAAGCAACGTCGAGTCTGGTCAGTACCTAGATGGGTGACTGCTTGGGAATACCAGGTGCTCTAAGCTTGGATGTGCCGATGATGTAATGGATAACGGCTTAGAATTGTAAATCGGATAACCTAATTCCAATTCCAGTTGGGTTCGTTGTATTCACTTACACGCAAATACTCATGGAAAAGGTATGAACTCACCTCTTTCCCCCCTAGATATAGGTTAATTAGTAGGACTTGTATCAGTAAATCATTATTATCTCAAAAAAATTTTACAATCTAAAAATATTTTATGACTTTAAATGACCTGCAAAAGTCGGTAAAACCGTAAAAACAAATCAAAAAATCAATCTTACTTTCAATTTGTCCTGTGAATGTCAAATTTCCTAAGCCCTGTTTTCTCATTATATTTCCCGGATATTTCGGCTGTCACTTTTTGATTTTATGCATAATTGTCTTTTTTGTTTCCATTTTCCTTAAAGCTTCCTCGTTGCTTACATGTTCTCTCTATGATATTTTCAGCATCCTTCTGTAGAACCACATTTCTGTTGTCTCATGTTTCCTCTTCATTAATTTCTCCTATGCTAGGTGAATATTTTGACCGTAGATCTTAGCAATCTTAGCAATCTGTTTTTAATTTACCTTTTCGTTTAAAGAAAGCATCTGACAGTTTCTCTTTGGCTTATGTGAGTTGCTAGTATCACTGTGCTCGTGTTTTGAGATCATTATTTTAAAAAAAATACAAACTTACGCATCCTTTCTTTCTCGGGATGACCACAATTAACTGAAAACACTAATATTGAGAGCAATGTTTATATATGTATTGGGCTTACTGTAGATATGTCCTTAAACTATTTCATTTTTCAATTCTCAAGTTATAAAAAAGTAATCTAAAGTTGTTAGTAGATAAAAACTGGTTGTGACAAGTTAATGTCAATCTTGTTGAAAATTCGTTCCAGTGTCAAGTATGGTATAAACATATTTCCATCCGCAAAGAATTATTAATGAACTTGTGGGTAGTAAGTTAACTTGAGTCATTTAAATCATCTGACGAAACAGAAGAAACATTATCTTTACTTGATTAAGACTGTCATTGAGAAACTGGGTTGAATTAGATTGTGTTTGAATTCATAACCTATGAACGCGACTGGTAACCGCCTTTCTATCTTCACTTTTTGAAGTTTGGGGCAATCAGAAAAGAGAATTGTTGCGAGACGTCAAGCAGGCGCTGTCAACCCCGCAAACAGAAAAAATTATGTAGGATAATACGATCGAAGCAAGGATAACAAAGGCGAAGGTTTTAAAATCTAAGCCAAATTTTATTCAACAATTTGGCAAAAGTATGTACAGGTATTGTTTTTGAGTAATCCGATATGAAGTCGGAGAGTCACCATTTGTAGCGGACCGTTTGGGGTGAAGATGTGAAGAGATATCAGAAGGTTAAAATTTCCTGCTGGCCGGTCCAGCTACATGAGAATGTCGGACATTAAGTCAAAAGAAGACAAACAAGACAAACAAGACCGATATACATGGGTAAACAAATATATATTAATACACAAAGACATGAAAAGTTACATAGTGTTTGTATGGAGAAATTACGTGTGTGTATTGTAAGTGTTCGTACGTACGTGTATTGTTCTTAGCGCGTTCCCAGAATTTGGGAAACGCTGTATCTGTGAGAGGTCACATATTGGTGTCAGTGGAAAAAGAACGATTTTTACCTAGTCTCCGTGCGAGGTAGCGGCCCAAGGCCTGAGTCGAAAAAGAGAGAGAGAGAGAGAGAGAGAGAGAGAGAGAGAGAGAGAAGGGTCAGTCAGTATTTATAGTCAGGGGAGAGAGACCCCTGTTGAAGGATTAAGGAACTGAGGAGGAGCTAACTGCGACAGAATCAAGTCCAAATTAGTTTTAACCTCAAATATATTTTTGGTTCTTCGCACTAAATTGAAATTACGACACTAGTTTTTACCACTCATGTAGTATTCATATTTTCAAAGACGGAGCATGCTACAGACAGATTACGAGAACAAGGCAACAGAATAGACGTAATAAACAAATAGAAGTATGGATTCTGACACTAGGATACAACAAATTGAAATAATAATGTTGATTGGTAAAATGAAGAGAAAAGGATTTGTTCCCATTAATTTTTCTTAAAAGAATATTAAATGTTCGTTGGTTGATTTTATGACATGTCAACCCATACTGGGTTACTTAATGTAGAAATTTTGTACGGAAACAACCAGTGAGTATATTATTCACAACTAATGGTCACGGTGGAGTAATGGATAGCGGCTCGGATTGAGAAAGCGAATTCCATTCGAATCCATTACATTCACTTACGTGCTAATACCTCTTCTTCTCCCCCGCCCCCAGCTATGAGTAAATATCAGGACAGACCGTGTGCTATAACCTTGGATGACAACTGGTCTACTGCAGAAAGAAATGGCAAACTACTGCGGGAAAAATCTACCTCGTCAGTCATGTATCGAGAGATACATGCTCGCCTAAGCGTGTATCACGCATGACACATACCTGACTCAATCCGACTAGCCCCTCTAACCAGTGCCGCACACCAAGTTGCCTAAACAACATAAAAGACAGGAGTAGGCAATTTGATACGTCCTTCTTTCACTATACATGTATAGAAGGTTGAATTAACGTTCGTAGACTAACACAGTTATTCAATTAATAATGATCTGAATTTTTTACTGTATAAAATTCAATCTGTGTGCATCGAGAAGGAAGGAGATTATGTTGAAAGATATTGTATGCATAAAATAGGTTTATTTTTATCATTAGACCTACTGAATTACATTTGACTGAAAGTTCACTGTATAATGTTCAATCAATATTTAGTCAGAAATATCTTGACTGCCATATCCTTTCAGGAAGTAGGCGATCATGGCTCTCCACCTCCCGCTGCTTCCTCCTCCAGACCACGTTCTGTTATCCACTTGCTTTAACCCGCCAGGTATGTCACGCGCTGCTTTCCCTTGTCTCTCTTTCCCACTATTCGACCCGTGAGTATCAGATTTTCCAGGCCCTCCTTCCTCATTATATGTCCCAGAAACTTCAGCTGCCTCTTCCTGATGTTAAGTATAAGCCTCCTTCTTGTTTGCAACCTCATCGGTCCATGATATCCTTAGCATCCTTAGTTACCAAAACTGTCCTATACAGTATATACTTTGTTTCTTTTTTTAAATAGAAAACATTTTACTATATATTGTCATCCCTTTGATCAATTAAATCCATGAAACTAGACCAGTAAGTCCGTAACCTGGCAGATATTAACTGAAATTGGATCAAAAATATTCACTGTATAATGTTAAGGTACTTAATAGAGAAGCGGTGGGTTAAGTGCATTAACAAATTATATTGAATAAGATTTGCTGTATAGAATAAATACTTTTCACATCTGGCTACGGACTTACTGATGAGACATCCTAAGTTGAATTGCGATCGAATTTCTGTCTTAAAATAAGTATTTTGCACGTCACAATTGAAAGGTCACATCATACTGCAAATATCTTTTATACTCTTTGGAATAGAATTCAGCCGATATGAATAATAGGCGATATGACAAATAGAAAAGAATAAAAATGGAAAATGAGAAAGAATATGATGATTGAGTAAAAAAAAGAGAAAAGCAATACAAAAAACGAGTTGTCTTCCCCTGTTGGTTCTGTTTCTCGTTATTCATGTCACGTGGTGATTCAAATTCTAAAATAAAGAGTCAGCTTAATATCAGTTAAATTTAGGTTGCTAAACGCATGTTTAATTCCATATATTTTTTCACACGCTGTTTGAGACTATATAGTCTTTTGGATTATGATATTAAAAGATCAATGAAAAAGTATATATATATATATATATATATATATATATATATATATATATATATATTAAAATAATAAGAAAGAACACCACTAAGATTTATAATCCGGTGTTCTTAGCATTTTTTTTTATTTAAAAAAAAACAATTCTCCATACAAACAGTAGAGCAAAATATTATAATTAATTTCTTTTTTAAAAATGTGATTCCATCGCGACACAGAAATTTGTTTCAAAACTGAAACTAAATTTATAAATTTAATTATAAAAATTAAACTTAAAATCCATAGTTTCATTCCATTGTCAAGCGATGTTAGGTATCGCTTGAGAATGGAACGAAACTATGGATTTTAAGTTTAATTTTTATAATTAAATTTATAAATTTAGTTTCAGTTTTGAAACAGAGATTTGTGTCGCGATGGAATCATATTTTTTAAAAAGAAATTTATATATATATATATATATATATATATATATATATATATATATATATATATATATATATATATACAGAATGCGGCAGAAATACCTCCCACATAATGGTAAGACATTAGCTAAAAGAAACCATTGCCACTAAAGTGAGAGGTATTTCTGGGAGGTATATGTTGGAAGTATTTCTATGAGGTATATATGGAAGGTATTTATGCAATATTATATATATATATGACCTCCAGTCAATAGTTAACTGGAGCAAGGAATGACTTGTAAATTTTAACTCCCCCACAAACCAAGAATGCTATCATTTAATCAGCATAGACAATCTTTTCTGCCTTCTATCAGCACGGTGAAACCTAGTTGCCAATCTAGTAGTAGGCCTATACTCAGACAGTCGATGTACCAACGTGGAAACCTTATCAGAACAATGACCGTGAAAATATTTATAAAAAAGACAGGGGGAAACCACGGTGGGAATGTGACTGAAGTCGTGATGTCATGCCAGGACCGATTATATTACCGACCTTTCTTTCGATTTTATCAAGAATCTCGAAAGCAAATCTTTGCTCTTTCTTGGGTTAACGTTTTTCGGTGACTTGAAGTGGAGTGATTATATTGAATGAATTGCTAGATCTGTTGCTAGGAAAGTTGGTTCACTGTATCGTACCAGACAACTATTATCGTCATATTCAATCTTGCTCATTTATAACTGCATCAACCATCCGTTCATAGAATATTAATGCAATATCTGGTCTGGAGCCCCTGCTGTATATCACGAGATTCTTGAAAAAATACAAAGAAGGCTCTGTAATGTAATCGGTCCTGACCTGGCATTTCGACTTACTGTGAGGTGCCTTCCCACTGTCTTTTCTACAAATATTTTCATGTTGTTCTTTTATTGTTCTTTCTCCTAATTCTCTTTCACCCAGAGTAAACCCTTGCGTCTTAATGGCATTATCTCCTTGGGGCGAAATGATTAATATATATATCTATATGTGTGTGTGTGTGTGTGTGTGTGTGTGTGTGTGTGTGTGTGTGTGTGTGTGTGTGTTTCAGCTGCGTAAAGGAAAGCATAAAAATAGAAAAAGTGGGAAACTGTAAATGGTACGAGATAGTCAGTCTAAAATAATACATTTTATGAATTATATACACATATAATTATATGTATATATTACATACACATATTATAATATATATGTATTCAAAATATAAACAAATATACATTTCACACATGTGTACATATGTGTGAAATTGTGGAAGAGTGTAAAAATATTCCCGCTGGAGGAATAGGGAGAGTGAGACACGCACGTGGGATAATTATGTATCAGTGTGAAGGATATATATATATATATATATATATATATATATATATATATATATATATATATATATATATATATATAGGTGCGTGTGAGTTAGGGTTGTTTTATGTATGTACACTTGTAAACATGCATGTGTGTTTGTACGGCGGGCGCATATTGATGTCATATGCGCACTTTCTGAATGTATTTCTTATATATATATATATATATATATATATATATATATATATATATATATATACATATATATATATATATATATATATATATATATATATATATATATATATATATATATATATATAAAAATACTCTCAGACATTTATGAGTATGTATTTATGTATATGTGTATGAAATATATGTGCGACCTTGTAAGCACAAATAAGTAGTTTCATTTTTCGAGCGATATTATATAACAACTGAATAATGTCACCATTTGTCAGGAGTGCTATTTCTTTACACTCTATTTCATCTTGAAGTAAAATGCTCCAGAATAGCTCTGTATTCCCCTATGTATAAAGTCAACATTACTAGGTAAAAAGAAAGAAAGAAAGAAAGAAAGAAAGAAAGAAATAGAGACGACGAACCAAATTATACTAGATTAGTATTTGGAAACTTTAGTATCCCGTGAATACAAAAAATGACATAGATCATAGATAGATAGAAAGATTAAAGAGTGAAACATTCATTTCATGCTTCATTTTTGTGCACCGAATTTGGTTAATCTTAGCAAATATCTACATTCTTTAGAAACTGCGTGCAATTGTTTAAATTATAATTATTATTTTCTTCTCGACATCAGAGTTATCGGGTGATCATCACTTGGGATCAAGAGAGAAATGGTTTATTCAGGTTTCAAGCACTTTCTTCGATATTACTGTTTATTTTAACAGTGCTGGGGTCTAAAAGTCCCAGTTCTCCAGGTTATTTGCAAGTATCTTTTGAACCATTTCCTGTGTTCTAGTGATTATAGGTACTACCTTAACTTTCAATTTCAACAATTATTGCAACTCTCTGTCTTCTTTTAACATAGATGGTGCTCGGGTCCTGATTTTTTATTGATGCTTGTAAAATTACCTGATATACGAGAACGGCTTTTGGAACCGTATCTTCAAATTAGATTTTTGTTTTGTCTTTTTCCATGTCAGGTATAGCAGAGAAGAAGGAAAATAAATGCACAAAAAAAGTTTAGTTTTATAAAACTTCGAAAAATACATACAATAATAATTCGAAATTATCATATTTTCTTTCAAGAACATTATCTAAAGACACATTGTAAAATTTATGAAGGATCCAAATTTATCTACTACATAAATAAATCTGTTGAAGATAAAGGGTATCATTGAAAAGTTAATTTTTGCTTTTCTTTTTAATCATTTCACCCCAAGCAAGACAACAAAACCACTAAGATACAGGGGGTTACTGAGTGTGAAAGAATATATGAAAAAGAAAACATGTGGAGTTACCCCCACTTACTTTCCTTTAAAAATCGTCGCTAGAAGACACTCCTTAATCCTATAAATAGGAAGTGACATTCTGTCATTCTATCTTTCCGTTTTTTCTCTAGCGTTCAGGTGTAGTCGCACGTAGATAAGAACGCTGCCGCTGAGGCGCAGTCGTTTCCTTTGGTCCTCTGTCGACATTTGAACGTCTCACAGACATGCATATATACACATGTGGGTTGGGCACCTCGGCGTGGTGTAATGGTTAGCAAGCTTGTCTCGCTATATCAGTTACGACTGAAAAGTGAGTTCGATCCTCACTAGGTGCCCCATACTTTCGGCCTTGTGCCCCATCTAAACTACGCTTAGAAAATAACTATATACACATGTGTCTATCACACACGCTTGTTACATATATACATGTGTTTATCACAAACGCTTGTTACATATACACATGTGTCTATCACACACGCTTGTTACTTCTACACAAACACCTTGACTAGTTTAAATGTTTTCTTCATTCATGTTCATTGTTTTGTAACACGCAACAATATTCTATTGTTTATGTATACCTTTGTTTTGCTGATACATACTTATCGTGTCATTATATATATATATATATATATATATATATATATATATATATATATATATATATATATATATATTGTCATCCACAGACAGACTGTTTCCCTGTATCACAGCTCATCAGTGTGGCTAGACGTCCGGTTGCCTCTGGCTAGAATCGAAAACCGGCTGAATTCGCGTCAGTCGGAAATTTTACTCTGAAGCCGTTGGCTCACGGCAGAGAAGAAGGTGAATTTAAGCGTATTTATTTTTAGATAAACACACAGTGACTGAGAGAACTCGATTCGATTTACCGAAGAGTCTTGCATTATTAGCCGTAATAGTCACTGTTTACAAACCCACACATCCTCCCCAGAGAGCTCAACCGAAATAAATTTTAGTTTTGTTGTTATTTTGTTCATTTATTATCCGAATTCACATTCTGTGTCCGCCATTTTTGCTGTGGCATAAATATACCAGGAGACACGTGTTTTCCGACCCAAACACGGCCAGTATACTCCCGCAACAAACATTATTAAGGAGTGAGAACAATAAAAAAGAAAAGAATAAAAATTAAAAAGACAGAAAATAATGACTGACATTGCACCTTAATTTTTGAAGATCAAACTTGACTGGAAAGCAAGAAACCGGAAGAGAGTTCCACAAGCAAGAAGTGCGATAGAAGAAACTGTTAGCATAGAAATGACGGTTACGTCTAGTCATTTCAACTGTAAAATGATGAGATATTTCCGTCAATCTGGTACTGCGCTTAAATTCATAGAGTCTAAGTACCACAGAAGAAAGTTCATACGAACAACTGCCATAAAATATTTATATAAAATCTAACACTTTCGCCCCAGCCCCTCAACCTCCGACGTCTTACTCTCTGGGTTAAGGTGTCTACTCGGTCTTAACCAAACTTAAGGTTAGTGACCGTAGGACCCCTGAGCATCCGTAGATCATTCGACCGGTCCGCTGGTTTAATCCTGCTTCCTGCCCACGTTGTGTTTGGTTTGATCCAGAAAGCAGAAGTGATGTTCATCCATTCACGGTCGACTGAAGATGAAGACACAGCAGGAGAGCCTGTGCTAAGAAATTTAGAATACACGCAAAAAATATTTATCTGCAGAAAGCCGGACAAACAACTATTCAATGGTTGAATTGTTAATGTCTTTTATCTAGTAGAAAAGAATAGTATAGAAAAGAAACGGGTTACAGAAAATAAAATTATTGGCGTAAAAACTCATACACTGGATTCTAGACAGAGACAGAGAGAGTGGGTTGTGATTAGCTTGTTGTGAAGTCGTCTCAGAACGATATAAGACTCTTGCGATGGAGAGATAAAGATTTCTGTGCGCGGCTTAAAGTTTATAGTTGCGTTCCTCCTCGGTGGTAGTAACAGTAGTAGTAATCTTCGTGGTAGAAGAAGCATCGGTACTTATATTAACAGTACATGTTAGCGGGATTTTGTTCCAAATCCCTGACGTCACTTCCAGTCTCCGATATCTCTCCACCCAGTTCGACTGCACTTGACGACAGACGAGCCCAAAAACAACCTTTTGATTATGGTAGCTTGGTCGACGTTTCCGTTTCCGGTGGTAGTAATAATAGTAGCAGTCTTAGATTGTTGAGAAGTTAATCGCGTCTTCGTACTTATATCAACAAAATATGTTAGCGGGCGCTTGGTTCCAATCTCTGACGTCACTTCCAGTCTCCGACCTCTCTCTACCCAGCCCAAGTGCACTCGACGGCAGACGAGCCAACCACTCTGTCAACAGATTTCTGTGCGCATTTATATAGATAAACCTGGCTGATCATAAATCGACCCTTGGCCCGCAAACGATTATCACGAGTGCTACCTTTAACCCAAAATCATGTGAATTTCAAAGTTCCTCATAGCCTTAGTAAGCTCTATTTCAAATTTTAACCGATAAAAATTATCTCGATCATCTTCCATTGTCTTCCTAATGACCCAATTCCAAATAGGCTAGATCAGATTCCCATCAGTAAACAAAATTGTTCTGATCTAATTTCGCTGTTCAAATCTACTCCGATGTCAATAAAAAAATATATATATATGTGTGTGTGTTTGTGTGTGGTTCCCAAACTCACTGTTGCAAAAAGGCACATGGAAGCTAAGCGTTTAAATATAGCGTGTATAATACGAAATATTATCAGATTAAGTAAATCCGTAATTGTTTATAAATCGGCAAAACCTTGTTTAAATATAAGATGGTATGTCTTGCTGTTAAATTCACACTTTTGAAATAATATTTATTATATACTTCCGAATAATTGACTTTATAAAATATGAAATAATATCCTTCGCAATAATATGAATCAAAACTCGGGTACATCAGCATGGTATAATGGTTAACAAGCTGAACTTACAGATCACTAAAAAAAATTAAATATCCAGGAAATTTTTAACAGAGGAAGGAAGTCTGAGGCGTATTGGGAGAGCCAAGGAAGCATTCTAAAAGTTAAGCAGAGTACTAAGAAATAAAAAAATCGATAGAAACAAGGAAAAAAGTACTAAACTGATACGGGATATCTGTCCTCCTGAATGAGTGTTGGAGGATCTCCTCAAAGATGAAGAGGTGACTTGAAGCAACAGAAATGTGATTCTACAGAAGGATGCTGAGGATACCATGAACCGAACATGTGAGTAACGACGAAGTTTTTGAGAAAATGTAAACAAAAAGGAAACTAATACTTAACACCAGGAAGAGACATTTGAGGTTTCTGGGGTATATAATGAGGAAGGGAGCTTGAAAATCTGATACTCACGGGACAGATCGAGGGCAAGAAGGACAGAGGAAAACAACACATAACAATGAGCTTGAGTAAATGGATGGCGGAACAGGGCTTAGGAGAAATAACAGAAAACTTCCTGTCCCTTGTAGCTCTTTATTAAGAGCTACAAGAGGCAGTAAGTTATGGAGAGTCATGATCACCTATGTTCTGAGGGGACACGGCACATAAAGAAAAAGAATAGTGAGTTTGATCCACACTGAGTGCCCTATACTTGTGGCATTGTGCCAAAATTAAACTACGCTTCATAAATGACGACATCATCTAGTAACTAGTTTCTACTTGTGGTCAGTTTGAGAAACGAAGAAAAGCCGGATATAGAAATAAAAGTTTTATTAATCTAAGGAATGTGCAACTGTAAACAGCTGCTGGATTTGGCAGCAGAGAATTGATGAATGTTGTCTTCGTTATTTCTATCTAAAATAAATCAACCAATGAATTCCCATCGGGTGAGCGTGTGTGTTTTGCCCGCATTCTTCTGCAAACGCCCCCGGTGGTCAGAGCTGATGATGAAGCCATCCGGCCGAATGAACTGAGAAAAGATTTTAATTCTAGAATTCTGAATTCCGCTTTTGATTCAGATGTTATATTTGAAACGCTTTTAGCTATCTGGTTTCTTTTCAGTTCGAAAATGTTAAAAGAGACTAACAGATAGCTGTTCCCAATATATAACTTATACTTGTGTGAATAATGCTCCATTAGCTAAGTAATTAGATTTAAAGGCGAAACATTAAATGACAACAATAGACTTGTAATTCTCTTTTGTATGGCAGTATTATCTTGTCGGCGATGTTTAACCTTCGTGCACACAAAAAAATGGTGTGTCAAAAGGACAGTTATTCCCTTGACACCGCTATTACTGTATATACTTTTGAGAATGTTTATTTATAAGATTATAAAAATATGTGAACCAAAAACAATGCGATATTTATAATTTACCTTTATAAAGATTTATTATCTGCCATTTTATAAAGAAATACATTTGAAAAGAAATCTTTTTATTCAATAATTTATTAAAAAATACAAAATGATCAAAATATGTAAGAGGAAGAGGTGCTCTCAACCTATTTTAGTGAATTTATGTGGCGAGTGCAAATGAAAGAAATGACTGGAAAATGTATTTTTTTCAAGATTTATAATTACAGCTCCTCTTTGTTATGTGTTTATTTAAATTTTCTTGTTCGCAGACATTTTGTAAATTTAAGAATAAAAAATTCTTTCATATTTATTTCTTTATAAATGGTAAATAATAAATATTTCTTTAAAATTGATTCATAAATTTTTCTAATCTTGTAAACATAAAATTATTCTTGTAAATAAGCAATCTAATAAATAATTAGTTTTTAATATCTTGTCAATTCTCAAGAATAAAGAAAATGTATACATCCACTTTCATATGTTTGGGTTTTATTAAAATTCTAATCATCGCTTTTTAAAACAATAAATATTGTAAAGGGAGTCAGAAGTGTATACAATGATAGCAGTGTCAAAGGATTAATCGGCCTTTTGACACACCATTTTTTGCGTGCACGGAGATTAAACATTGCCATCTTACCTTTGTCTCAACAATTATTGTATTTATCATCCGATGGACGTGTAGTAAAAATAGAACCAGTGAATAAACTTATACTAAAGCTTTATTGCACTTTACTCTGACTACTCGTCTACTGACGGATGTTACAGAGTGCTTTTTATACCTCCTAGATCTTAAGGGGAGGTAATTGATGGTTTATCAGTACAGGACGCTCTGGTGAATAATGTTTTATATTGCAAAATCGGTAATTAATGTTCATAGGCGCACATGAATGAAGCAAGGAGCTCGCTTCAGAACATATGTTGTTGTTGCCTTACAATTTCAACTACTGCATTTCGTTTAAGACTAACTTCCATTTCTTGATGTTATTTTGTCGCATTTTAGCAATACTTTGTAAAATTTCCCCCGGTGACGAATAAATCGTTTGTAAAGGAATTTACCAAAATTATGTATCATATCCCGTTGAGCGTTTTAAAAAAGAAGGTAGAAAGTCGAAAGATAGCTAGTATAGTTCATTTCAAACTTTGGATCAGTTACAACATAGATACTATACTGGCTGTCCCTCGACTTTCTTTCTTTCATTGAAAACGACCAATGATGGTCAAAAGAATTCAGAACCTCCCACAGACGCAAACGTCGCAAGCCTGTTGCTCATCTATCGTTATTTACGTGGCAAATGTTTGGATGAGCTCCATTCTTAAGTTCCACTAATTCAAACCACTGCAGCTAAAACCCGCCATGCTATATCGATGGAGTCGATAAGCCCTCACCGCCTTCATATTCCATTGTAAGGAGGTAGTTCCACTCAAACAGTTTTTTCTCAAGAACCATTGCTTTGTGGAACAGGCTCCAGCATGGATACTTCCCCGAACGCTATAATCTTTGAAGTCGAAGATCAATCGTTACTTATCCTCCATATCCATATAATCTTCATGTCCTACTCCCTACTCTTACATTCCTATCATTCAACTCATTCTGTAATCCTCTACCTTGAGAGGCTCTTGAGCATTGTCTTCAGGGAACATCAGTAAAAGAAAAGAAAATAAAACATAATTTCAACGTTCTTTTACAAGTTTCAACCAAACATCAAATGACTTATTCAACACCAGGGAAACTGTCGCTTCTATTTAATACAAGTTTAAACGAAAAATTACTGCTTATTTATATATATATATATATATATATATATATATATATATATATATATATATATATATATATATATATATATATATAAAACTTTCTTTATGGTGCTGAAACTTGGACCCTGTACTGCAAGCACATAAATCAACTTGACGCCTTTCACATGCGCTGTCTTTGTGCCATATGCGATATAAAATGGGATGACAGGGTCAAGAATAGTGTAATACTGAAGAAATGTAACAACATCACAGGCATTGAAACCATTCTAGCAAAGATACAATTTAGGTAGGCTGGTCATGATCAGAGAATGGATGAGCATAGGCTTCCAAAAGAGGTGCTATATGGACAACTACCAAACTCCAAGCGTTCAGTTGGATGTCCACTTGTACGCTACAAAGACTAATTGAAAGACAACTTGAAACGTCTAAAATTTGATCTGAAAACCTGGAAGGCCTAAGCATCAAACCGAAAGGAGTGGCGTAAGACATGTTTCATTAAGTTAAAGGGTTTTGAAGACAGTAGACTGAAGCACCGTGATCAGCTTCATCAGCTCTGAAGCAGAGACGCCATCAAAATCCTGCTTTAACAAATTTCATCAATCAGTGTGAATTTGTCGCCTGCAGCAAGGGTAGGCTTTTTCAACAATAGCCGCTGCTAGCATGCATATGTGTAAAACGAAAGGCACCATCTAATGCTGACCCTCATTTATCGTTCACGATAGGAGAGTCCACGATAGATAGATAGATAGATAGATAGATAGATAGATAGATAGATAGATAGATAGATAGATAGATTTTAATTAATTCCGTAGCCTAGTATTTATTGTACGCAACAAATATTAATACTTAATTCTACTAAGTTCGAGACGTTTTACATTTTCTTCTTGCGTTTCTTGTCGCCTCTCGGAAATTCTTTCGTCCAAATCACTTCGAGCATTGACTCGTTCTTATGTTAACTGCCGTCTTGTTTCTGCTATTTGAAAACGGCGATTCATCTACGCTTGAAAGCTTTTCTTGTGTTTCGTTTTCAATTCTCTGTGATCATTCTCGGGCTTTTTGATATACCTGGGAGTGTATTTGCTCTGATCTGTGGTATGGAGTGTGATCTTGGCAAGAGTCTGTATTACAAGGCTGTTTAGAACCTGTTCAACGGGTGTAGAAATGTTCATTCGACCACCGTTCTTATCACTGAAGCGCGACCGGCACGTCACGTCCAACAAGCACAGCATTTCTCTAAAATTACAATTCAGCCTCTCGAAAGCACACTATCCAATATCTCTGAAACAACACTAACTGAACAAAAGGATCCCATGTGCACCTCTTAATTGTACTTTCAATATACCGAATCTTATTGCATCACGCGTGACTATCTAAAACTCAGACACAGACGGTGCACTAGTATGATTATTACTACGTTACAAGATGAGAGAAGAATTGATAATTTTATCAGAATATCTACTACCTGTGAGCATGTACATAATGTATCCAGGTCAAGATAATGTATTTTCCTTCAAGGTGTTGCAATTTTATTTTCCATCGCACACACACATACAAGCACACATTATATATGAGTGTGTGTGGAGTGTAAGAAGAATAAAGAATAAGAAATAAAACCAAAGCTACTCGAGTTTCACCCTCAAGTTGAAGGATCATCAGGCCAGGTTCAATCTTTGTCTTACTTAGCTCGTGGTACAGGTCTTAAATATGGAGAACTCTTCTTTTTTAACTGGAAATGAATACCATCCGGGTTCCACATTAGATCCTGACATAATTTACATAATTTATCACCCCTCCTCATAATACTCTTCCTTACTATATTCTATTTTCCAAATGAATTTTGACAGAATGGTGTTATTACAATATCTTCTCAATCTGAACGATATTATTTGATTACGTACCTCTTCTTAAACGTACCATTAATCAAACCAATGTAATTAATCAGAGGTAGGTCGTCTATATTGACTTCGGCTCGGTACACAACGTTGCCAGTCAAAAACAGTTAAAAAACTAAGTTACCTCCCTTACATATTCTTAACGTAAATTGACTATAATGGAACGCGTTTCATGCGCATTTAAAAAAAATCACAACTATCAATTACATTAATTTTTGTCTTAGCAATTCACTCCTGAAGATGATCTTGGATGAGATTGAAAGTACTTGGAAAAATAAAAGAAATAACCAAAACTACGGCATCTTCCTTACTTAGTATTGTAATAGCACTAAGAAATTGATCCGCGAATTTTAGAGGATTGGAGAGAATAAAAATAAAAATGAATAGACATAATATGCCTAGATTATTCTACCAAATATGCTTGAATGAAGGTATGCTATATATATATATATATATATATATATATATATATATATATATATATATATGACAAAATGGAAGAAATTCTGTGTTATGCATTTCATCCTATAGAAGGACTTCACCGGCCTAATGTTTTTGTTGATTTCATTTACAGTAAGGTTCACCCTTTACAAGCCCCGGGGGACACTCGAGGTAAAGGGTTACGTTAAGAGGCTAATTGTGCGTATAGGAGTGGAAGATAACTCTTAACCCTAGACTTGAACAGGTTAACATTATATTAATCGGGTTGATCCTGATGAGAGTCGGTTCGACAGGGCAGTAGTCCGCGGGAAGAAGCTGCTCCAGTGGAACTTACTTCTCACCAATGGAATACGGAGGGAATATGGGTGGTTAGCTACTATGTAAGTGGCATGGCGTGCTCTTTGACTTGGCAGGACCAGGGAATGTAGTTCGTCCGAGCACTTTCCGTGGAAGTAGCGGTAGTGCAGTGAGAAGCTTGCAACGTCCCGCCCGCAGGAGAGAGGCTGGAGGGTAGAGAACAATTCGTCACACACAAGGCCACAGAGACGCCTTTGGACTCTTTATGCATAGGAGGGGAAGGGCGAGATCTAAAAACGCAAGTACACATATATAATTGCATCAACAAAAGCATTACTTTAGTCCGATGAAGTCCTTCTAGAGAATGAGGCCTGCAACACAGAATTTTTGCCACTTCGTCATTCATTTGACTAACATTATTATGATATATATATATATGTATATATATATATATATATATATATATATATATATATATATATATATGTATGTATATATATATATATATATATATATATATATATATATATATATATATAAATTTAAAATTAATTTCTCCCATACATATATATATATATATATATATATATGGAGAGTGGAGGGTAAGTGTGTTGGTGTGTGCGATATTGAAATTGGAAATGATGAGGGGTGTTTGTTAAGCCTTTTGGTGAAGTTTTTCCCGATGTCGAATAAGTCGTTTGATGTCAAGTGAAAACTACTCGTAAAGGAACTTGCCGAAATTGTGTGTAATGTTACAAGTACTTTCAACAATCGTTGGTAATTTTAAAAGAAAGTGAGATAGCTAGTGAAAGATTTATGTTGTCATGAACGTGGATTCTCTCTCTCTATCTCCCTCCCTCTCTCCTCTCTCTCTCTCTCTCTCTCTCGAAATATATATGCATATATATATATATATATATATATATATATATATATGAGAAAATATAGTTTTAAAAAGTGCGCTATATTTATGGATTAAAGTGCTTAATATCAAGGATAGAGCATATATAAATATAAAAAAGAATATTGAGAACAGTCTGTTTCATGCTTAAATACAATCTGAAAATGGGTGCTGACCTCAATGTCCACTTTTATATTTATATATATATATATATGTGTGCGTGTGTCTGTGTGTGCGCGCACACACTTGCTTGCTTGCTCGCAAGTAACGCTATCACCTTAGACAGGTAAAGTGTGTATATAACTATCGACCATTTTTCAACTGGTTATTTTCTCTGTAATTATCAATGGATTGCGAATCAAAACATTTTTAACGGAATTGCGAAAAGTACTTCAAATGTAGTTTTACGCGTAACACGTATATGTAAACAAGTATAATTACTTGTGCGTATGCATGTGTATGCAACTGTTGACTGCCATTAAAAGGTGAATAACAACAACGAATGCTCACTACTATTCGCTGTTGTGCCCAGTTTTCAAGTCGATACTGCATGGTTAATAAATGCCGATGCTACATCTTTCTCTCGGTGTGTTTATCTATTTGTCTATATATACATACACACGCGCTTGCTTGCACAGTTATTCCACTTTCTCTTTCTTGGAAAAGCATAACATTCTTATCACTCGACTTTTATTAATTCATCTACCCCTCCCCCAATAATAATATTCTTTTCTCTTCTGTGAAACCGATATTTAAGCTTCTCTTTTCGACAATAAAAAAGTGATAAATCTCAAACAGGGGTAAGAAAATCAGTTGTAAAACCTGTATACAATCCTCTACCTTGAACAGATCAGTTATCAGGCGTCGCAGAAATAATTCAATCCTCTCCGTTTGCGCAGTTACTTTATTCGTGTTTCAACCGACAGAAACTATTTCTCTTCAATGTCGTAGCGCTTCGCTCATGCTGCTTTCTCTTCTTTTCTTTTTTTAGCTTGTATTTTTCTTCTTCGTAACTTAATCTTTTTGTAATGCCAAATAATCGTGAACGCCTATGAATCGCGTTTGTAACATTAATAGTTTTTTACGTATGGCTAAACTGGTCGTGATTGCATTTTCATTTAGTCCAACAAGCGCTCATCAAAAGGTTTTACTTTGATGAACGTAACACTGAGTTTAACATTTTGGGAAATATTTGGAAGTGAGTATAAAATAAAAACCAGATAAAATTATCTAAATCTAGTGTTAATGTATGTATATCTGAATTATACTACTATCCGGATTTACATTTGATAGTTGAAATTAAGCTATATCTATCAAAGAATAAGCTTCTAAACATCTACAGTCTGTCTGAAGTTATTATGCAAATCAAATAAACCTCAATAACTCAAAAGTTCTGAACTAATATTTGTCAAATTTAAACGCATCCATTTCCACCGTTAGTAAAATATTTAACTAAATTTTCTGCTATTTTAATGGTTAGTTTTTGAAATTTACGAAAATGGACAGACTGAAGTTATTATGTCAATTAAACTAATATTTTTTCTTTTTGTCTATAATATATGTTGAAACATGAGTAAAGGAAAGGATCTAATAAATGCTGGAAAACAGAAGGTAACGAAGTTATTGAATGACGGAATGTTCACATTGGAGAAATCAAAGGAATTTTGCAGAAATCATCGAACGATAAAGAAGGTTGTTGAAAATATAAGTAAGTTGAGAACTCGAAGCAAAGGAAAAGGTTTTAAGAACTTCCTTGAGATGAATGTAAACTAAAGCGAGTTATAGCAAAGCAACCACTTTTGACCAGCGCTCAGATCTTCGAAGAGGCTGGAATTGAGTGAGTCAAGAAGGACAAAAGGTGTAGAATACTTTGTGAATTGGGTTCTGTAAAAAATTCTCCTAGGCAACCTCCTCCCACTAAAGTAAATATTTTAAAACATCAAAATTGATCAAAAAAATACATGAAAGGTGACTTTTCTAAAGTAATTTTCATGGATGAATCTCGAGTGACATTTGATGGACTTGATGGATGGGCCAAAGGATGTATTTTATCCAATTCAAATGTGCCAGTGGCTAAAAGAAGGCAACAAGGAGGTGATATGTGCTGGAATTGTCTACGAAATCATTATTGGCCCATTCAAAGTCGATGAAGTTAAACTGAATAGTGCTAACAATTTCAATTTTATGAACAAGATTTTTCTTTGCATGGTACAAGTACCAGTCTTACAGTTTCAAAGTGAAGTGTGTATTTATGCATGACAATGCTCCTTCTCATGTATCTAAGCTTACCTGTGAATTATTTGAGCATGAAAGATTTACAGCAGAGAAGATCATGGAAAAGCTACCATCAATTTCTAATCTGAATCCTGATTGATAATCTATGGTCATTTGTCAAAATGAAATTATATGAAGGTGACAGCAAAACAGTCCCATGTGAAGCAATTAAAACTACTTTGTCGGAAATTGAACTTGCTTAAGTTAAAAAAATATCAACTGGCTGTTATTCAGAAGAAGTGTCACTATATTAAAATGTAAAGGATTCAAAGACTTATATGTGTTTGTTATTTGTTCTATTATAGGTGTTGATCAGTTTTTGATGATTTTATTACCTTTTTATTTAAGTAAAATGTGATCATTCGATTTTGCCTAATAACTTCAGATGGCATTTTTAGAACACATCAAATAACTTCAATAACTCCAATAAAACATATTCATACGACCTAAAATTTTAATTTAAGCTTTGTTTGGACTTCTCACTTGATTATTTAAAATTTAGCAATTTTTTTTCACTGGCAGTAGTATATGTATACACTGGGTGAGTCCATTTGTGTAAAAAGGGGAGACCCTCTTAACAATAACCTTTTTTGCAAAAGAAATCTTGTTATCTTACTTTTCATCATTCACAGAAAATGATTCCAGAACTTCAAAACTGAACCGTTAGCTATACATAAGACAAGTGTTTCTCAACCTTTTTAAGCAACGGCACACCTAGGAGCAAATGAAAATATCACGGCACACTTAAACTTTTTAAATGGTATACATGTAATGTTATGAAATGAAACCATAGATTTAAAAAATGTACACACAAATATGAACTTAGATTATTTCAATGTTTATATTCAACTATTTGTGCTGTTTATTTAATGTGAAACCTGTGCCTGGTGCTTTTTTTTTTTTTTCGCGATTTCTTCAATGTTTGGTCGAGTGTGCGATAAGCCAGCCTCATTTCTTCTTCAGTTAAACGTAGTCTTTCTCGCTTCTTATTTTTGATGTTATTTAGGTTTGAGAAGCTTAATTCACATCAATAAGAAATAGAAAATTGCAATAAAACTGATAAAGCCTTTTTAGCTAATGTGGGATATTCCTTTTGTATTGAAATCCAAAATGTATCAATGGGTACTGTCGAATGTTTTATTTTAAGCCCTGGATCACTAGAAATGGTGGCCAATTCTTCTTATTTACATAACTGAAGTCAAAGTAATATTTATGAAGGGATTTCGAATCCAATCGCGGAACACTTAAGTGGATCGCACGGCACACGGCGGTTGAGAATCACTGCAGTCGGCACTGTTATGTTAGAGTTCAAAACCGTTTACGCGGTCTTCTTGCAGCTTCTTTACCACATACGCAACGCCACAAGCCGGTCGCTACTCTATCACTATTTCCATGATAAATTTTCAGATAAGCTCTATTCTTTAGTTCAAACGTTTACACGCTATGCTACTTTTACAAAATCGAATCACTGTCATTTTCTCTGCATTCTAAATGCAAGCAGAAAGTTCCACCCAAAAAGCGTTTTCCCCAAAACTGCTACTTTGAATAACAGACTCCCGCGTGGATACTTCCTTGAATACTACAACCTTGAGCTCTTCAAGTCAACTATCAGTATCATCCTAATCCTCCTCATTTTAATTTTCCTACCACTTCCTTTTTTCATCCCTATCACACACCTAATTCACCATAAACATTTGAACGGTAACCTTCTACCTTGAGTGGTTCTCGAGCCTCCTATTGGGTTAAATTCAATATTACAAATATGGCAATCTTTAACCTTCGTGCCGCAATAAAACAGTATGTCAAAAGGTCACCACTGTTATTTTAACTAGCTTCACTACCTTGACAGTGTTTGTAGTTTTACAAAGCGATGATTAGAATTTTAATAAAACTCAAATATATGAAAGTGAATTTATTAGTTCTTTGAGAATTTACAACAAAATATTAAATAAACACTATTTATTTATTAGATTGTTTATTTACAAGAATAATTTTATATTTACAACATTCTAAAAATGCGAACCCTAAAAATGCGAATCAACTAATACAATTCAATGTTTATCAGTTATCAATTTATAAAGAAATAAATATTTGTTTTATAAGTCATTGATATTTTTATAAAATTATGAATAAAAAACTTGTTTTTATAGTTAATTATAAAATGGTAAATAATAAATGTTGCATTGCAGAGGTATTACATATTTTGATAATTTTGTAATTTAAAAAAAATTGAATAAAAAGAGTTCTTTTCAAATTTATTTCTTTATAAAATGGTAAATAATAAATATCGCATTGTACTTAGTTCTCATATTTTTATAAACTTGCAAATAAACATTGCAAAGGGAGTGAAGGTAGTACAAAATAATAGCGGTGTCAAGAAAAGTAATGTCCTTTTGACGTCTCATTTTTTTTCGGGCGACGAAGGTTAAAGTTTGCCAAAAATACATATAAAATAATTTACTCATCGAGACACCGCCATCTAGTTTTTTCAATAAATAAGCGTAAAAAATTATCAATAACTGGGATATCAATTTTACAGTTACATTTGCAAAATATACGATATTCCCAGGTGTAAATTGGCATAGGCCAGTAATAAAGCATAAAAAACTACATACTATCAGAGATAGATGTGTTACAGACTTAGTTCGCTTTTCTATTGCCATTTAACTTTAAAAAATAAAGGCGGGATGTACTGATTTAAACTTTTTCACAGTTACTATTAAGGTCCTGTATAATCAAACATGTAGCATAATTCATCTACTAAAGAAAATTCGACATTTAAAATCACTGTAATAATTTCTAATGTTTTTTTGTTTTTGGGGGTTTGGGGGGGGTTGTCTTTTGCTTGTATGGATTAGTCAAATTCACGAAAAGTCCACAGAAAAAATATTTGCACAAATCAAATTGCGAAAAGGCGCGAAGTACAATTCCAGCCGAGACGAATTTCTGCTCTATCTATCAACTATACGAGGTGCTACACAAAAGCTTAACGTACTTAAACAACGCGCGTGAACTGAATGCAATACGGATATTTATTATAACTCTTTTGTGAGTAGTACCTTCTGAGATCGCTTTATATATGTTCAAATCACTGTTTCAAAGGAAACGGTTTGAAATCAGTCAATGGCAGGCCCATCCATGGAATGCTAGTTTTCCTCCTTTTCGAAAATTATCCCACCACTTCCCTTGAAAATGGGAACAAATTTCATCTTTAAGACATTTTTATGTTTATACATTCTTTTTATAAGTAAATGCTCTATTTATAATAAGCAGTATTAAACAACATATACCGGCTTGAATGTCCGAGAAATTTTCATAGAAAATATTCGTTCTCCGACAGGATTCGAACCTGTATCCTATACGGAACCATCATTTAGCCTGACGTACTTAACCAATCGAGCCACAGAGAATTGTTCGAATTTACTGCCTTTAAACTTCAATCTTCCATGATTCTCTCACGTACATTCATATCTGCTCATGACGTATCCAAATGTAAACAAATGACGTCACACATTATGAAATGGACAAAGTCCGACAATTATTTTTAAGACATTCTTTTTATAGATACAAATATTTTAAGTAAATGCTCTGTTTATAATAAACAGTATTAAAAAAACATTTACCGGCCTGAATGTCCGAGAAACACGCACATACATCATTCTGTTTTATGGCTTTTAAGGCTACAGGTTCACTTTTTAACAGATCGTGCGTGCGAACACAGCTATCCACTCTCACACACATTCATTTTTCTTTTCATATGAAAATTCAATAGATTCAACAAGTGTTTTGTCTTGCGTTTAAAGCAAACTCGACTTGTTTTAACCGTATAAAGAAACCTGCATTTTCTCTCTCTCCAAATCTAATAGCATTGATACGTTTAACTGGTGAACTTGTCAGGTTTCCATCAATCTGTTAGTATTCTTGAATTATAAGTAGAGATGAGGGATAAACACGCACATACATCATTCTGTTTTTGTTTTTTTCGCTGTGGCACGGATGACAAAAATCAATCTGATGGATGGTAAAAAAATTCAATAAAGACTTCAACAATCTATTCTACCGCCTAATGCGGTTAGTTGTTGCTAATAAAGTAAATTTAAGCGTCACAAGGTAAAAATCAAAAAGGCTAAACAGAAAAGAAATCGGAAACTTTCTTGGAGCAGTGACAATGGCCTGGCTAGCTTTTCCAATATGTCATAATTATCTGGTTTGACAAAACAAATAGCATCTAGCGAATATCAGGAAGAAAAATGGATAATGAGAACGATGTCCTTGAGAAAAGAGTGAGAAGGAAGAGGAAAATAAAGACTATATCATCAAAGGCGTGATGGGAAGTCGAAATTTAAAATACAACTCATGTTTTTGCAGCCGTTAATGCTCTTTGACTTCCTCTTCGTTCTCTTCCTCTTCTTTTTTTCTTTTCTTTTCTTCTTTTCTTTTTGATGTCATTATTTGTGTTGTCGGAATTGCACACTGCACAAAAAACCGCACCCTCGTAGTTCTGACTAAATTACCTCCACAGACAAATCTTGCCAAATATTTCAAGAATTAACTTATAACAATACCCGTGAGTAAAAAATGAACATTTCAGTCAAAGAATAACGATACAAGTTTCTTTACATCGTATTTTATTAACAAATATTTAGAAATATTTAAGCATACTTTAAAAGATGACAGAAATTCATAATTATTAAACAAAATTTATTAATTCAGTAATCAAGTTTTTAATTCATAATGGATATTTCCCGTAGTGAAAATGTGTAGAATTCAGAATAAACTTTAAATTAGGCAATATCATATATATATATATATATATATATATATATATATATATATATATATATATATATATATATATATATATATATATAAACGTTATATTGAGAGGATACACGTCTTTAAGTAGACGACCCTGTTTTATTTGGGGGTGTAAACAGTGAAATTGGGATCTACTACCGGTTTGTGGTTGAACGGTAAACCCACCGAGTTAAATGATGGTTTCTCAGAATAAAGTGAAATCAGGTTCCATTGAATTTTAAATAAGACTTTGATTGGCAAAGCCAGTAGATATTTCGATTGCCTAGAGATGTGTACTCAATCATGTAAAAACCACCAAATATAAAGTTTATAGCAATAAGAAATAATGCCGAATTAAGAAATATATTAATTGCTCTCTCTCTCTCGCTCTCTCTCTCGCTCTCTCTCTCTCTCTCTCTCTCTCTATATATATATATATATATATATATATATATATATATATATATATATATATATATATATATATACACGAGGTCTGATCAAAAAGAATCGGGGCTGGTGCTATAAAAAGAAAATTACAGCATGTATCTCCTTCGAAGTAGTCCCCTTCCGAAGCCACACACTTTACCCAGCATCGTTTCCATTGATGGATACATTCATGGAACTCTATTTCGGGGATAGAGAGCAGCTACCTCGTCACATTCTCTTGGATTTACTCGACTTAAAATCTTGTTCCTTTCAAGGGGGTTAATTTTTGGAAAGAGAAAGTCGTAAAAGGCAAGATTTGAGGAATATGGTGGTTGTCGGTGCTGAAGAATGATGTCCTTGGCCAAAAAATGCTGTACAAGCCATGGTCACTGATGGCAGATCTGTGGTGTGGTAAAGCGACCACACTCTGCACACTTTCCCTCCAAGCACTGGTATAAACAACGGAAGTGAGCGAGAACGTTATAACTTAGTTTGCATACGCGACACGGTTCAAGGTTAATCTATGCCAAGTAGTTTCACTCTGCATACATTACCTCTGTTACCATAGCAGCAGTGACGATGGTTTTTTGATCAGGCCTCGTGTGTATATATATATATATATATATATATATATATATATATATACCGGGTGTAACAGAAAAATTGTTCAAATCGTGTAACAACATACTTGTCCATCCCACAAAATGTTTAATATCTAGAAAAAAGACTAAACTAATTGAGTTTCTTTTTTCCAGTTTTTTTAGAAGAGACGTTCAGCCATCTTAACACTATTTGACGTAAGAATCACTGAAAAACCTTTTGAGTTATTCAGCTAGAAAGAGAACCGATTAAAATCGTTTTGTGTCAGCCCCACTGTCTTCCCAAATGAGTAATGGTAAGAGGAATAATATCATTCTGGTCTTCAGTAATGGTACCAACATTCATACTCTGGCTTCCATCTTCAAAGTCCGTTCAAGAACCTTGGTGAGAATGGTGAATAAGTTTTAAAAAGAGTAGAGAAAAAATAACTACATCAGGAGGTCACATCAGGAGGAGGGATCATCATTTCAACTGAGAGTGAAAGTGATCAATAAGAAAAGATCCAACTCAATTCATAAGACGTTTGGCACGTGAGAGAGGAGCTTCAGCTATGACAGTCGAAGGAATAGTGAAAAAAACTTGAAAATGAAATCGTACGGGAAAATTGTGAGGCACCTTGTTACTCCAGGAAAAGGTTAGAGTAATCTAAAAATAAACACGCTAAAATTCACCTTCATCCCTGCCGACGGCTTAGTGGTAGAAGTTCCGACTGACGCCAATTCAGTCGGGTTTCGATCCTAGCTAGAGGCAATCGGACGTCTAGCCACACTGATGAGCTGTGAAACAGCCAAACAGTCTGTCTGTGGATGACAAAAATTTTGGCACCTGAAAGATTAATTTCGGTTGAGCTCTTTGGTTTGAGGTGTGAGTTTGTAAACAGTGACTATTTAAGCTAATATAGCATGACTCTTCGGCAGAATTGAGTCACTGTCAGTCACTGTGTGTTTATCTAAATCTAAAAATAAACACGCTAAAATTCACCTTCATCCCTGCCGTGAGCCGACGGCTTAGTGGTAGAAGTTCCCACTGACGCCAATTCAGTCGGGTTTCGATCCTAGCTAGAGGCATTCGGACATCTAGCCACACTGATGAGCTGTGAAACAGCGAAACAGTCTGTCTGTGGATAACAATATATATATATATATATATATATATATATATATATATATATATATATGAAGTTAATTTCAATCTTTCATGAGCTTCTGATCCTTAGATATGATTAGCTAATGATGAATATATCATTTTCGTTTGTGATCAATTCCATCACGATTCTTCTGTTAAGCTTGAAGAGTAATTATACATTCTTATTGCTCAAAGTAGATTCTAATAGTAAACCTCTGAAAATTCCAGTAAGAAACTTTTAATCATTTCTAAGATACAACGGTTGAAATCTTGATCTAATAAAAGGACAATTTTGCTTTTACACGATTTGGACAATTTTTCTGTTACACCCGGTATATATATATATATATATATATATATATATATATATATATATATATATATATATATATATGGGGGTTGTGCTGTAGCATACCTACGGATGATAAGGGGTATGCCCTCATTCTCATAAATACAGTAGTGAATACTATATGTGTTGGTCTGCGGTCTAGATTTGGAGATTCATTGTGGAATTCACTTCTAGCAGTTGACAACTTTTTCTACGCGATGCTGGCGAATCTTATATGTGTTGTTCTGATCCTATGTATTATCCTTCATTACCAACCTTCGTGTGAAGAAATATAGTCTTAAAGTGTGCTATATTTATAGGATAAAGTGCTCAATATCAGAGATAGAGCGTGTGTAAATATAAAAGTGAACATAGAAGTCAACACTTAGAGGCGACAGTCTGTTTCATGCTAGATGCAATCGTCAGGCAACTAGTTGCCTGACGATTGCATCTAGCAATATATATATATATATAACTATATATATATATATAACGTTGAACTTATGGAAATGTGAAGAAAAAATATCCGTAGCTAAATTTTGTGTAAATTTAATGTTCACCCAATACAAGGCCCAAGTGCCACTCAAAATAGAGGGTTACTGTGTGGTATCGTATGAGCGTAAGAAAGGGTAAAAAGTGAAATTCTTGGGTTTATATACAAAAGATAACGGTTAACTCTAGACTTGAAGAGGTCAAGATTTAATTAGTGAATAACAGTTCAGACTTCAATCGGTGACGTTAGAAGTATAGTGTGGAAGTACAGTTTAGAAGGAACCGAAAACCCAATCCTAAACTAGAAACAATGGATAAATCTCTACTCCTGTTAAAAAAAAACAGGAGGAGTGTGAACTGGACGATAGGCGAACCCATCTACTGCTATTGACAGATGAAAAAAATAATTAGTGTATAAAATTTCAGAGTTCAGTCGTAGACACCAGAAGTATAGTTGAAGAAGACCTTAGAAGGAACTGGAAAGTCAATCCTAAATATGATACAAGGGATAAATCTCTACGCCTTTAAAAAATACGTAAGGAGGGGTGAACCGGGCGATAGGCGAACCTATCTAATAGTTTCGTACAAAAACGTAATATGAATGAATCATTGCTGACTAGTCGTGTGGGCATAACTTCTCAGTCTTATAATATAAATTTAAATTTCAAAACTGCTGTTTCGAGAGTGAATCTATGTATGAGATGAAAATTAACGCTTTCTTAGAATAAATATTATTACCAGAGGAATTATTCACTGAAATCCTGAAAGACCTGCAAGAGAATAAAAAAATAAAAGGTAAGCACTGCATTGTCAGTGAGAATACTGTTGGGAAATTATTGTTATTTGCTTTCCAGTAATGAAATTAGTTTAAAAGGATATGCAGGTAGCGCAGCGGTTATCAGCGTCGAAAGTAGAAATCAGTGAGCCGAATATGTAATTTGCGTTCACTTTCACGAAGATGCCTTTGGGAAAATCATGAATCCATCTCTTCTCCCTATGCCCTCGCCTCGCCCATGTGTTAAGTGGCAGGGTAAACTGAACTCTCTAGCCTTGGGTAGCATCCATTCAAGAAGAAAGACTACTCTGAATCAAAAACCATGAAGAATGCTATGGGAAACCACTCCACTGTCTTTCTCAAGAAGTCATAGCAATGTCCAGATAATAAAGAAAAGGAATCTGTCAAGAGCTATGTCTACGTCCTGAAGGGACATGGCATTAAAACAGTTAAAAGTTTCCGTTTTTAAAAAATACTATTTGTTATTATAATATATACAGAGTACGATAGGTAAATTGTCGCCATTTTATACTTTTTTGTTAGTTTTTGATTTTGCCAACTGCACAGTATAATAGGGTCAGTTGGGCACCGTCTGAGCAGTCCGCCAGAAATTTGGAAACGGCATGCTGTACTGCTTGGCATTCGTGCCGGAAGTTCCAATAGGAACAATTCAGAATGTTTGGGTGTTAAACTGAGGACAGTGCAGAGAATTCGAAAAAATTTGGATGAGTCTAATGTTACGAAGGTGTTTGGAGTGGTCACTAGTGATGGCGACGTTATGCCTCCATTCATCTTCCAACAGAGCCTCAGACACAACGGAGGCCTACATCAAGTGCCTTGAGGAGGTAGTGCTGCTCTTGGAAAATCCTATGTCTGGCAACAGCACTCTGCACCATGTCACACAAACAATACAATTTCTGCGACCACATCAACATCTAACTCCCCAGACTGCAACTCCCTTGATTATTATGTATGGGGCACAGTTGAGCGAGAGAGCAACAAAACTCTTTGTAAGACCAAAAATGAACTGAAGGCAAGGATTATGGCAGCATTCAGCAACTTTAACAAGGAGACCATCCAGAAGAGTTGCAGGAGATTCCAAAATCATTTGGAGGCCGTGGTTGAATCCAATGAGGATTTTATTAAGTAAATTTACTCTTTAGTATTTCAAGACATTTTTGTGTAATTTTGGTAAATATATCTGTTAAAATGAGATATCAGTGCTATTTTCATTTTTGCGTAATTTAGACGACAAATTATCCATTGCACCCTGTATATATAGATTAAGAAAAATCTATGACAAAGTGGAAAAAGCTTTCATGTGACGCGTTTCGTCCTTTAGAACTTTATCGGACTGCTTAATATAAAAAAATGTATATATTGTTTTCCCATATATATATATATATATATATATATATATATATATATATATATATATATATATATATATATATATATATATATATATAATGAAATGGACAAAGTCCGACAATTATTTTAAGACATTTTTATGTTTATACGTTCTTTTTATAGATACAAATATTTAAGTAAATGCTCTGTTTATAATAAACAGTATTAAGAACATTTACCGGCCTGAATGTCCGAGAAATTTTCAGGCCGGTAAATGTTCTTAATACTGTTTATTATACACAGAGTATTTACTTAAATATTTGTATCTATAAAAAGAACGTATAGACATAAAAAAATTTCTTTATATATATATATACATATATATATATATATATATATATATATATATATATATATATATATATATATATATATATATATATGGAAAAGATTATAATTGTTCCAACGAGATAAAATGTATATTTTAAAAAAGAGAGAAACCGCAAATGTTGACAAATTTTATATTTGTATTACAAATATAAGATTTGTCACTTAGCTGAGTGATGATATTTTCAGCATCTCGATTCTGGAGTTTCGTAGACGGACCCTCTAGCAATCGCTCAGTCCACTCATCAGGAGATACCATCAATCAGCTGCTGTTGGAAATGTTCAAGTGGTGTGTTTTCAGTTCCCTGGTAAAGCTCTTTACGATTTAGTAACGCCAGTCTATACAGTCTGATAAAGGATTCGCTTGCTTGCTTGAATTCATTTTTAATCATTGATCTAAGAAAACAGTTGTATATAGTTTTGCTTCGCCTTGTGCAAGCAACAAGCTCCTGGCATTTCTAAGTAGCTACCCATCTTAAGAGCTAACGATGTTCGATGCGAAACGTTATGATTCTATGGTTTGGTTTTGTAGGAACAGTCTATATAGTGTCTGATGAAGCATCATTTTTTAAGATTTATAGGATTAACTCGTTTAAAGCCTTAAGCCAGTAGTTGTCCATAAGAATATTAATCTTAAGTTATCCCCGATTTAGCGAAATTATTTAAACCCTGCTTGAACAAGAAATCCTTCCCAAGCCCGTGGAAGGTGTCAAGTGTATGTCCGGTTTTCAAGAATGTAGATGAGAGCTCATCATTCTCACAGTATAGACCCATCAGTCTCCTCGGTGTCATTAGTAAACTTTTTGAAGCGATAATCAACAAGGTTGTTGATCACCCCAATAGAAACAACCACTTGATCGAAAAAGAGTACGAGTTTCGATCGGCCCGCTCCATTGCTGATATCCTAACTGTCATTACTCAAAGAATCAATGAGACACTAGATAACAAATACATCTCAAGAACAATCGCATTGGATATTTCTAAGGCCTTTGACACGGTGTGGTATAAAGTGTTACTGCACAATCACTCTACATATGGAATCACTGGAAGAGTCTTCTCAATTATAAAGTCCTTCAGGTCCTTCCAAAAGTACTTCCTAATTGAAGTCCTCCGAGACCCAAGCGATCAACGGCGGCGGCCCCCAAAGTTCCCAAACCCTCTTTTCTACTTTAAATGATCTGCCTAAGAGTATATGCCGATCATTTGTGAATATCTGTATTGATTATACAACGGTATATGGATGCACCTCCAAAACTCTAGGTGACCAGAGATTAGCAGATGATCTCTCCTCCAAACTAGGTCTAACAGTTCAATGGGGTTGGGTATGGCTGGTCACATTCAATAACCAAACTAGTGACAGTCCATCATCGCTGATCGAACCCAAAACTTTTACTAATAATGATGAACGAGTGTTCTCTCAGAGAGGCCCCATGCCATGAACACCTCTTGGAACTTAAACTCAACACAGAACTTGTGGAACACATATATACGATCCATCGTTAAAGATGCAGGAAAAATGGTTGGCTTCCTGTACTGCTCCAGTAAGTACTTGACTCCTCCTGCTATCCTTTACCTTTACAAGAGCCAGATCAAGCCGAAAGGTGTACTGCTGTCACATATGGGCAGAAAATGGCCAGACTTCACTTTCCAGTCTCGATAAAGTCCAAAAGCGTCTCCGCGTCCTTGTGGATGACAAGTTATTTTCTACCCTACATACCCTTTTTCACGGGCAAAATGACGCAAGCCTCTCACTGCTCTATCGCTATTTCCATCGAAAGTGTTCAAACGAACTACATTCCTTAGTTCCACCAGTTCTAACCTTCGCGATTAAAACCCGTAATTATTAGCGAACCAATCTCATTCTCTTTGTATTTCATTGGTGAAATGTAAGTTCCACTCGAGTAGCTTCTTCCCACGAATCGCTGATCTGTAGAACCGACTCCGATCACTACAATCTTAACCTGTTCAAGTTAAACGTTATCTTCCCCACATATCCGCATAATCTGTACCTATTACTGTGTAACTCTCTATCTCGAGTGGCTCTCGGGCCTTGTACAGAATGAACATCATTATGAAAAAAATTAATAAACTGACTTCCTAACTGACAGCCTACGGACTGGTGAGTTCTTGAAACTTATATATAGATCCCTCTAAAGAAAAGCGGTACCTAGAGTTTAAAATAACATTTTAAAAATGAAAAGTTTTTTTTTTTAGTTTTAATTTCAAGTTAATGGATTAAATTTGATATTTCCAATCAGCAAAATACTTTACTGTATTTCAAACTGAATTTAAATTGATTGGAATGAAAACGCTAAAATTGTCCACATTGACAAATCTGTCAACACAATGCAATTCTTTTTATTAAAGAATCTTTCAAAATAAAATATCCTGTTCTGAAACTTTATTTGAGGAAGATTAGTTGATTTAAAGTTGAATTACTCTGATTTGAAGCATATATTACTTACTTTTTGTTTAAAATATCGCAGAGAAGCGTTTTTTTTAACACGGGGGATGGTGTTTTTATGCGTTCTTGACAACTTTCTCGCTAGGCTTATATTTGGGAATTTTTTTCTAAAGGGAACATAACTGTAACAACTATTTAAGAATATATTGTAAGCAATATAATATTGCATCGAATTTTAGGTACTTTGGTTCTATATTCTAACGAAGACGCTTGTCGAGGAAATATTTTAAAATTACCACTAAATTTAAAATTTACTATAGTTACCGCTCTTATTTTCTTATAATTTCGCGTTCGGACATTGATGTTTATAAAAATCAACACGTTTATACACGCATAAAATAAATTGGAAATTATTGTTTTTAAATGTTGGGGGTCTTTGAATTGTAGTAAGCTTTTCCATTTATGGTTAAATAATAGTCTTAATTTAATAACAATATCAGTTGACCGCTACAAATTGATACAGAATTTTAAAAGATTTAAAACTATATAAATTATTCTAATTAAAATTTTTAAAAATGAAAACAATTCTTGTAAAAATTCATTATTCATCGAATTTTTTTTAAGGCAGTAGTGTCTATAATGTAAGTAATTAAAATCGTTTCTAATAATAATATCTTAGTTTTATTATATTTTTATTTTACGATTCAGAGCAGATTTTCTATAACTAGGGATCCTGTTTGATCAGACAATTTATTTTCAAAAATAATTTCATTTAATTTTGAATAAATCGTGAAAGTTTCATTAAAATCCGACAATTTTTGCAAGAATTTCCAATCGGTGTCTTTTCACAGTAAATAGACGCTAAAATTTCCCACATTAATTCATGGTCACCCGTTTATGAAAAAAAAAAAAAAAAATTGAAGGTTTTAAAAAAGATCAAAAATATAATTTAATAGTCAAAAATTCCTTAAAACTTTGTTTTTATTAAATTTGGGATATTTTTTATCATGCTTTTCGAGATACCTACTTATATATATTGTAATTTATCTATTGGTATATATCTATGTAGTGTGGCTATGTGGCTAAAATAATATTAGTTAGTAAGTAAAAGGAGATCTAATAGAAAAAAAGATATTGAAGTCACTTAATCTGTAAGAAAAATTATTATAGCTATTTCAAGGGGAAAAACTCAGTGAAAAACATGAAGGTTAAAGACATGCCAAGAATAATTTTCGCACTTGGAAGAGTGTCAAAAGACGAGAGGCGAGCTTTAAGAAATGGGAGATTCAAAGAAAACAATCAAGACCACGGCAAAGCTGAGATCTGTAAAGACACTGAAAAAAGTGCTGCATATTTGGGGAAATTTATTATCACTCAATCTTTTATGTTAGGCTCATAAAAGAGTATTTCACCGTGGTGTAATGGTTAAAAAGCTAGTATATTAGACCATGACTGCTCGAGTGAGATGCCGCAAACATGGCAGTGTACCAAATTAAGCTAAACTTAGTAAACTTCCCTGTGCCTTTTCTATAGATATTTCATGATAATTATTCGGGTGAACTCTTCGCTATGGCACCAAGATTTTATGAATTTAAAGGCAGTACTAGATTGGCGGCAAGGTCTCATCAATTCACAATTGAATTGGCTAGATGTAACCATAAGCTCTATGCTAACAGGTTTTTCTCGTACTTCCCGCTTGTGAAACTTTCTTTCAGCTCCATACTTTTCAGCCAACTTTGATTTTCAAAACTTTATTCTTTTACATTCAGTAAACCCTTGTGTATTAGTGGTTTTACTGCCTTGCATGGGGTGAAATGTTTTAAAAAATCATGATACAATCTGGGGCAGAGCAATTTGCCGTGGTGTAATGATTAACAAGTTGGCCAATCAGACCATTCCTATAACGAGTTTGATCCTCACTGGATGCCACACAAATACTTCTCCCATTACACAAGATTCAAGTTCAAGTCAATGTTTGAACAAATAATAGCAAAAACAAAACTAAAGGAAAATTATCCGCTAATAGGATTTATTTCTTAATTTATTGCTTTCATATGAAGTTATTTTCTTTCTTGTATCAGCAAACCAACAAAACATCAAAATAATAATTTATTTAATATATATTTTATTTTTATGTTCATTTGAACTCATGTCTTGTTCTCTTTTCGTTGTCTTGATCTTTCAATGGTAGTGATAATATTAGCAGTTTCCTTATCAAGAAGTATTCGACATTCATTGACCGAACAGCTAGCACTACTCTCGGTTGAAATTTATAAAAGATTTCTCAAGTCCAGTATCCGTTATCACTCTTCCCAGAACTGATGGGGGGTTTCCTTCTTTATTTGAAGTAATGTTGAATGTCAGCATCTTGATTATGTCATTATTTTCTCTTCGAGTTACATGTGATGTCCATTTTAGCTGTTACTGCTGTTGAAAGCCCTCAAGTGATGTCGTCTCGGTTATCTGATACAGTTCTTTGTTTGTGATTATATTGCGCCAGTCCACAAGGTTCGAAGAAGGAAAGTTTTCTCCAAGATCCATAGGCTTTACTGATGTCTAATGCTATTCGACTCCATTGTCACTTGTATTATTATTTACCCTGACTCACAAGATATTAATATTGTTTGTGGAACGGATAATTTAGGAGACTTTTAGAAGTTTCTTATCTAGTTATATATATATATATATATATATATATATATATATATATATATATATATATATATATATATATATATAGGAATTCATATTCAAACATATATATATAAAGGAGTAGATGGGTTTGCCTATCGTCTGTTTCACACACCTCCCTGTAGAGGAGTATCCATTGTTTCTTTTTAGGACTGGGTTTCCGGTTCCTTCTAAAGTCATCTCATTCTCTTTCACTCAGTATTCTCTTGTGTCTTAGTGGCATTATCGCCTTACTTAATGTGAATTGATTTAATATATATATATATATATATATATATATATATATATATACTGTCATCCACTGACAGAGAGATTCGCTGTATCACAGCTCATCAGTGTGGCTAGACATCCGGTTGCCTCTAGGTAGGATAGAAACCCGGAGTCAGTCGGATATTCTACCTCTAAGCCGTTGGCGCACAGCAGAGATGAAGGCGAATTTAAGCGTATTTACTTTTAGATAAACACACAGTGACGGATATAAATATAAAATGTGTCACTTAACTGATTGATGTTACCTTCAGCATTTTTGTTTTGTTTTTCTTTTTTGCTGATACCCCCTGACGCGTGGACGGAGAGATTTCTGGAGGGCCCGTCTATGAAACTCCGGATTCGAGATGCTGAAGGTATCATCATCAGCTAAGTGACAAATTTTATAGTATTATATAAAATGAAGTAATGAGGATTCACCTTAATATTTACCAAGCTTTGCTGAGTGAAATTCATGATAAAATGATTGTTTTGCACTAATCTCCATGCTTTATCTTTACAGGAGTCAGATTAAACCCAAAATGGAGTATCAGCGCCGCTATACCTGGGCTGGGGCTGCCCAATTCAAAATCGTTCACTTGTTCTTGTTGGGGGAATAATTATTCTCCACTCTTTTCTGCAAACAAGCCTTTCACTACTCTATCATTATTTTCATAGCAATTTTTCAGATGAATTCTATTCTTTAGTTCCATCAGTCCAGACCTTTACTGACAGGATACGCCATACTACTTCCACAAATTCGAATTGTCCTCATTTCCTCAGTATTCCAAATGGCAACAGAAAGTCCCACTCAACTTTTCTACTACTCTGTGGAATATACTCCCATGTGAATGCTTCCCTGAATATTTCAAACTTGACCTCTTCAAATCAAAGGTAAATCATTATCCATCCTCTTTATCCTCATAATCTTAACTTCCTACCAACTCCTCATTCATTCGCATCACACACTCCATTAATCATAATCATTTTAAAAGTAAGCCTCTACAGTACAATTTTAACTTATTCGAATCAAGCACCAATCGTTATCCTCCTCATCCTCAGGATCACTTTCTATCGCCTCCTCTCCCACTCATAACACACTTCATTTATAATCATTTTAATAGTTATCCACCACCTTGAGTGGCTCTCGAGCCTTGTGCTGTGCGAACTTTAGCATAATAAAAAATCATCAGGGTGGGCAGTGCCAGCCTACGTTCAGGATTAGCATTCGAACTGTTCTTTCACTTGAATGCAAACATCGACTTCTGAGAGGATTATGTCAATCAACAGTCAAGTCCCAAAAAGAATCCTGATTTAATTCAGATAGAAGCACAAAACTCAAGTAAGCTATGTAAATAACAAACAAAATGATTTGATTGGTATATTTGTGGGTTCGGGTCCTACTGTTGTCGGGGTTATATTGTTAACTTCTTTGCACCATCAAGTTTTCCGTTCGTTAATTAAATTGCCGTCACCTTGATTAGAAATGCATTCTAACCGATTTAAAATATCTTTGTTACATAACCATCATGGATTTTAAACTGACTGTGAGAAAGCAATGCTCTTTGAACTTGTTTAAAATCAAGGATTTTTCGGAATATAATTCACAAACTTGGCACTTGCGTTGGAATACCGGATTGTTTTTTCAGCTGTTAATCTCTACTTTAACTACTGAGCCAAACCAACTTTTGTTCAGTCAGTTTATTAGTTATAACTTTAAATGCCTTGCTCTCTTGTGATTTTCACTGAAACGATTTAGAATTATGAGAACGAGAATAAGTTTGATGCCAAACTGCTGAAGATTTGCCGTATTATCCTTTTGGAAAAGTTCCAATCTCACGAATTGCAAAAAATTTCGTTTCTGCGATGCATAAAAATATTTACAACTATGTGGCGACCTGTGTTTCTATCTACTGACGAAGTAACCAAATTTCTCAGTGGCCGTTTTTAATCCACTGAATATTTTCGTTCCACTCTGACCTTATCTTCAGCGGTTGAATATTTTTAGACACGAGCTTCGGACAGATAATAGATACAGTGTCGAAAGGCATAAAGTTAGTGAATTTCGAACCACCAACCTTCTGTCCTGATTTGCCACATTAAGATAAAAATAAATAAATAAATAAAATCAAACTAAACAATGTTAAACAAGTTGATGGAAGGTAAGCAAGAGTCTTTGGCAACGTTCTTGAAGAAGAACTGACAAAAAAAAAGAAAGGTAGAAGAATAAAATAAATCCAAAAGATAGTGTAGGAGGAAAAGTAAATTCTTTATTTTCAGATTTCTGGCTTTGAATCAAAATTTCGGAGAACATAAGATTGGATAAAAGTCGGTAAGATGCAAAGTTGAGGAAGAGAATGAAAAACGCAAAAAGAAGTGATTAGGTGTGAGAACGCAATAACTTTGAATTCAAGAGGAAGAACTGAATATATTGATTTCCCTATTAAATGACAACAACAGATATGTCCCATATATATATATATATATATATATATATATATATATATATATATATATACATATATATACACGTAGGAAAATCAGTAACCGTATATAATGATGAAAAATATTTTACAACTACGTTTTAATCTGAAATGTTCTTTTTATGTGCCATGTCCCTTCGGGCTGCAGGCGATTATAGCTTTCCATAACTTCCTATCCTTCGCAGCTCTATTTACTATTTGTCCCCTTACTCTCTTTCTCGGTCCCTAATCTCCCATCCATTTGTACAAGGTCGTTGGGTAGTTTACTCGATGTTTCCCCCTGTGTCTCTTGATGTCAAAATGTCCTGTGAGTACCGAATTCTCTAAGCCTTCTTTCCTCTTTATGTGCCTCCCAAAATTTCAACTGTTTCTTTCTTATTCTAAATACAAGTATCCTTTTTATTCCTATTTCCCTTAAAACTCCCTCATTACTCCGTCCATGGTATTTTCAGTACCCTTCTGCAGAACCATCTCCCTGTTGCTCCATTAATTTCTTGAGGATATTGTCCTGTATTCACTGTTATATAAGAAGATTGATATTACATAGCAATTCAGCTCTTTTCAGTTCTTTTCTTTGTAACGACATTTTCCTGTTTCCTAATATTTTCCATTAGTTTTGGAAGGCATTGTCGGGTTACGCCCACGGGACTATAAATGCTCGGCGATAATTTTTTTATCGCTCCCTTCTTACTTTTTCTGTTTGCACGTCAATATGTAAATCTCTCGCGGGAGAACGCGTTTTCTTTGCGGAAACGCATGAACAATACATACACACACACACGTCCGTAAGCACATTCACTCACTGCACATACTTTGCACCCAAAAAGTTTTCACATTCATTTGTTACACACACTATTATCTTTGTCCCTTGTAACACTTTATTGTTAATACATTATCATGTGTTTGTAAATATATATTGGTTCTTGACGTTTCTTTACGTGGACTCACATCCCGAATCTGCCATGTTTGTTGTGGGCATTTCAGGAAACACATGTGTTTATCTTCCAACGCATACACCGGCCCGCATCAGCATCTTTCGTTATTCTAATACACCTTCAGATTTCTGTGTCACATTTTCTGCAGTCTGTTATAAAACGTCTCAGATAGATTTTGTACTCGCTTGATTCTGACCTCTCAAATTTGTATTAGGTTGAGTCATAAGTCATTTCCGTTTGGGGGAACCAACTGTAATGACGAATGTATCATACTAACTACTAATTAAACATTTCAGTTGAGAATAAATTTGGAGTATACTAACATACCTTAGTTTTGAACGGCATTGAAAGCATACACAGTGAATGAAAGGAAAATGTCGTTCTCCATAACAACGCGAGTCTGCATACAATAAGAATAACACAGGAAAAAATTGGTACTCAGCTGGTCTGTTTTACCTCAACCGCCATATTCATCTGACCTTGCACCAACCGATTATTATCTTTTTCGATCGCTTAAAAAGGCTTTGATTGGGAAATCTTTCTCTAATGAAAATCAGATTCAGGAGTTCGTCGAAAACGTTTTTACATCAAAACCTGCGGAATTTTATTCAAAAGATATCGAAAAGCTGCCTGATAAGTAGCAACGAGTCATTGTGAATGATGGGGAATACATAATTGAATAAAATGTAATTGTTCTTTACTTTTTGAAAAATAAACTTAATAAGATAAACAAAAATGGAAATTATTTATGACTAAAAATAATTTAAAAAAAACTAAAACGCAAGCCAATTTCTGGTGAAATCAAGTAGTAATTAATTAAGCAAAATATAAATGTTTTAAAAACAGAATGACTTTGGATTTTAATTTATTTTATTTATTCATTGGTATATAGTATGAGACTGCTTTTGAATAGTTTGTTGCGTGAAGGTTGTTCTGCATTTTTTTCTTGAGGGTCATTATTTTATAAGAAACGGGGTGCAATAGTGTAATTCCTAATTTCTTAGATGAAACATTGTGATTTTTATTAAATTTTGACTATTTCCTCTATCCAACACAGATATAATGAAGGAAACATGAGGCAAAAATTAATAAGTTGAATTCTAAACCAAACCTAGATTTGGGTAGGTTACTCGATGTTTCCACCTGCGCCTCTGGATGTCAAAATGTCCTGTGAGTACCGAATTCTCTAAGCCTTCTTTCCTCTTTATATGCCTCCTAAAATTTCATCTGTTTCTTTCTTAATCTAAATGCAAGTATCCTTTTTTATCCCCGGTTCCCTTAAAACTTAAAATTGTAGGGTAGCAAAACTTGCAGTAAATTTATCACCAACCACAATACTAGATAAAGTGAAACTAAATGCTAAACAAAGCGCATAACGTCAGGTATTAATACGTAACTTATTTTTTAAGAATATCGTAGGAAACGGCTTCACGGAAGGACTGACGACAAAGAGTATCGCGCTTGCTTAATGATCATAAATATGAGCGTCCTGGGTATAACGATAAACTACATCCGTGTCCTGGGTATGACGATAAACTACATCCGCGTCCTGGGTATGACGATAAACTACGTCCAACCAAAAGGCTGTCGATCCGATCAATCGGCTGGCCATGTCATGCCCCATCACATCTAACCCATCCCAAAACAACTACAACTTACAATTAACTTTCCCTCCCAAACCCTACACTAAATATACTAACACCTTACCCCTAAAATGTGATGGGAAACAATGATGTTGCCAGCTATACGTTTTTGAAACGATGATTTTGCCAGCTATACGTTTTTTTTTCCAGCTATACGTTTTTGAAACAATGATGTTGCCAGGGATACATTTTTTTTTAAACAATGATGTTGCCAGCTATACGTTTTTGAAACAATAATGTTGCCAGGGATACATTTTTTTTAAAACAATGATGTTGCCAGCTATACGTTTTTGAAACAGTTGCCAGCTATACATTTTTGAAACAATGATGTTGCCAGCTATACGTTTTTGAAACAGTTGCCAGCTATACATTTTTGAAACAATGATGTTGCCAACTATACGTTTTTGTTATATCTAGTAAATACTGGATCTGGCATTAAATAACCCATAGTGGTTGATATGCCATAAAACCCCAAACAAACAAACAAACATAAATATGAACAATAGCACGAGAGGAGTCGGGCTGCGACGGAATCAATAGGAAGCGAAATCGGAACTTCATTAGCACCTTTAAAAACAACACTGCAAAAGACCCAACAACATCTATGCGTAAGATAGCTGCTGAATTAAAAATTGATCCCAATGTCGTCAGAACGATTGTTAATCATGAGCTAAGCATTAAATCATACCCCCTGACGGCAATACACCTCATCACGGAGTCGATAGAAGGTAGGAGACTATAATGGTGCAATAAATTGCTCAGGTACCTCAAGAATCATTGAGCCAATGTTTAAATATTTTCTGAGACAATCTTCACAGCGAATGAAGATTTAAAACATCGAAACAACCGGCACCTTGCAGATTCAACAGTTGATGTCTAAGGACATCTTCAAGACCAAACATTCAGCCTAGATTATGGTCTTGGGTGTTGTGGCATCCGACGAAAAAAAAAAAGATGTTCTCGTTCTCTTACAGGTTTAGAGAAAAGATGTGCGCTGATGCCTACTGCCTTATGTTTTGCCATAGTTCAAGGCCAAATACCCAGAGGGGTACTATGACACATGTTGGTGCTTCCAGTCACACAGCCATGAAAGTGTAGAAATTCTGCAAAGATAACTTCTGGGATTTTCGTGCTCGGACCTGAACTCCCTATACTACGACGTTTTGGAACAGGCCAAGATCTCTCACCCTAACATAAATACCCTCAAGGATGCTAGTGGATGGGTGGGTGAAGATGTCGAAAGACTATATAGTTAAATGCTACGTAGATTTTCGGTGTCTATGCATAAGTGAGTTTCGAAGGTTGCAGCAACTTTTGCAAGTGTTAATAACTCAACATATCACACTCTACCCAGGTCTTTTGAACAGAAGTAGAGTTTTATCCTTTGTTTCCTGTTTAGTCTACTTCAACTCTATACTTTTCACGTCTCCGGCTATTTTATTTAATATTTATTTATTTTCTTTAATATGAATAGATAGGTTCACCTATCGTCCAATTCATCGTCCTCCTCGGTCTTTTGAACAGAAGTAGAGGCTTATACTTTGTTTCCAATTTAAGATTGGGTGTCCGATTCATTCTCAAGTATTTTCTTTTACATTCTCTTTCACTCCCAATAACCTCCTGTAGCTTAGTGGCATTATCGTCTTGCTTGAGGTGAATTGATTATATATATATATATATATATACATATATACACGCACACGAGAAGACAAACTGGACTTAAAAATTGCGTGTATACAGTACATAATTATTTTCTATTTTAATTTTGATTACATCTTGACGGGCGATGTCTTTTTCTTTTGCTAAAGAGGTCGGCTGAGTTGAATTCAAGTCATTTATGCACTGGGAATTCAAACGTTAATGCTAAAACATTTAAATAGAAATTATCTTATTTTCCAATAACATTGGTGGCGTACATTCAAACCTACAAAAATCCAAAAATTGAACTTGCTTAGTTAAAATAGCAATTTTCTACTACAGGAATTGAGAAGAGGGATAGACTGTGAAAAAAAAAACGGTCAGCAAGGCCAATATAGGCCAAACTAAATTCTTTGTTTTACAGGGAAAAGAAACACGTCGTCATTCCATTGGAATTTTCCTGTTTTGTAACCTTCTGCATTTAGAACTTCGTGTTGGTATGAACAGAAGCCAAATTTGGAGGAGTGGCTGTTGGTTGCATTGCTCATTATAAACGTAGTTTGAAGTTCGATGTGGGAAGAGTTAAAAGGTTTTGATTTCAACACTACAGAGATGAATTACATAAAATTGTGTACATTTGGTATGTATAGCTTAGTAGCAGAGTAGAGTCTGCTATAGATTCTATCTTTGGTCGTAGATGAGTTATATACATCATATATTCAATAAATAAGTTAACAAGATAGTCTCGAAGACTATGTTATTGTTAAGTTTGATCTCTATTGGAAACTTCGATATTATGGCCCTGTGTCAAGCTAAGCTACATTTAATTGATATTGACATCACATATTCAAATGAGAGAAGGGATATTTTCACTTCATATCTCAATAACTGTCCGTAAAATCGGAGATGACCACGAAATGTAAACATCTATAATAGATTACATTTTCACAACGTTGTAATCATTTCTCTTCTGCTTCCGTTGCAGTTAAGCAACACTGAGTTAAGCCAGTATTTAGATAGTTTATTACTCAGGATAAGTAGGCATGATTCAGTCTGGCTTTTGTTCTTACGACTGGGCGAATTACTCAGAGAAGGGTTGGTGAAACACATTAACATTTTCAATGGTTACATATCATTATCATCATCATTATATTATTATACAGAGTCGGAAAAAGTGTCATAGCGTTTTCTAATTGAATTTTAAAGACAATATTTAGATATTTGCACATAGATTTTTGTATCATTTTATTTCAGGTCCTTTCGCCTTCTTTGGGGTAGCTTCATGATTCCATCCTCCTAGAACTTAGCATCTTCCTGGATGATGAACTAGACTAAGTGATTTTCATAGGCTTCCAGTTAATTTAAGTTTTTCCAATGAAGAAGATACGGATTAAAATAAGTGGTAATCCGAAATTGCAAGGTCAGGTGAGTACACCGGCTGATTGGCCAATTCTCGATACTTTCCACTGCCATTAATAATCCCAGTTGGCAAGAGTACTTGACTGAATTCAGCATCTGATTTTGCAAAAAGAGCTTGTAATACACAATACTCTTCCAATCCCACTAAATACACAGCATCACATTGGCTTTTGGAGTAATTAATGGTGGCTCATTTCGTTTTTTACCCATGACTTTTTGTGACCCACATTGTTCTAAACAACTCATTTTACATCGTCCGTGAGTTGCTTTAAAAAATATTGCGTGGGAGGAGAGTCTTCCATTAAAATCGTGAAACACACGTCGTAGCAATCTATATATCCCAATGTCCTACAATGCTCATATGAAACATATAGAATATGTTTGCGATGTTCTGCGTCAGCAACCTGGATTATCTCTAACCAACGTTTCGATTTGTTCATCATCAAAGACTGCCAATTAAAGTAGAAAAGTTAATAGAATCAATGAATGAAAGACTGAAACTTATAAAATGTTTAAGGGTCCATATTAACATGTAAAAATAATTTAGTCAGATACAAAGGATATTGATTTAATCAAATACATTTTACATTTGAATTTATTTATATATGTTCCACTCAGCCGGTATGCATAATAAAACCCGACACTCCCAAAACAAGATATCAATATTTTTGATATTACACAAAGTTGAAATTTGCAAGATATATTACTCAGATAAATATATAACCTGAATTTTTTTTAACAAAATCAGTTAATATTAATTTTATTGTGAAAATATTGATTTGTATAACATCTGACATGATGTACATCAAATGAGTGTGCAGCAATTTTCTGTATTATTTTTTCAACAGTGAATGTATTTTACATCCATACAGCAACCTTAAAGTCATCCTATATTTCAAGTCAGTTATAAGTCATAATGATGGTTTAATAAGTGTCTTTATCTTATTCTATTCAAACATTTCAGTATGTTTTATACAGATTATTGATTTCATGAAGTATCAAGTGGCACCGAGACGTTCTTAACCTGATCCACATCCCTAATTCTGACCAAATGATCATTTTTTAGTGGGGGGGAGGGCTTCTTAATCAGGATGAGAGCTTTTCACCACCAACTTATATTGTTATGGTCTTGATTAACTTAGTTGTATTTTCTACACTGTGATGAAAAAATGACAAATTTTGATTCTTGCTAAGTGGTTAGAATATTTTCATCACAGTGTAAATTTTATCTGTATTAATCATATATATATATATATATATATATACATATTTTTTTTTTTAAGCGTATCACCCCAAGCAAGGCCGGTGGCTACTATCACGCATGGGGTTACATATATATATATATATATAGTATTTACATTGTTCAGACTATCGTCCTCATTTTTGTTGCCATATTTATCACGTTTCGGCCGTTGTACACTCCAGCCTTCTTCAGGTGGTTGGAATGTCAAACTGAACCCTTTATTTTGCTCGCTGGGGTAGATTGTTCTAGTTCCACGTCTAATGGAAATCAGTTATCTATATATAGGATTAATATAAATAAAATTTGTCACTTAGATGATTGAGGAGGTTTCCAACAGAATAAGAAACAAATAGGAAATGTTTATAAATTTAAAATGTTTTGGTACATTTGAGTTCTGTGTTTTTTGGTCGGGTAGATCTTGTGTGTGTGTGTGTGTGTGCATGCATCTGGATTCCAGTGGGCATTTTTACATCTGTCTGGTAGTGTCCATGTGTTTAATCCTTGAAAATAGTAGTGGGAGCAAGATGAGAAGAGTGTGCCTGTGTGTATAAAATTTCTAGTTGCTGTTAGATGTATATTATTAACATTGGGGTAAATTCTATGGTTGAAGAACATTCTCTTCCACAAGTCATTTCCAAAACTTTCTGATGAAGTTTAAATAAAAGCAAAACTTCTTAAATTTACAAAGGTTTCCTATTTGTTCCTATCATATATATATATTTTTTTTTTCTTGACTGATTTCAAACTGCTAAAAAAGAACAAAAATTAAAAACAGTTCAGTGTTAGCAAAAACTATAATCCTTGTACATTGCATAATTATATTACATTAGTATTCAGTTTTAGTAAATCTACTAACACACGGTCAAGTATTTTCAAGACTGTAGTACCACATTCTTGAGTTGAGAGGTCTTGAAATTAAAAATTTGAAGCCTAACCTTAAATGTTGATACTGTCTTGACAATGCTATGTTCTTATCTGCCAAGAAGCATAGATTCCCATTTATGCATTAAATTTAATCTTGCATCACTATGTGTATCATTCTTACATTACTAAGCTAATCAAGAATCAGTAAAACATTTTTACATGAACAAATATGGGCTCTTTTACCAGAGATGAGCCCTAAGTCTATTTTTTGCATAATTAACTTATCAAATTAACATTATTTATGTAACATTTTTCCTTTCTTTTTTTGACTTCATACATAATGGTATTCTTTTCCTATTAAGAGTATTAGTAGACTACTGTCACCATTAGGACTTTTAGAAGAGTTGGTTGATTTTTAATAACATGCTGGGTATATAGCTATATGCCCAGCATGTTATTTAAATTAATTACAGGATTTGTTTTTATAAATATTAATTCAATTATTTTGAATCTTTATTATAATGATATATTTGCTTCCAATAAACAAACAATTGGTTTATATAACATAAGTCCCAAACAAAATCAAGAAGTCCTCACAAAAGCAGCGGATTCTGTCAAAATTAATGTATCAAACTATAATTTCATTTGAATTACAATATCCAGAAACATTATCTAAGAATATGAAAAGATTATTTTTTCATCTGTCTCTTAGATTAAAGAAACAGATTTTAAAAAAAATTAAATATACAATAAATAAAAAGCATGTCTATTTTAAACACTTTTACATTAACAAAAAAAAAAAAAAAAAAAAAAAAAGAAAAAAAGTATAATGGAAAATGCATTCTTTGAAATTAAAAAAGATTTAGTCTTTAAATCTTTAACAAGTGAAGCATTATACAAATTAGCTTATTCTAAACATTTGGTAATACATATAAATTCCCCAAGGAAAAGAAACACTGATATCAAAGCACAACATTTATTTATTAAAGATAATTATGTTGCACATTTATTAACACAAAAAATGAAAAGGGCAAAAATTTTGAAATATGATGTATTTATTAAAGTTTAATGGAATTCTTCATATATTGAAATAAGGATAAACCCAAGTTTTAAATTTTTGTAAATTATTATTCTTATATTTTCTTTCTTCTTTTAAGTTTTCAGTTGATTATTTGCAAAATACCAAATTAGTTAAGTTTCCAAATTCATCAATGTTATTCTTTAGCTTTGTTCTTATGATCATCTTAACAGAATAATTAATGTTTCCAATGTTATTCTCTTGATTTCAAAAGTCCAAAAAGGCTTACATTTAAAAGAATTTCTGGGTAAACCATTAAATGTCTTTTAGAAGGAAAAAAATGTAATATGTTAAGGAATCTGTATAATTCTTAAAACAGTTATTGCTCCAATACATTAGCCAAAGACTTTGCAGATTATCAGTAAAAATTGAACAGATGGATACATTTTTCAATGTGTTGTTGGTGCTGTTGTCAGTGATGATAGAAGAGTGACTGGTATACCATCTCACTTTCCAGGCACTATGTCAGAAATCCACTTTAAGTAAGGAAGGTTTCCCTTATCAATGGGAGACGATATCACTTCAGCTACATCATAAGGATGATTCTCTCGGACATAGTCTATAACATCATTAACACTTGAGGTTCTTGTTTTTATCATAAGGATGAGCTCCGGGTCCTCATTCACCTCATTCTCCCATTCATACACTGAGGTGACACCTGGAATGATATTGACACAAGCTGCAAATTTTTCACGTACCAATCCACCAGCTATGTACTTGGCCACATTCATGTCAGGGACAGTTACAAATGCCATAGAGAACATGCCAGGAGTATTTACTTGAGAACTTGTCCCAGACATTGTTTTGTTTGGATTTTGAAAAGCAATACTTGATGTAGACAAAAGCAGGGGAAAAAGAAGTGTTCCAAATTTTGCTGGAAAATAAAAAAGAAAAGAAAAGTTAGAATATTTTTGTTTTTCACTATTTTATGTATGGATGAATATTTATGATACAAATCAAAAATAGAGTATTAAAAGATATTTTTTATTTTATTTTCAAGTGCTCACTTAAATATCGATAAAAGAGAAAATGGTCAACTGCATGGTTCCTAGATGAAGAGTCAATTCTAAACTTCTTGAAGATATCAGCTTGGATTTCAACACAGAATAATTTACTGCTGTTCTTTACAAATGATACAATTATATAATGAGCACAGTTGGAAAAGACAATTTGAAACAAACAAAAAGAAAAATAGTTTAAAATCCATATTAAATAATTACATATCAGAAAACTTCTTTTGCAGTTATTCAAACAGGATGGGGTGATAAAAAGAAAAATTATTTTTGTTTTGTAATATTTTTTTGAGCATTTCAAAAAAAAAAAAAAAAAAAAAATGTCAACAGGACTGATATCAGATTTATTGGACCATGACAAACCTGTTATCCTTGAGTCATATCTGAGGTATGATATATTGTTTATGAAATAACTACCATTTCTGTCCAAATAACTTAGCATATAATAGGAGAACCTTTCCTGCAGAAAAGATAAGTATTTTATTCTGAAATAGTATCTACTTCCACTAGTTCAATCTTTCACAGCATGCTTTGTATGTTGGGATGAATCATCCCCTGTCCTTTGTATTCCAGAATATTTAAACAATCAGTACTCCAAACTGCTTCCTGCATAATAACCAAAAATTCAACATAGGACTGTGGGCTTCAGATGGATACTTAGGATACTTCCAGAATTACACTCACCCACTGTTCAAAGACTGAGCAAATGAATATTCATCTGAAAAGGAGAGTGTAAAGTTGCAAGGATATGTCTGTTCCTCACCATAACTATTTATTGCTTTCTCTGCTGAATGTTGGTTTAAGTGGTTTTCTTCTAGCTACTCTGCCATAACCCATGCAATGAAGATACCATTCAGTTATTCACAGACAAATTAGCACGCACACACACAATCATATCAGTTGCTTTGCAGTAAGATTTTTTTGTTCCAATTTCCCATTACAATACCTGACATCCCAGGCAGACATGAATAAAACACTTTCATTTATTTCATTAGTAAATTAAATGATCCCTTGATTCAAAGTCAAAGTGAAATTCCTAATTTTAATCTTGTTTAACACTGGTTTATTCCAACTTTGGAATGACCAATAGAGCCCCTTTCAAAATTTGATGATTCCTATGCATTTGATATATAAGGCATTTTGAAGTGATTGCACATTTTATAGTAAAGCAGATTGTTTATGAGTACATTATTAAAATGTTAAATCTGAGCACACTGGCATTGTCTATTTACTCCTGTCATGTCTTTGGGTATAAGAATAACAGAGAACAATAAATGGAGTCATTGCTGCTTTGACAATTGTTATCATCAGTCAGAACTTGTGATCATGGTCTTCTCAGAGTTAATTCTGATAAGTGATTTGATGTACATGTGTTAAGGGCAGTTTAACAGTTCTTGATGAAACTTGAAAGTTTCAGTTATTAGTTGTGTCAACTTTAGCTAAGAATCATAATCAGCAAGTAATGAATTTCGTGGTTAACAGTTTCGGTAATATTGAGATGAGGGATATCATAAATATTTAAAAACTTGATATTTTACAATTAACTGAACATGTAGAGTCACATTAAATAAATTAAATATAAGCTTTTGTTCATATTAACCCACATCGTCTCAACATCATTTTAAACAGTTACTTTTTTTCAATATATCTAAACTAATTTCCCAAAGTGAAAATTTTACTAAAATGTTGAATAATTTTCAAGTTCTCATCTGAAATCAAGAAAACAAAACTTTAGGCAAAATGGTGACAATATATATAAAAAAAAAGATGTAAGTTTAAATTGACTCCAGGAAGATATGGTTTAATGAAGACAAAGAATAGAGAAAAAAGAAAAGCAAGTTACAAATACTAATATTTTCATTAATATTCTTTTCAAATACATATCTTGAAGGCATTTTTTCAAATGTTATATAAATTAAAAGGCAACCAGATATATTTAAAAGATTTTTATTTGTTAAAATATAATTTGGGTAATTTAACTACAACAATTATAATAAATCTAAAGTACAATTTCTTTATGACTGTTTTCTGTTATTTTAAACAGATTGTATAAATAGAAGGTTTTATTTTTACCACATTAACATGTGTATAGATCAAATTTCACTAGACACTGATGTTTTGCATTAGCAAACAGCACAGCTTTTTGATTGGCTCTTGTTAACCTTCAGAAAGCATTGAAACTCACATACACACTTGCTCGTATTGTACAATGATAAGAACCAAGTTGCAGATAGTGTAAGAATAAGCTTGTTAGTTTTTACAAACTACAAAGTTTAATTATCATAGGCACACCACAAATATAGCTTTTAACCTAAAGACCAACAAATAATAAAGTTGTGTAGAGAAAGTTTTAGATTCTATATTTAGCACTGGATTGTTGCCATTCATTACCAGAATTTCATTTCAGAGAAAATGAGTTCCAATTTTTAATCAAAGTAAAGAACTTTTTATTGATATAAAATCTGCAGTACCCATAGAGTGAAAATAGCAACAAAAATTAGATATTTAACCTATTGCTTAAAATATATTTATTTTAGAAATGGGCAAAGTTCTGGAAAGATTCTGTCTTCATGCATTAACCAAACACAATTACCAATTCGTTTTACACTAATATTTTATCTTCATCTCTAAAACAAGAAAACAATTTTACATGTTTTAAAGTAATAGAAATTAATTGAAGGCATCCACAACCATAAACTGGAATTATTTTTTTTCAATGACTTGTACCATATTACCTTTGAACTCCACACATCTATAAGTGAGGCAACAATTTTTTTAAATCATTTCACCCCAAGTAAGACAATAAAGCCACTAAGATGCAAAGAGTTACTGAGTGTAAGAGGACATGGGAAAAAGAAAACACTATTAAGGAGAGAGGACAATAAAAGAACAGGAATTAAAAAGACAGACGATAACACTTGACAGTGCATTTAAATTTTTGAAGATCAAACTAAGGAAGAACCCAAGAGAGAATTCCACAAGCAAGAAGTGTGATTGAAGAAACTATTTGCATGAAACTTACATTTACATCTAACCATTTCAATGTAAAATGAAACCTTGCAACCAATCTAGTATTGCACTTAAATTCATAATGTCTAGGTACCATAAAGGAAAGTTCATCAGAACAATTACCATGAAAATATTTATAGAAAAGGCAGAGGGAAGCAATGTTACAATGGTGGGGTAGTGACCGAGGCCAAGATACCAGGTCAGGACCAATAACATTGTAGATTCTTCTTTGGATTTTATCAGGAATCTCTAAATACATAGCAGGAGCATCAGACCAGACGTGGTAGCAATATTCAAAACAAAGGCAAATAACAGACTTATAAATATGTAAGATAGATTCTGATGAGAAAAAATGTCTAGAAATTAACTGGCTTCTGTGACCAAATTACAAATAACTTTTATTTATTTTTTACTTGGGTATAATGTGATTTGTGCAAGACACAAAGACAGAGAGGAACAGAGTTAAAAGATGACAATCTCAAAAAGAATAGGGAGAGACTGACTCTTTCTTAAGAGAGAGAGAAAAAAAAGATTCCTTTGATAACATTAATTGGCTTTTATCTACATACATATCAATATTTGGCACATACATACTTATCAGTAAGCCAATCAGAGCAAACCCAGCTCATGGTAACCAAGTTTCTATATTTACAAGACATTGTAATTCAATAAGTTGGTTAGTCTGACTCCTATCATTATCTTGGGTTTATCATGTATTTCTAAGTGTTCTCAATCCTGAGTGTTAGATTTCTTTTTACATAAACAATACTTGTTTTGTTTGTTATAACTTCTTATATTTTATGTATATTAAAGATATTAGAGTAGCTTGAAACTTATTTTTATTAGCCTTTCACTTTGATGAAAAAGTAAGATAAAAATAAACAAAATAATTCCAGCAAGTACTTATTGCTTGAAGAATTCAAACTATTTCATATTTAATAGTCCACTGTTTTAAATGTGTCCTGCATCTTCTAAAAATAAGAATATGAAAGTTTCACATTTTTGTAAATAATTGCTTTCTTATTCAAAATATGATTGAAATATACTTTCAAAATCTTACTGAAAGAAAGCAAATACATTTCATTAAATTATATAATTCCAATAAAAACCATCCTAATTCTTACTGTAGTTATCATACAATCAACCTCCTGTACTGCTTTGCAAAAATTTACCTAAAAGGTTCACAGTAAGATGAATTGGTAACTTTCATTAATTAAACTTGGTATATCAAGAGAAAAAATTGCTCAAAGTATGAAAGACATAAAAATAGATATTTGTATCTCTTTTGACTTCTATTCCTGTTTTCATTTAAATACAGATGTCTGCATATTTTCTGTATTAAATGACAGAAAAAGTTACTTCATTGCAGAGAGAATATATTTTACATGAGGTGTGTGAGTTTCATCCTGCCCCTGACATTTAATCTTTTCCTATAAAGTATTAATCTTATATGGCTGTGACTCTTTCAGATAACTCTTCCTGGATGGTAAGATCAACAAACCCAATCCAATTTTAATCCTATCACAAGAATTCATAGAAGTTTTCTCTTTAACCATTGTTATGAAGATTAATGCTTAATTTGTTTCTTTACATGTATTTCTCAGCCCCAGTAACTCCAGGCAATTGCCCAAAATACCTATCCATGAAGTCACTACCAACTCAAAGTAATAATTACTTATGGCAGTTCATAATGGAAATTGCTGTTGATAGTTTGTTTATTAAAAGTAACCAGAGAATTGTTTTCTGAAAGAACAAAGCATTTTTGAGCAGATGTGAGATCAATTAATATTATTAAACAGTTGAAATTTTTGCTGATGTTTTTACCAACTTTGTTGCAAAAGATATGAGGTGGGGAAGCTAGCCAAAATGAAAGTATTAAAGTTAACAAACAAGTCTAAGAAATAGCATACCAGAGTTGGTAGTTTGACAGAAAATAGATGTAATATACATATACACATAAGTATATGCCATCAATTAAAAAGACATTTCATACACATATATGTAGACCCATAGCAACTCTAGGTCATCAATGTTTGTGGGGCTCATTACAGTCTTTAACAAAATATACTATTGATATAACTTAGATGCTAAAATATTTCTTTAACTAAAATATATAATCTTTTTAAATATCTGTGCATAATATTAAAAAAAAAAAAAACACATTTTGGTATTTTAATATTAATTGTAATAATTCTATAAAAATAGACATTTATTTAAATTTTTTTCACGACATGTAAGAAAAAAGAGTGAAGACAAAGACAGATATGTTTGTTTTTTTTTTGTTTTTTAAATAACATGTGTATCTGTCTCGAGTGTTTGTATATATATCTATGCATTAGTGTGTTTATGTATCTCTGTGAATTTTTAGTTTAACTTATTGTATAAGTTTATGATAAGTCTCCAAAGTTTGACAGGGTTTGACATGCCAGCCTTCTTCACAAGCTTCAGGGTTATGGAATTTCAGGTCAATTGTTTGACTTAATACAATCATTCCTGTCAAACCATGTATTGAAGGTCATTCTCAACGGATTCTCCTCCAGCTCCTATCCCATGAACACGCAGGTGTTCCCCAAGGCTCTATCCGAGGCCCTACTCTGTTCCTTATCTTCATTAACGATCTTCCTGACGTCATAGGTTCCCAAGAAGGCATCTATGCGGACGACACTACTATTTACTCCTGCCTCAAAAACAAATCTAGTGTCGCTGACAAAACTAACCTGGCTGTTTGTCTCAAAAAGGCCCTCCAATCAGTTGTGGACTGGGGCCGGAATTTAATGCCTCAAAAACAAAACTGCTCTCTATTACTTACCACAGAGAACCATCCCTGCCCCCCATCAGAATGTCTGATGCTCAACTCCACGAGAGCACCACTTTGCGACTTCTCGGTCTCACATTGTCTGCTGACCTGAGATGGAACAAATACATCGAGTCAATAGCTTCGTCCACCGCAAGGTAAGTTGGCTCCCTGAGCCGCACCAGGAAATTTTTCTCGCCAGAGTTGATCTTTCAAATCTACAAATCAACCATTCACCCTTGCATGGAGTATTGCTACCATATATAGTCTGGAGCTCCTTCTATTTGTCTAAAGGTCTTTGATAAAATCCATAGACGGATATGCAATGTAATCGCCCTGATCTGGCATCTTGTCTGCAGTTGCTCTCTCACAGACGTGTCATCGCCTCCCTCTGTCTTTTTTACAAATACTTTCACGGTAACTGCTCTGATGAGATGCTTTCGCTAGTTCCCAGACTTCATGAATTTAAGCATTCAACTAGGCTGGCATCTTGCTCTCACTCTTTCAGTGTCAAAACTGTTAAATGTAGCCCTCTCTTCTACTCCAATAGCTTCATGTCTTGCCTGTGGAACTCCCTCCCCTTTTCTTGTTTCCCTGATAGCTATAATCTCCAACTATTCAAATGTAATGTCAATCGACATCTCCAGATGCCTTGATCTATCCCCTATCCTTCTCTTCATCCTTTCCTCTATCACTTCTCTTTGATCTTGCTCCAACTCTGTAACCCCTTTCCTCTACACTACCCCAATCACACTCCACACCCCAACTGACAAATTTAGGGCTGTCACTTTATTTGATTTTCACTGAATTTAAGGTTGGGCTAAATTTAATTTGCCCTTTCTAAAAAGATACATTCATTCCACTAAAAAAACCATGTACTGTATGGAATAAATTATTTAAAATGAATATTTGGAAATAATAAGTTGAAATAAAAATGTGTTCATTAAAAAACAGGGCATACAAGTCATTTGAGATTTTTTAAAAGATTATAAAATTAAGGCAAAAAGTACATTGCTTATTAAGTATATCACCAGCTTCAAACAGAACTTCTCAGCCTGAGTAGCCACATTAATTTTATTTCATCTTTTTTTTTTAAACTTCCTTTGTTTTTTTGTTTTCTTTTTTCTTTATTATGAACAATATCAACAAAATGTATTTCGGTCAATATTTTGAGGCACGGAGTTAAAACAATTAATTTTGAATCCAGCTGAAGTCAAGAATGAAAACGACACACTATGAAAGATTTTTGTTGCTATGTAATAGATATACTTGAATGTTGATTCACTCAAGCTAAGCTCGACAAGCCTGACTGCCAGAGTTGCCATTGATATAGACATAAGTATGTGTCATCAATTAAAAAGATATTTCATATCACATTTTTTTTTTAATTGAGCTCACTCCAAGCAAAGCAGTAATGCCGCTATACAATTATTGGGTGTGAAAGAATTAGAAAATAGAAACATTACTAACATGCAAAAACAAAAGAGTAATCAGGAGGACAGTAGATAGTGATTAACATTGTATTTAAATGTTTTAAGATTAAATTTGACTGGAAAGCATGGAGCCAGAAGAGAGTTCTACAAGCTACATACACAGTTTATAACTCCTTATTTCTATAAATGTTATATTTATAACATTTATATAAGCTATACTATAGCTTGTAATATAGACTCCATATATACAACACAGAGAAAATAAAACTGTGATCCACTAAATATGTTTCAATTTACCCAGGATTAAACATACAGGTAATATAGCTAAATAGCTAGGTGAGAGTAACTGACCACATCATATAGATCAATCCCAGGTCCAAAATAAGAGGTGTATTAACAGTCCTAAAACCCTCATCAATATACTGTATATCTTCCTTGATCATTAATGCAGGTCTGTTCTCTTACTTGTATATGATTATATTGATGGCAAATACCATCCTGTAATACATTTTTCCATGCCTATTGTACAAGAGTTGTAGACAGGCTACCGGAATGTAAGGCATGGTTCCATCATGTCTCATACATGTTCAATGTGGGTCAGGTCTGGTTATTAGGCTGGCCAGGAAAGTTGTTGAATATCTTAAAAAGCATGTTCAGTAGTATACGCATCATCCTGCTGGGATTGCACATTGCCTTTCTTTTGAAGGTATAACGACAGAATGTGTTGAACAATGTTCTAGATGTACATGGTTCTGTTCAACATTCCCTCCAAAAATACCAAAGTGAGGAAGTTGTAATTTATAGCACTACACACCATGATGTTAAAGATTGGACCCGTGTATCATGGGTGAATACACTCTGGAAGATGTTGCTCCCCAGGTCTACATCACACACACTAACAACAATCACTTGCATGAAGGCAGAACCTACCCTCATCATTGAACACTATAATGCACTATTCACTCTCATAGGTAACCTTCTTGAGAGATCAATGAAGAGGCATAAGTAGGAGCTTGACTAGAAATCTGTGATCTCTATCAAGATCAAAAGATAACCTTGTTCTTTGTCCTGTTGCAATTTTATTGTGCGTGTATATATATATATATATATGACAATATAGGCTCCTGAAAAATTTATTTCGGTTGAGCTCTCTGGGGAGGAAGTGTGGGTTTGTAAACAGTGACTATTACGGCTCATAATGCAAGACTCTTCGGTAAATCGAATCGTGTTCTCTCTGTCACTGTGTGTTTATCTAAAAATAAATACACCTTCATCCCTGCCATGCGCCAACGGCTTAGTGGTAGAATCCCCGACTGACACTAATTCAGTTGGGTTTCGATCCTAGCTAGAGGCAAATGGATGTCTAGCCACACTGATGAGCTGTGATACAGCGAAACAGTCTGTCTGTGGATGACTATATATATATATATATATATATATTTTAAAGGAAAAACAGACTACTTTAAGGCTCCATGTAATAATTTATTTTGCCAAGCCCTTTATTAAAGGACACTGGCTCATCAGACTCCACTTCCAAACGGTGAAACGAAAAATGATAAATGAAAATTGAAATGAACTTATACACTTTTGACAGGTAGTATGAAGTTTATGTAATTTAACAGAGGGGGGTAATGAGGTGTAGTGTGAGAGACATGATCGAATATAGAGAGAGTTTACTTTAATATTTCTATCTATCATACTTAGTATTAAGGTGAGGGGGGGCTAGACATTGACCTATTTAATCGGTTAACTTAACAGAAGTGATATATTGAGAGGGAAGGGGAAGAAGAGAAACAAAGAAGAAAGTAGAGAATATTATATATATATATATATATATATATATATATATATATATATATATATATATATATACACACACACACACAGGGGTTGGACAAAATAATTGGAACAGTTGCAAAATCCACTCCTATGATATTAAGAACTTTAACTAAAATTTTGTAATTGCAGGTTATATCTATTGTAAATACGTTTATTTATCTAATTTACTGTCTTTGTCTTATTTATTTTTAGAATTTAGTAAAATTTAAGCTAAATGCGTGACCTCTCCATGTTTGAAAAAAGAGCAAATTGTTGGAGCTTGGATGGCAGGAGCCTCGATCACTAAGGTTGCTGAGCTGTTTGGTTTTTCAAGAGCTACCATATCAAGAACACTGATGCAATTTGAGAAACAGGGAAAGACCTCTAGCAACTGTAGCAATTTGGGCCGGACTTGCAAACTTACTGACAGGGACTGACATGCATTGAAATGCAATGTGGCAAAAAATCATCGTACAAATGCGGCCAAAGTGACTGCTGAGTTGAATAACCATCTGTTCAGTTCAGTTTCTACTAAAACTGTTCGCTGTGATCTCCATAAGGCTGCATATCATGGAAGAGCTGCTGTGAGGAAACCTCTTCTCTCCACTCGCAACATTCAAAAGAGGTTGAAGTGGTGCAGAGATCACAATGCCTGGTCTGCAGACCAATGGAAGCAAGTCATATTCTCAAACAAGTCCAGTTTTTCTCTTTTCCCAACTTCAAGGCGAGTTTATGTGTGGAGGCAGCCCAAAGAAGCTTACAACCCTGACTGCCTTCTTCCAACAGTGAAGCATGGAGGTGGATCAGTGATAGTTTGGGCCGCCATATCATGGAAATGTCTCAGTAACAATAGTTGCGCTGCATGGTAGAATCAACAGCAAAGATTACCTGAACATTTTGGGAGATCATGTTCATCCAATGGCCAAGACTTTATTCCCTGATGGTGACTGCATCTTCCAAGACGATAATGCTCCAATTCATACCACTCAAGTGGTTAAGAATTGGTATGAAGAGCATGAAAGTGAACTAGAACACATGGAGTGGCCTCCCCAATCTCAAGATATCAATATTATTGAACATTTGTGGTGCATTTTGGAGCTGCTATCCTCCACCGTCATGTCGTAAAGAGCTGGAGAAGGTTTTAATGGAAGAATGACTGAAAATTCCTCTGGATGAAGTCAGGAAGCTGTATGATTCCATTCCTAGACTTATTAAAGCTGTCTGCGAGTCTAAGGGAGGACCAACTCCATATTAAATAAATTTTCTTTGAATTTAACAAGTGTTCCAATTATTTTGTCCAACCCCTGCACATATACACACTTTAGATATACACATATTTGTATATAGTTTTTTTGCTGATATGTATTCAAATACATATCTATCTCTACAATGTTATAAGAATTTTTTCAAGTGTTTTTGGAAATTATGGATTAAGACATTCAACATTAAGCTGTAAAGAATAAAATTTACAAGAATGTTTGATAAAATTACAAATATATATTTTACCTATATCAGGATGGTGACTTTTTTAATAGTGTGTGCATGTATGTATATATACACATGTATATAACAAAAATATCAATAAGCATACTGAAAGAAGAAATTGGGCCCCCCTGTCAAAAAAAAAAAACAAGTGAAAAATTTTTCAGCACCTTATACTACACAAATATCAATAAAACTCATGAGTTTACATCATGCAAACCCATGTTTCTCAAGAGAAAAAAAAACTCAAAGATATCCGAACAGTATAGTTATATAACCAAATATATTTCTCTAACTTACAAAGCAATTAATAACCAGGTTTTATAATATTCTGTTGGCTAATTTGCATATAGTAGTGTTTTAAACAAAGTCAATACAGGTTATGAAGCCATGCCAAGAAAAAGTGGTTACTCTAAAAATTGAAAATTTAATGAGTGGTTGAACAAAATTAAGACATATTTGGTTTAACCTCTGCCTTTGTAGGAAACAAATTCTTGGAGTTGAGAAGTATTTCCCCAGTAACTAGTCAACTCCACATATTGTTTAACAGAAATAACCTAAAAATAAGTAACCACTGTATAGATAATGTCAACACACAAAACACAATTGAAAGGAAGTTTCTGCAAATAATGCCAACTCCAAACTTTCCTGTAATTGCAGGAACAAAAGCAATTGCCTTTTGGATGGAAAATACTTAACACCAAATGTATTTTACCAAACAACAGTGAGCAGTAAAAGTGTTCCGACTGTGGCATTTGAAAGAACATGGAAGTATAGGTACAACAATCATAAATCTTCATTCACTATAAGAGATGATGCAAGTAAGACTACACTACTGAATATATATATATAATTAAGTGGAGTATATTGAGGAAAGCATACATGCTTGTAGCACAAGGTTTAGATGTACAGAGCCTACAGGATATAAAACTTAACAGAAAAACCTGAGATATTATTGGAATGTTAACATGTAAATAAAGTACCTATTGTGTTATTTGCCTCCAGATTGACAGTTGGCTGCATGAGGAGAATTATTTACATAAGTTTTTTTATATATATTGACCAAGGTGTATGATTATGGAATTTGTGTCTTAATGCCCGATGATCACACGTGTGAAACTTTTAATCATAGTTTTATTATGTTTGGAGGACTGTCATTTTTCGACATATGAGAGTCCAGCAGCTCAATTCTTAGAACCAAACAGTCAGACTACCCATACATGATTTGATTATAGTGGTGAAGGTTTGTTCAAAAATCTGGTGCGCAGCATGTCAAGGTCCCCAAACAACCCTCAGGTTTTGAATTCAGAGTTGTCCGTTTCCAAGACCAGCTATCACCCAAAGCTATAGGACCCAGTCTGTCTTGCTATTTACCCATAGTTGGGGTGGGGAGAATAGATGGATTCATACCTTTCCCAAGAGTATTATAGCACATAAGTGAATGTAATGACCTTAATTGAGATTCGAACTCGGCTCTCCAATTCAACAATTTAAGCCACTATCCATTACTCCACCATGCTTCCTATAACGTGTGTGTGTGTGAGTGTGTGTGTGTGTGCATAGAAGAATGCTTGACTGTTGAGGAAAGTTTCTGCTATATAATCTCTAGTGTAAACCTCAAGCTACTACTGGTGCAAACATTCAATGAGTTAATATTAAAAGAAAAATGTAGTTATAAAAATTAATAATTAACCCAAGCTTGTACACCTACATATCCCAAAGGTATTTTAATCAAAAACCATAAAATATTACTGCAATCATTCCATAGCTAACAGCTGACAAGTGTACAAGAAGTTACTAGTAAATTTATATGCTATAATAGGCTCTTGGCAATATGTACAAGTAAAATGATATCCTTTGTAAAATATCAGGGATCACTTGGAGGTCATCACACCACACATGCAATGCAGATGGAACTAATTATCTCAGTTGTAATAACAGCAACAGTAGTAACAAAAAAAAATATATATTCAGTAATGTTCAGGTAGTGGTAAAATATTCTTGCACAAAAAGAAGATATTTACTTAATGTCTGAAAGAATTAGTTGCAGAATTTGATATGCTAATGGGATCCTCAATACAATGCCATCCCAGATACTTTGCTTAGGACTGTAAAATAAAATTATCTTCATCTATTTACTAAAACCAGAATTTCTGGAAGGCGAAAGGGACTATTCAGAGCCAAGTAGCAATAAATCTTCAATCTGGTTAAATTATCTCTTAAAGTGCTTCTTGGGTTGGAATTTTAAAACTTTTATCAGATCATATACACAGTATGGATATAATTTTTCTAAATTATTCAGTAACTAACAATAATGACTGTATAGTTTTGTGTATAATATGACTTGAATATAATACTACCCCATGTTTCTGAAGCTGAAAACATAATAAATTACATCCTAGAGTATAATATGATCCTGTAGTACAGCCATCCCTATGTCATTTTTTTTTAAAATTGTACTATATAATCCATTAAAATCTCTATGTCATACACATATTTCACTAAAATATTTAATTTTTCATGACATTAAAGAATAGAAATGAACCGGATGTTTAGCCATTGCATGTTTCTTCTAATTTCCATTTCAAAACATTTTCAAATTTCTGGGGATAGATGCTAACATATCCAGTAATATATTTTAAAGTGTTAATTAATCTATCATACTTTTCTGTTTGATATGACTATTCTATTTCTATATATTAATAAACTATGATAAAAAAAGAAAAAAAGAAGAAGAAAAAAACAGTCTTTCATTAAGAATAAAAAGAGAAATATTGCCTGACATATTGTGGACATATCAAATACCTTTCATAAATAAATGTTATCAACACCTGCCTAATTTCTGTTTTATTATCTAAGTGTATTTGCAATCTTGCTGTTTCAAATAAGAGATTTTAAAACCGAGTAAAATTTCTGAAAATATGTATTTGTGTATATAATATGAACCCCACTACACTTTTTACCTTTAATTTTCATTCAAAATTTCTTGTATTATCCACAAGAAATTATGATATTCATAATAGTATTCAGACATAAACCACTAAATGTAATATTGATAAGGATGCTGATGGTGACACAATTTCATGATTAAAGACTTAAAAATGAGAAACAGACAAGACAAAGGAAACTATTTACACTAAGCATTTATAATAAAAAAGACAAGTAAGATTCTATATAATCTAAGTATAACATTATATTCTTATGAGAAATTTGTATATTATATTCTCTATAATATAATTATAATCTATTGTTTGATGAACAAAAGAAAGAAAATTAGAGATTATATAAAAGAAAACTGAAGCAACAGTAAAACCAGATTGTTCCCACCAATACATAAAACTATCCTTTGTTGAACAAACATTAGAAACTCTTTTATCTTGATAAACAGGAAATCTTTAAAAAGAGTGATAGACTTGAGACTTCAGATGTCTATAAAAAATTAATACTGATAATTTTCCATGAGATAATCACTAAGGCTTCCTGCTGACAAGCTTAGATGGTTAGATCCATTAAACAATACCAAGCAGATATATATTTAGATATATAAAAAATACTTTTCAATGCAAATACTACATTAATCCTAAGCAAAAGTGACAGGGAGCAACAGACTTTCATCACAGACGGCAGCAGGGTTCTTGACTAACTTCTTTCACTATCATCGCAGAACTTTCTTGAAAAAACAACTTTGTATCCTACCCCCAAATTTGAAACTGTTCCAAAAATTTTTTTTTAATTTTTTTACTGTTATCCTTTACAGTTGTTAGTAACATAATAAAAACACTATTTAAAGGATTAAGAAATAAATATTTTGATCTATTCGAACTTCAATAATTTATTTTTTTTAACCTTTATCACTGTATGTGACTTCATTTGCTGTACAAAAAGGTGACTGATCCCTGAATCTAAATTTCTTTGAATTGCTTAATTGTGTTGTCATATCCTGCTAGGGCAACAGAAAACAACTTTGAGTGAAATTAACAATAAGGATACTGCAAGTGAGACACATTAAAAAAATGCAGTGGAAAGAGAAGTAATATTAATAATGCAGAGTGTTAAAGGTTAATGCAAATAGTAAAGAGTGTAACAAAAAATAAAAAGTTAATGTATTAAATTTTTAAAAATCAACAAATAAAAAAAAAATTAGTTAAATTTTACTGTAATTTTATAAAAATCAAAACTATTTTTATTTAAACATTTTGGTTAAATCACCTTCAATAATTTTACATGAAAATGTTCTCATTAATTTTCACGTTCAGAGTAACTTTTATCATACTTTAATTTAAGAATTGTTCTCTGTGCATTTTTGATATAAAGAATATTAGCACATTTCCAAAAGTTTTGCAAGTCTTTATCAAAAGAATTTTCATTTACAATTACCTGCTTTACATCATGACTAAATTTTTCTTGTTTGTTAAATATTTTTTTATTTTAAATGTAGCTGGAAATACAACTCATAAACTGATAAGCTGAAAATATAAATGTTGCTTATTAGTTGCTTCTAGAATAAATAGAATAGGATTTTAATTAAAAATTTCATTTCATACAAGCATTAAAAAAAAAAAAAAACAAAAAAAAAAACACAGCCTAATGTTCTGTTGGCCCCTTGATGACATTAACTTCAAGCCTTGGACAATACTATAATTTTTAACAGGTACTATGATAATTACATAAGTAATATAGTTACAATTTTAAAATTGAACAAAAAAAAATAATTTCCAATTTAGATGATTTTCTTAACACTTTCACTGCTGCATTATTATAGCATGTTGCCTTGCCATACTGGCCGAATTTTGGGGGTGGAGGGAACAGGAAATTGTCATTATTTACAATTTTTTTAAAATTGGTATCACCGCAAGCAAGGCAGTACAGCAACAGGCACTGACATTTTGATCTTGACTGACTGATCAGCCTTACTATCGAGGCAGGAGTAAATGTTGGTGTTGTTAGTGTAGATGCCAAGTTGAGAGCTGATGTCATCAAGGTTGTTAATGAAGATTAAAAGCAGCATAGGACCAAGGATGGAGCCCTGGGGGGACACCCACATTAGCATGAAAGGATGTAAACAAGTAGCCATTCAGAACAACTTTCATTTCACGATAGGAATGACTGGATCAGCTCAAAAACATGCTCTGATATACCATAAACTTTCAGCTTGTGGAGAAAGCTAATAGGCTGATAATTGGATGGATCAGATAGTTCACCAGAGTTCTTAAAAACCAGAACAACAGACGATGACTTCCAGCAAGCAGGAGACAGCAAGACATTTGTTATACAGTTTAGAGAGACCAGAAGCCAGTTTAGGAGCACAATTCTTAATGATTATTACAGGGATGCCATTGGGTCTACATACTTTGTGGAGATCAAGGTTAGAGATGATAGCATAAACCATGGAAGGGGTTATATGCATATAACTCAACAGAGAATCAGTTCTAAATGGGAAGTTAGGCAGGGATACTCCAGATGAGTCTAAAGTTTGAGGAAAATTTATGAGCAAAGCATTCAGCTTTATCAGCAGAGGATGATAACACCTCAAATCAATTGAAGAGGTAGGGGAATAGAGAGCTTGCACTTATTTAGTACCCTATTACAGAAATTCCAATAGTCATGAGAAACCAAAGTTTTTAGAGGCTATATAGTGCCTCATTCTCTCAGCAAACAGGAGACTTAGCTTCTTTGAGAACTTGCTTACATTTGTTACAAGCAATCGCAAATAGGCACCTGTTATGATGAGAGCTGTCACATTGGTATAACTGGAAATAGTGGTTCCTGTGAGCTATGGTGGCTGAGCATGCTGGTGTGAACCATGGAGAGTATTGCGGTTTCACCTGGTATTTCTAAGATGGGATAAAAGTGCCCATGCCAGCCTTGACCCAAGAAGAAACTCAGTGGCACAATTTTCAATTGGGAGATTGAATATGTCAGTTCAAAGGGTGTCACAAAGAAAATCCCAGAATGAGTCTCAATCAGTGTGCTGGTAAAGGAAAGAGGTCTTATGGATAGGGGGTTCCTGAGATAAGATAATGTTGAAATGTGTGCTAAATGCAGACTATTTTTCTCATCTTTGTTGTTATCACATTTTGAATGTTGTGCCCTCCGGCCTTCATAAGGTGTATGTCGATCTGGGTAACCTTCAAAGAATTTTTAACTAAACCCTTTATGAAAGTAGATAGTTCTCATTCCACTGCTCATCTTGAAGGATATCTCATATAGCTCTTATTTAGTACTGCTCAGTGCTCACCCAGTTTCATGTACACAGTGCTCACCCAGTTTCATGTACACAGTGCTCACCCAGTTTCATGTACACAATGCCCGGCCCAGAGATTGAGTTAACGATTACTATGCCACCTAATTCACAAACCAATATTATCATCTGCTAGGCTATAGACAATAGCCTAGTGATTAAATAAAGGATTCAGTTTGAAATTCCCTGTAGGTTACCTGAATCAACATACATCTGATGAAGGTCAGAAAACACAACAGCCCAAACATTGTGACAACAACAACAAAGATAAGGACAATAGTCTACATATAAATAATAACACTTCATCCCAGAAATTTACTGGAATTATATGACTATAAAGACACTGATGGCAATTTCTTATGGGTGCTGACATTTTGGTTACAATAGAATACTTTACAGTACAAACTAACCTAGAGAACACTCAACACAATAAAAATGCATCATAAAACAAGCTGCATTTGTATGCTGCAAAATGTCAACACTGATTTAGAAATAACAGTAAGTGCTAGTTAGTTTATAGCATAAATGCTAGGGACTGATATGTTAGGGTTTCTTGAAAACATTTCAACAGCAACAAAGTAAATTTCATAAAGACAAGTATATGTTAAGCTCAAAATAATGATGTAAAAACATTTCAGATTAACACTTCCATTGTTTTAAACGGTTAACCTTTTTCAAAGTTTGCATCCTCTTCAAGATTTCAACATTTTCCTGACATCCTTTGCTATTAAAGTTAACTAATTAAAAAGGTAAAAAACAGGTGCTAATTAGAAGTTCAATGAAATAAAGAACCTTATTTTCTATCAATTTTTAAGGCAACTCTTTTGTGCATTGAGCTTCCTGAACTTTAAAGCCTGAATCAATTTAAAAATAACATTTAAACAAATAAGTTAGAAATATGTCAGATTTAATTCATTTCCTAAAAAATTGTTTTTGTCCGGATATGAAACAGAGCAGATATTTATATTTCGAGAATCGGGAAAATATGTGTTCAAAAGCACTATTTGGGCTTTGTTTGATCAGGAGGTCCTATATGGCTGATTTGGTCTAAGGCATGTCAGATCTAATGACAGTTACCCATAGAGGACTCAGGTTCTAATCCTGCCAGAGGGCGCATATTTTCCTAACAAGATTTCTCAAATATTCAGACTGGTAGATGTAAATAAATATACTGTTTAATAAATAAATAAAAAACAGAACATCTACTCAAATATGATTAACTATTTAAAAATAATGTTTAAACAAATTAGAAATATGTGGGATTTAACCCATTTCTTTTATATATATATATATATATATATATATATATATATATATATATATATAAGCAAGCTGTTTTTTATACATACAGAAAAAAACTATCAGAAGCTTATATGTTGTCATTGTAAACTTAAATATATTTTGAAATCTTTCATTTCTTAGATTTCCATTTTTCTGTGGCATATATATTTTATTATTTCATTTCTTAGATATTTAAATACTTGCATATAATTTATTTTGTTCAATCTCATTTTAATGTTTGTTAGAAGCAAATATTGTTTATTTAAAAAGACTATTATAACAAAGCTTGTAACTAATTGGGCATTTAATATCTTTTAAATAATAATCTAACTCAAAGATTAAATTTAACAAAGCGATAGAAGAGAACTGAAAGAAAATAATGGGAAAACTGATCTTGTATACCAAAAATAGAAATACTTGAGGTGTACTTACTTGCTTGGGTTTAACTCTCTACGTGCTGACCCTTAATGTTATTGCCACATGTGACAGGGAGGAGGAGTTTAAAGAGTAGAGAAAAGGAAAGAAAGGAAGAGGGGGAACAGGTATTTATCTATATATTATTACTCTTACAAATTCCATCTGGTTACCCCTCCCTAATTCATCTCATTTTGCCTCTTTCTTTCTTTAGCCATCCATACCTACTTTATTTTTGCACCTTTCTTATCTATTCTTTGATGCCTACTTTCTATTTTCTATCTCCAATTCACTTTGTCCCTTTACTCTTTAGACTTACAGCTATATCACATTGAAATATCAGTTCCTGTACAAGTTTGGTCACTACGTAGATGGGTGACTGCTTGGGAATACCAGGTGCTGTAAGCTTAAATGTGCAGCTGGTATAATGAATTATGGCTTGGAATTGTTAATGGAAGAGCCAAGTTCCAATTGGCTTTGTTATATTCACATATTTGTGCAAATACCTTTAAGAAAGATATGAATCCACCTCTTCTCCCCCAGTTACAAGCTAATTAGTAAGACATATCATTAAATCATTATGATCTAAAAATCTTACAATCTAGAAATATTTTCTGGTTTTAAATAACCTGTAAACAGTTGATAAGCATAGAAAATGAATCAACCAATCCTTTACTCTTTCACTTCACTCACTGCCTGAAAGATTTTAAAATCATCACTCCTTTCTAATTTCCATTTGATGTAGCTATTTTTGCAATTCAGTAAATTAGTTTGGTTAATCAAACTTATGCAAACTCACAAGCATGAATGCTATTAAAAATATTACTGAGTTAAATGATTCATTATGTAGCATATTTTCTTTTTTTTTTTTATTTCTTGTTAAAATATAGAGAACATAGAAAATAAATAAAGAAACAGCACCAGCTTTAACAACAACTCAAAACAATGTAAATATTGTTTCAAGGAGAAAATAGTCATAATTACCTTTACAATGAAAACACAACCTAAAGACACATCATGACAAAAAAAAAAATTATAAGTCCAATAAACTTAATTTTAAATACCAAGGGAAAATAAACAAAGCAAATAAATTAAATATATAAATGAATAAAATAAGTAAGTAAAATAAGAAATTTAAAGGTCGCAACACAAAATAACACAAAGCATTAGCCCTAAACATCATCTATAAACACTATCTCCAATATGGAGCACTCTTTCCTATAAATATAGCAAATAGTTAAATATTTTGAATATATAGCAAATTTAAATAAATTTATGAATTTTAAATTTATATATATTTGTAAATGATTGCCCTTCTCTAGGTCATGTCAATATTTAATGCAATATTTCTATAGATAATAATTCAAAGTAGTCATTTCTGAATAGTTATTTATTAAACTTAGTCTGTCATAGTTATGGCATAGACAGTAAGGATTTAACACTAGTGAATGTTAGCTGAGCTTATTATCCACTGTGCCCAAGTAGACAGTTTTTGTAATTAGCTTTTGAGACACACGATTGTAAATTGAAAGTAGTCAAATGGCATGTTTTGCTTTGTATTTTCACTTTTATACAAAAATATTTTCATTAACTTACTCATTCTAATAAATGACACCCCCTCTAATCTTTTAATATATCCTTTCTTTCTATACACATTCTCTCTCCCCTATTCATATCCATTCAATTCATCCTCTATTTTTATACATTTTCTCAATACTTCCTCTCTAAACATTTAGTGACTACACTCTCACTTTTTACCTCTCATTACATTCTCTGGTTTCATTATTTTTGCATGTGGGCATCTATCCTTATCTTCCTTATATATATCTTTTCCAATCCTTTCTTACTGTCTCCTCTCATTCTCCCATACTTTTTGACTGTATTAAGCAAGAGCATTTCAGCAGTCAAGTGAAAGCCATCTCCTTTGAAGCAAGGCAAGATGTTTTTCACAATTTAGTTGGTTAGATTATCAATATTTCTCAGGTCACAAAAGAGAAAAAAAAATCAAGAAAAAACAATCCAAAGATAAACTTTAT
>OZ038496.1:56290377-56555377 GCA_964036315.1 Acanthosepion esculentum | reverse complement strand
ATCAGTTAACTTCTTGGTTAACATGAATCACTTTTGCAATCTAATATGATTTCTATTCTAAGATACACAACCTTAATTTATCCTTAATCATATCTACTAGGTTATTCCAAATTAAAAATGTCTACAATCATAGATTTTTCCTTTAGCTGAATTGTGGTTCACTCAATTCACTCACTACTTAAATACCGGAAATAATACAAATTAAATAATTAATACAAGATTTTATGGTAGGCATTAGTAGCTTAATAGACCAAAAGTGTATCAATCACCTATACCTGAAAGTACATAGACCAGTAAGAGTTTTTAAAAAAATACTTACAGTACATTTGTTGATATATAAGTACCATAGACAACATTAAGAGTAAAAATGCTGTACGAGCAGTAATTGCTGAAATTGAAAGTAAAAATGGTCTAAACAAGTTTGATTTTTTCTAATACTGTTTGAATAAAAGGCAGATTTCTAAAAAGGTTTTAATGCCTCTACTATCATTAGTAACTAGTTCTATAAAATGCCTCATAATGTAGAGAAAGTTGGACAACTCAAGCACAAAAGTGTCTGAATGTTTTTCTAAAGTAGAACCAATTTTATTTTTACCATTGGCAATTAGGGGATTTTTTTTAATCTAATGTATGCACAATAAATAATACTTTATACATATGCCTTGAAGAACTCTCATAGACTAAAAGAAAGCTTTCCAATGAAACACTTCATTGAATATGAAGTCTTAAAATTAATGGTGCAACATTAGTTATATAAATTCTCATCTCCCCCAAGTCTTTATTTTAATCTAAAAGAAAACAGTCAGAATAACCTCTGAAGTAACTTTTAGAAAGAAAAAGAAATTATGAGTGAGTTTGCTTTTTTCCTCTTAATACCAAAATTGACTACAAATTATATTGATCTAATCAGAAGTGAATAATAAAGATTGCATAAATTTAAAGAAAAAAAAACAAAAACATTCTTTATTAATATTCTAAAAATAACTTTATGAAGGATTTATTTCTAATTGAAAGACTAAATTACCACCAAAAATAAATTATATAGTAAACCTAATTGCAAATTATTGTAGGATATAGTCATATTAAATTTAAAAATGATTTCTGTTTACAAAATAAAAATCATTAACCAACTTAATAGTAAGAATGCTTACCTATTGCAAAGATCTTAAAAATTAACATACAAAAGATTTATTGATCATTCAATAAACAAAAGCATTTTGATAACACAAGGCTAATTTATATATCCACTTAGTGTATTACCATATCATGCTAATGACCCCTTTTGCAAAAAACCGGCTGAGGAGAGAATGCACTCCGGAAAATTAAACTTAATTGAGGGGGAAAAAAAAAAAAAAAAAAAAAAAACCGAAACCTAAACACCACATATACACACAAAATAGTTACCTCCCTTCTACTTATAACGCATCTATAAATCTATAATAGATTTAGACATTTAGTCACTTAAAAAAATTATTCCAGCAACAGAATTTCCTAAGGTAGACAAAAAATAAAAACTTCTGATATGTACAAAAACTTATCAATATTGTAAATATGGTGAATACCATAATACAAACTGAAAAAGCATTTAACAATTTAAATAGATGTCTAAATATAATTTTATTTATAATCTACATTTAGAAAATCTTTTCAAATTGTATGAATTTGCAATAAGTGCACACATATGATTTTCATTATTACCAATTCTACTACTATTTTCCCATTATTTGTTGATAATTGGCATATAATTTATTCAGCACTTTCTTCAGTTACTATTCCAGAATTTACTCAAATTCCAATGTGCCAAGAACTTAAAAAATGATATAAGTACAACCTATAGGTAGGCATATGTAAACAAATAAAAGCTAAGATTTTTATTTATATTGCTGAAGACAGAAGTGAGAGATTCCATAATCACTCAAAGCACCACTTAATTTTCTGCAGCATTTAAGTCCAGAATATTTCTTTTAAAGTTTAGAAAAAAAAAACACCCAAACAGAGAAAACAGTTGGAAGTTCAATTAGAATAAAAAAAAAACAAGGAAATATAATGATGCTTATAAAAAAAGAAAGCAGACTAGAGAAAAAAACATCTTAAATTTTAAAATAATTTTAAATTTTGTTTTCTTCAGTAAAAAGAATAAATTACAAATAATCCTTTTATGTTGTGATAATTAACACTGCTATATGCACTTATTCTATTTTTAGAACATTCACGCTTTTTTTATATTTTCATTAAAGTTTACAGAATAATAGATTCATTTCTTTTAAGGATATTGTTAAATTCAACTTGAAAATATGACACTTTCATTATTTGATTATTTCAAAATTTTGATTCTTCATATCTTTCCTTTTTTCTACATTAATAAACAATTATTTAATGAAATTCCGATTCTTTACATTTAATTTGGGTTATTGTATTCATTAATAACATTATTTTAATGGACCATTACTGAAAAAGAAAACCTTTGAGTTATGTCCCTTGCTAAAACTAACCGGATTAGTAAATTAAATATGCCTTTCTCCTAAATAGGATTGTTCCAATGAACATTGTTTTTAATTATTTATTTCGTTTAAACTGTTTTTATTCACAAAGATGACACGACAAAATAAGTAGATATCAATTTTACAAGATATTTAATTAAAAATCATGGAATTTTCAGTGGTTTTCTATTCTATATAATGTATTATTCAACATAAATGATTGAAAAAAAGCACTTTTTTTAATTGGATCATTAAACAAATATATTCTAATAAGTCAGATACTTAAGAAATCTAATTTTCCTATATCAATTTTATTGACAAGAATTATTTTAATTTACAGTATTATTTTTTTTTTCTTTTTAATACTGATGACAAAGGTAACTTTCTTGGACTTTCTGTAAATCTATACAAATAAAAAGAAAAATGCTTTGTATAATAACTCCAAACAAAATAGTAGAAAAAAAAATATTATAATTTTTAAATTAAATCCTTTATGGTCTTATTTTTTTTCCATTTAAACCAAATCACTGTATAGAGCTATGCAATACATTCAGGATTAATATACAAACAGTTCTAAGTTGAAAGAGAATTATGTTCATTATTAAATATTTAATAATCCTTCTTTTCTTGGTTATCCCATTTTAAGTGCTATCTGTTTATCACATTAATAAAATACAATAAGTAGATTTAAGTTGTATGGATAATAATTATTGATTAAAATAAAAAGTATCTATTATTATTCTATGAAGAATATATGTGTATCTATCATGAAAGTATTGGAACAGTTCCCAATCACATTTTTTATTTTATTTAAGGCAACAAAGAATGCATATGTTAACTAAGTTTTTAATTTGGAATAATGATCAGGAAAAACTATTTTATTTATTCGCTAACATTAAATTATTTTATAACTTTGAAAAGAGTCATTAACATACCCAACATTGTCCACATACATCTCTTCATTTGTATAGTTGCTTTATTAAAAAGTTGTTTAACTGAAACAATGTTTCCGTCAAACCATTCTTCAGATATGTAAGAATAAAGAAACCACCCTCCAGAGAGAGAGAAAAAATATATAAAACAAAATAAAGAATAAAAATCTAAAGAAAAAGAAAAAAAATGAGGTAGCAAAATTAACTTGACCTTAAAAAAAATTGGGGGGGGGGGTGATTTACAGTATTGAAGACAGAGAAGGGGGAAGAAAAAAGAAGTTTGTATATTAGAGTAAGGGGAGTTAGGGGAAGATTTTATGAGTAAACCTTTAACCACAACCAGTATATAAATTCACCCAAACCGAATCTATGTTGTTATTTATTAAAACATCATCATCATATCCACATAAATGATTAAATATATCTATAAACACATACACACACAATATATATATATATATATATATATATATATATATACACACACACACAATGTAGTTACAAACCTTAATCATTTATGTGGATGTCATGGTATGCTTACATTATAGATCATTTTTATTACTTTTATTATTATTAGTATTAATAATATTATTATCTTTCAATTTTTTTTTTTAAATATTATATTATATATTTATTATGATGGTGATAAAAATAATGATGTTTAAATGATTAACAACATATATTCAATTTCCATGAATTTTATTACTGGTTGTGGTTAAAGGTTTACCCATAAAATCTTCCCCTACCTACCTCCCCTTACTGTAATATACAAACTACTTTTTTCTTCCCCTACTCCTCTCTCTTCAATAGTGTAAACTCCACACAAAATTTTTTAAGGACAAGTTAAAATTGCTACTTCATTTTTTCTTTTGATTTTTCTTGTTTATTTTATTTATTTATTTTTTTTTAAATGTCTGTTTTATTATCAAATTGTCTGGCTGAATTTATATTATTTAATAAAATGTAGCTGGTCTGATGAGGCATATATATATATATATATATATTAGTTGGTGGAAACAAATATTCATACATGTACAAATTTTTACTTTATTGTATTTCCAACTAATGAATAAACATATTTTTCATATAATTATCTGTACACAGATGCATAATAACTAAATATGCATAGAAAACAGGAAAAAAAATTGATTTAATAGAAATAAATCCCATTTATCCATTTTAATGGGTGGAAAAAAGTATTTGTACAATGCAAATTTCAGATTTTAAAACTTTTAAATTGCTTTAATACTGTAGATTATTCAAGTGGAATATTTTAGAATGTTCCAATAATGTTATTTTTAGCCTAATAAATACAAAGAGAATATTCTGTAATTGATATTCGTGCAAGGTTTTCATCAAGAGGCAAAGAACTGACAAATTTGCAAAAAGAACTGATTGTTAAGCTCTGGAAAGAAGGTAAAAGTTACAGGAAAATCTCAGACAACCTGAATATTCTTTCACTACCATTAATCCATTCATAGGAACAATCTAAAGTCACTCTCCCCACAGAAAACTTCACTGCCATTGAAAAGACACAGAGATGTCAGGTAGAATTTTGTTCATGAATATAAAGATAAGGAAAAATTGTATTGGGAAAAAGTGTTATGGACAGACAAAACCAAAATTGAGTTGTTTGGATGAATTCTAGAAATCATGTATGGAGGAAAGTTAGCAATGCCTTCAAACAAAAGAACACAGTTTCAACAGTGAAATTTGGTTGTGTCAGCATCATGCTTTGGGGGATGTTTTCTGCAAAAGGTACTGGCAACATATCAGTAATAGTCGAATGAATGCAGGAGCATATATTTTGGAAGCAAATTTAATGATTTCAGTTGAAAATTTTTAACTTTCTCCCAATTGATCTCCCAATAAGATAATGATCATAAGCACATTGCAAAATCTACAAAGAAATGGCATGTTAAAAATAATGTAAATATCCAAGTCAGTCCCCAGATTTAAACCCAAATGAGAATCTGTGTTGTTATTTGAAAATTCAAAACCAGTTGAGAGCTCCAACAAACATATGATCCGAAGACCATATGCGAAGAAGAATGGAACAAAATACCAACTAAAATTTGCAAATCATTGAGAACTACAAGAGGTTGGTTGCTGTAGAAGTGAATAATGTTTATTCTACAAAATATTAAATGAAGATTATGTTTACATTTTTTTATATTGTATGAATACTTATTCACCCATTAAAATGGATAAATCGGATTTATTTCTATTGAATAAAATTTTTTTTCTGTTTTCTATGCATATTTAGTTATTATGCATCTCTGTACAGGTAATTATATGAAAAGTATATTTATTCATTAGTTGGAAATACAATAAAGTAAAAATTTGTATGTGTACAAATATTTCTCCCCCCCACACACACACTATATATGTGTGTGTGTGTGATCACTATTTCAATAATCAAACTACCATGATAATATGGATTCTGGGAAGTGGGTCAAACAGAACTTTACAGAACTCACACACATTATATATATATATATATATATATATATATATATATATATATATTATAAAAATGATAGATATTACATTAGTGCAAAAGTTTCCAGCAATATCTGACAAAATCTTTTATCCATTTAATTCATAACATTATTTTCCAGTAAATAAAGTATTCCTCTGGTTTTCTACAACTTTACTCCATCAATATAAATAAAAATTTCCTGTTTTAATTTAAGGGATTTTTCAAAATCTATAAATGCTTGGAACCACTAATTAGTATTGTCTGAAGCAAAACATAATAGTCAGGTGGTCAATCTGGAGAATATATTGAATCTGAAATAAGTTCCTATCTGTGGTTTAAAAGATTAACACTGTAAATGAAAAAAAGTAGCTTCTCCCAGGATCCCTCTCTTCCTTCAGTCCTCTCTTGCAACCTTTCTCATATGAAATGAACAAAATTGCTAACTTCTATTTTTGGTAGAGTTTTAGTCTTTCTTCCTTCCCATAATGTGTTTCCCCAAGTTTGCCATAATATCTTTCTATATAAGAAATCACCTGTTGCTGCTTCTTCTCCGCCACGAGGCAAGCGACATTCCATTTTCTCTTCTTTCTTTATTCAAACTACAGGTCCTCATGATTCTAAAAGATCATTATACTCAACATAGTCTTGTGCTCAATTGGCACTTTGCAGTCTTTGTGTTGGTTCTGTCTCATTGCTATCTCCTCCGTGTTCAGCAATCACGTTATCACCTGCAAGGGCCACTCACCTTAAATACAAACTATATCGCAGCATCCTATCAATGGTCAGGTTGTTAGGGGATTGCACTCCAGTTACCGCCCCTCTCCCTCACTGCATTGTGCACTGTGCATTTGGTGCCATCCCTTCCTGACTGGTATTTGGGGATATCTGTCTTGGGAGCCTCCACTCATAGGTGAAAATCGACCTTTGTGATACTGTCTGACCTTAAGCACCATATTGCTTCAATAGGCAATATTTCTCCTCTTTCGAAAATTCATGGTCTGGTGTCGCTTCACTATTCTATTTACCCCTATCTTGTACACTGCTCTCTAGTACCATCTTATTTTCCATTTTTCAAGCATCACTTAGAGTTTCAAGCAGAAAGCCGTGCCATTGTCCATTACCACTTCCACTACTGAACCTCGCTAAAAAATCACCTTTAAATCTTCTGCAACCACAGCTGCTGTTTCTGCATGCAATTCCTTTCATATTGTGCCTCGCCTAGATCCAGTCACAATCATCAACAAGTACTTACCCCCGCAATAATGTGTCATATTGACAGCTAACCTCATCCAATCGTTTGTAATTCCAATCTCACTAGGATCATGCATATCCAGAGCAGGGTCAAGTCAATTGACATCAGATGCACTTCCTGACCTTCCTTTTTACAAGCAGGTTAACTTTTCTCACCAAATATAGAGTCCTGTCCATTCTCTTGAGCTTTCCATAAGCTTCAAAAGGCTCTTTAGTGAATGGTTTCTTCAGTCTGGTTTCTATCATGTCCCCATTCAACTGGTCCTCATCACTCATTTCAAGGCAGAGGGCAAGCACATCTTGCAGAAAACGTGCAAGGAAGCTAGCAAGGTCTGGCACTTTTTGAAGCTTGGCAACCAATTTCACCTTTATCCACATGACTATATCACCTTCTCTGCTGAACAATGATAGTACATCTCTACCCAGTCACACCATTCCAGACTCCATATTGTTGAAATAACTTGTGGTTCAAAACCTTAAAATAAAAAACCTTCTCTCAGGATCTCCCTTGTCCTTCCTTCCTCACAAATCTCCTTTCTCTCTCACAACATTTCTCGTATGAAATGAACAAAATCGTTGACTCCTATTTTCAGTCAACTTTTTAGTCCTTCCTTCCCATAAATAGTCTTTCCCCATCCATTTTTCTGTAATCTCTTTCTATAATGGAAATCACCTGTCACCTACCATGAGGTAAGTGACATTCTATTTTCTCTTCTTCCTTTATTCAAACTAGACTATTTTCATGATTGTTTGCAGTGTTGCAAACATGAAGACACTCATTTTCATACAGCAATATCACCAGTCAATTTGCCCAAGGAAAAGTTTACTCTTCATTCAACTGTGCCGGTTGATCACTGTAATAGTAAGTTCAAGCAATTTGTAATAATTCTTTTTAAATTCTACTTAATACAGGGAACATTTTTTCTCTTGTAGATTCCCTTTGGGCTGGCCTGAATCTAGATAAGTTTCTTCATTTTCTTAATAATAATGAATCTACTTTATCTTGTCCTGAAATGACATTTTTCTATGTCAAACAAGAAGACATACAGATATTTAAATGAAAATAGATGTTCCTTTCTGTAAGTTCATGCAGAATCCATTTATTTATCTTCTAAATGTTTCTGAAGGTTTGTGAACAATCTACTAGAGTTAAATTATTTTCCTTAAGTTCACATGTATCTTTCAAAGATTTTTCTAATTCAGTTTTTAAATACTTAAATCTTCCAGAATGTTCTTTGTAAATAAGCTCAAAATTCCCTTTATAAAGAAATTATAAAATGTGCTTGCACCTAGTGACTCATTGTTTTGCTTTCAACACATTTTTGTGCAGATTAAACATGAAAAGCAGATCATCAACAAAATAGAGTAAAATTATCATTTAAATAACAATAGTATGCATGCACAGGCAATGAAAAGTTGAGCAAACTTAACTCAACATTGTGCACAAAATGAACTTTCACTTTAGTAGAAGAAAAAATATTTGAGAAAAGTAAAAATTATTTTGTGTACTGAACAGTTTAGAGGAGAATAACCAAACATATGTATTTTATGCTTAAAAACCAATTTTCAATAGTCACATAATGCAGAAGATATTAGATAATAATATTTTCTATCTTTTGTTCCTTTAGCCTTTGTACATATTTCAAGCAATGGTTCAGGGTTCTTATCCTTTGTTGTGACAATTGTTACTATGTTCACCAAGAAGGAGTAGATGGTTCAACTGTATTTTTAAGAACTTTTGAGAACTGTTTGATCCTTCAAACTATTAACCTATTAGACTTCTACCTTTTTTTGACAAAGTACTAATCAACTCAAATTGGTTATGCATCTCATCTAAAGATAAATTACTTGACATTTAACATTTAGTACTCTGCATCATTTATAAATATTACTTCCCCTTTTACTGTATCTCCTCAAAATATAGTGTTTTATATATTAGTTCTATATATTTGAAACTGCAGTAGCCTAGTTTTCAATTCCAGTCAAGATTGTTTTAGGTGTTGCCATAGAAGAATATGACAACACAACCAAGAAATTCAAATTCAACTTGCATTAGCAGGACTAACATTTTGCTTAGTAGAAAATAGTCACCTACATAGTGCTAAAAATTAGATAAGCACATACAGTGAAAACCATTTTTAAAACTTATGGTTGCATTAGTTTAAGGCAGAGATAGCCAAATTTTTTTGCATTGGCTACACACTTTAGAAATAAGAGATTTGTTATACAAATAAGTTTTGTTAGCTAAGCCAATTCAAAATATAAAAAAAAAAAGAATGGAAAATTTTAGTAAATTAAAGAAAGTAATTAAATTACACTAAAGTGTTGCAACACACCACTTTGGAAAGCTTTGCTCTGAGGCAATAAAATAAATATTACAAATGAACAGAGGTTTTTTTTTTAATTTGATAATTAATATGTTCCTTTATATAAAGATCAGTGAATTATCAACTAATAAGTTTGATCCATTGTAAGAAAAAAGAAGTAAAACATGAAGCTTGTATTATTTGTCATGAAACTATTTCTAGCCCAGAATAATACTTCAGGTATCCAATTGTTTCAAAACCTTTTTTTATTGCTAACAAGTCTATTACACTCTGATAGAGCTTGAATCCTTTAAATGTGATGGACAAAAGGAAAATAATTTCTTAAAGGATTTTAAGAAAAAAGAATAAAACTAATTCTATGAGGTAAAACTACAATTTGTTTAAATATTTTTCTATTAATTCTATACAAAACAAAGGCCATAGTATTGAGAATTAGTTTTGCATTAAGTAGTTTATAAAGGATATAAGGTTTTCAGCATTTTTTAAGAAAATTTAAGGTTTTTTTTGTCATCTTTTCAATTATTAATAAGAGTTTCTTTTCATATTGTTATTTCTTACAACCTCAAAAAGATGTGTAGAATAATCCAAATACTGATTAGTAAAATGAATTTATTAAAGAGGAAAACAATTTCAACAATTAATTTATAATTAACCTCTTAATTTATGTTTCTAAGACCAAATATGATAAATTGTACAAGAAAGGATTCAATAAAATTTAAGTAACATTACTCCTTTTTTATGTTATGATGTCATGGGTACTCTGGGCTATCAGACAAACAGATGCTGAAAATACCATGGACAAAACATGTGAGCAACAAAGAAGTTTTAAGGAAAATGGAAACAAAAAGGACACATACTTAGAATCAGAAGGGGTTGAAGTTTCTATATTTCAACAAGTTTTATACTGTAACATTTTCTTGAAATATGATTAGAAAGTAGAAAACACAAAATAACACATTTGATAGCATTTTTACTTTTCATATTTCCTTCTTAATATGAAAAGGATTTCTTTATGTCTAGATATTATTTCAGAAAATAAACTATTTTAAAATTATTGGAAATATTGTCTATAATTTAGAAGGGGTCATTAACATTCCAAGCTTTGTTTAGGCAAATTAATTCCTGGTTCAGTTGTCTGAACAAAGCTTGGATTGTAAAATATGCTGATAGTATTGGAAAAATAGTTTTTAATGAGGAATTGGTGATTATAAATCAGCAAAAATGAATAAAGAATGAATTATTTTGTTTTATATTGTTCAATTCCAGTCATAAATGTTTTAAAAACATAACTTTTAATATAAAACTTGTCAGAAGACAGCACAGTAAAAAATTCATGCAATTGTTTTCTTTAACTAGACAAAAACAAAAGTATTTTATTCTTTATTTAAATGAAGTAAATATTTTTATTTGCACTCCGTGAAAATGTAATAATAGATGCAAATATCATGGCTGCTTGCATCCTAATTTCATTTTATGACACATTGTAGTCAATACTTGGTTATTTCTGGCCAAGAATCCTTAAAAAATAAACTGTTTAGTTCTAAGACTATACCCTTTCATTTTCTTAAAATGGGTAGAGTCAGGACTATTCCTCAGTGCTTGTGGCATGCCAAAAGCAAGGTCAAGGAAACTGAACAATTTTCATTCTCTTCCTCATGTTAAGAAAAAACAAAGAAAAGGTCCTGTGTCACATTCTCATGTTTTCATATCATCATCTTTTTGGAAAAGAACATACCAAGAAAACTACATATTCAATTCATTTGTCTTCTGGAGTTATGCCTTCCAAAAGCTAAGCAAAGTATTAGGAAACCGGAAAATTTTGTTAGAAACAAAGAAAAATACTGAACTGCTCTGTAATATGAATTATTCTTATATGGCAGTGAATGCTGGACAATTACTTTACAGATAAAGAGAAGACTTGAAGCAACAGATGTTTTACAGAAGGATGCTGAGAATAGCATTAACAAAACGGGAGCAATGAGGAAGTTTTAAAGAAAATGGGAACAAAAAGGACACTTGTACTTAGAATCAGAAAGTTGAAGTTTCTGGGGCACATCATAAGGAAGGCTGCTTGGAGAATTTGACACTCACGAGACACACTGAAAGCAAGAGGGGCAGAGGAAACAGTAGCATACCTACATGGCGTTCTATATTAACAGGCCTCTACATCACGTAGCGACTTCGATTGACTGGAGGCCGGCTGACAATTAGATTGTTTGAGTGAACTGCTGCATACTGTGTACTCTTATGTTGTTGGCTCGAGAAATTCAAAGGAATCTTTTAATTTTACCTTTGGTTGGAATATCATTTAACTTATTTATTTGAAGTAAGTATATTTGATTATTTTTTAGTTTGAGTCCATACATTATTTATATTTAAATTGTAAAAAGTAAACTTTGGTGCTTAAATTTACTCGCACAAAAAGATTTACTTAAAAGTTTAAAGCCTTAACATTTTTTAATTAAATTTTAATTCATTTTTGGCATTTTCCCTATTAAAGTTTGTTCAACATTTTTTGATTAAAGTTTAAAGAATTATTTATTGATAAAATGCAATTCTTTTTGAGTAATTTGTGTTATTTTAAGAAGCAAAACAAAACAACGTTTAACAAATTTGAACAGAATTTAATTTAGTTTCTTCAAAGACGTAAAGAAAACTATTTTATTTTTATTAAAAAATGAATTAAATTTTTTTTTTTTTTCATAAATTCAATGTCATTACTTAATTTGATATTTATTTTTGATATTGCTAAAAAACATTGTTAGTATGAGTCAAAAGTAAAACATAACGTCAACGAAATTAAAGTTTAATTTTCTCAAGTTTTTAACCATGATAAAAAATTAGCATAAGTAAACATTTTTCTATTAAAAGTTTAAGTTTGAATAATAAATTTGAATAAAATTTTAATAGAAAGGTTCATTAACATTTCTCTATTAAAACTTTATCCAACATTTCCATTAAAAGTAAAAAAAAAACCCAAAAAAAACAAACAAAACAAACGAATTTCTTTGCGCTTTTGTTTCCGAAGTTAAAGTTAAAATGATTATTTTTATTACATTAGTTACCATTTGGTGAACTGTAAGTATTTTTTTACTTATTAGAATTAAAGAAAAAAATAACAATAATAACATTCAACTTCAAATTGAATTTTTTAATTTCTAGTTTAATGGCACTATGCAACTATTACTATTTTTTGTTTGATTAAAAACAGTTTTATTGTTGATAATTAAACGATTAATAATATTGTGCAAACCTGCAAACCTGATAGTATACTTCAAACAAAACCATACCCCCCCACACCATTTTTTTTTAAATTAAGAAGTGGATTCTCAAGCTGAAGACAACTCTAAAATTTTTGGTTTTAATTAATTGTGTGTATTTTGGCAGGGTGCATGGATAAAAGCTGTAATTAAGAGTATAATTAATTTAGCTTGAAAATTTACTCCTAAATTGAAGTAGTAAGAGAAATATTTATTAAAGATGTTTAATCTACCATTTCAGATACTACTTAATTCCTAGCCATGCCCCAGAAGTTCTGTGTGTTTGCTTGCAAAACAAATTACAGAAGCCAGCAAGACAAAACTATGTGTGGTGAGATTAATAAAATACCAGTTTATCGTTTTCCAAAAAACAAAGACGAGAGAGAGCAATGGATAAAATCAGTTCCAAATGCCAATCTAAATGTTACTAACAATACTGTTATTTGTCAACAACATTGGCCTTCAAATTTTGATACCATAAAAGTTAATGGAAAAATACGTTCAAAAAATCCACTATCTGTATGGCCAGGTGTGCCAAGTAGTCAAATACCAACACCCTCAGCTGTTCAAAGGAATATAAAAAAAACTTCCAGTACTGTTAGAAATCAAATTGCTGATGAATGCTTTTTTAGAATTAGATAAAATTAATTATACAAATTTGAAAGAAAGTCTACTTAACAACAAAAAAGACTTTATATGTCCAGTTGTAGCATTTTTGGATGAAAATATTTTAACTGTTCAATCATCAAAATCTATTGATGGTATTCCTCTCTTTATGTTGAAAATTTATAACAATTTGCACTTTGAAACATTTCATTATGGAGTTAAGTGTTATATTAGCAGCCTGTCCAAAAATCATATAAATACAGTTGATACTTGGTCAAAACTGGAAGAAATCATCCGATATTTAAATTCTATGGCTTTTGATCACAAGAAAAATATCCTGAGTCAACAATTTTTAGCAATGGCTCCCAAAATGGTTGGAATAAAATACATCTCAGATATAGTTGTGCGTGCTTTTGGGTACTATGCAAGATCACGGACATTGTATAATGAATTAAGATATGATTTTCAATTACCCTCATTAGCAACATTAGGAAGGATGACGTGAAAAGTTTCAAAACTTAAAGAAAAATATTTTTTGTTATCTATATTTAATACTCTTAATACCAGTCAAAAAGCGTGCATAATTCTCCATGATGAAGTATATATCAAAAAGATGTTGCTATATCATGGCAAACAACTATTTGGTAAATCAGTTGACAATCCATCTGTACTTGCTCAAACAGTACTTGGTATAATGTTGATATGTCTCAATGAGGGGTCCAAATTTTCTTACAAAATTGATTCCAATTTCAAAATTAACATCCGCCTTTTTATTTGAACAAATTGAGTTAACAGTCCAAGCCATCACATCTGTACCAGCTAATGTAAAGGCTATTATATGTGATGGCAACCGCGTAAATCAAGCTTTTTTTTAAATTATATCCTACACTTCCTGAAAAACCTTGGTTAACTGAAGATAATAAACATTTGCTTTTTGATTATGTTCATCTGTTGAAAAATATTCGCAATTTGTGGCTGGCAGAAAAAACAGGAGAACTAATCTTTGATGATGATGGAGTAAGTCGAGTTGCAAAATGGACACATCTTAAACAGTTATATCGTTTTGAATCTGAAAGACTAGTCAAACTTTCAGATTTAAATGAAATTTCCATTGCTCCAAAGCCAATAGAAAGACAACGGGTTTCTACTTGCCTCAGAGTGTTTTCTGAAAAAAACATATAATGCACTTCTCACTCAGTCTAAAATAAGTGCAGGTAAGAATGATACTGCCCTCATCATAAACAAGGTTTTGACATGGTGGAAAATTTTAAATGTTAAATCCCTTCAAATTACATAATGATCCTCTACAAGCTGAAATCAGATCTCCAAATGACACCCGACTTGATTTTATCATTGAATTTGGTAAAATGGCTCTTAATATGGCTGGCAGTCAAGGTAATTGTAAAAAACAATTATCCCAAAACACTGCTACTGCCATACATCATACTTGCAATGGAATTGTTAGTCTATGTCGACACCTTTTAGCTACAAGTCATAAATATGTACTACTTGGGCAATTTTCAACTGATCCATTAGAAAAAGAATTTGGTAAACTTCGCCAAGGATCAGGTGGCACCTACTTTATAAATGTTCAACAATGTATTGAAAAGCTGCATATTAAGCAGACATCTTTACTTTTAAATCAAAATGTAAATATTGATGAATTTGATGTTAATCCAGGTCACCAATGTACATCTTGTGATTATAAACTTTGTGAGGAAGGCTCAGAAATATTTGACAATCTGGAAAATTTAGAACCATCTCTTTCCAATGAAATAAAAATGGCTCTTGTGTACATAGCTGGATATATTACAAGAAATGATAATCAACCCAGTGAATGTGAAACCCATTTTTATTATGAAAAGTATGGAAAATATACCAAATTAATTGACCGTGGAAAACTAAAAGTTCCTTCTGACCACACTTGTCAATGGTTATTTTTTTGTTTCATCCTTTTCCATACAATAAAGGAAAAGGTTTGCTATAAATCATTAAGTAACATTTTTATGCTTATTTCTGAGTTTCATTTTTTCAGCATGGAGAAAAAGCATGCTTCTATTTTTGCAAATATAGTTTTAAAAATTTTTTGCAAACATGGCACACCTAGATCAGAAAAAGAACCAGCTCTAAAAGTTTTGAAACTTTCCTAGAATGATTTTGTTTTATTTGTCTATATTTCTGTGATGTTGATTGTTATGTACACACTTCGGCTGATGTCTTCCAGCCTTCTCAGGTTCTGTTTGTCAAACCCAGTAACTGTAATGTAAATTTAAACCAAAGTCTTTATTCACTCACAGGGAATAGATTGAATAAAGGATTCAATGACACCTGTAAATAATATAAATTTCTGATTCAATATATCTTTTACCAGAAATCATAATTACCCCTTTGTGTTGTTTAATAATTATCAGTGTTCATAGCAAAAATACATATTTTCATTTATTTATCTTTCAACACATCCTATTATCCTCAGGTGTGAATAAAAATGTTATTCTAAGTATTTCATAAAGTGGTTGACTTCATTTTCTAAAATTTCTGAAAATCCTACATTTTTCAATAGGCCTCCAGTCCTGGCTCTCAGTTGCGCCATGACTTGACCTGGAGTATAGAACGCCATGCATACCTACCAAGCTTGTGTAAATGAATGGTAAAACAGGGACTGGGAAGGATAGTAAGAGAAGAAACATTACTTAGAGCTACAAAACAAAGGATAAAAATTAGTGGAGAACCATGATCGCCTACGTCCTGAAAGAACACAGTACATAAAAAGAAAAAGAAGTTAAAAGATAAAAAAGTAAATGTCACAGAAAAGTTATGGGATCATTGATGCTTTCTTGGTAAAAGGATTTATTTTTGTTGTTTGTGACAAAAATGTACTTTTTAGGCATCTAACAATTTTTAGATGGAAAAAGAAAATATATTCTATTCACATCACATTTTTTGACTAGAGGCAGTTTTCTCAGTTTTTTAAATGCATTGTAAGTTTGTAAGCAATTACTTTTTTGCCTTAATGAATGGAACTTAACTCGTTTAAACCGGATTGATAAGAAAATATTATTAATAATAATAAATTTAATAGTGAAGGAAGACTTTGCAAAGGTTTTCAAACATCCTACAAAAAATGGCGGGAATAATTCCTGATTGTTCAAAAGGATATATTCTGTTAATTGCGAAATTTCATTCATCTTTATCTTTAGAATTGCAGGGGGAATTAAAAGCAAAATAAAAAGAATGTTTTACTTTCGATTTTTATCATCAAAGTTTATATTTTCCTAACAACGGAATTCACCTATCTGGTATATTTCATTGAGAAGTGAAGAAAATCCCCATAAACTAAAAAAAAAATGTCTAAATAAGTAAAATGTTTGGAAATAAGCTTTTTTCTTTTTTTTTAAACTAAAAAAAGGGAGCAACAATCAGTTTTAAAACAAAAAATGGCGAATCAAAGATTTAATCCGAATCGAAATAACTTTTTTTTTTGTTCATCGCAGTCAGAATGAGAAAAATATCGAGATACAAGGAAAGGACTAAAAAAAGACTAAACATAAACTACATATTTATTTAATGTTTAATTTTATCTCAAAAGAATATATTGGGTTGTCCGGATAGTTCATGCTAATTTTTAAGGGAAATTAAAACACAAAAGAAAATTATGCCATTAAAAATTATTAAATATTTTTATTCTATTAAATTAAATATGAACCATTTTGTTGCACAACATTTTTCCATTTTTCCTTCAACTTAAAGATTCCATCTTCCCAGAATTTCGGTGGTTTCTCAGCAAAGAATTCATTAAGGTGTTTTTTTATGTTATCCAAAGAATTAAAATTTTTACCATTGAGATTATTTTGCAAGGCCCTGAATAAATGAAAATCCGAAGGAGCAATATCTGGTGAATATGGAGGGTGGGGTAACACATCCCAGCCAAGCTGCAACAATTTTTGCCGGGTTGCCAAAGAAACGTGAGGTCTGGTATTGTCCTGATGGAAAACAACACTTTTCCCATTCGCCAATTCTGGGCGTTTTTCTTGAATTGCTGCCTTTAAATCATCCAGTTGCGAGCAGTACTTTTCAGAATCAATTGACTGGTTATTTGGCAGAAGCTCATAGTACAGGATTCCTTTCCAATCCCACCAGATGCACAGCATGACTTTCTTTTTCTTAGGATGAAAACTTGTTTTTGGTGTCGCTAAAGTTGGCACAAGTCGTTTACCCCAGGATCTTTTTCGCTGGACACTATTGTAAACGATCCATTTCTCATCACCCGTCACAATTCGCTTCAAAAAAGGTGCATTTTCATTGCGTTTATACAGCAAATCACAGATAGAAATTCGATCCAAAAGATTCTTTTCATTCAGATCATGTGGTACCCAAACATCGTAGCGATTTGAGTACCCAAGCTTCACTAAGTGCTCATGGATGGTGGATTTTGATAAATTTAGTGTTTCTGCCAATTCCCGCGTTGTGTAATACGGGTTATTCTCAATCAATGTCTTGATTTGATCGTCATCTGTAGTAGGGGGTCTGCCTGAGCGTTCTCCATCAATAAGGCTACAATCACCAACTCTAAACTTAGCGAACCACTTTCGTACAGTTCTGTCAGCTAAAGCACCTTCACCGTACACAGCACATATCTTTTTTGTTGCTTGCGAGGCATTTTTGCCTTTACGGTAATAAAAAAGCATCAAGTGTCTAAAATGCACCTTATAATCTTCCATTGTCATAGCGATACAAAATTGACACGAATTAAGTAATTTTTTAAAAACTTTCTTTCAAAAGATAGTCGATAAATTTGACGTGTTCTAACGTGTTGGAACATGAACTAAAAATCGGCAAGAACTTTCCGGACAACCCAATACTTTCTCACCAACCACTACTCTTGTTATCAGAGAATAAACGATAAAGCAATGACCGAAAAATAAAAATATATGACATCCAATTAGATTAATTATTATTAAAAGAATTTTTTTTTAAATTAAATGCGTCTTTTTTTTAAACATTCCAGTTCAATTTGAGATGTTTTCCTCTCTATATCTTCTATTACGTAAATTTTTGACTTTGAAAATCTAGCGAATAAACTATTTAATACAATTTTATAATTTAGAATACCTAAAAGGCTTAATGCGACAGAAAACGAAAGAGGTAATTGACATTATTGAATAACAAAAAAAACCCTACCTCTTGACAGAAACGTGTTCAGCGCCATTAAATATTCCAGCACAACAGAAAATGCATTCCGTTTTTTAGGAATTTATATTCCGTTATTCGACAAAAAATAAACCTACCAAATCAGTAATTTTTTTACAACTTAAAACAAAACTAAAATTGGAAAAAGTTTATTGTCTATTATTGGATATTTACTATAATTAAATGAATTTTTATTAGACTTATTTACATATTTTGTAACTATTCAAGTGAATTTATTTGTCAACCAGTGTAATCCATTCTTCCAGAATATAGGTTTGCGAAGGTTTTATGGTTGTCGTAAAATTATAATTTTTAAGTTTAAAATAAGATTTTTTTTGTCATATCTCTAAAATTCATTAAGTGTAAAAATACATTATTATTTATTTTAAAATTAAATTTATTGCATATATTATGTGATTGTAAAGATATTTCAATGCGGTTCACTTTCCGGTCGAATTTCCGTAACAATATGGCGAGAGCTGCCTTCTAACATTGATTTGAGTTCTATTTTATATTCGCGGAAGAGACGTCTAAAATGAGAAAAATCGTGGATAAACGTGGGGGAATATATTCATTCAGATCCGAGGAGCATTTTTTTGCCGAGATCCAGGATAATACGAGTGGCTGTAATGCACAAGAAGTCCGCTGCTCCGACATTTTACTCGGTGCCAGCCAAGAGACAGGCTTCATCGTCGTCATCGTCGTACGGCGATGTATTGACACTTCAAAAATGGACAGTGGATCGAAATTTACACTTGATGGAGCTGCCTGAGGATGTCCTTTATTTATTGTTCCGATATTTGGATCTGACATCCTTAGGCCGACTTTGTCAAGTGTGTAGGAAGCTTCGACGTCTAATCCAAACCGATAGTGTATGGCTTCCTTTCAGTAGACATCAGTTGGTGATTCGTGAACCTCAACAAGGAAATCTTACCAAATGCAGGTGAGTTCATAAATTGAAACAGAAAAAAAACTCTTCCGATAACAGGTCCGTATGCACCTAGAGTTAAGATGATCTTTAAAATGAAATAATTAAAAAAAGCTAACGTCGTTAAGACATAGTGCGGTTGGAAGTCTGGCTGTTTTTGTTTAACACTTGACCTAGAGAAGTCGGATTCATTCTTTTTTATGACTTGTCACTTGACATACTTAAATGTTTAAAAATTATCACACATTTTTAAAACGATTTAATAAAGATTTCTCAAAGCCAAAATGAAAAGGTAGAAGACCTTTTCATTTTGGTGAATCGGCTTTATTCGTGTTCTCATTTCATCTGATTCAAATTCCTAAGAGAATCGAGCTGGCTTCGATCACTACTAGTACTACTACTTTAATGAAGAAAAAAATTTTAATCATGCAAAAAATATTTTATGTACGAGTTAATTTTTTAAAAATACGTTGTCTTTAAATATTTTTCATTTGATTTCTTATTCAAGATCACAAATAATAAATAGATATTAATAAATTAAATAAAAAAATGTTTAAATCGTTTTTCCACAATATTGTGGAAAAAACGACTCATTTTTAAACTAAAATGTGTAAATGACATTTAGTTTTGTTGTACACTTTATGATCATCAGAAAATATCTTAAGAACTCAATTCATCGCAAGTCTTCTTTTCTGTTCTCAGCAGTTGAATTACCTTTTTGAACAAAAAATTATTCAAGAAAAAATACATTTTTTTATCTAATTCAAAGTGACGATCAATTAGTTTAACATCAGCTTTTAGTTAGTTATATTTAGGAAAGCACAATGAGACTTTATATTTATCGGTTATGCAGCCTGATCTCCCCTTCTTAATGATGAGATATTCATTTGCATTACTAGACATAAATAAGAGAACACAACTCATGTTAATACCATAACAAAGAAAACCTCATTAATAGGTAGGCAAGATCAGACTGCTATTATAATTGCATAATTTATTTTTTTGTTTTGTTATCTTTCTATATTAAGTTTTAAATGATTTAAAAGTTAATTGTAAAGTTTCTGTGCTGTGTAGAGTATCGTGAATTATTCGTTTCGCAGATATAAAAATGCAATCGCAAAATTACTGAATTCGGTGAATATTGGTTGTTATTTTTTATGGCTAGAGTTGTTAACTTGTTCAAGTATCTTACTTTAAAGTAGTATTTGAAGAATTTTCACACAAGACCTTTTTCTTAATACTGAAAAAAAAAAAAGAAATATTTCAGGCTTTTTTTTGTTGTTGTTTGTTTCTAATTTTTTAAACTTTCCTCAAATTTATGTAAGTATTCAAAGATGTAATTTTCTAGTTAGACAAAAAATACCACACCCTTAAATAAAAGGATCCAATTAGGTTGGGTGAATAGGTTAATGAATAAAAGGACCTTCTTAATCGAACCTAATTAGATTTAATTAAACACTTGGCACATGAGGTTTTAGTTTATCTGCAACAAGTGTGGAACTCCTAGTGAGGCAGGAACTAAATGTTCTGCTAGATTAGCGTTACTTCATAATAGCGAGGGAGTTTTTAAGCTTCGTTTTCACAAGGACACATTTACTGATTGAATGAAGAATGAAGATCAATTGCACTGCACTTTTAAACTTGATCTGTGAGACGAAGTTATTACTAATTGGTCAACCTACATTTGCATTACTCGGTGCATGGTTTTGTTTTAAAACTTCTAATTCAAATAAAGAAAAATCATGACATAAAAATAAAATGATTTTTTAGATTTATGATAAATAAAGGAAAGCAGTATTCAAGATTGCGTGTTTTAAAGGAAATTGTGAAACTACGCATGCGCAATCGTATATCAAATTGTTGCGTAAAGAATTATTTTCTTAAATTTTCATTATGGTAAAGAAAGAAGTATTTTATCACTTTATTTTTTAATATATTTGTATTTGTTATGCTCATAAATAAATTACCACAGATGTTGGTAAAAAAAAAGTGAGTAACAAAATTAAAAACATGCTTTTTTTATTTATTCTAACTAAAAATTTATTTCTGATGTCGGAATTATGCCATGGCATAAAAGCCATTGCGAATCGATACTCACAAATCAGTAAATGGCATGCAATGCTTATTTTTTAAGAACTTTTCATAAATGCAAAAATAAACATAAATAAAATGATCATTAATCTAACATGTCCACTCCAAATAAATAAAAAGTTAATTTCTTTTTAACTTTTATACCCTCTAGGTTGTTAATAATTTTTTTTTACTTTTATGGTGAAAAATCAGATTTTTTTTTTTTTTTTTTAAATAAAAATTAAGTAGATAATTTAAGGAAAATAACAGATTATTTTATTTGATGTCCACTATAAACCCCTTCCTCAATATGCAAAATGGGACAAAATTATTTTTAAGGAAGGTATTTAACTGGCTTCATATTTTCAGATTCTGATAATAATAGATTAGCATTTTAGAAGCACTAAATAATTTTATTCCATAATAAATAAAAGAAATTTCGCATTTGCGGATCCTAAAACGTTTTTTTTTTTTACTCTTTAATTTTACCTCATATTTTTAATTTAAAAATAAAACCTGCCTATCTTTTTTTTTTTACACAACTACAATGCTAATTAAAACTAGGTACCAATAAAAAATGAAATTTGTTGAGCTAAAAAAATTTTAAAATTAATTAAAATAATTTATGTCCCCTTTTAATAAAATTTTGTTTTCATTTGGTACCGCCAATGACTTTCTTAAAAAAAAAAAAATTAAAAAAACGTTTTTTAAATAAATGCTTTGAACTTAAATGTCTGTTCTATTGGATGCTTTTCCAGAGGTCAATTATTTTTGCCTCTTTCTTGGAGCCTTCTTCAGTCTCTGACTTGCAATGTTAACTTGAAAAATATCCTAAAAGTGTATTTTGTTTGATCACTGGAATGATAATAACTAAAAGCTAATCCGTATGAAGAGAAACATTAATTTCCGTATGTAAATAAGCTTTTGTTTTGTTACTGATCGACTCCTCGCGCCACCATACGAAAAACTTTATTTTCTAAAAGTAATGCTTTACCCTTTACTTAAAACAATGAAAATAACATTTTATTTATTGATGCTGGCATGTGAGGCCAAAGGACAAAATAGAAATACATTCTGCCACTGTCCGAAAAACGCGGGAAGAAGTAAAATTGAAAATAAAGCCTAAAAGAAGTAGAGAAGACCAGCTGTGCAATAACCAATGAATAAGTGTTATGTTTATAACTAAATTTTCTTTAATCATATAACCAATAGTTTAAAAATATAATTTTTTATTCTATATGCTTTTATAAACTTTAATGAATAATTATATTTTTTATACTGACTGAACAGGCAAACACCAATTCTCAAAATATTTTTTTAGTTTTAAAAGTAACTCCATGAGATCGCTAAAAAAATGAGCGTAAGCATGACGCCAAACTTGACGAAAACAAAATTTTATCGTCTAAAAATGTTTGTTATTATGAAGAGGAAAGACCAAAGTTATTTTAATTAATTTTTTAAAATTTTTACTTCTTTTTAGAACATTCTAAATTTTGATTAAAAAAAACCTTGTTTCTCTTTGTATCACCGGACCTGTAAAATAACATACAATTTTTAGCTCTATTTTTTTTTTTTTTTTTTTGTATGACACACATTAATTTGGAAAATCTTGCAAAAATAAAAATAATTGTCGGATGTTAATGAAACTTTCAGAAACTATTCATAGATGATGGAAATTATTATAAATATTTATTTTTTTATTAAAGTCATGTCAAGAATTTTTTTTTAATACTTATTACCCCTAACTAATTTTATGAAAACTCTAGAAATTCGATCGAATCCAGTTTAGTGATTACAATAAAAGCACAAGGCTTTGAGGAAAGCAAATCATGTTTTTATTTGTTGTTTTTTTTTTTTTTTTTAATTGGACCCCCCCCCCCGAAAATCAGCTCTGAATTGTAACATACAAAACTCAATAAAACAAAGATATGATTTAATTTCAAATGCTTTTATTTGCTTTTAGTTCTTTTTATGAATATGGACAATATTTTCTGAAAGCAAAAACTTTTTTCAATGAAAAATGAATTTTTAATACAATTATTTGTTATTTCTTTAATTATAATAGATAAAATGGGAAAAAAAATGGTTGCCATGATTGATTATCTATCAATTTTGCTGACTCAAAAAAAACAAGATTTTTAATGAAAATTTCAGACATGCTAGGAACGATTAAAAAAATGTAAAAAAAATACCCCAAAAATACTTTGATCTTTCCTTTTAATAATAACATGAACATTTAGATGATAAAATTTTGTTTTCGTCAAGTTTGGCGTCTTTTTCATCATGCTATGCTCTTTTTTAGCGATCTCATGGAGATACCTAAATAAAACTAAAAAAAATATAACACTTGATGATCAAAAATGTAATTGTCATAAAGGTACCCTCTGTCCCATAAATGGTAAATGCATGTATAAAGGAGTTATCTATATGGCTAGTGTAAGCACAATGACCAGATTAAATTCTATTTCGGATCTACTGCTAATAATTGGAAAAGGCGTTTCTATCATCACAAAATGACCCTTAGCAACAAAAAATATGCAAACGTCACAGCACAGTCTAAGTTTTATTGGAGTGTCAAAACAGATGCCTATGCACCTCATGTAAATTGAGAATTCGTAGCCCAAACCAAACCATTTTCCGTGGGTGGGGGGGTGCAACCTATAACTATTAGAAAAAAAAAATTCATCCTCAAAAATACTAACAATGTAAGCAACTAAATAAGCAAAACGAATTCCTGATCACCAGTAAGCACAGAAAATTGTTTCTCTTAAAATACTGAAGCTATTCCTCTTTTTTTTTATATATATATATTTTTCTTTTATTAAGCTTAGGTTTCATACCCGCTTTTCTCCCTTTAACCTGGCAAGAGTTACTATATCAGACCCAGCGCAGTGTCTCCAGAAATAATTTGAAATTTCTATTTTTTCCTTTATTTCATTCTTTCTTTCTTTTTTTTTTTTTTTAAATAAATGAAGCTTAACTGCACCTCATTTCCCTGCACTTTTTGTACTATTTTATTTTTGGTCTATGAAGCAGCATTCTTCCCATGTGGCATCTATGTATTTTTCTAAAAACATAAGGTATGCTTTGTGCTCAATGAGCTGGAAAACCAGTGAAATTTAAGTCACAAACCAAAATGTAGGTATGTGCATATTTATTAAGATATATCTTTGCTCTGTCTAACCACATCAAGCACTGTTATGCTTACACCTCATGAATAAATTTGATAATTATTTATTTGCTTGCATGTGTATGCCGCCAACACGCGTGTATACGGTTGCTTATATCTGGTCATTTGATTTATCCAATTCTATACATACACACACACACACACACACACACACACACACACACATATATATATATGAGAGAGATGTGAGATAGAGATATTTGTCACAGCTATTTGAGGTTTCCTATAGCCCCACTGAACTCAGGTTTGCTATGGTAAAAATTTTCTATCCCAAGTAAAAATCATCACAAAAATGGCAAAAGTCATTTTGTCACAGCTTATTTTCTTTCAAAACATGGATTTTCATACTTTTATAGGGATAAAATATTGAAAAATGACTTATCATCACCTAAAGAAATATCAAGGAAACTTTTGATCTGAACCCTATGAAACTGGGTATTTTCTGAAAGCAAAGGATATATTCTTTCATTTAAAAGTAAAATTGGCTGGTGTAAATGACTCAATTTTTTTTCAGGGGTTAAAATGTGAAAAAATAGTGAAAATTTGTATTTTTTTCTAGTTCTAAACAAAAATTTTCCCCATTAATGGGAAATTAACCTTTTTTTCTTTCTTTTTTTTTTTTTTTTGAAAATCAGAGAGCCTAAATCATAATCAAACTATTTCAGACATAAAATTGAGTTTTGAAGGGAATCAACATTCCTAAGGGGTCAAAATGTGACAAAGTCCATTGGTAATTTTCAATTATATGACTGCCAGAGGTTAAAAAAAATTGACACCCAGCCATGGAAATCCTTAGTAAAAGGCAAAAGATTTATCTGCAATTCCTGACCCCCAGAAACCAAATTTTTTTTTTTTTTTTTTTTTTTTTTTTTCCAAAAATAGCAGCAATAAGGAAAATTAAACCAAATTGACTTTGACATCTCTGGGTCAAAAGTCAGCCAGCCAGCAATAAATGTTTAGAACAAGTTGTAATAAAACCCACCACTACCAGATAAGAGCAAAGAGTGAAAAAAAAATGGGTCAACATTAGTAGGGCTTGATATAACCTATGTTTGAACAATGGCTTGATGTGTTTTGTTTTGTTTTTAATACCCCGTGACCCAGGTGATGACAACAACACTTAGCAGACGACATTGGTTTTTTTCGCCGTATATCTTTCGTATTTCCCATCACCAGGCCATTTAGCCATTCTTTTTATGTTCATGCCACATGAAAGAGAAACAGATGAAGTTTGAATGATATTATTTTGAAGTGAAAATAAATATTTTTTCATAAAAAAAAAAGAACGGTGATTTTTCTCAGAAAATTGGGCATAATTTCTTAATGCTAACCACCAAGCAACATTTTTCACAGCCAAATTGAAGATTAATTACCAGTGAATAATTCCATGTGCAAACAATCGCCATCTGGACCCTATAACATCACCCAAAAAGGTCCAGAAGTTTACTGATTGATCGAAAAACCTGTTGCGCATAATTGTTTTTCCTGGTCAGTTTCCATTATTTCATCTTGATGTTGTCATTTTCGGACAGCCAAGTCATCAAGGATTCAGGAAAACAGTTTGGCACAGGTTTGCTTTAAGAACTTTACATTCTATGAGGTGTTTAAAATGTTACTGATGAATGAGATTTTTCACAGAATATTTCGTTTACGTGCCATGTTGGATTTTCCTATGGCAAAAACAAGGCTTTTAAACAGCCGTGCTGTAAGATAGATATTTGTGATATAGATATAGATAGATATATATATATATATATATAGATATTTGTGAGATAGATGTATTTATATATATTTGTGATTATATATAATATGCTGTTACATTAGAACATGTAAGTTACTACTGCAAAATCTAATTTCATCATTTTTTTTCTATCTCTTGATTTATCCAAATTTATAAAGCATAAAATTTGCTAATATTCTCATGTTATTGAAATAAAAATAAAACCTTGGAAATTGATAAGTTGATTTGAAAGATATTTAATTATAATGAATTAAGATCAGGTAAAACCAGAGGCACCCACACTTCAACTCTATTTGCTACTAATAAAACAAAACAAAATAACAATTGAACAAAATCAGATGGCTCTGCTTGGAAGGATCTTGGCCTGAATTTAGTAAAGGAATTTTGTTATTTTTTTAATACTACTCTTCAGTGCTGCATTGATTATTAGTTAAATGATTAGTCTAAAATTTGGTGAATCATTTGGTTGCATGTAACTGAAGTTATAAAATTACTATCCTCCCCAACCCTATTACTAAGCACATATGTAACTTGTAACCTGACACCTGAAAGAAATGTTTCCATAAATACAGCAACCCACAGCAAGAGATACAGGTAGCCAGAGAGTCAAGTAATCAGATAGGATTTTGTGAAGCAGTCACATGGTAGAGTAGTTGACATCACCACCTCTTTTTTACCACCTACTCAACCACCCCATTCAAGTTGATCAATTGAAGAAATTTTACCCCAGCCCAAGAAATTTTAGTTTGCAGACTGTTGATCAAGTAGAAGAGGCCTAAGACGAAAGTTCTCGAATTGTACCAGTGCTCGTTTTTGTGATAGCTTGTGTATAATGCTGACATCTACTAACTCATGACCTGACTATAGTTAGGTAGATCATAACACCACAGAATTGGGAAGATTAAACCAATTGCTGTGACCCTACACAAATCAACTGTTATTGTTTTTACAATCAGGTATCAGTTGTTTTTCATGATTCCTTTATTTTTCTTATAACTCCCCCTTTCCTTCCAGAAGGTGTTTCAACCAGCTTCACTTAAGACTTTGTCAGATCAAAAACTTAAATATAACATGGATAGGAAAGATTGACTGCTAGAGTGAGACCTTCTGCTAGCACAAGGTTTCAAGCGGGTTTACATTATAAGAAAAAAAATAAAAATGATTTTAAAATTCTGTGCATTATTTTTCAAGTGTTTTGTCACACACTCCTTTTACAGTCATTCCTCAAAATTAATAAGTAATTAATAATACTTTAACTGATGGAAGCATGATGGTGATAAGTCAAGGAAATATATTAGATTTCATTTTTAAGTTATCTTTTAAAAGTTTTGAAATGTTTATTTATAGTAATTACTTATATGTAAGTATATCAATAAGTTTGCAGCTAAATAATGAAAATATTTTTTATACAACAAATATTTAATTTTCAACATAATCTCCTTACTTGTCAATACACTTAAATCAGGGGTGAATTATTAATCATACTGAGAAAACATTATACACTGGATTCACATGAAATTTTCTTTTTAATTTAGTATGTTATCAAATGATTAAACATGTGATTAGGATTAAACTACTTGAAGTTGTATTTTATACAGTAATAATAAACTTTGAAATACAGATTAATTTCTCTTCATAACTTTCAACAATTTCAGAAAATTTAATTTTAGTCAATTCTGCAGAGGTTAGCTCATTTTTAACACAAAACCTATATTAGTTCAAAGCATGTTTCACTGGAAATAATACCATAACACTTTTCTCTCTTCGTTACCTGGAGACCCTCTAAGTATGACCTTATGCTTCTTTGTATTTTTTCCCAACCACTGCCAATAATAATAATAATAATATCATCACTGAAAAACAGCCTTTCAAAACCAATTTGAAAATCTACTGCTTAATGCATTTTTCTTTAATCTCTCGTACATTCAACAACACTATTTTGTACACTTGTACAAGAGTGTTGAAAAGTACTTGGCCAATCAAGAAGAGGTTCAAAATTGATATGTCAGATTTTGGTAAGTGGGTCTGGCCAAGATCTTTTCAGCACCTGCTCATATTTATTACTTTTATAAATATATTTACTTGACTGAGCAATCAGCCAATAGCATCTGGTAAATGTTTTTAAACCTTTTTATGGGACCTTAGGCTCAATGATCTAACAATCAGCTTTAAAAAAGCTGTTATTTGGTATCAGTTTAGGAATTATTCATGATTGAAGCATTCACTTATTTATTTTTGACTTTATGCTGCTAATAGCATTGTGTGAGCTGGAAATTGACACAAGGTGCATTGAAGACCTAATGTAAAAATTAACAAGATTCCTCATGTTTCTCTGAATTTGATTTCCAAACTACACCTGACTTTCTTAAAATAAATGTCAGTTTAAATATAATTATTCTAAATTTTATCCTCACCATCTTCCATTGAAATTGCTATCAGATTAGTTAACTGAACTTTACACCTAATTCTGGAACTTTAATCCATCAAACCCTCAGACCTGACAATTACTGATGCAATATCTCTGAACATTTTGGGTAAATTTCACTATTTCAGAATCACATCTGTAACAATAAATTGGCAATGAATAGTAACAAATGGCTAGTACAAAGTTGCTTAAATGAACAACCTTATTTTACATGCTAGGCTGTGTAATTCTTTTCAGTGGCTAAAAGAATTGTTAAACTTGTAACTTTGGTTCAATAAATTAATTCTTACATTAAAATACATCCTGAATATGTCCTTTCACTGAAGAAAGGATGTTCAGGTCAACAAATGTTCGGTATAAAATTGAATTTTGTGGGTATTCATAGATCTTTAAATTATGTTAGATTTTGTTTGTTTTTAATTTTGTTTAGATTCTCTTGAATATAGCTTGTACTTTAACCATCGGTCATATAAAGTAAAAATTTTGTCTTTTTCAAAATGTTATAATACAAAGCCCTTTCCGCTAAAATATCACTCTTTTTTGCTTTTTTTACTCATCAAAAAGATGAGTAGCAGAGAGAATCATTAATAGACATCAATGACAGGTTCTGATTGTTATTTATATGATGAACTGTTTTAAATGCAAATCATTTGAATTTAGTGACAATTGCGATTTATATTATAATACTTCTCACTTGTGTATATGCATGCACACATATACACACATTTTCATTGCCATTATCAATATCTTTTTAAAAAATAGCATCTAAAACTACGTCTATTTTTCTATTCTCTTGATTTAAAATAGATTTTTTTTTTCACTATTTTAAGTAACTTTACTATAAGCATATAAATTGATCATTATACCTGTAGAATTATGAATTTCAGCAGTAATTACTATGAATTTGTACAAATTTTGTGTGCATTCTTTTTTTTAGTATATAAATTTTTCCACATTGTTTATTTAATTTTAACTCACAAAAATGAATTTTGCAAATGCTTACGTTAGAATTCCTTATTACTATATTTGTCACTTTAATTTATTTTAAAGTAAAACCTGGTGAAACTGATTTTGTTTTTCTTTACTATATAAGTATTATCATAATTGTTACCTGCATTCTAATTTTTTTTTTTTCTAACATTACAAAAATAATACATTACTAATATCTTTATGCTAATTTTTATGGTAACACTAATGTTATATTCCATGCTAATAGGAATATCATATACTTGAAAAACAAGGTGGATAAAATAAGTAGAGGTTTATTGTACAAAACCAGTACAATAAGAATAAAGGTAACAGTTATGCACATCGCAAGTCAATCCAGTAGTGAGTGCGACTATTGGAAGGTTGGTAGTTCTTGTGTAAGTCTGAGTCATACTCAACAGATCCAGCTAGTAATATTTACCAACCTCCCCACGGGGTAGGATGTGGCACAAGGCCTAATTTAATGTGGGACAGCCAAAAATTCCCTGTAAACCCTGCATAAACGGGTTCGGGTCTGTCTACCTCCCCAGACAAGACTCTGCTCTTTGGCATAGCCTCGTCCAGGTTCCTCTCTGCCCAAAGGCAGACAGTTCGACAGCAGCTAAGACCTGAGTAACAGAACGCAGCTAGTCCCTGTAGTCCATTGACTTGCAGATACTTATAGGTAATTACTACCTATAGTGTAGTCATTCATGGGGGTGACAGGTTATTCCATTACATCAATTAAAAAAATCTCATTTACAAATGAGTTATTTTTTATTTTTATTAAATGGGACACTGCAACATGGAGTAAATTTATTTGCTTATATGAATTGTCTTAATAAAATGCCTATTACATGTGAGCACCCATTTTTTTTCTTTAACCTTCAGATAATCTTCTCTTACCAGATCATATAATGCATTTTTTAAAATAAATTAGTGAAGAAAATAATGTTAATGAACATTAAATACCATATACAATTTGATATAATCCTGTAAAGTACTGGACAGGAACATCTCTTATTTTTAAAGAACCTCTGTGATAACTATAAATGAACTTAAAAATAACCTTAAATTATGGATGCTAGTAATAGGTACTTGTTAGATAGACTTACTATCTTTTTATTATCATAAGTGATTTCATTTGCTTAGAGATATTTTCAATAAATATTCATCTTTGTTTCATACAACTGAATTTTTGGATGAACTTAATAATTATTTATGTTTCAGAGATACATAATGTAATATTTTGTAACTGTATTGATTTGGTTTTGTTTCAGAACATGTCTCCCTTCTCTGAAGGAGCAGTGTCGAATGGCCAGAAATTGGACCAAAGGAATAAATCGGGAAATCACTATAGTAAGACATCACAGCAGGTGAATAGATATTAAATCCATGTACCTTGATATTTGTTTTCTCAGTATGTGACCTTTTTATCCTTTGTAAAAGTCTTCCTTTTAATCTCTCATAAATTGCACCAATCAGCTTGGTGTTAACTTTCAGATTTGCAAAAAGTGTACATAATTGTGTGTCTCTTTATTATCTCGCTCTTTATATATATATATATATATATAATCAGTGGTATAGTTTTCAAGAATTTTCCAACAGTGCTGCATGCTGGGATATCAAAAATTAGGTAGATGGAACTGTTAGAAAGCTGTTGATGGTTGTGCTAACATGAAGCCACAAGTCATACTGGCCTTGTTCAAACTGTTGATCATGGCAGATGATGTGCTCTTTTCCAGAAACTGTAACTAAGGTCTACTCAGCATAGAGCATAGTTTCAGTATAAACCACATGTGGGTGTTGAACAAGCACAAAATGTTCCCAAATAGATGTCTGCAACAGGATTTGCCTAGCACCCAGGTATGCTTGGTAATGAGTAATTGACCATTTTATATATATATATATATATATATAAAAAGAATGGATTTATCTTTACTTCAAATATGGACACTTCATATTTGAAATAGGCAACCAAAATTTATTAAACTGTATTTATCAAGAAATCTTAGTAAAGAAAAAAAATGTGTTCTCCACAAGGATCAAACCTGCTGTAGAACACAATTTCTTTACTAAGATTTCTCCAATGTACAGGCCGATAGACATAATGCACACTGTTTAATAAAAATGGGGCGTCTATTTCAAATACGAAGTGTCCACTATAATAACATTTGAAGTAATAAATATATATATATATATATATATATACCCTACAATGTAGCAAGTTGAATAGTTATCAAATCATTTTGAGAATAAGTCAAAATCTTTTAAAATCTTACTATGTTTCTCCAGCAAGTTTAATTCAATAGTATCTCTGGAAATTGATTCCATTTCATAAATGACATTGTTTCAGATATCTCTATTTTGACTTTGTAAAAAATTAAACATTCTTATTTTTTGGTGTAGGTGAAAATAGCACTTGATTCTTCATTACTCTTTTTACTTAAATGCCTAAAACTTTGAAATTTTTTGCTAGTGAAAAATGTCATTTTTTATTGAATTTATACTCATGATTAATCTCCAGATTAGTTAATTCATTACAATGTTATGTCAATTATGTTGATTCTATCATGATATTAATTGAATTATGATAAATTTTATCTTTATACTCTTGGAATTAAGAAATTCTGTTTTAGAATACTCAAAATAAAATGCTTTATTTCTAGATGTTTATTTTTAAAAATACTTTAACAATCAATATATATTGGGTTGCTTAACTTTACATTTACTATTATTATAGTAAGAGTGCAAAATCAATGAGAGAATTATTTGAAAAGTGTATGCAAAATATTTGTCTTTTAAGATTATTAATGTACTCACTGACATTGTCAGTCCAATAAAAATCATGCAAAGCAAATTTAAACCCATAAATCTGGACAAATGTATTAAAACTTAACAGAAAAAAAATGTCTATGGTTTTTTTTTGTCTTTTTTATTTTTATTGATTTATACAAATAATTCTGATAATGTTTGCTTGATTTAATTCATGAAAATTATACTTTTATATTTACCAATTCAGGCAGCTTCCCTGGATGCAATATGATCAGATTCACCCCAAAACTATGTGGGTATCCACTGGCGAGTACATCAACTGTTATAAAGTTCTTGCTAATGGGTTGTTTCAAGAGGATAAAAGAAGAAAACTTGGTCCTCTTCATAGAGATGTGACAAGATTTGTGGTGAAGGACTCTTTAGTTGTCAGTGGTTGCAGGTAGGTAAAAATATTTTGAATATACATGTTTGTAGATTATAACAATTACTCTTGTTGATTGAGCTTTTGGGGTCTAACTTTTGCCTGCTATTCTTTTTTTATATTATATAACACAAATACAAGACAATTTTTAATATACTTTCCATATGTTTTAAAAGAAAATGATATATCGGTGAAATGTTTAAAAAATCCTCCAAATGTATGAAAAACAAATAGCCAAAAATACTTACACTATTTACATCATTCAGACTGTTGTCCTCCTCTTTATTGCCATATTCATGTTTTGCTTGTTATACACTCCGGACTTATTCAGGTTATATATGTTGGAATTTTGAACCAAACCCTTTATTTATTATATAGTTAAAATGTTTCATCTCAAAATTATAGACAGATGCCAATAAATACATTTAACTGAAAAATAGAGATCCAGACATGAGTGTTGGAAAATTTTCCAACTAATTTTTCTTAATGATAGCAGTGCAAAAAATGGCTTTTAAATATCTGCCACATTTAGTTGTGATAGTGCTCTTGTCTTGTAAATTGTTAATGAGTTAATTCTTTACCGAGTCTTACATGAATCTAGGTTTTTGCCAATGTATAACTGTCAGGTGTAAATGTTTTAAGGAGATAGCAGAAAAAAGTATTATAATATAATCTATTGTCATAATAGTACAGTATAAAATCTTTTTTTTTTTACATTTTGAATATTTTCATATCGAAAGAGAAAGAAATGGAAAAAATAGATGATGAAAAGTAGGAATGAGAAAAAATAATGGTAGGAAATGAAGACTGCAGAAGTTTAAATAGAGATATGAAGGAAAATAGAAAATAATTTTTTTTTTATTATTGTAAATATTATGTTTTCATTCTTTAGGGAAGGAAGCTTGTTTGGCTGGCATAGTGATACAGGAAAAACACTCTTCTGTTATGTCAATGTTCACACTGAAGATACCCAATGTGTAGACTTTCATCATAACCTGATGGTGTCAGGATCTAGAGATGCCACTCTAAAGGTATGTTCTCTGTAAGATTAAAAAAATATGTAAAAAAAAAAATAATCACTTGGTATATTATCAAGGCCTTGTGCAACTCTTTTTGAAAATGTAGGAAAGATTTAAAACTATGAACAAAGTTTCACAAATGCACCTTTTTGTATGGTTTTTAACAATTTAGAATCTTATAATCTGAGTTTCTTTCTGAACAAATAGATGTTAAATGTTATAAAGCATCAAAGAAAACTATGGTTTTGATGTTAGTGGAAAATGACCAACTTTATTATCTGAAACTGAATTGAATTTTTATTACTACTACTACAACAACAACAACAACAACAGTGTCTTTCATATGTTCTTAACCCTTTTTTTGGATATCTATCACCTTTGTCAATCTTTGGGTATTATATGTAGGTGTATGAGAAATACACAAACCAAAAAAAGTAACAGAAACAGTATTCTCACGAATATAAAACCTACTTGTGTACATCTTCAATTGTCTAGCATCTGGAATAGTACTTTACTTTTCAACTTTCTATATTATTCCTTTATTTTTAACTTTTTTTTCATTAAATAAAATCATTTGTGAAGACTGGTTGATTTTATCTTGATTTAACGAGTTTTCAATAATTTTTAGATTTTAAGTATGGATGAGCAATATAACAGCAATCAACCCAGAGCCACACTGCGAGCAGAGGACAGAGTTTGGTCTGTTGCAATGGCGCCAGATGGCAGGTAAGTATTGATGTTTTCATTCAAATCCTCCTATGGTTATTTAAAGCATCTTGCAAAACAATTTTGTTGTCATTCCTTCCTCTTCTTCAGAAGATTAGTTTTATTTATGTAAGGGAGGGAACTATGCTAATTTTGATATAATAATGAAGAGTTACCTCCTATGGATTATCATATACATATGTAAAGTATGCTACACTTATTAAAAGAGACAATAGACGAAAAGTTCTTGACAGTGCAGTTATCGTTACTTGTCAAAATGTAAACTTACGTCCTAGGTTTTTTCAAATATCTCCTTTCTTAAAAGAAATCCTCCTTTTCCAAGCCAACATACATGACCATAAAAATAAAAGAAACCGTTAAATCAATACTTTTTAAATATTTAAATAAATACATAATTTATTGAATAATAAACAATTACATTAAAAAATAAATAAATAAAAATGGAACCAAATTTACTCACTTTAGGCAATGAATTACATCACTTACCATTCTCCATAGTTTATTTTTCCTTACACAGTCAAATTTAAGAATATTTTAGAGCTTTCTTAAACTTAAAATTTGAAAATTTAATGATATTTTTCTTCCACTTCCATTTATAAATACAAGTTGCAAAATAAAATCTCTAGTTTTACTTCATTAGACTAAAAGATGAAATACATTACACAGAACTTTTTCCACTTTGTCATTCATTTGCCTAACATTATTCTGTTATATATAGAAATTTATATATTCTCTCATCAAAGACTGTTTGCCTAGGAAGTGTTATCCCTGTTGATTGCATTTTCTTTACAAAATAAGCCTTATTGTTATATACATTCTGTTCTGCTTCTCAGTTCATGTCAGTCTTGCACACATGCATACCTCAGACCACTAGATAAACTATTTATGGTAATGAAAACTCTAAAGACAGTCCTGTTCATCAGCAGCTTTATTGAAAGCCAAAAGGAGTGAAGCAGCAATGTTGTTGTAGTGGGTAGATTTAAGAGGGTGAGAAAGTATGAAATGTGTGCTTTATTGTGCCAGTTCCAGTTAATTACTAGGGGGTAAACAGGAAGTGGTTAAAAATGGTGACTAAAGTAAAATGAACCCAAATTAAAAAGGGAATGAACAAAGGAGAAAATAAAGTAATAGAGGTTTTGTACTGTGGAACAGAACACATTCAGTAGATCAATAAATGTTCAAAGGACTTGTGTGTGTGTGTGTATTTGTTTTTTTTTTAATTTGCTTATTTCATCCTCTTACAGCACATTTGCATCTGGGAGTGCAGGTTGCAATGGCAGTTATCCTTTAATCATCTGGGACCTGTGCAAGTGAGTATCACATTGTGTACATGCTTCAGTCATATGCATTTGACCAAAATCAGTCATTTGTAGCATTTTTAAGTGAATTTCGTAGGCAATATTTAGGTATTTGTTCATAGATTTAATCAACCGCATATGCATATGTGCTATTTTGTTTCACTTTTGCCATCTTTGATTCTTTCCTCTCAGAACTTGGCACCTGGATAATAAACTGGTTTATACAATTGAACTTCTTCACATTAAAATAATTTTATAGGCATCAATATAAGTGGTAATTCAAAAGTGCAAGGTCATGTAAATTCAGTGAGTATCATAGGGCATCCAAGCCAATCTACCAGTTCTACAAATAGATTTGGGGTCTGGCATTTTCCTCATGAAAAGCAACACCCTCCTGATTGGCCATTTCCTGATGCTTTTCATAAATTGCTGTATATAATCAGCCCAACTGGGAATAGCACTTATCTGATTTTTGCAAGAGTTCATAATATACAATGCTCTTCCAATACCATCAGATGTATAATATTACCTGCTTTGGATGCAAACTGTCTTTTAGAGTGGTTAATGGTGGCTCATTTCATTTTCCTCTGGACCTTTTTCACTCCATGTTGTAAACAATCCATCTTTCATCACCTGTAATCACTCTTCTCAAAATGGGTTGTTTTTGTTGCATTTGAGCAGTGAATCATAGATGGAAATGTAACCCATTAATTTTTTTTTTATTCTGTTAAACCCAAACATCATAGTAATTCATGTATCCAAGTGTTTTTAAATGTCTTACAATGCTCATGAGATATGTAAAGTATCTATTCAATGTCCTGTATTGTGTAATCTGGATTATTTTTAATCATCATTTCAATTTGGTTATCAATGACTGTAGGCCTACTGGAAATTTCTGCTTATGAACCTAGCAAACCACTTACATTCAGTTCTCTCAGCTATGGTGCAATTTTTTTTGTACTGTTTGTACAGTGTTTGTACCATTCTGGAAATAAAACAGCATATATAAAAGTTCCTCATTTTCCCTTTTAACATCACACATTAGTCGTATAGTAAGACATGTTGAAATGTCACCTTTCAAAATATGTACATGTCATAAATTCAAGTGACAAATGAAAGAAAATCATGTGTTCAAACCCCACCTATTGAGAAATGCTACAAACCTTTGTTCCACTTCAATAAAATTTATAAGTCTGGTAGTCAAAACATTGCTAGATGACAATTTGGAAAGAATGGGTTGAGTAAATTTGGGATTGCAAGGAGAGAAATATAACCAGAGACACTGAGAACCACTAATCTAGACTTTGATATGATAACTATACAACCCTGTTTATTTCATAATTATGTAGCTGTTAAAATATTTTCAAATATAATTTTCTTTTCTAAAAAGAAAACTATTAAGCATTAATATTCAATGTGTAAAATCTTTTTCTTGTCTGATTCACTGCAGTTTATCAAATTGATGATTAATTTCTTGCTTTCCATTCAGTTTATACTTTTATATAAAACTTAAAAAGTTTCTTTATTGTAGAAATATAATTTAGTAATAGCATAAGTTAATTTGTAGTATTTTTCTTCAGAAACAATTGTTTCACATATTAAGACTTGTAGTTATTTTGAAAAATTATTCAAATTGAATTGGCAGCTTGCAATGTAGTTGGTGGGCTTGAGGTATTGAGGGCCATAAGAACGTAGCCATTGTTGTCAAGAGTTTTTTTCTTTCTATCTATCGAGAGACAGCATTGACAGTGCTTCATTTCAGTTAAATAAGAAGCTGCCCAGATTAGGATTCTTGCTACGAAAATCTGCCTGCATTGATTACACACTCATAAACAAGTGATAATTTAAATAAAAATGGAAATAGAATTATTCTATGTCAACACAATTATTTTTCTATATCTGTGCATTTTTAAAATAAAGCAGTCATATTCTTTGTTGTACATTATTTCAAATCACAAGTCACACAATTGATAACAAAAGCAAATCTGCACCAATAACAGTCTGACAACATAAATTTTATGGCACTTGATTTTGTTGTCAGCTTTACCAACTGGTTTCTTTTCATTTTCTTCTCTGCCACATCTGGCCTATTGCTATTGTTAACCCTATAAAATATACCTACTTTTATCCTTTGTGATCTGATGAATATTTATGAAGTTGGCTTTCAACATGTACTGTTTGTTTTATTTATTTTTTTAATACACCCAACATGTCAACATTTTTGCTGCCGACTGGTAAGTATTGTATTCCTGTAACACAAGCAGCAATTTTGTAATCAATTTATCAACCGTTCCACTTATTTCCATGCAATCTTTATTTCACAAAATCTCTTATTCTTTTCATGTAGGGGTGTGATGGACTGTAGCTTGGGTCAGGACCACAGACGAGGTGCTGGTATCTTGGACTTAAAATATGAAGCTCCAGATATTCTCCTTTCATGTGGCTATGATTCCTATCTTCGGCTTTGGGATTTACGCACAGAAAAATGGTTAGTTATTATATTTTGCACTTTTTTTTTTTTAACATTGTAGATTCCATTCTAAAAAGTTTATGAAGAAGGGTTTTTGAAATTGTTAAGCTTTAGTCTGTTTTTAAAATAGATTTTATTTGTGAAAGTAATCTCTATTGGTGTTATAGTTTTCTATTTTCAATTTTTACCCTCACACCAATCACTAAAATTTATAAAATGCAATGTTTTTATTGTCTACCACAAAGTTATTGTCTTTGAATGATGGCTCGGGTATGTTTGGAAAGGATTTTTCTGTTGTCATCATGTTCTCCCATATTGAGCAGAAATGGTAAATAACAATAATAGTAATATGGAATAATTGAAATGCAAAATTAAAAAGATTAACCAATGAGAAACAAAAATCCTAAATATTTGAACAAATAGTGGCAACAGAAAAGAACAGTTAAATCAGGCAGTGTTTGTGTATAGAGGTGAAAATAAACTAAATCATGCTGGCATGGGTGGATGAGCAAAGGACTCATGGATAGCACAAAATTCATGGCTCTTAAAGTAGAAATGTTAAACAAATGAGTGATATTGGTTTATTTGTATTATTGATAAATATTTGCTTTCCAATCTTGTTTACTGTGGTGAATACACATCAGTACAGATGCAAAATAGGCCCCGGATGTTTTTTGTAAATACCAGTTATATTCAGGCTTTCACTGATAGCAGCTAGACATGTTTAGATACAGGCATCTCTGCAACTGGTCAAGATCTGGGTCTTTGTAAGATGCCTCATGCCAATAAAAGTAATGGTGGGATGATGTGGGAAGCCAGCAGTTGGCAAGACATAGTGTCTTGTGAAGGTCCTGTGGGCATTTTGTTCCTAAAGTTACTGTGGTTTCCAATACATTATTATCTTTGTTATCTCCCATGTTTTTCCTTCAATCTCAACACACTCTTGCCGTACATTACAACACTTACATATATTTATTTTAATTTTTATTTCACTTTTTGAAATTTTCATCTTGGTAGGCTTGATCACAGATATTTGTTTTAAAGATAATGCAACCCTGGCATTCCTTGTCAATGTTTCAGACTTGATTATTGCTGTATATCTTCCTGTATTTATTAGGTATTTGTAAAATCAACCTAATGCAAGAACATTCAAATGCTCTGACATTTTAATGTTTTCTATTATTTGTTTGAGATTAGTTTCTGTTATAAAGTTGACAAAATTAATATCAAAATTTTATGAAATCATGTTAATATTTTTTTAAATCATTTATTGCATTTTATTTTTGTTAGTGAGATGATGTGGGAAGAACCTTTTGATTCAGCTGTTTACTGTGTGAAGACAGATGGGGATTGTGCTATGTTGACAGGCACTGCCAGGCATGGGATGACAAGACTGTGGGATAAGAGAGCCACAAAACCTGTGCAGGTAAGATCAACTAATCTGTTCAAGTTATTAGTATATTGCCATGAGATTGTTTTGGTTAGACCTTGTCTTTTATAAGATCATGACTTATTTTAATGTTCTCAAAAATCCAGAGTATTAAGCTGTTGAACCCTTAATACCAGTTTATCTGTACAGTGTTCTGGTGTAAACACTGGTAACCTGTACATCAATTTTAGAGTCTATAAAACATTTTGAAACAGTATTCATTATAATAGTACTACTGCTCTGTTGTGTTAGGAATAGTGTAAATTTAATGATTACACCCTTTATTTATATATATTTTTCAATGATTGAAAATGTTTTTGTTTGTACAAAGATGGATTTAGACACTGATCCAGTTCTGCCAGATGTAGATATTGCCACTGTTATTTTTATGTAAAACAAGAACCTACCTATTGGTTAAACTGTCATACCATAAATAATTATACAGCCAAAGATGTAAGTACAATCCTCATTATCATCTGTCCTTCAACTGCTTCAATCATTGGAGCAACTAGATGGCAGAAGAAACAGATAACCTCCTCCAGACTGATCTGTTGGTGGTGGATCTCAGGAGTTTTGGCATTGTTATGTCTGTCCACTCTTTCTCTAATAGTATAGATTGTGCAAATGTTCCACGTTCCAATGGTTGTACCCTACGTTGGTACCTTGATGGTGGTTGTCACTTCAGTCACTCATTTGTTATGCCTATTTTGGAGTGAGTCAATTGAACATGCAGCCATTGTTGATCCGGCCTCAACTGATCCAGCATGAGGTTGCTTTGATTCTTCTTTCTCATGTTCCCTTGTGGGCTTTCATCTCCTCCATGTAAGTAGAATAAGGCTGTTAATATAAGCAACTTTGTACTAACCATCTGTTCCTCCTCACTACTGATTTAGTTTATTATACAGGTAGTTTTGAAATACTTAAATTTACAATTTCTGGTGATAGTGTATTGGTAATTCTTACAGGTACTACATTACCCTTCATTCCTTGATATTGTTGCTTCTATATAATAAATAAATTTTTTTATCTCTTCCTCCATATCCATTTGCTTCATCTACTAAAAGCTTTAATATCCTGCCTTATAAATACTACTGAGAAGGTGGAAACTGATTCTTTTTTTTTTTTCTTTTTTTTCTTTTTTATCTCAGCTTGTTTTTACAGCACTTGCTGCAGTATCACATTTTTTTTTATCAATTCTTAAATATTCCTTCTATTCGCATAATATAAGTGACCAGCAATGAGCTGATTATCTATAGCAGTGGTTCCCAAACAGTGTGGCACACATCATAGGTACAGCAGAAGAGGATATCAGGTGAGGCAGAATGATTGAAAGATTCAGAAACGGTTTTTAAAAATTCATATGCTAAAAATAAATATAATTTCAAAATTTAAATTATTATTATGGATTACTTGTAACTGCATGTATAAGTCCCAGTATAAATAGTTATAAGTAATTATTGACCAATTTTATTGTGATATTTTTGCATTATATCAAGTATTAAGAATATAGTAACTAGGGTCTGCAAATTGGAGGTGAGAGTTATCAATGATAATGTTCTGACTTCGAATTCATGGCTATCTCCCTTTAACCTTCTCTCTGATTTTTATTTTTAAATATACTTTTTATCATACAAAATTTGAGGCATGAGCAAATTTTAATTCTGAAAATGCGGCCCAGAGAAAAAAGGTTTGGGAATCACTGATCTATAGAATCTATTTAGTGGCTGAGATAGTAGCTGTTTCTGGTGTTAGTAGTTTTTAAAGTTCAATTGAAAGCTAGGATTTTAAATGCTGAATGAAGTCAGCTAAAAAATAACTTTTTTTAAATATTAGTCATGTATAATTTAACTATCATTATATTTATTGCAATGTTTGCAACATTTTCTTATTGAAGAAGAAAATATTACTGTATACAATACAGTGATTGTGATGTGCCATTTCCTTGTTTCTCAGATTGTATGACATCTTATTTGTCTCTGTTCTGAATCAACATTATAAATTGCATATTAATTCAATCTTCAAATAACCTTATAACTATTAGAAAGAAGACTCTGAAATTATTCTAAATTTAAAATTTATTTCCATTCAATATATACAAATGGAGATAAAAAAATTTTATTGTTAAAAAAATTACTATGTAAAAAAGCAAAATCATCAATGATGGAAATTATTAAAGGTTTTCTCAGACAAAAAAAAATAGAAAAATATTCTATAATGTAAATATAGCATTACATCCCAAATTTCAATGCAATTTACAGGTTTTTAATAATTCTCTTTTTCTTTTTTTTTCTTTTCATCCTCTAGAAAAAACATTTAAGTCAATATTATTCCTTAAATCAGAAAAGTTTTAAAACTGAAAAGTAAATGAAATATTGCCTTGTTTTATAAATTTAGTATTTTATTTATTAAATTACATTGTAAAAAGCAAAAATATTCATGCTTGAATTGATTTTTTTTTTTTTTTTTTTTTTAAATAAACATTTAAATCATTCAAAATTCTGTTATTCTTTCTGTTCTTGATTGTATCTTACAGAATTGTTTTAATAATTGAGAAATAAAATGATTCAATCATCATCCAATGTGATTTTTATAGATATTTTTCTTAATTAGAAGATATGAATTTAGCATGTATGGATGCACTGTTACGTAGTAACCTGATAATTTTAACTTGGGCATTTTTATTTTGTTACGATACCAAGATAATATTAAACAAGCTGTAAATTCACTTGTATGTGTGCTCTGAATATCTTTGAAATAAATTGAGAAATTAAATTTATATGTTTTATGACTTGACTATTTCAGGTGTGAGTAAATCTGTGGGTTTCAGTATCTACAAAAAATATAGATATTAGTGTTTCTGATGTGATATTTAATTTAACTTGTAATGCTTGTTGAGTTTATGCTTTCTTTTATATTTTTCAGTTGTATTATGCAGGACATCGAAGCAGTCCTGTGTATTCATTGGCCTTTGACTGTTCCCACCTTTATTTGGCCTTGGACATCAGTATCAGCATGTTAGATTTTTCCATCTACAGGTAGTCTGCATCAATAGGTACACATAAAAAAACTGCTAACATCATAATTTAATGGGGGACATTTTTATGGTAAATTTTTAATATTTTAACTCAAAATATATAATTAAAAATCTTAACACAATACAAAGTATGTAGGTGTATAATTTAAATATAAGTTAACAGATTATTTGGAATTAAATTTTACTCTCATTCTGTTTTGCCGTTAATATTGTACAGTTTGAATCAAATTTGGGTATATTTTTAATTACTGTTTCAATTGCTCATAAATATTAGTTACTTCAGCAAAGCCCTGTTTTATTTAAAGAGAACTATTTTTTAATTGTATTATTTCTTTAAAATTTTCTTATTTTGACGGAATAGTTTCATTTGATAAAAGATATATATAATAAACACTAGAACATTTTCTCTATCTTTAACTGAAATATGATTTTTTTTTTTTTTTTTCATTCATTAAAAATGAATTCTGTATAAAATTTTTGGGCACGGGGTTCTTTTTTTACACTAATCACAAGAAATAAAGTTACAATAATAACTTAATGCATTTTGATGTCCTACTGGTCATCATAAATTCATCATTTTGTAAATATGGGTGTGCATTTTTATTAATCATAAATTATATTCTTTACAAAAGGTGAATTGGATACTTTGTAAATTTTGTTCTTAAATTGTAGATATGAACAGGTGGATTTTTAAAAATTTTTTTTTTATAAAATTCCACCAGAGATCTGTTTGTTAATATTAAAGTTGCAAATTCCTCTTCAGTGAGAATATATTAGGTGAAATGTTTGAGTTCACCTCTGTTTAAAGGTGTTTATTTTTATTTAGATAAGGCAAACCAATTGGTGATCTATTCTGGAGACAGCTCATTTTTTTTTTTTTTTTTTTTTTTTTTTTTTTTTTTAGAATTCATGTATAATTAAATTTTCTGATTTTTATCTCAGAGTATCATTTTTGTAAAAATGCTACAAATTTTATTACTATGAACAGATAATTCAGTCTTAATAATTTTAAAAAATTGTATGCAGTCCTTTTTATTTTTTTATTATTTTTTTTTTTTTACTTGATATATTTTATAACCCCTTAACTTCTTGCAACACCTGAATATCTTTTGAAACTTTATTAGTCTAAGATGATAAACTTCTTTTTTTTTTTTACTTTAAGTAAACATACATTTTTTTAGTAACACTTTTTGTGGAAAGTTGTAGCATTTGTTAATTACTTTAAAAGGATTTGTGACTGAAAAGACTTCTAAATGTAAAATATCTGTAAAGTATGATACACCTGTTAACAGATTAATTTTTGTAAATGCTAATATACGAGATTATTTTCTTTTTTGATGTGATATGCAAAGAGATTACTGTCTGTCCTGAGAATATTAACATTGGTGACTCTAATAAAAATTCTATCATTTCTCTTTAAGGATAAAATCTTGTTAATGCATTCTTTTACATACTTCACAATACTGTAAAAAATGTATCTCTTGTATATTATCAACATCTATTTGGCAGCATGTTTTATTTTATTAGCAGATTTTTTTTTATTTACCATTGAATTTTAAAATTTATTTCTTGCCTTACTATTTAGAACTGGATTGCATAACAATTAAGACAGTTTACAAATATAAAATGTCCACATTCATGAATTTACTCGTATCATCTATCTTTTCTAAAGAAAAAAAAATGCTTATAGTTTAAGTAGATCTCTAGAAGTACACTAAAGTTTTAATTTAAGCCTCTATAATAAGGGAAGCATTAGTTCAGATTTCTTTCATGTTAATTTTTTTTACTTATTAATGTTTTCCATTATTGAATGTTTGTCATATGCATAAGCTTGTATTTGCATTTTTAACTTCATAACAAATCTAAACCTCTGAGCCACTTTGTGATTTTTGAAAACTTGCAGCTGTATTAAGCTAAATTTCAAATATAAATTTATTAGAAGGTATCAATATTGAGAAATAGACAAAGCAAAAATACTGTAGAGATTGGAAATAAATACAACTACATAAGCTGTGTATATCAATTCATGTATAAAAAAAAATGTCTAAATGTTTGGTGGGGTGGGGGAGCAATCTGATAAAATAGTGTTTCTGCTTACTGGGAATGATAACATTAGCAAGCTGATTATTTGCAATAGTTCAAATAATATCAGATTTGTGATTTCATCTGTAAAAGCAAATATGCTCTTTTGATGTGGACTCCAAATATCTCTTCATATTTGCCTTATTTCTGGTTAAATCTTGTCATTAAACATGTTCAAAGGTATGGGTTCATTCAGGTTTTATGAATTTTGTTTCTGTTTTGGTTGTTTAATAATTACCAATAGCTGGTGGCATTTGGCAACTTTCTCATATCTATCATAAATGCTGATATTTTTATCTTTTTAAATTTAATGGATTTTACTGCTTTCTTCTGGGTGAATTTGCTTGTGTTGGTACATTTCAGATGTCAATGCGTGTATTGTTATTTTTGATGTAGGTGATGTGGTGGGTGGGTAATCAATTAATAGAATTGTGTTATGAGTGAAAGAGAGAATAGGAACTGTAATAATTTTGATGTTGGTGATTGCTGTCACCTTGAATACCTTTGCTCCTCTCTCTCGTTAATATGATACTGAACAGAATCAAAAAGAAAGCTGATCAGGTGTAGTTAATCACTTCAATCACACCATAAGAAAAAGTTTATTCAATTTTTTTACTCTTTTTAGTGCACTTAGAAAAATTGGATTGGGTAGTTATTTAATTCTGTACTTATAATGGATAAAAACATCTTGAAGGATTCTCAAATTTATTTTTTTATGCTTGTTAAGAGTAATTATTTTATCTTTTGCTCTTATTTTAATATTATTTTGATCCATATGATAGAGGAGGGGCTGTTTGTTGCTTCTTCTTTGTTCTTTGTAAAAGCTGTACAGATCCTCATTAAGGGATTTTTTTTCTCTAAGATATATAAGATATATGTTGCTTCTTTCTTTTTTCTGATTCTTTAGGTTTTTTTTTTTTCATATTTTAAGATATAAAACAAATTGTTGTTGCAAAGATAAAACCTTTTTAACATTTTGTTTGCAATTAAAAGGCTTAATATGATCCAATTTATAATACTGACAGAAGTATGCAGACTGCCTAGCAATTCAATTTTCTTTACTGCTCCAGAAAAACAATGCTGTTCATTCATGCTCTAACATGTTTACCTACTGTACATTCACAAGTATTTACTGAACACTGTAAGTGTCTTCAAACACACACCTACACATGTAATACTGAACCTGTACATACAGATATTTTTACATAGGCCTAAGCTTTTTACAAGCACACATCACCTTTATTGTAAAAAGTTGAATGATTTGTTTTCCATTTGATGCACACACCTGTTCAAATATGCAAGTCTGAAAAAAAACGTTTTTTAATGTCCTACTCAGAACAGATAACCATTATGACAATGATGTGAGTAAACATTGGAACCTTAACAAGGGTTAATTTTGTTAATTGTTTATTTATAGGCATGTTTTTCAGCTATTTTTCACCTTTGTCTTAAATTGTCTGATTAATACTTGAGATATATTTTCATACTCCTTTATCTGGCCTTAGGATGAAATTTTTGTCCAAAGCAAATATCCACAATGCTAATGCCATGGCATGTCTAGCTTGAATTTCCTAAATCCATCCTTTCTTTGAAAAACCCGGTTGAAACTGTCTTACTTGATGCTGCTGTTATCAACCTTAGGGCAGCAAGGAAATTACAAACTTACCTGGTCTCTGTACTGATGCGACATTGTGGACACATCCCTCACTCTCCCTATCATACACACACATTCACTTCTTGCTTAAATAAAGGATTGAACAATCTTCAGTTGTTATTTATATTAAAAAGGAGGAAAAATAAAATGCTTCTAATTTTTGTTGTTCTTTATGCCTTCTTGTATGAAAATTATGAAATTTCATTTTTACATGGATAAATAAGACAAAATTGTTTTAAACTTGCATCTAGCAAAGCAGTTTATGAACAATATACAATCAGTATATTTAATTCAGTTTCTCTTTATCTCTTTCACTTTTTTCTTTTTTTTTCTTTTCATTCAAAGAAAAATAAAATAAAACTATAATTTATTAGTGTTAGCCTATAAGACTTTACTCCTGATTATTTTTTGTGGTTGGGATAGAATTAGGGCTTAAAAAAATCATATTAATAAAATGTGAGTGCTTAAACTGCAGTGGAGTGAAAGGCATGTTAAGTCATGTTTTCAAATTTTCTATATTGCCATTTCATTGCAAACAGTATGAATGCTATAATGTAGGTACCACCAAAAAAAAAAAATGATACCTAAGGTGTTTATTTTTTTTTTTTTTTTAGTTTTAATTTCAAGTTAATAGATTAAATTTTACTATGTCCAGTAAGCAAAATAATTTGCTGTACTTCAAAAATTAATTTAAAATGACTGGGTTTTTTTTTGCTAAAATAGTTGACTAGCATTTTATTTAGTCTTTTAATGCAATGTAATTCTCTTTATTAAAAAATCTTCCAAAAATAAAATATACTTTTCTGAAACTTTATTTGAGGAATATTAGCTGATTTAAAGTATAATTAATCTTATTTGAAACAAATATATTATTTACTTGAAGTTGTTTAAAATATTGCAAAAATACATTTTTTTTATCCAACAGTATCTGTTTATTTAAAACTTCACAGGTTTGACAGATTGATATTTACCTAATGTTGTTTTATGGAAGTTTAAGGCGTTAAAAACATAATTGAATAAATGTGAGTGCCTTTCTATATATAATTTTTAAGTACTTAGTAATCTTAAAAATTTTAAATATTCTCCATAATCTTTGTTTTATTGAATTTTAAATATTTTTGACTGTAAACTTACTATAGTTAAAGTGTGATGATTTGTACTAATTTTTTCAATTTATGATTGGTCAATATAATTTTTACTTAATAACAATATCATCTAACCTGTACAAATTAATACAGAAATTTGAAATCTTTAAAACTTTATAAATTATCCTAATTAAAATTAAAAAAAAAAAAAAAAAAATTTGTAAAAATTCATTATTCATTGAAAAAAAAGAAATTTTCTTAAGACAGTAGTATCCATAATATATTTTATTCATAAAAACAAAAACTTCTCTTAATATCTTAGATTGATTGCATTTTTTATTTTACGATTCAGAGCAGATTTTCGGTAATCTGAGTTATTTCTTGAAAAAAAATTTTAAAAATTCATGATTTATATTCTCAAAGGAGTCCTGCTTTTAACTAATAAAAATATGAAGCGAGACACAATAAAATTTCTTGAAATTTTATTATGTAGGGGTGGGTTAACAGATATTTAAAAAAAAAAAAAAAATTCATTAAAATCTGGCAATTATTTGATTTTTGCAAAAATTTCCAAATCTATATGCTTTTTACTAGATAAAAAAGGCATTAAATTTTCTAATGCTAATTTTTGTTGCCTTTCCTTAACACAAGAAAAACAAGATTTTTAACCAAAATTTTGAATGTGCTAAGGATTAAAAAATTTAATAAAATCAAAAATACTTTGGTTTATCCTTTTAATAAAAACTTTTTGTCAAGTTTAGGGCCTTTTTCAGCAAATTATTGAAGGTACCTACAATAATTTAATATTTCAAACCTGGTATTCTCTACACTATTCTGCTAGAGAAAATTTCACTGAATTTCGCTTCATCAAAATGCTTAACTTTTCAATTGATGTTGTCCTGATCTAACCTTGTGAATATAAAGACAACCTCAATTTTAAGTTATACCTCATCAGAAAGTTAATCAAATAATTTTGAATGTTTTAAATCTGCCAGGCTCTTTTTTTTTCCCCCAATTACCAAAAATGATAAAAAAAATACCTAGATTAGTTTAACCCATGTAAGTATAGCCATATCATGTTGAAATATTGGTTCAATGAAGTTAAGCAATGTTGAGCCTAGTCAGTACCTAGATCAGTGACTGCTTGGGAATACCAGATGCTGTAAACTTGGATTTAAGGGCGGTGTGGTGGGTAACAGCTCAAAATGAGAAATCAGAGCTGAATTTGAATTACAGTCAAGCGTTGTTATATTCATTTATACAAAAATACCCTGAGAAAGATATAAATAAACTGTGTTAAATAGCAGGACATACTTGATTGGCAATCAGTCTGCTGGAGAAAGTAATAGAAGCTTAATGCAGGAATTCTTCTGTCAGGTCAGAAAGAGACCTGATTGCCCAAGCATGCATCACACATGGCACCCAAGGAAGCAAGTACATTTTCATGTACGAATAAACTTCCTTTTACAAGTAATATCTAATATTAATTGGGAACCTAATGAAGAGATATAATGGTATCTGCTGCAAAGTAAGCAAACAAGCTAGTTTTGGATTAATTACAAACATAAAGATAGTGGCTGTGAATCAATTGAGACAATCACAAATAGCCTGTTATGAGCTTTTTACCAAAAATATGTCTGCTCCTATCACCTGGAGATATAAAAGTAGAATCTTCCTTAATCGCTACCTTGTGTGTACCAATTGGGTCTAGGATCTAGTCTATATTGGTAGCAGAATCTAGTTTGAAGATTTATTCCTTCAAGGCCTGATAGATCTTTCTGGTGTAATGTCTACAACTGCACTTTTTATTGAGCCCAAAACTGTTCATATGTAGACAAAAAAATTCCCAAGGTAAGGCTGAATATGTAGCAAATATTGTGCTAATCAGTTAAAAGCCATGTGAAAGCAATTACTTTTTAATGGAATCCTAAAATCTGTAGTTTTGCACTGATTCATCAGGAACTGTTTGTGGAAAAGAATGTTATATGTGTTTCTGGAAAGTTTCTCAGATAATATTAGGATAAATATCAAAGTTCTGGGAGATAAACGTTATAAATTTTGAAATGGAGAAGTTATAATTACTGAGTCAGGTTACATTGTCATGTTTTCTTGCAGGTATTAGAGTGGATTTTGTCAATGTGTTTGAGGTGGATATCTCCCTTTTTGCTTAGGAATGCTGCAAGGAAGAGAACAAAAGATGGAACTTAGAAAATGACACTTTTCATGTTTGGAAGAAAAAATAAATTCAAATATCAAAGAGATGGATTTGTAAATAATTGAATATTAAAACTTTTCCTATAAGGAATAGGCATCTGATAGATGACTCTACCTGTGTACTCCTTCAGAGGGTACAGGTAGACTTGTCTACCTTTGAATGCAGTCAAAGTTTATGTATGGATTGTCAGATGCTTCTTATGTATGGTCTTAATGTTGAGAATGGAAGTGATAAAGCTGGGATCACTTTCTTCAAAACATGACCATTTTTACATGCTGTTTTAATCATTAATTGCATAGCCTTATCACCATCCATGTTGGCTTGTTTTGCTGTATAGTGGGGGTGTTTTTCATATCACTCTTATGGAACAGTTTCATAAAGTTTTCAAAATTGAATTTGAAGAATGAGCCAATTTTAAGTATGTTAGCTAGAATGCAAAGAAAGCTGAGAAAAGTAATACTTGGACAAAATAAACCTATTAAAAATCTTGTATCTATCCCACTGAACTGAAATGTTCAAGATAAGGTTGCAAAAGTTGATGATTGGTCAGCTAAAACAGGCTGGCAATTCAAACTAGACTACATTTGAATATCTAAACGTGAACAAAGTTCTGTATTGAAGTAGGAAAAACTTGAGCAATGGTATTTGTGCCCACAAAAACTGTTAAAAGGACTGTTATTTCCTTGACACTTATTACTGAATACACTTTTGACTCACTCACCAATGTTTATTGTTCTTAAAAAGCAATGATTAGAATTTTAATAAAACCAAAACATGAAAGTGAATTTATACCTTTTTTATTCTTGAGAATTGAAAATAGATTTTCAACACTATTTATTAGACTGTTTATTTACAAAAATAATTTTATATTTACAAGATTATAAAAATATATAAACCAACTATAATGAAAAGAAATTTTTTATTCATAAATTTATTAAAAAAAAGTCTGAACAAGAAAATTTAAATCGATGATGAGTAACTAATTTTAAAAAATGCATTTACTGGGCATTTTATCTCATGACATAAATTTATTAAAAATATGTTGTATCTCTTCCTTTTACATATTTTGTAATTTTTAATAAGTTTTTGAATAAAAAAATATTCCTTTTCAAATTTATTTCTTTATAAAATGGTAAATAATAAATCTTTATAAAAGGTAAATAAATATTGCATTGTATTTTGTTCACATATTTTTATAATCTTGTAAATAAACATTGCAGGAGTCAAAAGTATAAAGTAATAGCAGTGTCAAGGGAATAACTGTCCTTTTAACACCGTTTTTTTGCAGATACAAATGTTAAACATTGCCAAAGGTTAATTATTAAACAATAGAGCTGTGAGAAAGACTAAGAGAGAAATCTGTCATTCCTATTTTGAGTAACCTTCAAAAACTAAAAATTGTTGTTTCCTGTGATATCTCATTTGCCAACTTATTGAATGAATGACCACAAAATGGGCTAGATATTATTTTTGGTTGGTGATAACAAGTACAGGGGGTGGCAGAAATACATCCCACATTTAAAAAAAGTTGACAAAAAGACCACGGTAACTATTAAAAAATTTATTTCACTCATTTAAATAAAGGGCTACAATTTTTATTCTTTGGTTTTCAAAATGACATTCTCCAAATGGTGACCTCTTTTCCATACACTTGTAGACAATTTCTAAAGTTTTCCATCACCCAGAAGTTCGATATCTTTCAGGTGGCTTTCTTTTAAATTCTCAACCTGTGGCCCTGAAATTTTCAACCCATAGCAGTGTTGATCTTCTATCCAGAACAGCATCACATCATTCTAATGTAACATGAAATGAGCACAAAAAACTTACTGTGTTGCAATTACAGATTTTTAAATGTTAAAAAAAAACTTTCAATAACAAATGCATGGTGTGTGCCTGTTTAAGCCATGATGGTATCTGAAATAAAATGATAAGACATTAGCTAAAAGAAGACACCATTGCCACTTACCTAAGTTCATTAGCACCATGCAGGTGATAGTTTAAAATGTGGGAGGTATTCAGTGGAGTCAGAGCTTAGAAGACTGTTTCCAATGGGTGAGAAGAAGAGGTTTCTATTGATAATCATGCTGTGAGATCGACATTGCAGGTATACAATTTTGTATTAGAGAGGTATGCAATCTCCTGAAGTTTGATGATATATATATATATATGACATTACATCCTAGAACAAAAACCAAACTGGGTTGTGAGGAGTTCTTTCATAAAATGATGAGAGCCTAGTTCATTAATACTTTCAAAATAATGGATGCAATTGAGAAACCTCTGTATGTGCATGAGTCTTAGGAAATATCTTTTTATTTCTATAGTGCATTAATGTGTGATAAACTCCACTTGTTGATGATGTGTTTCTGACTCCAGACTTCCTTTATGAAATATTGTTGCATTTGGGGATAAGGTAAGCTTTTTTTCAAAAGCTCAGTCTCTGTCAAGTGGTGCTTTATTATTCCTTAACTGTTTTATAGCTTTCTTAACTACCCCCATCAGTAAGTTCATTATTGTTTATGTTTGGAGACAAGCTTTATAATGATTGGATCTATTTTGGTATGTTCTATTTCTGTAGACATCTTTAGTGTGGTCAGCATTGTAATGTGACCCAAGGTATTTTTTGAGACCAGGATATTTCTTATGTGCTGGTTTCGATTGTATGAGGTTATTGTGATTTTTCACTTTTTCCACATTTCAACACATTACCTATTTTTGGCTTCATTAATTTGATTTCCAATTTCCAGAGATGTTGATTTCTCAGCGCATTAACTTTTTTTTTCTTTGTTAATTATTTAATATTCTCCCTTCCATTTTTCTTCCTCTTATATTTGTTTTTTTCTTGTATCAATCTTTTCAATTCAGGATTGTTATCCCACAGGAGTATACTTTTCAGTCTAGGAATTCTTAGAATGCTCTCACATGCTTCAACTAATGAAAATATGATTATATTATTTGATTCCTCTGTTTTGGTCAAGATTTCAGGACATCAATTTAGACTAGTTTATCACAGAATTCTAATTTTACACTTTCATTTCTAAGGGCTTGGATGTTATACCTAGGTGTCTTTCATGGTTAATATAAGCAGAAGGAAACTATTTCGTTGGTAGATATCAGTTATGTTTCAAGTAATCTGTGATCAAATGTAAAGTAGCTGCATACTCTGACATCTGTCATGAACTGCCTAAGCAAAGAATTTGATATGCTGAAATCAATAATTTTTTTGGTTACATTATCTGGACTATGCTACATGATCTGGGATTTCATGGGATGGTCAAACCACAGGTGGAAATAGTCACAAAGCAATGCAACATAGCAATCACCAGTCTATGATATGTTTAAGCTGACCAGTGGGTTTGCAAAATATTTTTTAAGTTGAGTATCCTGTTGATAATTTGTTATTCTATTACCCTTTGTTTTTACAATGACTGAATATTCCAAAAGCAGTATTCTTTGACTGATAATTATTAGGTCCTGGAACTAAACAGAGAGAGAGATAGAAGCTATGTGGTGAGTATGAAATAATAATAACTCTCTTTACACACTCCCTTCAAATTTGGGTGAGCTGAGGAAAAAGACAGAAAGAAAATCACAAGCCTGTGTGAAATTTTCATTGGACCTATGAAAACTTTGACTTTACAGAGATTGGCTGGCAAGCTGAAAAAAAGACAAATTTTTGAACTTATATGAAATTTTCTTTGGACCAACAAAAACCTTGTTTTCACAGGAATTAGCTGTTGAGCCTAAAAAAAGAAAGAAAATAGTGAGAGTATATAAAATCATTTTTGATATAAAATAAGGAAAAAAATTAAATCAACAAGAGAGTAAAGTCATGTGATAAGTTTCATTTCTGTTCATGCGTTCAGCATTCAGATTTTCCCCAGTGTCAGATTACTCGCTAATTATATTATTTGCCTCAACAATATACTTGGCACTTCAAAGAAACAAACTACAGACACTACTTCATGTGTGTAAATTCATAAATAAATTCTTTGTTTTGTTTTGTTAAAATCACCTGTGTGCTTTCTCGGCATTATCTGCCTCCATTAATCTTGGTGTGGATAAACCAACTGTTCATTTTAACCCTCAAGTCCCACATCAATATAGTTACATCCCTTACTACTGTAGTAACCAATCTTAAAATGACTGAGGCAAGAAGAGAGAAAGCTATACTTCCATCTACCACTGTAACTGGTGTGTTGAACTAGACTTAATAAAAGGAGATGGGTGGTTTTAATTAACAAATTTTACATATAAAGTTTTCATCTGAATGGTTAATAAACATATCTATATATACAGTAGCGGCCATAATATAAGGAACAGAAACAACAAAGACGTAAATATGTGTATTACTTAAAAAGTAATGCATGATTAGCAATGAAATTTTTACTGAATCAGGATTAGGGTGTAATGCATAAATATTATACAAAGTTACAAAAATTTACATAATAGTTTTTTTTTAAATAAAGATTAAATGGAACAAAGGAAATAAGCTACTGGACAAAAGTTAAGGAATGATGTTAATAATTAGCATAAACTTTTAATTTACATTGTTAAAAAACTCGATGGGGCTTTTCAACAATAAGTAAAAGTTCATTTATTATTAGGACTTTATTTTTAAGCAATATGGCAAATTCTACACGCAAAACGCTCTCTTTTGAAGAAAAAAAAATCATTATCGCTAACTATCAAGAAAAAAAGTCAATTTCAGAAATTTCTGATATTGTTCATAGGTCTAAAAGTGTCGTTCATCGTGTAATTAGCAGGTATAAAACCAATAAAACGTTAGATGCAAAACCAAAAACCGGCAGACCTCCAAAAAATCGCAGAGAACATCAAAGAATTGTTAGAATATCTACAAAAAACTGTTTTGAAACTGCTACATCAATTGCCTGTAAATTTAATGAAGAGACATAATAAGATCTCAAGGAAAACGGTTGCTTGCAGGTTAAAAAATGCAGGATTGCATGCTCGTATTCCAGCTTCGAAGCCTCTCATTTCAAAGCGAAACCAAAGGGCACACCTGGAGTATGCGAGAGAACATGTTGTTTGGACTGACGCACAATGGGATACAGTTCATTTCAGTGACGAGTCCAAGTTTACTATATTTGGTTCTGAGGGCAAAACTTACATATGCCGTAGAACAGGTGAAATACTGCCTTCTCAATGTGTCAAGAAAACTGTTAAGTTTGGTGAGGGCAGTGTGATGGTGTGGGGAATGATTTCAGCTACAGCTATGGCCCTATCATCTGCGTACATGGCAATATCAATGCTGAGATTTACAAAAGGCTTCTTCAGCAGCATGTGATACCAAGATTACACCATAATCTTTATGAATCTCCTATTTTCATGCAGGACAATGCACCTTGTCACAAGGCTCGGAAGGTTATGGCTTTATTTGAAGAAGAAGGAATCGCCCTAATGAAGTGGCCAGCCCAGAGGCCCGACCTGAATCCAATAGAAAATGTTTGGAAGATAATTGGAGAAAGGGCTCAGAAAAGAAACCCGAAAAACCAGGATCACCTACGCGAGTTATTGAAAGACGAATGGGAGGGAATTACTGCTGATTTTTGCAAGAAATTAATTAGATCATGTGGTCGACGATGCAGAGAAGTCATTGAAAATAAGGGGATGTTTACCAAATATTAAATTTTGTTGATATTTTGTTCACAATTAAGTACTAACAAGATCGTTCCTTAACTTTTGTCCAGTAGCTTATTTCCTTTGTTCCATTTAATCTTTATTTTAAAAAAAACTATTATGTAAATTTTTGTAACTTTGTATAATATTTATGCATTACACCCTAATCTTTAATCGGTAAAAATTTCATTGCTAATCATGCATTACTTTTTAAGTAATACACATATTTATGTCTTTGTCCTTATATTATGGCCGCTACTGTATATATATATGAGCTTGTAAATTCAGTTGATAGAGCATTTTGTGTGGCAGAATTTAGTGTGTATGCAAATAAATTATTCAGTCTTAGTGAAAAAGAAGTCCTTGTGTTTGTGTGAAGTCTTTAAATTATATTTTTTCATTATTTTGTTCAAGACAGCGTGAATGGACTTAGTTAAAACAAAGTAATCCAACTTGAGCAATGTCTCTGTCTTAAGTAAGCTGACTAGAATGGACTTACTATAGATCGTGAGTGGATCAAGTCATGGTGTTTGTTGAATGGTTGGAAACAGTCGTAAAATTGCTTTCTATTATTTGCACTACACACTTCTTGCATTGCTGTGAAAGTGTAAGCTTCTGGCTAAGTTCTCCAGCAAAGTGCCACAAACTCAACACAGCGTTGCTTTGTATATAATTTTGATTATAATCACATTACCGGCAGTGTATCCAATACAAGAATGGTGTCACTAAAATCTGTTCATCCAAGTTCATTCATTCATAAAAAGTATGCATTTATGCAGAAAATTCTTAACACAAATGGATAAATTTCTTATCAAGAGGAAAAACAGTAAAGATGTAATATATTTGAAACAAACAGGAGGAACATTCAAATCCCAAATCTGTTCAATATGAAAATATCATGTATGAATGTATCTGATCTAGACCATCAGATTAGTGAAAATTATTTATTAATGGATTTTACTTGGTGTGGAGATATAAAGGAAATGGGCTCAAGATGCATTATATGTGATGAGAAATTATCAAATGAAAGCATAGTCTATTCTTTGACATCCACTAATAAGCTTTATGCTTTCAAACAAAAGATTTAGTTTTGGATGAATGAAGGAAGAAATGGAAATTTCATCATCTTTCCCAAAACCAGGGTTTTTAAACAAATTTCTAATCATTAGAAATTAATAAAAAAAAGTCACTATTTTCTGGATTTGAGCACTGAGCTGAGCAATACCACTGGGTTTATTAACTCCTTCATGAAATCGGGTAGAAAAATATAAAAGACAAAAGAAATTATTGAACTAAGGAATGATAGTACAGACTGAGAGATTCAGAAAAGGAATTAGATTGTTTTTGTATGAAAATTTCAGTACAGTACCTAACAATTGCCAGAAAAGATTCAATAATTCTGCTTTAATTTTAAACAACATTATTGTTTGAATCTGACTTCTCTGACTAGCATCAAGAGAAAATTTGAAAAGGATTTACAGAAAACCTAGTTGCTTTAACAGCAATATGACAACATTATGAAAATCTGTACTCACCACTTAGCTCAATTTTCCCATTGACATCTAAAGATAAATTGTTTTAAAATTTACCTGCATTTTTCAAAAAATTATTGTATATTTTGGTAAAATAAAAATGTTTTTTACTTTAAAGTTACAATTTGAGTTTGTGGTCTCATTGGTCGCATTTTATTTAGAATCACATTCTATTAGGTTTACTTATATCATCAAAATATACTATTAAATTTCAGTTAGTGTATCTTGGGCCATCAGTATAGGGTGATACATATACATATATTACTATACCTACAATATAGTAATAATTATGTACATTAATGAATAAAAACAAGGATGTGTATAACATTTGAGGATCTGCATATTTACACAAACTATAATTAGGCAGTAGTTTATTCATGCGGTGAACTGAATACATAGAAGATATAAAAAATGAAATGTCTTGTGAGTTGATTTGACCATATATTGCATTAATGACATGGCTTTGGCCATTAACAGTAAGAGAAATTGAAATCTGGGATAAATGTGATATTGTTCCAAGGAATAAGCACTAACTAGTGTGTGAACATTTTTCACCTCTACCTGGCCAAAAGTGGAGTAAATTTTTCTCTTCATTTTAGATGGGAGCAAGTGCTCCTTCCCAAGGATTCCAACCTTGTGGTAGCATCTTCCTTATTGCAGAGGTAAAGTCAGTGTAATACTGATACCAGCGTAACAATGATTGCAAAGGTTGAACAAAAACTCTTTGGCCCATATGTATGTGTATGGTGCTCCCACATTAAAACGGCCTTGTGTCACATCCTGCCTTAGTGGGGAGGCCAGGTAAATATATCTAATCAAACTATTATGTGATGTGTTTCTTATTCTTTGAGATGCACATAAATTATAGCTTAAGTTTTGTAATGGTACACTGGGATGCCCATACACATGCATATGGGCCAAGGACAAAAAAGTCACAGGATGTGTTCATTTGTATGTGTTGGTCAATTGAAGTCATAGTGGTAGGTTGATTTGTGGTAAGGTGCATTGGTTGTCAAGGTGACAGGATGTAGCTGGTAGACCTGTTCTATGAGACGTGGCCATGGTGACAACTTCAAAAGGAATGCCTGTAGCAAATTGAGTATGCTGAGGTGACAGTGGTGAGTTGCTGAAGTGATGAGTATGGTGCTGAGGTGACAGCGGTGGGTTGCTAAGGTTGGTGCCGAGGTGACAGCAGTGGGCTAAGTGAGGTGATGAGGTTGGTGTAGCTGATTGGCTGGTGTTCTATGAGATGGTGGTAGCCTGAGAGTGTTGCATGTTTGCATAGTTGGAGTCGTTGCTTTCAGAGTCACTTGCTGGCGAAGCCGGAGTTGCTGCTTGTGGAGTTGGAGTCGCTGTAGTGAGGAAGGTTTGCTGAGGTGACGGCATTGGTGACAAGGAAGACTTGTAGCTGGGTGGTGTCGATGTTGAGATATTTTCAATTGTGACAATTGGTGTCTTGGGCCTGATGGTATTGAGGCTGGATGGTCGGCCTGGGAGTGGTAATGGTTGCGACAGCAGCAGCAACACCTTACGTGTTGGCTTGTCATCTGACAGCCTTCAACTGCTTGTAGTCATTATGGGAGACCTGCTTTTAAGCATATCTGGCAGTCCCCAGGGACATTTTCTGTTTTCGTTCGCAAATGGCCAGTGTCGTTTTCATTGCAGGAGCTTGCTTTGTGGGCTGGATGTGATGCCTGGAGCCTATGCACAGAAAATGACTTTTATTTTGTTCTCTGCCTTCATGGTGTTCATATCCGGCTGGCATGCTGAATGAATCAGAATGAGATTTTTATAATGGAGTATAACAATACATTGTGAATACTCTCAAAATGTCAGTATTAACATGAAATTAAAAGAATTTTTCAGAATTTTATTTTCTGAAAGAAAATAAAACCTGCTGCAACAGTATTTCCTCTATTGCCCAAATTAATAACGAAAAATAAAGAGAAAAAAAATGCAAATCAGATTCAATTACAAAGTAAAATATTTATTTCTAACCAGCTAAATAAGGGTTCTTGCAAAAATTCATCCCTTTTTGCTGAGAATAAGATAGCCTATTCTCTGAGTAACACAATGTAAAAAAGCAAAGCAGAAAACAAACTCAAAAATTACAATGCACCAAAAAAACAGAAAAAAGAATAGCACCCACCTGCTGTGTCAATAATAACAATAAAAAAGCGGGAAGAGCCTTAGCTCTACAGTTTCAGTCCTTTCAAGGTTCAAAAGTTTTTATCCTTTTTCTTTTCTCTCTTGTGTAGACAAAGTTCTCTTCCTGGTGACCAACTCCCTTCTTTCTTCACTTATTTTCCTCCCATCCGTCTGGAAATTATGCTTTTCTTTTACGGCCGCTAGAAGGTGGAAATTTACATAAACACGTGGCAAAAGACTTTTTGAAATCGCACGTGTTCGCTCCTTCATCTTCTTCTCAAACGGCTTTGGCTCCAAACTCCACTTACGGACTTCTTTTCAACTTACTTTTCTGGAGCTTCTTCAAGAAGACTTCTCAAAACTTTCTCTGAAGAGGAAACTTGCCCTCAGCAACTTGTTACCCATGCATCCTTACTTATGGGAAAACGGTGCCTGCCTTTTCAGCAGGGAGAAAGAAAACGAACTTCTTTGCTCTAAGCTGTCTCATTTCCAACTGCTGCTAAGGTCCAGTCACAGTTCTCTCTTCCTTTTCAAAGGGGGGCAATTCACCTTTGAACCGTCCAATCACAGTCCATTAAAAAAATATCAGCTGTTTCTTAGGGTCAGTAACACAGTGAGTGTCTTTTGTTCTCCCTTGACCTAAAAATTTTCAAAAATCTTTCATTTGTTAATTTTGTATTGCAATTTTGCAATAATCAAAGTTCTTTGAAATATAATCAAATGAAAAAAATCAAGTATCAGAGAACCAAGAATTTATTTTCAATATCATTTTTTCAAATTTTAGAAATTAAAACCTTATTTGATATTCTATTTTTATATTTTCCTTTTCTTTCCAATAATTTTTTTGTGGGGGAATAATTTTTAAAAGTCCTAGGTTCAGGAAATTGATCATAAATTTCAATAAAAGAGAACAAAAATACTTGAAACTTTTATAATATAATAATAATTCATTAGTGTTTATTTCATTCTTTTAAGTTAGTTTAAATTGTTAAATAATTTGCTTTAACATGAAAAATGATATTTAATATTACAAGTGATAAATCTCTTTTTAAATATAATTTATTTCTAATGTAATGGTGAACTCTGATTTGTCCTTTTTAGCTTTTATATGTGTTAGTATAACTTTCGTATAAAAAAAATAAATGCTAGTTATAAATTGTCGAGCGGAAGTAATTAGATAAAAATAAAAATAAATCATATTACTCGGGTATGAAAAGATAAAGTTTTTGGTATTTTAAACATTTTAAGGAGTTTTGATGATTTGACATTTGTCACTTTCGTATTATTTGTGATAACATTGGGCGAAAGAAAGACGTGCGATTATTTACTGCGGAACCGGTAACATAAGCGGTGAGGATGGCGTCGTATGCGAACATGGGCTTACTATTTTTTAACCTCCTCCTCATGTTTCTGGTTGCTACGGCCGGGTAAGACATTTCTTTTTAAAATATATTATTATCTTAGCCATGTAGTTTTAAGGTTTCAAAGGTTGTTTGTGGACAACTATCTTAACTTTTCTGAAAGTGAGCTTGACTCGTGTTACTGTACTGTTAGGAATGTAGATTTGGTGTCAATTCCTGCTTCCAAGTTACCCAGAAACAAAACAAAAGTCGAAACAGTCAATTGCAGTTGTTATTTTGATGTTTACACATCACAAATAAAATAATAAGCAATAAATGGTAAGTTTTGGTACATTTGTATTTAAAAGAAAAAAAACGTTATTAACGATTATTTTTTTTTAAGACTTCGTAAAAAGAAAATTTCATTTTTTTTTGTATGTTGGGAACGGGAATCTATAAAAAAAAAAAAAATAAAGTTTCATATCAAACTTATTCGAGTTATTTAACGAGGCAAACGGTGTGGGAAAAAGTCACATCTATGAAGCTTGTCTTTTTCTTTTCTAAATCTACCCTACCCTGGAATAAAATGCCTAACAACGAACAAAAGAAGTGTGTAAAAGTTAAATTTTAAAAAGATAATAGTTTTATAATCATTCACTCAGTTACACATTTTTAGTCTTGTGAAATTTGTCATGAATCTAGCTACCTATTTTTCTTGGTTGCGTGTTTATTTTTGAATTTTTAAGATTTTTTTTTTTTTTTTTAAACACGCGAAAAACTTAGTTGATGATGACTTGTATTTGCAAGTAAACTTCTTTGATGTGATCAGTCTTTACTTGTAAAGAAAAAGTTATCCTTTCGCAATAACTATCAGCTTGTGTATTTACATTTACTGTTATTGTACGAAATTTGACAATATTTTCGCTCATGGGATCAACAAAACATAATTGATTTTTTTTTCTGTAACTTGGAATGAAATAGGAGGGGAGATTACGCTACTCCTTCTTATGGGTTTTTCTTTAATGGGATAGCTTCTTTTAAATTACCAACTTTTTATGCCTAGAAATTATTTTTTATAATAAAGTTTTGGTTATTAAGAACTCCCGGATTTAATCTTTTTTCATGAAGTCTATCAGAGTAGCAGACAACTCTCCTCCTGGTCGGCGTGTTGAACTGTCATTGGCTGTTAGCTTTCTTCTTCCGTTAGTTTCTTCTTTTCTTCCGTCTTTCAAATATTCATTTTATCTACCTTTAGCTTCTTTTTTTACATAAAAATGACGATAACTTCTCTCTAGTTAAGTCTGCAAATTATTTACGGGAAATATATATTTGTTGCGTGTTTACAATTCATATGGGTCTTTTAAATCACATGTTTAAATAGAAATCAGTTGTGAAAGTTTTTAGAATTTCTTTCACTCGCTCATTTCACCTCTTACAAGCTTTCTGTTTAGAAACGTGGATAACTTTTTTCTTTAAATTTTAGCATTTAAAGATATTTAGCGTATTCAAAAATTTTAAAAGAATGCAAAGGTAACAACCGAATAATGAAAGTTTCGGTTCATCATTGATTCCTCTTTCTTAGTTTTCTCTTTGTTCCAGTGAATACCGCTAAGCTAGATTTGGGAATATTTTCATTTTTCTTATATTGACAATTTGGTAAGGGATTTTAACTTTAACTGTCTTCTAAGTTTCTCATGTGTAGTGCATTCAATGTTTTGTTGAAGCTAAGTTACAATCAAAAGAACCCAATCCATACGTTAAAAATAAAATTAAACTTGTATTTGATCTTGTATTATTCGACTATTAGTTTGTGTGTACTAAATCTATATTTTTGATTATCGATTTTTAAATAATTAGCTAGCATCTACTCAACTAGAAAGTGGTGTTTAAGTAAAAAATAATGACGGTAGTAACGAAATATAGTTGAAATTTAACAGAAAAAATTAAATTAGGAGCAACTTAGGATTGAATGAACTAAAAAAAAAAAAAATAAGATTGCTTTTTTAGCTTTGCTTTGGTTAGAATAATATTTAATTTATATTTCATGATGCAATGGTGTGATTAATAATTTAAGCCTAAAAACAATATTAGCTAAAATAAACTGAGAAAAATCTTTAAAAATTAAAATTACATGTCACAGATTACGAAAATAAACAAATTCAAATGTGTTGTTTTTTTTTCTGGCCTACTTTCACTCGATTTTTTTTTTTTTTTATCAAGTTCTTAATTTTATGTGAAAGGAATTATTTCCGCTATACCTGACTTATTGTCTACTAACATGCCATAAGATTTTTCTCAGACAGGAACAACTGAAGTATACATCGTGTTTTCAGTTTGAAGAAAGAAAAAAAAACGAACACCGTGCGTAATTACAGTCACTGTTACCACATTTGATGTAAAATTCCTAAGTTACAAATACAATTTTTTTTAACCAATATTGTGTGTGTGTTTAAACCTTAAATTTAATGACCTCGCAGATTGTAACATTGTGATTCAGATCCAACTTTATGATTTAATCTAGATTATTGATTATATTTATCATTAATTTTATATTGACAGTTTTTAATTAAAATTAAAAATGTTATGGAGTTTTAGTGTCTCTAGAGTTTGATGAGGTGGCAAAAAGGATGATCTGTACTCTCTCAACTCTCAAGTGTTAACTTTTTTGTCAACGTATGAAGTAATTGATACTAAAACTTGATTGGGATAAGTTTTCTGTGCTGTTAGTATGATGTCATGACTATGCTCTTTAATTCATAATAGTTCCTGTATGTTACAATAATTGTTAGTTATGGTATTCATTTTTTTTTAATCATTTTTCTACACATCATTTTCTTGTAGAATTGCTATTTAAGAAAAATATTCCATTTCACTCAGGGATTTGGAAGTTTTTACTTTTCAGTATTTTATAATTTGTTATTGTATCTCTTTTTTTTTTCTTTTTTTTTTAAAATTCAGGCAAGTTGAGTTTATCCTTCTGTGCTTTAAATCATTTAAATGAATCCAAATATTCGCTAAAACTTTTTTCATCAAGGAGCATACCATGATGAAAAAAAATCCCAAACTTGATAAAAACAAAGTTTTTACAGCGTCAAAATGTTTAAGAAGAGTAGGTACTGCCACTAATTCGGTACGTAGGTTTATAAAATTTTTTTTTTTTTTTTTTAATGAAAAAGCTTTCATTTATGTTTTAATTGTAAGCTAAAGGATTTATTTTAAAATTTGCTATTTCCAGTAAGCAAAATTCTCTGTGATGTATTTGAAAGAGAAATTATATTGATCGGAATCGTTTTTTTGTTTTGTTTTGTTTTTTTTTCTCAGTAAAATCGATAAAATTAGCCATTTTGACACATTTGTGAACAAGTTAATTCTCGGTTTTAAAAATCTTGCAAAAATAAAAAAAATATATTTCTGAAACGTTATTTGGGGATAATTAGCAAATTTTAAAAAGTTAATGAATCTGATTTGAAACAAATATTACTTATAGCATAAAAGCATTTCTTAAACATGAGGTCTTGTTTTTCTGACGTATCAATCGATTTATCAACAGCCTAGGCCCTAACATGTTGACAAGTATGGTAATAATACACATTTGCTAGCAGATGATAAATTTTATATGAGGGTTTTTCCGGGCGGGGGTGACAACCCTTAAAACACCTGACCTTTTAATGATAATATCAGAAAAATTAGGTTGTTTATAAACACAAAAAAATAAATTCTTTTTATAAATATTCGGGGATGTCAGATTGTAATAAGTGGGTAACACATGATCACATGGCCTGGTAGAACGTGTCTACCTCCTAGTAACACATGGTCCACAGCCCTGTACCACATGATCTATGGCCTGGTAGAATAGGTTCATGGCCCAGTAATTCATGATCCGACAGTCTGGTAGAATATGGTCCATGGCCCAGTAACTCATGGTCCTGTAGAACATGTCTATGCCCGTTAGAACGTGTTGATGGCCTGTTAGCACATGGGCCACGCCTCTGAACCATATGGTCACTGGTCCGGTAGAATATGGTCCACGCCCCGGTAACTCATGAACCCACAACCCGACAGTATACGGTCCAGGACCTGGTAACCTTGGCTCAGTAGCACATGGTCCACAGCCGGGTAACTCATGATTCCACAGTCTGGTAGAATATAGTCCATAGCCCGGTAACTCATTGTCCACAGCCTGGTAGCACAGTTAGGATTAGTAAATATAGTTTTACTCAATAACAATATTTCCTAAGAGTTATCACATTGAAACTGAATTTTAAAAGATTTAAAAACTTAAAAATTATTCAATTTAAAACTGTAAAAAAAATGAAAATAAATCTTGTAAAAAGAAAAAAAATCATTTTTCATTGACAAAAATTTTTTTTTTTTTTTTTTGGACAATAATAAATAATCAATGATTTTAAATTCTTCAACAAATTCTGCTTTTAACTATATTAGTCACTAAAAATTATGTTGAATTTCTCAAGTTTTCATAAAATTAAGTAAGGTGGTGAAAAATGTAAAAAAAAAATTCATAAGATTTTCTTATAAAAAAAAAATTTCAAAAATAAACTTCATTCATTAGTGAATAAGTCCTGAAAATTTTATTAAAATCTGACAATTATTTGATTTTTACAAGAATTTCCAAATTAATATCTGTCACTGCAAAAAAAGAGGCTAAAATTTGCTATGAGACCACCATGTTCACTCAACATGGCCCCAACCAAGCATTTATGGGATATGGTGGGGATAGCTATTTGCATGAAAGATGATAACCCTTACAAATACCAGAGAGTGGTGAACAAATATCTCCAGTGGTCTTCTGACCAGTTGTAGAATTGTTATTGGGCATTACTGGTGATATGGTGCAATCATACACAATACCAGGTTCCTATCTCATGACTTTTGACACATCAGTGAATATATTGAAGCCTGGCAGAACAATAAAAAATATTTTGCAGATGAATTTGTTATTGAAATGCCAGAAAATATTTGCTGTGTTTAGCCACTGTCATTTTGTTGCTGAGAAAATCTTGATTATTGTTTTCTTACATATTTCATACACAGTTAAATTTTGTAAATATAGTTTCTTCTGTACAGTTACTGGCATAAAATAAAACCTTTAAATATTGATTGCATTTATAAATTCTGTATGAATACTATTTGTAAGCAGAAATACAGTGTGGCAGAAATAACATAACCTCCTACATAATGGTAAAACATTTAGCTAGATTCAAAAAATTCATTAAATATTCAAATATTTTGATCCTTCCTCTTAATAACAAAGATTTTGACGATAAAACTTTGTTTTCATTAGGTTTGGAGCATCTTTTTATCTGCACTGAATCATAAAATAAAAAATGCAATAAAAATGACATTATTTAATTAGAAAAGCTTTTAATTACTTTTATAAATAAGAAGACTATTGTCTTAAGAAAAAATAATTTTTCAATGAATAATGAATTTTTACAAGAATTGTTTTCATTTTTAAAAATTTTAGTTAGAATAATTAATTTTTAAATCTTTTAAAATTCTGTATTAATTTCATCTTTTTAGATGATATTACATAAAAACTAAATTTACCAATCATAAAAGGAAAAGCTTAGTACAAATCATCAAGCTCCAATATTTTTAAAAGAATTAATTTTTTTGTATGTGTATAAATGTGCTGGTTTTTGTAGATCCAGATGATCATACATGATATTACCAGAAAATAAATGATAACTATAGTAAATTTAAAGCCAGTATCTAAAAGTTATTAAAACATTAGATTACAGAGAATATTGTCCTAAATTTAGTACTTAAAAGTTATATATAAAAGATGCGTTTCTGCAATATTTTAAACTTAAAGTAAATATTTGTTTCAAATCAGATTAATTATACTTTAAATCAGCTAATATTCCTCAAATAAAGTTTCACAATACTATATTTTATTTTTGGAAGATTGTTTTTAATAAAGAGAATTACATTGTGATGAAAGACTACTAAAAAGGGTGCTAATCAGCTATTTTAGCAAAAAAAAACTTCTTCCAGTCAATTGAAATTAGTTTTTGAAATACAGCAAAGTATTTTTCTTATTAGAAAATATTAAATTTAATCTATTAGCTTGAAATTAAAATCAAAATAAAAGCTACAAGAAAGATTTCTTTTTCATTTAAAAAAATTCTTTTTAAACCTTAGGTATTGCGTTTTTTGTGGAGGTACCTATTTAAAAGTATATTTCAAAAAATACATCTAGGTCTGCCACAGATCTATTAATAATACACTATTATAAATCCACAGAATGCATGTATAAAAATAGGAAATTTTATATTGACTCCTTTATATAAAAAAAAAAAAAGTCCATTCTTGTTGTAACATGCTTATAGCATTTAACAAACACAGAACCAATTTAAACAATGATGTGTTATATCTTGGAAAGGAGATGTGGTAATTTTTGTCATGTCTTTTGTATTTGTGGGCAATCTACAAAACCTACTCTTCTGGTTAGTAAAGTAGTAAAGCAAAAAATACAATGAATAATTTAAAACTTTTCATTCAGTTTAAGTTGTGTAGGAAACTTTTGCTGGTTAACTTATCTGAGATATTTTTAGATGAAAAGCAAGAAAAATATTAACTCTGTAAAGTCTGTCCTATTTATTTTTAATGTGTAACTGAAAAGTTAACATTTATACATCATATTTCATTAGCTTGAATGTTGAGTTTTAAACTAAAATATCTACTTATGTATACAATGGAAATGAAGATATTCTAGAAAATTACTTTGTGGGGATTCAGATTGATCTAAATTTGTAGATTATCTTGCAAATGTTGTGGCTTTGTGAGATTTTATAAGATGTTTTCTTTTTGTCTTACAAAAATTGGTGTGTATATTGGAACAATTTGAAAAAGTTTGTTTAGATAATGAAATAGATGTGAATGAAATATAAGCAAGCACTCATAATGTGAATTGTCTTATTTGGTTTGGTCAAAATTTCCAACTAAGATGAAAATGTAATTGACCATTAATTGTAATTTATGCTAGGTATGAATGAAAAAATATTACCTAAGTTGAATATAATGAAAATTTTACTCTTTCTTATTTTAATTTTTTTCTTTAAAAAAAAAGAAATAATAGAGGGAAATATCTCTAATTTGTCAGCTTGACTGATTAAAATCAAAATCAATGCACATTTGTCAGCACTTGTCAGTATATGTAGTTTGGCCAAAGAAGTACACTTGCTTTTTAAGCGTTTAAATACTAAGTCCCATTTCATATCCATTCATAAAACCTCTAAGAAAATACTTTATTCTTACTGTGTATTCACAAGTGCGGTGTAGTTGGAAATACAATAATTTACAGTTGGATAAATTTATTGAGGTAAGTTTGGAAGTTTGAATTGGTTTGTCTACCTGGAAATGCATTTATTGCTTATTCAAGGCATTTATTTTGTTTCCAAATTCAGTGTTGTTGGATATTATTGAATGATATGGACAACCTTAAAGATTACCTTTATGTTGGTAGTTTAGAAGTTAAACCCCAGAGGATTAGAAATGTGTGGCATGGTCCAGTGAGTCATGGCTCCAGTGTTTTGAGCTGATGATCAGGTTTGGGAGTGGTGTACACTCTAGCTTGCAAGTTGGTGGGGATTCCATAATAGGTGTGCTTATGTAACATGGGTTGGGTCTGCTGGTCCACTTAAACATGTCATTGAACAGTGACTGCTAAATTGACCTTTTGGGGCCATTCATGTACGGGTCATTCCATGTCAATTCACCAGTGCATTACACCCACCGACACCCAAATACATGACCCCAAACCAACAACTTTTCACTTATGTAGCTTACAGTCAGTCTATTGAAAATACATCCTCTTCAATTTTCATAATATTTATTGCCTAACATCTACAATGCCTGCTCAGGTTCACCAAAACATTTTGTGAGGGTTTTATGTCTACTTTAGAAGATATGACCCTGCCAAGTTTAGAGTTTTTTCCTATGTATGTGCAGGATTTCCGAGAAAGATTATAATTAATGACAATCATCCTAATGCTCCATGACCTCTAAAATGTTGATAACTTCATAAACTATTTAATAAGATTGTTTTTATTAATTTTAAAAAAAAAAAAAAATTTAAATATATTTTGTAGATATTACTTTTTGTACAGATAGATTGTCTTTAAAAAGCGGTAAACATTGCCTCATGTATGATAATCAACAGTGCATAGAAAATTTGTAAATGGCACTTAACAAATGAAGTTAAAAGAAATTCTTTGTTTGTGTTTCTTTTAATTTTATTTTGGTAAATTATTTTCATGAAACAAAAAATCATAGGATAAATGTGAATCTTTAAAACATAATATTTGTAGTTGGCACTTAACATATTTATAAAGTTGAAGGAAATGCTTTCATTACTTTTTTTAAATTTTCATTTTTATTTTTTTAAATAATTTTTCAAAATTATTTTCATGAAACATAAATATTTTATTTTGTTTTAATCAGAAGAAAGTCATAATAAAAATGAATATAAAAGTCTTTAAAAGATTACATTTTAAACTACACTATGCACTAAATTTTGTTGTGCATATAGACTAAATTGTTTTGGATATAACTTTTTGCAAAGATAATTTATCCGTGTTGGACAAATGATAAACTCTACCATTTGCTGTTGTAAGAACATCAACTGTGCACAGAATATTCATTAATGGTACAAAACATATATCCCTAAAATCTTCTTTCCAGTAAAATGAATGTGATGGAAGAGCAGGGTGCATGAACTTAATCAGCAAGTCCTTATTCTCCATATCAATTTCCAGGACCATGCCAATCCAAATTTTATTGTCGCACTTGCAATAAACATATCCTGAAACAAAAAAATTTACTGGTTTTACTTCAGCCCCAATAGAAAAGTCATATATTAGGTCATAGTTTTCATCTTCGCTACATTGTTTCATAGCTATTTTATCTCTGGTGAGTGGAATAAATTGATGAAAACTTCTTGTTCCTGGGACTGTGGATGTATTTTCGAATCTCATGGTGAGACTCTGCCTCACTTCCACAACTTTTTCCTTTTCAACCAGAATGAATTTGATACCTTCAATTGCAGATTTACAATATTCAAACATAGATTCTGTGGAAAGGATCTGCTTGATAGTTGGTCTTTGGAGACTTTCTTTTGACACTATCCTTTTCACTGTCCAACCTATGCCATCACACTGTTGTTTACCATGACTTGTTGCAAAGAAATTCCATTTAGCATTGAGCCCAAAATCTTTCTGATAGTTGAACAAATTGGCAAAGTTCTAATAATTCTTGTATTGCGCTGCACAACCATCAGTAAAATACTCAATATTTTTTATGTTTGGCAAGGTAGCTCTGATTACCTCAATACCAAATTTCAGAAATATTGAAGGTATATTTTTCTTTAATTTTTAAAAAACACTGAGATTCGGCGAATTTTTCGCAGCCTTAATTTAGAGGCGAAATACGAAAATTATACCCCCCCCCTTAAAATTGGAACGGTAAAGTCTAGCACAAAATAATTTGGCACACTTTCCTAACTCACGGAGAGGATCTTTTGTGCCAAATTTCAAGTAATTTCGGTGTCAGTGGGTGCAGATTTAAACTTTTTGCTGGTGTTTTGACATGGAATGACCCGTACACCGATAGTGAGTATTTGGGCAGAATAATGCACTGTCATTGGGCCCTTGTTGCCCAGATTTGTTTTGAAATCTGGAGGTTTCTGTTGAATGGTAAGACCACCATGTTCACTCAACATGGCCCCAACCAAGAATTTAAGGGATATGGTGGGGATAGCTATTTGCATGAAAGATGATAACCCTTACAAATACCAGAGAGTGGTGAACAAATATCTCCAGTGGTCTTCTGACCAGTTGTAGAATTGTTATTGGGCATTACTGGTGATATGGTGCAATCATACACAATACCAGGTTCCTATCTCATGACTTTTGACACATCAGTGAATATATTGAAGCCTGGCAGAACAATAAAAAATATTTTGCAGATGAATTTGTTATTGAAATGCCAGAAAATATTTGCTGTGTTTAGCCACTGTCATTTTGTTGCTGAGAAAATCTTGATTGTTGTTTTCTTACATATTTCATACACAGTTAAATTTTGTAAATATAGTTTCTTCTGTACAGTTACTGGCATAAAATAAAACCTTTAAATATTGATTGCATTTATAAATTCTGTATGAATACTATTTGTAAGCAGAAATACAGTGTGGCAGAAATAACATAACCCCCTACATAATGGTAAGACATTTAGCTAGATGAAAACACCATTGCCACTAATGTCTTACCATTATGTAGAAGATATTTCTGCTGTACTCTTCTTTCTTTCTTTCTTTCTTTTTTTTTTTTTTTTTTTTTTTTTTTTTTTAGACATATCTTTGGTAACTAATGAAAATTTCTTTATACTTGATAAGATTTGACATGTTTAATGTTGTAGATGGTATTAAATTTTGTACAGAATAATTGTTTTACTTTTCTTTTTTATTCTTTTTTTTTTTTTTTTTCTAGCAGAACTCCCCAAATGGAAATTGTTTGGCTTTCCATACAGCTACTGTAAATGTGTCCACATCCATTTATATTTTCTTATTTCTTCAAAATTGAAATGATGTAAAATTATATATATATATATATATATATATATATATATAAAACCAAATACAAGGTTTTTAAAGCACTTCTTGGTTAGCTTGGGAACTTTTCAGCACTCTTTCGCATATAATCATCCAGTTAGCTCTCTTAATAACTTTACAAAATCAGTGCCAGGTGTTACAGATTCTCTTTCCCCTAAATATATTCAAAAATAATCTCTTTCTGAAACTCTTTATTATAATTAATGGTGGTAGTTTGTCACTTATTATTCTTTCTCCAGCTGCTACAGAACAGTTTATATTGTTTATCATTCATTTTCTTTTTGTCAAATATGCAAACAAATGCTTTGATTGAGCATTAAAAATCAATAATTTATCAAAATATTTGTCAATTATATTTACTTGAAATATTGCATCTTGTTTTCCTGAATATATTTATTAGACACATAAACAGTTTTAAATAGAAATATTGATTATAATATAAAAATAACATGTTAGCTTTTTGTAAAGTTATAAATTTTATTACTTTGTATAAATGTGCACTGAAACATCTACCATTTCTCTCCATACTTTAGTCTGTGATAATTCTTTTTCTTTCAGCCGAGATTTTTATAAAATTCTTGGTGTTGACAAATCGGCAACAATTAATGAAATTAAGAAAATCTATCGAAAGAAAGCAAAAGAGATGCACCCGGATAAGAATCCAGACAATCCAAATGCTGCAGAATTATTTCAAGACCTTAGTGCAGCCTACAAGGTAAAATGTCTTAAATTTAATTGATTTAAGTAAAATAGTTATAAAAGAAGTATTTTCAAAGCATACTTTGTTAATCAATTATACAAAAATATTGTCTCTGAAGAAACAGATTTTCTGTTATATAATGTTCAACACCTTGATTTAATAATAGTTTCAATTATTTGCTTTCAGGTAAGCTTCATAATTTATTTTTCCTTATTGTTTTCATATACCTATGCTATAGAAGTAAATTTTTATTTCAATATTTTACATTTCAGATTTTATATATAGATTTTGTCCATGTAAAACCTTTTTCAAAATTGGCAAATGAATCAAAGGACATTATGATTTTTGTAAAATTCTCATTGTATTTGAAGAATCATTATTGCCTTGATTTATTTTGCAATCTGAAAATTTTAAATTATATCATTTTTTTTTTTTTTCACATGGCTTTACTTGTTGGTTTTATTGTTAAACTCAAATTAGTCTCCTTAACCTATTGACTGCCATGCACAGGATAACAGGATTATGCTGTTCTTACAATACTATTTTGTAATGTTTATATTAGCCATTTCCTTATAAGGAAACATTCAACATTTATTAACTGAGCAGCCAGTGCTACTTTAGGTTGAAATTTATAAAAGCTTTCTCCAGTTCATTGTTATCACTTTTTCCAGTATTTATAGGGGTTTCTTTCATAACATTTTATTCAAAGTAGTGTGGGATGTGAACATCTTGATCATGGCATTATTTTCTCTTCAAGTTACATGTGATATTCATTTTAGCTGTTGCTAGTCTTCAAGTGATGTAGTTTCTGTTATCTGGTACAGTTCTTTGTGATTCTATAATGCCGGTTCATAAGTTTTAGAAAAGGATGGTCCTCACTAAGACCTACATGCTTCACTTGCTCAGAGGCATTTTCTACTAATGATCTGTAAAAGTAATTGTATACAGCTGATAGTTTAGATATTTCTGAATGAGTTTGGTGTCATGCATGACATTCACATAAAAGTCTTTATCTGATGAGAGTATTTTAATATCAGTTTTAAGATTATTTCCTTCTGGGACTTATCAATGCCAACACTTTTCAAAAGTAGTTTCCTCATTACTAAGAAAGGTTTCACAACAAACTGTACCTTTTTAAAATCCTGATAAAATCAAATTCAAATTATGAAACTCATTTGATATTGTGTTAATGCTTAGAACAAACATTACTCTTTTTGTGCTCTCTATTTTTGTTGCTTCTCTCACTGTAATTCTTTCAACATAGGTCAGGAAGTTTCTTTTCTTGCTCTGTCAGCAGGGCCTAGAATACACCAGCTAGATAAGACCCTATCTGAAAGGACCAACCTGTTATCTGTGAGTGGCAACCTATGATCTCTCAGGATTGGAACCTGGTGGCTGATTGGACATGTGTACTGCAACACTACACTTTGGATCTGATCAATCAGCTAGTTTGCCAAGCCCCCCCCCCCACATACCCACACTTTAAACCAATTGACCATTTTCAATATAAATAGCATCAAGATCAACACTAGAGCATATTTACATATATTAGTGTTGAAAGGTGGTGACTGAGGGTCAGTCATTTCAAAGACTCAAAACTTTGACATAGTTGTAAAATGTTACACTAAAATTGGATAGAGTAACTAATGGTTTGCTGGTGCTCAGTTTCAATTGAGCATGTGTATGTGGTCTGTATCTGAGTTATGTCAAAGTGAATGGGGTTTCTCTCTTGAAATTGGTAATGATCTCCAATGCAGGTGGAGAGCACAGACAATGGAGTTATTGAAGAAAAATAACTAAATCACCAAAGCAACTACATATTGAAATTGATTCAGAGATGGAAAATGAACAAGACTTGTGTTCCCAAGATTTCTGTTGCTGGAATTGGTGGTGAATGCAGGAATGCTATTACCATTCCTTATAGAAAAAAGTCATCTCCTTTAGATTGATCCCAAATACTGTCAAAAAATGAAAAATTTAAATCTTATCAAAGTATACACATTTCAGAACATACAGATAAAAAAACAAATCTTCACTAAACACAAGTAAGAGCATAGTGAAATACTCCAAACAATCAATTTGCACACTGGGTAAGATGGAAAAAACCCTTAAAATTCAAGAGGTTTATAGACTTTAGAAGAATAAACTTAAATACGGCAAACTAATTCAAATAATTGTGTATTCAGTTGCCTTGACCTCTCCCTAAGATAAAAAATACCAAAAGAAATTCAAATGTAAAGTGGACCAATACATATTCTCCCCTGTATGATACTAACAAATACCAGAAATATAGACATTATGTAGCCAAATATATAGGTTGCCCGTGTAAGAAATGTGGAGAGAAAGACCCCAAACTATCCTGACAGAGAATGTAGTGAAGCTATTGAATGCACTTTCATGGAGATTACCTGGCGTTGAGGCACAAAAGTTAGAAACTCATACCAGAAATATATTTGAATAATGGGCAAAAATCAACTAAAATCAATGACAATCAATTGGATAAAAAACAAAGCACTCATTGAGAGGCTATTAAAACTAGGACTAGGATAACTAGTAAACATTCATAAAAAATCACTACATCATTAAGAAAAAACTGAAACCCTGACTACTGCTAATTCCTGCAAAAACCAAACTAATAAAAGAAAACTGAAACACAAACCATTCGGATAATTTGCATTACAAGCCCCACGCTCAATTCTAATGAAAATTTCCATATGATATAAATTTCGATGCTTAAAGTTTGCAGAAATCTACCATTTTTGGCGCTATCAGCAATAAAAGTTCGGACTCCTTCACGTCTGGTCCATCCACCATTACTGGTGTTGTTTTACATGTTTGCCTCAAGTAGTCATGCACAGAAGCTTACTTAGTTAATGGCCTTTTTATTGATCTTATTCATCTCAGTTACTGCGCAAAACCAAAAGAAGTCTTTAGACACTTTTGAAAGTGAAGCTTGTATTGAATTTTGTTGTTTTTTTTTTGGTTTTTTGTGAAGTTGTAATAATAATGAAATCTTATTTTAAGGTACTTAATAATCATACTTTTTAAAACTCCAAAATTTAATAAAAAATAAAATTTGAACCGTAAATTTGTTCTTGATATTATTATTTCCTTTTTACCATTTTTTTAATTTTGTAAATAATGCTCTTTTTAAATTTTTCACAAAGTTTGTGCATTGCGTGCACATTAATCAAGATAAGTAAAGCTTCAGTGCATGACTACTCAATGCAAAGGTATGTAAACAATGCCACTAATGGCTGCCATGCTGTAGCTGCACTGCGAATGAGTCTGAACTTTTATTGTTGATAACTCTAAAACAGTAGATTTCCACAAACTTTTAATGTTATTTTCAAATTAAGCATGGAAATTTATACCTGAATGGAAATTTTCATTAGAATTGCGCGTAGTGGCTTACATTGCAAATTACCCAAACATTCTAGCAAAACAAAATAGTGAAAAACAAGAAAATGAGCAGAACATATCACCAACATCTTATCAATCAAGAACTCTCTCAGATGACATCAAAGATCTCCAACCCAACCACCTCAGTTCTTCTAAAGGATCTTCCTTGTCAATGACCTCAAGAGATAATTAAAAAGGCAAGAACCACCTAATTAAAAAAAATCTAAAACATTCCAACACTCATTAAAGAAAAACACAATTAGAAGCAGCATAAATTCCCCTGAAAAACCATTTCAAATTGCTTGAAAATGTGGAAACAAATTAAATCACTATATATGGTGGTCAAACAATCTAGCTGTTTCTCTCTCTCATTTTGACAGCTGATATACTTAAAGATATATTTACCTGGACAATATTGTTTTAATGGGAGTTATCTTCTCCTTGGTAACAATGTTTTTAAAAATGCCTTTACAGTTGAGTAATGGATAGCGGCTCTGATTGAGGAATCAGAGAGCCGGGTTTGAATCCCAATTGAATCCATTACATTCACCCACGTGCTAATACCCTTGGGAAAGGTATGAAGCCTTTTCTCCCCCCCCCCCAGTTATGGGTAAATAGCCGGGCATACTGTATTCTATAGCCTTGGATGGCAATTGGTCTACTGCAGAAAGAAATGGCAACTTACTGCAGGAAAAAATCTACCTCATCAGTCATGCATCGAAAGATATATAATCGCCTAAGCGTGTATCACGTATGGCACATAACTGACTGACTTTACTATCTGTTGAAGCTAATTCAGAAATTTTGTTGCTTGTATTTTTATATTTAAATTTTACTTCTTAAATTGGAAAAACATAAAATGGTAAAAGATTTATGGAAATGTTCTTAATGTTGATGTAGAAAGGTTAACATTTAAAACAATTATTTAATACAGAATTTTATATAAATCTCTTACATTACCATTTTTGTCAAAGTCAGCTGATGCTTTTTATTGTTAATCTGCTTAAAGTTACTGACTTGTTTTTTATTCCTAATGCTGGTGACAGTTAAAATTCTTAAAATGTTGCCACTATCATGACGCTTATAGATTACACTTTTCTTTACTTAATGCAGCATTTATTCTTATTGCAGAAATAAGAAATTTATTTTGAATATTTAAAAATCATTTTTTTTAGAGAAAGAGGTCATTGTTTTGTATCTCACAAAAGATGAAGTTATCAAAAAAAAACTAATTTTCTAGTCATTCAGTATTAGATTTCAGTATTACAAGGAAAATGCCACACTAACTGATATTTTTTTTTATAAATACTTTTTTTTATTTTGAATTTAAAACCTTTATACACTTCAGTCATTTACTCAGGTTTATAAATTGTTGCAAAATTATTTTTGTTCAGGATAAAATTTAAGCTAATGTTAAATTATACTTAGGTAAAAGAAATGATCTATTATTTGTCTTACAAAAGTATAATTTTGAGATAAAAGCAATTGTTTTTAATCAATTTCTGATTTTTTAAATTTTTAAAAAAATTTTATTTTCAGGTTCTTTCAGATCCAGAAAAAAGAAAAATTTATGATCGTCTTGGAGAAGAAGGGTTAGAACAAAGAGATATGAGTGGAGATCCTTTTTCCAAGTAAGATCATAACATCAAATACAAATCCACTTTAACAGTGAACAATTTTCTTTGTAAATATGCTTATATTTAAGGAGTTTATTTTTTTTTACCTATCACTTTAGCAACTATTTCTTTTGCTTGAATTTTACAGACTGCATTAAAGTTTAATATATCAGATTATCTCAAATATTATTCCAGATTTAGTCAGAAAAAATACAATTAGAATTTACTGGCTGAAGTACTTACTACATCAGATAAATGATCACGACTTGAATTTCATTATTGGTTATAATGACATTAAATCGTCCTTAGTATTGATGTTGAGCTGGTAAATTTTCCATCAGACAAATTATACAAACTGTTGGATAGTTTTGAAAATTTAGTATTTTTATGAAAAATTATTGTAGATATGTCTGGTATTTTCAAGCAATATATTTTCTCAATTTTTCAGCAGATATATTGTATAGAGTTACTACAATTTTTCAGAATTTTGGGGATTATTGTTATTCCACATACACATTTTTTTTTTCATGTTAGTGTAAGATACTTTCCTGAACTTTCAAATTTCTTTTTTTTAAACTCACAAATATTTTTATACAAATTATGATTTTGCATAAACTTACAAACAATAATTCTTACTATAACATAGAAATTTATCAATTTTTATATTATGAAGTTGAATATAGAAAAATATTTTGAAATGAGTGACATTTAAAGGATGCATTGATTTTAAATCATTGTTTTTTCTCCATCATTAAACATAAATAAGCAATAATGCTATGCAATTGTTTTACATCAGTCATTATCAATAACCTCCTCCTAATGGGTCACGCTCTGCATAATACTGCTTTAGTAAAAATCTTGGTTTAGAGGAAAATAACAGTGTAATTTCATGTGTTTTTAAGAAATGGTCCATTTAAAATGGTTTTGTAAATTCTAGACTGGTGATTTTTCAACTGATGTGCCATTAAAATTTTTAAAGATCATTAATTAAATTATTTTTGAAAGAAGTCCAAAGCACAATAAGTGTATATATCAATGAAAACCCCCTTTTAAATTGACTACACAAGTATATCATTTTTATAACATAAATAATAAAAAGCTAACTTTTGAGCAATGAACAATATTAAAAATAAGAATTGATCACAGCTAGAATCCTTGGAAGAAGATTTAAGAGTATGCCTGTCCAAAATTTGACCTTGCAAAGAAGATATTTTTTTAAAAAAACAAAAAAAAATGTCAAGCTGAGGTATCTCATTAAATGTTGTATTTAATTTTCTATTATTATAATATAATTTTTTTTTACAATTTTAATTATCTTTTTATTGCAAATTATGCTAAATATTTTGTTTGTTTATAAATAAATAATAAAAAGTATACTTTTTTTCCCATCACAATTTAAGTGTGCTGCACTAGTTTAACTATAGATTCAAGTCTGCCATGAGATAAAAAAAGGTTGAAAAACATGGTTCTAGATGGTAATCAGATTAACAAGATTTAGAGAACCGGGAGGATAAAGATTTTTTTCTCTCAGCCACTTTTCAATTTTGTGCGATTTTTGTTGTATGCCTTTTATGATGAAACCTCATATCTTTATAATTGATCAAACCGGGTCTCTATTTTGAAGGAAAGGAGACCCAGTTTGATCATCATCTGCTACAACTTGGAAATTTATGTAAACTTGGAAGATAGGTTCTTCATGAGTTGAAAGAAGCTAGCCACAAAGAAAGAGTGGACATTTGCACTATAAACAAATTGCCATTTTTGGCTAGATTAGAAACTGGTGCTGAAAAATAGATATTTTACGAGAATATAAAGGAACATGGACAATGGCTTAAAAGCTAAAGCATAACTTATAATGGATCACCAAGGAAAGTTTTAAGTATTCAGTGGGATTGTGTTGGTATGCTTTACTTTGAATTGCTGTCAGTCGATGTTCTAATTACAGTAGAAATCTCTCAACAGCATTTAGTGTTGTTAGTTTTTGTCAAATCTTGAAGAACCAAGTTCAGACATGCTTCCAAGTTGTTGCAGATAATGGTGAACTATTGTATGGATTAAATTCAGTTTTTAATCTAATTCAACTGCATCATTAGTCTTGAATTCAAACAAATGCAAGTCATCAAATGCAACAGGAAGATCTGTTTATGACTAGCGTAAGAGGTGCACCAGCACCTCTTAAGCTAGACACCTTTTCTGAATCTTACAAACCATCTTTGACAATTTCTTTCTTTTCAAATATCTATACCATAAGCAGCATGAATATTCAGAGTTGCTTCTGTGGCTTTATTGCCTTTCTAAACTTGTCTTGCATGCTTCATAGACATGTCCATTTTTAGGAGTGTCATGTTAGTACTTTGACATGTTTAAAACTGTACAGACATACTGAAATATGTTATAATTTAGGCAATTTAGAATAGCGAAAATATCATTCAGTCTGTTGGTATCAAATTTTGGACATTATGTATGTTTACCTGATTTTATGTAGAAATTGAATGCAATAATATAAATTATTAAATCTGATACATGAATTATGAGGAGGCACGGCAGAGTAATGGATAGCGGCTTGGGTTGAGGAATTGGAGAGCTGAGTTGGAATTCCAGTCAAATCCATTACATTCACTTGCATGCTAATACCATTAGGAAAGGTATGAATCCCCTTCTTCTCCCCCCAGCTATGGGTAAATAGCAGGACAGGCCTTGGATGGAAAGTGGTCTACCGCAGAGAAATGGCAACCTACTGCAGGAAAAAAATTTGCTTTGTCAATCATGTATCGAAAGATACATGATGGCCTAAGCGTATATCACGCATGGCACATAACTAACTAACTAACTGACTGACATGAATTACGTGTAACTATAACTATATTGAGATCAGTTATGACTGAGTAGTGAGTTCGATCCTCACTGGGTGCCCCATACTTTCGGCCTTGTGCCACATCTAAGCCAGGCTTAGAAAATCACTATGTGTAACTATATTGTTTCTTCTTTCTAATATCAATTTTACTGGTTGAGCATTTTAGTATGTTTAGATTTATTAACTGTTATAAACTGCTGAAGTTATTTAAACAATGAATATTGTCAGTGAAAATCCTGATACATTATTAGTTTCAACTTGCATCGAACCTAAGAAATGTTTGAGTTAATGACCTTACATCCTAAGAGACAATTTTATCTTTAGGTTATACTGATTTGTTAAGTAACCTATTTTATCATCATGAAGTGCCATTTAAATTTACTAATTATAAAGAATTTTTGTTGCAACATCCTGGCTTTTAAATATGCCTTAAATTAAGCTGGCAAATTAGATATTTGTTCTCTAAAAAGTTAATATTCATTTCAATATAAAACTTTAGCTTAATAATTTAAATTCTTTAAGTTGCTTTGTGCTGTTTTGAATAAAGTAAAAAATTTACTCTTTTTTATTTTTTTTTTTTAATTAAAACGTTTATCATTTAATTTAAAAATTAATCATTTCAAAGAGCATGAAATGTTCTCTTTCTATACAAATATCTTTATTTATGAGCATCTCTCAGAAAGTAATGCCTCCTCTTGGTGGTATAGCAGCAGAAGTTGAACCATCCTGCCAATAATGCTTTCTTTTTATTTGATAGCATTCTGGCAAAATGGTGTTTGATATGAAAGTGCATATGAAACAATGTTTGATAAGATACAAAAGTTCATTTTTCCCTCTACATGAAAGAAATTGCAATAACTGACATTCATCACCACTTGTTGAACATTTTATACATGGTGCAGTAGAAATATCTCCCACATAATGGTATGATATTAGTTAGATGAAGACCCCATTGCCATTAATGTCTTACCATTATGTAGTTGGTATTTCTACCGCTCTCTGTATATATTAAACAGTGGATGTGAAGTTAAGTAGTAGGTAATATTTTTCAGCAGAGGCAACAGCAATATATATGATGAGCCACGTTCCAGAAGATCAATGCATAGCTGTCAACCCATGAAATGAGGAGTGACTCAGAAACAAGTAGCTAGTGGAAAAAGAAATGTTTTGTAGTTGAAAATTTGCTATATTCACTAGTTTTATTGTGCTACATATATATTTATAGTCTCTGTGGAAATATATAAATGGCATTACTTTCAGAATAAGTAATATCCTATCTTAAATTTTTAAATTGCTTCTCAGTAAAAAAAAGAAAGCATGCAGCTTTTTTTTTTTCTTTTAATTTGCTGATCAAGAAAATATGGAAATTCAATCAGTGTAACTGGTTTCAGTATCTCTCTAATTGTTTGTTCACATTCAGTTTATTTACATACGGCGTGCGATGGATAAATTGTCATCTAAATAATGCAGAAATGAAAATGACCCTAACATCTCATTTTAACAGATATATTTACCAAAATTACACAATATCTTGAAATACTAAAGAATAAATAAATAATTCAATAAAATCACCATTGGCTTCAACCATGGCCTCCAGAAGACTTTGGAATCTCCTGCAACTCTTCTGAACAGTCTCCTTGTTTAAGTTGGTGAATGTTGCCATAATCCTTGCCTTGAATTCATCTTTGGTGTTACAAGGAGTTTTGTTGGTCTCTCGCTCAACTGTGCCCCACACATAATAATCAAGGATATTGTAGCCTGGAGAGTTAGGTCACCAGGGGTGATGTGGTCACAGAAAATGTCTGACAGCCATGATTGGTTTCTCCTGCTTGTGTGGCCTGGTGCAGAGTCCTGTTGCCAGACATAGGGTCTTCTAGCAGCCATCCTCTTGACCCAGGGCAGCACTAACTCCTCAAGGCTCAATATTGGTCACCGTGTTGAGTCTGAGGCCTAGTGGGAAGATGAATGGAGGCATAACTTCACCATCACTAGTAAACACTCCAAAGAACCATGATATTGACTGGATATATCATCTAACTCTTTCTGAATCCTCTGCACTGTCCTCAGCTTGACACCCAAACACTCTGAAATGTTCGTACTGGAGCTTCCCACGTGAATGCCAATCAATACAGCATGCCATTTTCAAATTTCTGGTGGAGTGAATTGTCATGGTGCTCAATTTCTCACAGATGGTGCCTGACTGACCCTACTGTACTGTGCAGTTGGCATAATCAAAAACAAACAAATATCCATACGCAAAATTAAAAATGTAAAATGCGACAGTTTACCCATCGCACCCTGTATGTCTTAATGTTGAACTGAATAGTAATGAAACAAGTTGGTTTTAATTTTGGATAATCAATTGTTTCATTATCAAATATTCCATTATCAGCTTGTATTTTTTTCTCTTTTAGCTTTTTTGGAGGCTTTAATTTTAAAGAACAAACTCCTGATATTGCCAGAGGTGGTGATGTGATAATGGATTTAGAAGTCTCACTAGAAGAACTTTATTCAGGAAACTTTGTTGAGGTAAATCTTACCACACTATCTCCTATTTTAAGTATTCCTTTTAAATGATTTTTACTTAAGAAAAAAGTGGTGTGTCAGAAGGACTGTTTTTCTCTTGACACTGCTATTACTGTATACTCTCACTTTTTACAGATATGTTTGTTAAACTTGGCTTATTTACATAGTGTTTAACATTTTTGTTAATTTTTGAGGAAAAAAAATATAAATTCAGATGCTCTCTCTATATATTATGTGGCAAGAACAAATACAAATAAATGTCTGAAAAATGCATTTTTTTGCAAAATTTATATTTACAGTTACTCGTCATGTGTTTATTTAAATTTTCTTCATCTACAGTTTTAACCAACTTGGCTATGAAGAGTGTGATTAAGCAAGGCTACAACCTTTTAAGCATTTTTTTTTTTTTTTTCAGATTCCCGAACATTCATAACTGCTCAGTTTTGTGCCTGAAATGTAAATGTTTAAAATGTTTTAAGTGACAAAAATGTCTGATCAATAAATAAAAATGAATTTAGAAATTTCTTTGTTTACATTTTGGATATGAAACTGAGCACTTGCAAGACAGTTATTTCTTTATAATATGATAAATAATAAATATTGCATTGGATTTAGTTCACATATTTTTATAATCTTGCTAATATAAAATTATTTTACTGACTAGTGTTTAACACTTTTGTTGACAATTCTGCAAGTAAAAAAAAAAAAATGTATATATCCCGATTCATGTTTGGGTTATATTAAAATTGTAAACATAGCTTTTTTTAAAATAATAAAAATTACCCGTGGCGTATACAGTAATAAGGGTGTCAAGAGAAAACTGAATCCTTTTGACACATTTTTTTTTTCTTTTTCTTTCCACAGATGCATGTATTAAACTTTGGTGTTTTTGTTTGCTTTTTTTTTTTCTGAATATTTATAAGTAAATATTTTACTTGCTAAAGGTTTCCTTTGTATAATATTACTCCCTTTTATGAACTATTTATGAACTTAAATTTAAAAATTAATCAACTGAGTTCAAATTTAAGCCTAGTTCTGTTCACGTTGCACAAATGCTCTTGGGAAGCATAAATCTGTTTGTCCTTCCAGTTATGGGTTAAATAACAGGGTAGGCTAGGCTCTACAGCCTTGGTTAACAAGTCAGAAAGAAAACTTCAAATTCCAAACTGTTAAGATACTTGGAAACTACTCCACTAACTTTCCCAAGAATGTGTGGCAATTCATTCATGATCACCTATATCCTGAAGACACATGGCAATTTTTTTTCTTTTAAGAAGTATAAATTTTATATAATAGCTAATTGTTGTTAGAGCTAAAATTACTTGCTGCAAAGTCTATGTTCAAGTAAACTATATCAACAGCAAATACTTTAATGAAACCAATTTACCTCATCTTCACTAGCCCATAAAATAGGAAGATTTGTCATTTAACAAAGATTTCTTTGCACAAACTTTTTTTTTTTTTTACATCTAAGATAAAATGATTTTTAATCACTTAAAAATGTTACTTGGTTCTAAGTACCCATAGGGAATGGGTTGATGTTAGCTGCTGAGAAAGTGGGAAAAGGAAGAGAGATTGGCACCGCCTATATGGAGTGATGGTGTGGGATGGGACCTGAAAGGAGTTGGAGTTAAGAAGCGACTTGATTCCTCTGACCATTCTCAAAAGGGGGCTGGACAAACCCAAATTTGAAAAACCACTTGAGCAAATATATTTTGAGAATATGGAATTTTAGAAAGAGGTTGATGCTAAAGGAAAAAGACAACTGAACACAGACCCCACCCTTGCTGGACACAGGTCTCGTATATAAGTTGGAGATTTGAACAACTTAGTCTCCCCCCCACACACACACACACACTACTGCTACTGGAATCCACAATGTTCACTCCGAGACCTCCTGACTAAGACCTTTGTGCCAGCTCTGAAGACCAGGACTTAGAAATGTTAGTTACTACAAAAACAAGCTGCAGGCTCCAAAAGGAATCACAGTGTCATTTGATTATAATAACAAGTGAGGTTAAAACTGCCATATATAACAGATCATATATAAACCAAATTATTGTTACATTCTCAAACTGAGTTCCTTTTTATTCTAAAGGATTTTTATTTTTGTGTAGTGCCCAGCTTTTGAACTGCCTACACTTCAGTTTGCTTCACCAGTGATCTTTTCGCCCTCTGAGATCAAAAAACACAATGTGGCAGAGGAGTGAATGGTTGTGAACAAACAAATACCAGCTAAGTGGAACCATGCTTACCATCACAATACCAATGACAAATGACATGTGAAGAGTTGGCTAGATGGTAACCGCAGTGGTCTGAAGGAACTTGAAGACCAGCGCAAGGTATAGTGCTACATTATTGTTGGCCATTGATGAGGAGCAACTTGTAGGGTGACATTATTGGTTACTGTTGATGATGACAGACTCATGGGGTGGCATTATTGGTTACCATTGACAAGGATCAATGAGTGGAGTGATATTATTGGTTACTGGTGACAATGATGGACAAGTGGAGTTACAATGAGATATTGGCAGGATATAACAGTTGTGCTAACTAAGGGTGGAACAAGCAGAATTGAGATATTTAAAATAGTGTTGTAAAAATGTCTGTTGGTACAAATAAGAACATTTCTACTGATCAACAATACTATGTGATTAGTTAGTGTCATGTGTCTTTGTATCATGTAAGTTCTTTGCATTGGTTATTGTCATTTCTTAGAATATATTTACCATTAGATATTAGTAAACTCCAGTCTTTTTTATTTGTATCTGTCACATACAAGCTAGTTTATAGATAATTTCTCATTGCTCTTACCCAAAATCTGAACTCTGCCTGTTAAAATAGATGCGCTTCACTAAACTCTTGGAAGAGCTGTAAATAATTCCAGTTGTATGTACTTTATATTATTTTTTACTTCATGGTTAAAACAGACAGCTAAGCCAGTAATTTTAATCTCTCTTTTAAGTACCGAATTGTTGATTATTAATTCATTACAAACTAGGGCCCATACTCAACACATTTTTGGTTACCACTTGTAATAGCTGCTATATAATAGTGTTGTAGGTATCAGTAATTTTCTAAACTTAAAAGTTGATGTTTAGCAGAGTACATGGCTGTTTGAAGAAATGCATGAAAAATTATTCTTGTGCTAATCAAGTATAACTATCTAAAAATAAAACTCTTTCTTTTTTTCTTTTAATATTTGATTTCAATGTTTCCAGGTTATTAGGTACAAACCAGTTGCAAAACCTGCAAAAGGAAAACGAAAGTGCAATTGTCGAACTGAGATGATCACTACTCAGTTAGGGCCAGGCCGTTTTCAGATGACTCAGCAGCATGTTTGTGATGAATGTCCAAATATTAAGTAAGGACTACAGATTTGTGTCAACTTTTAAAGCATATATATTTTATAAGGAATAATGTTGGATTAAAAAATTCATTAATTTGCATAAAAATGTACAGTAAAACTGCACGAATTCCAAAATGAAATGAAGTCTTGCTTTGAGCCCAATCCCTCAATTCATTATACATTAAATTGATACCATGTCATCTTAAATATGTGAGAGATTTCTAAAGAGTTGATGGATTTTATTTTTAATCCAACATTATTTTTTATTATTCCAAACATTGTTTTTGTGGATATGTGTTTGAGTAGACACCCTGCTTATTTCTACTTATTTTAAACATTATTAATTACATCTATTGGCCTGTATATTCAAGAGACTTAAAGGAAAAATGTACACTCCAACAGGGGTTGAACCTGCATCCCCAAAAGTGCAGGTTAGTGGATATAATTCACACTACTAAAAATAAATGAAAAAAAAAAAACAGGTTGTTTACTTGAGCACATGTATTCATGAAAATGTTCATCTCAAAAAATCTTTCAAACTAAGCAACATTCACTTGTAAATATCAGGTTTCCTCTGTTCTTGATTATTGCAGTCATTTAGAAATGCAAAACTTTGTTTTTAAAAAAAAAAAGCAAATGAAATCTATGCAGGCATTAAAAAAAATATTAAAAATGGTAATTTTAAATATCTTATTTATGTATTTTATTAATTTAAAGAAATGTACTCGTGGTACTTATTTGATTTGGACCTTAATTAGCAAGAAATGTATATTCAATCATACTTTGAAAATAAAATTTTAAAAATGTTCAAATTCAAAAAATTTTCTTACCTAAAGAATATTTTAGGTTAATTTCCTAAATTCATATTGAATTCAAATTTGTATTAAACTATTCTGTTTTTAAGTAAAATGTACTAATTATTACATTGGATTCATAGATAAATTGGCATTTTGCTTCCAGCTATTTTATAAAGTTATCTTAATTTTGCTTTAATTTTTTTTTGTTCTCTTGATCAGTCTTTTCAGTAACAACGAAAACCTTTTAAACAATGTGTCATCAAAATTCTTCTTTTGTATAATGTTTGTATATTGTCTTAATACCATGATTAAAATTTTCCCTTCATCATCGTCAATCCCATGACTGAGTGTGGCTGTCTGGTTATGGTGCAGATTAATCACCTTTCATATGTCTGTTGCATGCTAGTGTCTAATAGAAACTGTTATATGTTACTATCTTTCACAAAATATCAACTCTGTTCTTTTCAGATTTGTTCCTGAAGAGAAAATTCTAGAAGTAGAAATTGAAGCTGGTATGAGAGATGGTCATGAGTACCCCTTTATTGCAGAAGGTAATTTTAAGATTTTAACTTTTTAATAATTCTTTAACCTCAAAGAAAATTTCTTCTTTAGGAAGCATAGGGAATAACAACTTTTGTTGGTATTGATATGCCAGGCTTACATATTATATATAAATATATTGAGGTAAAATTTATAAACCTGTTAATATTTTATTTACACTATTTACACAGTTCAGACTGTTGTCCTCATCTTTACTGTCACAGTCACAACATTTTGGCCAGTGTATGCTCTGGCCTTCTTTATGTGATATTTGTTGGAATTTCAAACCAAGTCTGTTATTTAGTCCACCAGGGTAGATTATTCTAATTCTGCATAGCATGCCCTTGTATATCTCAGTTTTAGTTAATTAGTCTTTATAACTCCCCAAGTTTTTATTATGTCAGTTGAGGCCAGGGATTGAACTCCCAACTCTTTGGGTCAAGCCACTTTTTGGTTCAAAATTCCAACAAATATCACCTAAAGGTTGAAGTGTACAATGGCCAAAAAGTCCTGAATGTGACAATAAAGATGAGGACAACAGTCCAAACAATGTAAATAGAGTAATAGTTAAACTGTTGTCTAAATTACAAAAAAATGAAAATAACACTGACATCTCATTTTAACAGATATATTTACCAAAATTACACAAAAATATCACAAAATATCTTGAAGATTCAATTTAGCCAATAAAATTGCCATTGGCTTCAACCATGGCCTCCAGACAACTTTGGAATCTCCTGCAACTCTTCTGGACAGTCTCCTTGTTTAAGTTGGTGAAAGCTGCCATAATCCTTGCCTTCAGTTCATCTTTGGTGTTAAAGGAGTTTTGTCGGTTACCCTCTCAACTGTGCTCCACACGATAATCAAGAGGATTGTAGTCTGAGGAGTTAGGTGGCCAGATGTAAGGGGTGATACGGTTGCAGAAATTATCTGACAGCCATGATTGGGTTCTTCTGCTTATGTGGCATGGTGCAGAGTCCTGTTGCCAGACATAGGGTCTCCTAGCATCCACCCTCTTGACCCAGGACAGCACTACCTCTTCAAGGCATGATGCATATCACCATGTTGAGTCTGAGGCCCAGTGGGAAGATGAATGGTGGCATAACATCACCATTGATAGTGATCACTCCAAACACCTTGATGGTTGATTGGATATATCATCCAACTTTTTCTGAATCTTCTGCACTGTCAGCAGATTGACACCCGTTGTTAACATTTTATATTAATTGTTATATTTTAACCTAAAAGTAGATGCATGTAAATATTTATATATTTTTCATTAGAATTGATTTTATTGTAGCTAGAATCTTCTGATGTCAATCAAAAACACCTTGTATCAGCCAATTATTCATATTTTAATTTACATGAACAGCAAGACACAAATCTTTAAACATTAACATTTACTAAATACTTGAGATTTAATGTAAATATTTTACAGATATTTGTTAATTTTATTTAATACTGGAAATGTTTCAGCAATGAAATAAATCGGTTAATTATGTGCCATGCGTGATACATGCTTAGATGATCATATATCTTTCGATGCATGACTGACGAGACAGATATTCCACAATAGGTTTCCATTTCTTTCTGTGGTAGACCAATTGCCATTCAAGGCTATAAAACCTGGTCTGTCCTGCTATTTATTCATAGCTGGAGGGGAGAAAATGAGGATTCATACTTTTCCCAAGAGTATTAGCATGAAAGTGAATGTAATGGATTTGACTGGAATTCAAATTCAGCTCTCAGATTCCTCAATCCAAGCCGCTATCCATTACTCCACTGTACACTTATTTTGATAATTGATATGGGAGCATTTATTTTGCCTACTGAAATATTTTTTCAAGAAATATTACATCTTTTCAGTAATATAGATTTTACTTGTATTATTTTACTATTTACAGGTGAACCACATATTGATGGTGAGCCTGGTGATCTCAAATTTAGAATAAAACAATCAAAGTAAGTAAATGCTGAGTTTCTTAAATGATGATATTGTAACTCAAAATTTGTTTTTTTTCTTTGTCAAAAAATGTTATGCAAAAATAATAATTAAAACAAACATGTAAATTGATTTTTAGATTATTAATTGAAAATGAGTTGTTTAGTGGATATTTGCTATGATTAAGCTATTTGGTTGCTGGATAGAAAAGTTTTATTAACTAGAAAAGCCAAAGTTTGAGGAAACAAAAGCATTTGCAACCCTTTTTTTTTTTTTGTAAACCACATGTAAATTAAATTTTTTTTTTTTTTTTTTTGTAAAATTACATGATTCCAAATTTTAAAAGTATATTTAAAATAACACAAGTCATTTTGCAGATTTTTAGATAATTCTTTATTTTTTAGACATCCTATATTTGAAAGGCGAGATGATGATCTCTACACAAATGTAACTATCAGTTTGACAGATGCTTTAATAGGTTTTGAAATGGATATAATACATTTGGATGGTCACCAGGTAAGATGGTTTAAGTCTTTCTAACGGTTAAAATATAAACCAAAACTTTAAAGAAATTGTTGCTTAATTTAAGAATTCAGATAATCTATTTTCACTATTCATTTTTGACTGGTTTTTCTTTCATCTTATGCTTTGTATCACAATGCTTTGTCAATATATCATTCAACTTTTGAGGTTGCCAGTAACTCAAATAAAAAAATAAACATGAACTTTTATCTTGTATCCTGACATGTATTACTGATTTGCCCATATGGCATAACAGCTACACATTCAACTCTGTATTCATAGAGCTACACTCATTCAATTATTTAGTCCTGAGTATGACAACTGTATCTAACAGCAAGGCCTTTGATTGAGAGATTGGAGGTTTTGGGGAATGTTAAGCCACCTCTTAATTGCTATTACCAGGTTCACTCTGACCCAGGGTGATAGCACCTGTTAGGGTCTGTTATGGGCAAATAATGAACCTCCAAACAAAAGCAAAATACTATGAATGTATAAAAATACATTTTTTATAGTAAAAATACAAGCAATACATTTTTATATTAAAAAAAAAAATTACCAAAAATACATTTTATCTGCAGTTTGAAGGCATTCAAAATATTTAGATTTTGTATTAAATAACTCATGGAGGTTGATATACCACTAAACAAAATCAACTAAACCAATTTGAAAGAACTCTTTCATGACATTAATCCATATAATATCCTACAATTTCTTAGAGAAATCAAACTGTATTTCAAAATATAACTTCGGCAAAACTACAATATAGAATACATATATCACCACCTTTAGCAATTATGTCGACACAAACATGTATATGCACAAAAGTCTACTATGTAGTCAAAAAAGAAAGCAGAATAACATATATCATATTTTTATTACTTCAAAGCTCCCTAAGAAAATTTAAATTTTGGCATTAAATGACCCATAAGAGTTGATATTCCATTAAACAAATAAATCAATTATTCATGTCATATTAATTTATTGGAGGTTAACTTTTTTTTTTATTCACTGTTTATTTTAACAATTATAGAATGTATTAGCTTGTGATAAAATGCAACAATATTGTATTTGAAATCAAAAAGATTTACATTGATTTAATTTTAAAATACAAATACAAAAGTGCAATACAAATTTGTAATGCACAATAATTCAAAATTCTTAAAGAGAAGAAAAAATAGAATTTATTAATCTATAACTGAATCTTAATTGTCTGTCTTTGTGGCTTCATGAATTTACATACTAAGACACATATTAGATGCTACTCAGTAATATTGGTAATTATAATCTGAAGACCTTCATTTTGCTAATATAGACAAAAACAGCTGCTTATTTTTAAACTCTGGATGGATCTTGTACTTTGAAGGAAAATGTCAGGCTAGTTTTTGTGTACCATGTTTAGCTTGGCCACCAATTCCTTTACATTTCTGCATAGATTTTTTTAATCCTTAATTCTCCAGAAATTTGGATCTGCTTTAGCTTATAAAAATAATGATACTTATTTTATCAGATTTTACAAATTTTCTCTATTTTTGCCAGCTATTTCAAATTTCATAGATTTTTTGTATTTGTACATGAATGAATTCTATACAGCGTGTCCATAAAGTTTGTGTGCACTTTAAAAAATTTATAACTTTATTTGTATTTGCGATAGAAATAATTTGTAAAAAGGATTAGAAAGAAGTAAATCTATATTTTTTAAGGTTTTATTGAAATTTTATTTAAGTTTCCACATATCCTCCATCATTAGTAATACAAAGGGTAATACAATTTTGCAGTTCATGAAAAACATTTGCCAACTGATTTACAGTAATGCCTGAAATCACATTAGTTATTTAAGCTATATTTAAAACTAGGTACATTCAACTTTATAACATTTTTTACAGATTATTTCTATCGCAAATACAAATAAACTTATAAATTTTTTAAAGTGCACACAAACTTTATGGATACCCTGTATAAGTGGTACTCACATTTCTCCAATTGTTTCTTGAATTGTTTTTTCTGGTTTTACACAGGTTCACGTTAAAAGAGAAAAAATTACACGTCCAGGAGCACGAATGAGAAAAAATAATGAAGGAATGCCTAATTATGAAAATATCCATAAACGTGGAGCTTTATACATAACTTTTGATGTGGACTTTCCAAAGAAAACATTGTCTGATGAAGAAAAAGATAGTAAGTGTTTTTGGGTTTTTTTTCCTTCCTGTTCTGTTTCTAATATAAATGTCCTCATAAAAAATCAACTCCTTTATTGACTTAGAAGACTTAAATTTTGGTTACTTTTTATATATATATATATATATATATATATATATATATATATATATATATATATATATATATATGAAGGACTCCCATTGTTTTCAATGTATGAGTGTCTTTCAGTTCAGTTTTTATGTTTGTTTCATATGAGACAACAATCCTGCGTGGGATTTGTAAACAAGTCCACACAGGAGACATGCTTGAAGGGTTGATGGTCATATATGGGCTGATGTGTTAGCCCGAGACTTAGTGTTGGTTCTTAATTGTCTCAGATGGATCAGATGATTCTTTTCAAAGTTAGTTATACCTCAGTAGCAGGTGTTTCTCCAGTTTGCTCGGTTTTCAACGGTGAGTTCAAACTCCTCTATAGAGATGTTTGCAGCATTTAAATTGCGTTTAAGTTTGTCCTTCAAGTGTAACCAAGGCTGGCCTACATTATGCTTACCATAAAAAAGTTGGCTATACATGAGGATTTTTGGCATCCAATCATCACTCATTCTGATGACATGACCTGCCCATCTGAATTGTGATTGCATCAGAAAGGATTCGATACCACTGACGCCATATTTGATGAAAAGATTAGGGTTAGAGATTTATATAACTGCATATTGAACAAAGACAGTGTTTATGAAAAGCATCAAGTTGATTGATGTGCGTCCTGTATGGCGTCCACGATTCTGACCCATAAAAAAGTGATGAGAATGACTGCTTGATAGATATATATATATATACAAACACACACACACACACACACCCCTTTTAAAACTTTTCATTATATAGGAAAACTTTATAAACCAACAATCATGATTCTATTTTCTTCAGGCAATGTATATCTATTTTGCATGTAATTTAATACTCAATTTCAGGTAAAAACTTGTCAATCACCACTCACTCTATGAATAACTTGAATTTCGAATGAATTCTGTTTCTATTATGTTTTAATGTTTAACATGTTGTTAAAATAAAAAATTAAAAGATTTTAGAGATGACCAACCATACTGCTAAATGAAATGTTTGATTTTGAAGAACTTCTTTTCTTTCCTTTTTTTTTAATGTGCCATGTCCTTTCAGGATATTGGTAATCATGGTTTTCCACAGTATCTTGCTTTTTGTTGCTTTATGTAACCTTCTCTTTTGTTCTTGTTCATCTATTCATTCAAACTCATTATGTATGTTCCATGCTTTTCTGATTTCTGTATAGGTTAATAAAGGCTGCCTTATCTCATCTGTATAACCAACTGTATATAACTATAAACATAATTAATACTTTAATAATTTTAATCCATAAGTGCTTTTCATGAGTTATATATATTTGAGAGAAGGAGAAAAAATTATATTGGTTCTACAAATATAAATTTCTTCAAAAATATTTTACGTAATCAGTTAGTAAATTTTTTTTTTTTATTGTAACTGATATTTTATATCTAATAGGAATCATTATTACATATAAATATGCAATTTAAGAAATACATTGAAAACATCAGTTTTAATTATAGAATTTGAAACCTTGATAAGACAAATTATTCCTGCATATAAACGTTCATTTTTCTTTGGCTTTGCTCCCTCTCTTTTCACTATTTTGAATTGTGGAGAAAGAAAAAAAAACATCACTATTTGAAAACCTTTCTAGCTGAACAGTTAAATATATAAAAGAAAAAAAAGGGCAAATTTGATTATTTTCTTAACTCTTATTTCTATTGAAACTGAATTTTTTTTTTCTCTTTTCAGTGATAAAGAAGATATTGGAACAAGAGTCAAAACAGCAAGTCTATAATGATTTATAAGAATATTAAAATTTGGGGATTTGGGATGGGGAGTGGGGAATATATTATGAACTCTGAAATTTTTTTTTCCTCCTTCACAGATTGGACAATTTCCATGAAAAAAGACATTCCATACTTTTTTCTTTTTTTTTTCTTTTTTTTTTTTTTTTTTTTTTTTTTACATACAATTTTTGATAGGTACAAAATGGAATGTGCAAATACCTGGCTTTCCCAGCTGTAACAAGAGAAGAAAGTTATTTTCTTCTGTGACATCATTTCTGTTTCATCAGCTTTGATAAAATCGAAATGACATTCATTTCTTCAATCCTGTCAGTTTTTCTGGAAAACCATCCATTCATTGTGGACTGTTTCAAGCAGTAATCTGTTAGTACTTAAATTTCTACATCAAGATGATATATTTACATTCATAAACTTTCTGATTTTTGATACACATATATAATTTTTCTTTTTTATTTTATTTTATTTATTTAACTTTTTGTGCATATTTGGCTAAAAATTGAAGCCTGCTATTCTAACACATTGACTCGCCAATGGTCAGCTAGATATATTTTTAAATATTTCCTTGGAAAATCAATGTTGTTCTACTGGTTCTATTGCCAACCATGTTAGTATAAAAATGGTAAGCTTCTGTCCAGCCTTAACAGCACTTATTTTCAATTTGTGAACTGGTACAGTCAGCTAATTCATATAATTATTAAATCCACTCATTTCTTTATATATATATATATATATATATATATATATATATAAAATTTTATTTGGTATGCTGGTTGTTTGACATATACTTTTACAGCTATAACTTTCTTCTCTTGTTACAGCTGTTATAAATTGAAGTAATATTTCACTTTAGAAATTAAGTACATTTCAAGCATTCATCTTACCAAATTTTTAATAATTCCATATCATATAACTATAGAAAATATCTTTTGTTTTCTTCTGAATATAATGGAAAATTACAAAACTCAGGTATAAAAGAAATTTTTTTTAACCATCATTATTCTCAAATCTGATTATAGTTTTCACGTCTTTCATTTATAATTACATACTAAAAGATTAATCAAACTTGTATCTGTCAGCTTATTGTTGAAAATATTGTGAAAGCAAAGATAGTAATCTAGAGTAAAAGAAAACAAAGGTGAGAAAATTTGTCTTGAAAGAGTTGAAGTAATCTGTTAATTCATAATTCAACTGCAAATGTTATGATGGACAGTTGCTGTGACTTATTAAAAGTGAAAGGCACTTATGTTAAACATTCTTAGTTTATTAGTCTATACTTATATGATGTGACTTTATTATCATTCAAAGATTTTATGCTAATATTTGCACCCCAGATGCATTTAATGACTTAAAAATATGAAGACTATACCAGTTGAAACTAAGTAATGAAAATAATGAGAATGTTTGTGTGAATGGATTTTTAAATGATTAGCTTTTGTTTGAGTGTTACATCTAGACTGAGATTTTTTTTTTTCATGGCACATATCTACTGCATTCCTTTCATTATAAAATCTTCAATATTTAGTTTTAAGCATCTTTCCAATGCCTGTTCTATATAAAGTTAGAATATCTTAATCTAAGACTTGGGGCTGGTTTGGCATACACTGTACAGTTTTCATTTTATTTCATCTAAATGAAGTGTTAAATTAAAAATAGAAAAGAATTGATATATTTGGTAGCAAATAAAAAAAACTTAATTTTAGATTTTAATTTTAATATTTTGTGCACTTTTAAATAGTTTAGTCTGATTTGGTTTATTTGTAGTTTCTGAACTTTTTTTTTTTTTTTTTTTTGAACACTCAAATGTGTTCAATTTCAGTTGATATATTTTGAAATTGTTTTGTTCAGTTGGTTTACTTTATAAATTTTGATTTCTTTTTGAAAGTGTTTTTTGAGCTTTCAAAGTCACAGTTCCTATAAATATTTTCATGTACTAGTGACCTGCTGAATCTTTATTTTTTAATGTCTCCCCCACCCAACTCTTTTTTTCAGTTGTATTTCATTTGTTATTCATTTGCTGTTGAACAGATTTTCATCTTGATGTCACAAAAAAAAAAAAATGAAAACAAAAAAAAAACATACCTTGGAAATAAAACCAATTTTGATAATTTTTTTTATTTTTATTTTTTAGTTGTTATATTGAACTTTTTTGTTATATACTAAGTTATTAATAAATAACTTCATTTTGCTTCATAAAAATGAATTCGGAAGTCCCAAATTTAAGTAAACCTTTGCACCTTTTTTGTTAATTCTTAAAAAAAAAATGAATTAAAAAAGGTTGAACTGATTGTACAAATAGACATGAGTATTTAGTTTTATATTAATAAAAGTTTGAAACTTTTACAAGAGAACAATTTTATATACTCGAGTATAGTGCAAGTTTTTATGATCAGTTTTTTACACAAAAATAGTGGGGTCACACTATACACAGGTAATTTTTTTGAAGAGATTAAAAATTATGCATTTTTGCTAACCAGATGCACTATATACAAGTAAATTTTTTCAGGAGGGGGGTAAAATACATGCAAAAAAAAATTCAGTGGGTGCACTAAACATAACATCTGCTTATACATGAGTATATACAGTAAATGGAATGGTGTTAGTTTTGTGTCTTAATTTCAATATTAGAAATCAATTTTCCAATAAATATAAATTTAGATTTCCAAATTTTATTAGTAACTTTTTCAACTTTGTCAATACATTTGAATTATTTACCTGAAGAAGTTTGTAAAATGAGTCACCTGAAACAACAGTTCAAAGGAGAAGTTCTAAGAAAGCTTTGAACATTTTCAACTGTAGTTCTTTTCCATCTTTGTGTGCAACATCCATAAGAAAAATGATTTCACCTTTTCCTATCAACAAACATTTAACAAAGTAATTATTTTGCTGCTTTTATTTTAAAATCATGTACTTTTAAATATTAATTGATATGACAATATACTTGCTAGTTATAGACCTTGGTTCTTTCCGCTAGTGAATGTTAGAAAATGTGATTCATTTGAACATTAAAATTTATTACCTAGGCAGCCCTTCCACATTATACATAAATGAAAAAATTAAGATCATTCCTTTGATATCTGTGCTTAACACTGATATCTTGTTAAAAAATATTCATGCCAAGAATATCTTTTACCAGTTTCTATATTTTTGAGATATGGATAAATACTTGGTTGCTGTAGGTGGTGAAATAAAAAAAATAATAAAACTCTAAAAAGAAATGGAGCAAAGAATAAACTTTGAACAAGATTTTGAGGTAGCATTCTTATCAGTTCAAAGCAGGCTGTTTTTTATCTGCATACAATTTTCATCTTTTTGTAATGTAAGCAGAGGATTCAAGACATTTTCACATGAAGTATGGGATGAATTTGTTCTTTCTAAATAAAGCGCATTGTTAGTTAGATTATTGTATTGCAGATTTATTTCTATTCTAGACATGTGCAAAAGTGTAAATATAGCAAATTACCACTTAGTAATGGACTTTGAATATTAGTTTAATCTGCACAATAACTTCAGATTGCAGTTTTTTATAATAAATCCAATAACTTTAAAACTTGTTGAAAGTACCTAAAAAATTTAACTCGAGCTTTTTGATATCTAAATTGTTTAAAATTTGACAATTTTCCAAAGCAAATTCAAGTTGAGGTTTATATGATTTGCATAGCTTCAGACACACTCTGTGTGTGTGTGTGTGTGATTAAAAGCCTGGAGAAAATAAAGTAATTAAGTTATCATTGCTTATGAATCATTAAAATTGAAGCTTACTATCTTTTGAATAAATAAACCTTGTCTAGAATCAACCATTATCTATCCTATATAACCTCATAATCTACACTTCCTCCTCTTACTTTCATTCAGTAACTCTCTACCTAGAGTGGCTATTGGACCTTGTATTGGATGAACATTTAGTTATGTCTTCAATGTTTATTCCTTGGATAACTCTAACTTCCTTTTACCTGTCCCATAAACCAGCACCCTAGTTGGGGCACCACATGATTTACACTAGACCAACTCCTTTCCTCTGTCTTGCAGTTCTTTGATGCTCAGATCTGTCCAATCTCTTTCCACTTCTTCCAAATAGGAGTTGACATGCCATTAAATCCAACATCCATCCATCCACTTCTTCCTGTGTCTACCTCTTTAACTGCCTGCAAGTATGGTGTCCTGCAGAATTGTCTTTGCAAATCCATCTGATTCCGATGTGCCCATACGACTTCAGCTTCCTGATGATTGTGAGAAAATCATAAGTTTTGATGTTTCATTTGATCTTCTGGTGAACCTTTAAGTTGGGGACATGTTGAGTGGAGGAAATGCCAAGGATTTCTGGTAGCATTTAATTTCTACAGTTTGATGTCTTCTATGAAGAATCTCCAGCCAAATATAGTAGTTTATAGGTAGATTTGAGATCGCATTGAGTTTTTAAATTCTCTCTTCCATAATTAAAAATAATAATTCATTGAGTATTATATAGTAAAGAAAAGCTACAGATTACATCTTTCTTGTCTTGTGTACATCTAAATAAATGGCAATTTCTGTCTGTCCGTCCATGTGTCTGAAACACAACACTAACATAGACATATATCTTTTTGGAATTGGGATGATCCTGAGATTGAAAATCTACCCTTCATTTGGTGCTTGACATCCAGTATTGGGATTTGTATCTGGATGAGGAAGGAACAGTTAAAAATTCAAATTTTGAAAATAACTGAAAAAAAATTAGTGATTTTAAGTTTTTAATTTATATTGAGTTTAAAGTAACACAAAAACATTGAATTTAAACATTTTTGTTTTAAATTCAGTTTAAAATCTCTCCAAAACTTTGAATTAAAGGAATCAATTTTATTTCTTCAAAATGCCAAGTAAAGTGAGAAGTTTTGTGACATGAGGCTTTGAAGTTCCACAGAGTTTGTGATTTGAAGAACTCAATTTTTGGCTTGAATTGGAATTTCAGCCCAAATTACTCTTTTGGTTGGAATTGGACTTATAGCACAAATCAGTGAGATTTTGAAGTTCCATGGAGTGAATTGAGGAATTCAGCATTATGTCTTCAAAATCATCATTACTGTTTTCTAAGCAGGACCAGATGTTCCTTTAGTTTTAGGCTGGAGGCCCAATTAGCCCTATGCAGGAATTAGCTTACATTTCAGTACTTTCTGCTGTGGCAAGATGATCACATTTCAAATCTAAATTGTTTATTTAAAACACTATATTTATTAGAAAGTATGTTCAAATTAAATACAAGACTCATAAAAATAACTTCAAAGGGCCATACAATTTACTAAGAGATTGTTGCTAGATAGAAAACACCCATTGTGTTAATGACCATTTCAATTTCATTCAAATTTGTGTGTGTGTGTGCATTTCTTTTTTTGTTTTTAATTCAATGATAAACCTAAAAATATTTTTATGAAATTAAAAAAAAAAAAAATTCTTTTATTGAATAATTTCATGATTATTTTGCTCAATCCAGAACAAGAGTTATCCATTTTGAGTGGGAGAGGGATGTATTATTCCAATGTCTTATTTCAAACTTAGTCAAATTGCATCTGCTTGTGTATACAGTAAATGACACAGGCACTCCCATACAACACAGGCATACACACATACATTATATATGTGCATGCAAAGGCATACACAGAGAATTGGCTTTTTCTTTTTTATATATATAATATAGATTATATTAAAAACTTTGCAGCTCTGCATTTTCTTGTTGATGTTGAATATGAGGAGTTTACGAAAAGTTATCAGCCCAACTAAGAAGCCTAAAAGAATATTCTGCTGTTTGGTCATTTGGTTTGAAGTGAATCAGATCAACAATTTTTCAGCATTTTCCTCATATGGTAATTAAAGCAATTAATGTTTGTTTTTTTGTTTTTAATCTGGCATTCTATTACTGCAAAAGTTATTTTAGTGGGTAATGTATTTGAGGAAACATCTGTTTATTTACAAGCCTAGACAATGAAAAGTCTTATTAAAAAAATGTACCTCCTGATAGGAATCAAACTTACATTACCTTTTTCTGGGTAAGCCACTTTAGTTGGATGTGCTATTAAAAGGAATGCTAGTTCAATTCCTGTTGAGAGGTAGATTTTCTTTAATAAAACTTTCAATGATCAACATCGGTAGATATTAATTATACTGAATAGACATCCCTGTTTATTTGCAAACAAATAGAATAATGTTTACAGTAATAGGAAATAACCTAGTGTGTGTGTATATTTATGCAGGTTTGGTTGATGTCCAATTAATTTTTTTTCTGTTTGACATATTTGTAACCATTTTTATCAGTTTATATAGTATTTTTTTTTATATCTTCTGGCTTGTTACTGTGTTGGTTAGTGATATACAATTTAACTGTCAATGGATAAATGTCAAGTTAACCAATTTGATAATGTAGTCATTGTGTAACTAATATGTGTTGCTTAAATTAGAGGAAAATTATCACAGTACAAATTCATAGACTGCATTAGTTTGAAGTTTTGAGATTATATATATTTAGTCACTGGTAGTGATGTTCAAAATTTCTTTTATTTATTTTGGGAATCAGTGATGAATTTGACCTTTGTCAGTAGGTGAAGTCTATTAGATTTCTCACCAGTTTTGCATTTAGTTTGTTGTTATTGTATTGTTGATTTTTGTCCAATCGTTTACTGGTGTTTTTATCTTATTTGTATTTTTTAAGTTGGTTTAATTTGTTAAATAATTCTCTTACCCAATAATAGCCTGTTTTATATTTTTTGATCAAATATTGTGCTTTTTGGTGATATTAAATGTACTCTATTTAGTAAGTTATTTGTGATGGTTATTTTGTATCTGTGCTTCATTATTGTAGTTAAATAGACTTGTTTGATTATATTTTACATAAACAGATGTTTTAAAGTTATTACATAAATTGATTAGTACATCTGAAAAAGGAATTCTGTCATTGATGTTAAGTTCTTATGAGTTACTTTCAAAAATTGTTCTCAGATTTCTACCTTCATCCATAATTTTACTTAATATAAACATATTGTTAACTAGCAGGCTTTGCAAAGTAAGATATATTCACTACTTGAAATCTTTGAAACAAAAATTTTAAATGAACATTTCATTCATAAATTGACTTGTTATAGTTAAGGAAAGTTTTACAAATAGATGCCAAGTAAAAAAATGTTGCCATGTTGAATGCCAAGTAAAATGCAAATTTCAAACACTTTTCTGCACAATATAAGATGATATTCCTAAACAGAACTATTTTTGAAAATCAAAACACTCCTCGAATAAAAGAACAGTAATGAAGGACAGTTAATAAAATAAACTTTTTAAAATCAATATGCAAATTAGTTAAACCTGAAAAGTGATATAGCCTAGAAATAGATAATATATAATACAGATATTGAGTATTTGTCTATAGGTATTATGTATACTATTTACATTATTCGGACTATTGCCTTCATCTTTGTTGCCATATATATCATGTTTCGGTTGTTGTACACTCTAGCCTTCTTCAGATGGTTGGAATGTCGAACTGAACCCTGTATTTCGCTCACTGGGGTAGACTGTTCTAGTTCCATGTGCCATGTCTAATGGATGTCAGTTATCTCATCTCTCCAAGTTCTCCACTGCCTTAACCAGGTATTGAACTCACTCCTGTCACTGGATCTAACTAATGCCATTATCTACTGTGCCATGTGTCCAGGACTAAGGCCAGGGGCCCGAGTGAAGATACTCGGGTCTCCACATTAAAAACCGACCTTGTGTCACAACCTGTCTCAGTGGGGTGTCAAGTAAATACCGTGTAAATTCCTCTCGAGGAATTTCTAACACATTACTTATCTTTCAGTTGAGTCTCTGTCTTTGGGCAGAGTGCACTCAGGGGCGACTCCATCAAAGGACAGTCGCAACTGAGGAAAATTAAACTGAGAGGTGCCCAGCCCTGGGGAACAGCTGCCCGAGACAGCCCTCTCATTGCACTAGAGAGAGGGATCGGTGCACACACCAAGGCCAGCACAACTGACGGTTGCAGGGGCTTCAGGCAATTTTTGTTCCTAGCCTGGGTGTAGCACTCCCCACATTAAGCCAACCTTGTGTCACAACCTGACCTTGTGGGTAGTTGAGTAAATACAAATTACTCTCTCTCAAGTGTTTTATCATCTTTCAGTTGCATCTCTGTCTTTGGGCAGAGTGCACTCAGGGGCGACTCCATCAAAGTACAGTTGCAACTGAGGAAAATTATACTGAGAGGTGCCCAGCCCTGGGGAACAGCTGCCCGAGGCTGTTCCCTCTCATTGCACCAGCAAGCGGGATTGGTGCTCGCACACTGGCCAGTGCAACCAACAGTTGCAGGAACTTGGGCCATATTTACTCCTAGCCTGGGTGTATTAAACTGACCTTGTGTCACAATGCAACTCCATAGGTGATCGAGTAAATACCAAATTACTATAAAGTAGCGCTGGGACTTTTCAATCTCAGAATTCGTGGGAGAATTGAGCTTCAATTTCACATTTATTCATATAGATTCCATAATATAGGTTTTACTTAATTAGCTATTATGTTTCTCTAACTCTTCAAATGTTGAATGTATAACTAATTCTAATTTCTATTTTCACATCTTTACTCTCTATTAATTTATCTTATAAATTGTACCCTGTTCTGTGTCCCATGAAATAAAAAAATAATTGTATGGAAAATAATGATCTATGTACATCAAATTGTCTTTAAATTAAGTGGCAGCAGAAGAATTATCATTGAACTTTTAAAAGGTAAGCTTAAACATTAATTCAATACTTAAATGCAGTGACCAATTTTGAGTTCTTCTGTAGTTTATAATAAAATGTGCACTGCAATTTTGAATACAAAAGGAAAATAAGAGTTACTCCACTTGAACCATGAAAGCAACAATAATGGTTAGTATAATATATTAATATATATTTTTAACCTTGCATAATCTAGCAACCCTGAATCTGAGCTCAATGAAAATTGTTTCCTGCACCTAACTTTTCTATGGCTTTTGAATGAGCTATGAACCAGTGGGAGCAGAAGAGTTGCTTGGATATGCACAAACACACACACTGTACTTTATATATAAGATGTAATGGGCATCAATTAAAGGTTAAAGGTGTTTATAAAATTGACACAGAATTCTGATAGTATTAGGATGATAGGTGAACCTATACCAACACCATTATACTGTGTGAATATATTTCTTGAATGGTCATAAAAGGGAACTTGTGCGTTACATACTAATAGCAACTTCTTGAGAGTTGTTGATTTTATTTTTGGAGTTGGAAGTGGTGGATGTTTATAAACATTAATTTTATCCATTGTTGAATAAATGTTTTGGCATCTAGTAATGCTAATATACCATGTAAGATTTATACTGTGTTTAAAGGGTAAGTATCATTTTAATAATTTTGTTGATTGTTTTAGAAATATAGTTTATAGGTGTAGGAATTTAAGAGATTATTGGAATTAATGGGGTTTGTTTTTCTCGTAATATAAGGTGATTTTATTCATGAATGAGTTTCTATTTCTGTATTATTAGCAGTAAGTTTATTTGTGTATTCTTTCCTTAAGATTGTTGGTAGGGTTTCTGTATAGTTTTAATTTTATTGTTTAAAAATTTTGATTCATAGTCTTTTTTGTTTAATATAACAAACGATATTTTTGTCAGCTAGTCTAATTGTATTTTTTATGATATATATTTGATGCACTCTCTTAGCAGTGAAATTTGTGGTAGTTGTATAGTTTTTTTATTCCTTCAACTTTTAGTTTCACTTGTATTTATTTGTTACTTTGTACAGTATGAAACTTGCATAGGGGTTCAATTTTGTGTATTTCTGCCAGTGTCTGTCAATCATATTTCAATACGTTCTAAGTTGAATTCTTTTTGTAGTTCAGTTAGTTTGTATTTCAAGTAGTTGATAAACTGTATAATGTCTTCTGGATGCTTTATGTTCAAATTCAATTTGAAAAACACAAAAATGGTCCAAACCGAACAAAAAAAAAATTTTGTTTGTTTGTTTTACATGTGCACCCAATATCTATGTTGATGATGACCTACTCATACAGGATAAGTAGAACCTCTGTGGAGGCTTGACAGCAGTGAACAATTACTGAATTATAGAAAGCCCATTTTTATAATATGAAACCTAGGAAGAACTTCATAGAAGGCTTTTGTGACCTTTAATGATTATTGGTATTATGAAAAAAGAATTAAAAAAGTTAAATTTCGAGAAATTACTTGATTTGAATGCTTCTTTAGGAACCAAACATGAATATTGGAGATAATTTAGTAACTGAATATGGTCTTTTACTTTACCAGTCAACTTGGGTAAATATTGTGAAAAGTAATAAATGGCTTTCTCTGTTGAAATTTAAGAAAAAAACACTCAATATTTACATGTTGACCTAGCCATTGGATTTTGAAGAAAAGGGCTTTTCAAATAGGAACATAAAGACAGTCTTAGTGGAAGAAGAGTTATCAGAAAGTCATTTTTCAAGAACTTGGTCAAGAAGGAAACCTGTGGTTGGGAAGCAATGGAGACCTTCAGGGATGTAAATTAATAGTCAAATCATACCAATACTCATTTCCCAACAAGCCTGCAGGTTTCATTCCCATATAAATGTAAGCAAACTGGGTAGTCTACTAAAAGCCACCAGAGATATTTCTTCCTTGGTTGCTAGGAAAAAAAAAGAGTTAGATACAAGAAAGACAATGGCAGAATGTTACTAGATTATGCCCCAAAGTGTAGAACAGGCACAGGACATTGGAAGGCCAGATTACACAAGCAAATCAAAGATTTTCATGTAAAAATGAGATATTCGACATTCTATCATCATCCAAGGTATTTCAAGCTTAAGGAATTTGGGAAAATGAAGCATCTAGTTTAAAACACCTGTCTCCTTAACATCTTGCTAAAATGTACCCTGGGCTTCATCATTATTCCAAGCTTTCAACCAATCTCAGGAGTTCATTAACTTGAGTTTTCTGTGATATTATGACTGGCTAGATGTGCAATGTTTCAATCCTTAGCTCAGTTTTTTTTTCAGATCTGAATATGATGTGGTAGAAGGAGTTTTCTGCCTAGGACATCACCAAAGCTGTGACCAAAGGGCAAGACTATCTTACATTTGGTGTTGTGACAAAGGATCCTGACAATGAGATTACTACATAAAGACAAAGTGTATTGTGTTGCATTTAGTGGTTGAACAGGATATTATGGATCTAAGAGAGTCTCACACTAACCATGGAGTTGTATAATGTCTAAAAAGTAAGGTATAGAAAGGATGGGATTAACACTGTAAAATCTGCAAGCACAAAGCAACAGAAGTATGCAATACTTCTTGTAATAAATAGACTTAATGTTGAGTGCATGTATATGTGATGGTAACAAAAATGATTGTTACCATAAAGCAGTAGATAAATGTAGAGAAGCAAAGTATAATAACATTTATGTGACAGAACATTTTGATTTGTATGTTAAATATTTAATAAGCAGGAAGAAGATATTGGTCTGTTGTAGTACTTTTATAAAGGAGTGTATAAATGTACAAGACAAGATCTGTGTAGGGTGACCATGTTCATCAACAGCAGATAGCAATGCACACAGTTTTAATTCAAGTTTGTTAGGGTCAACTATAAAATAAAAATAATATATAATACTTTTATTTTATATGAATATTTTACTAGCATAATACCCATAAAAAATTACACTTATTACATATGGATTATCACACTTGCCTACAATCAGTATCAGTGTAATTTCTGTATGTTCTGTAAAGGGTTACATACAGAATATATACAGGGAAAAAGTTCTCAACCTGACCCACTTTCCAAATTCTGATCAAACATGAGATTTGTTTTTGTTTTATGTTTGACCCTAACAAAGATTACAGTACAAACTTTGTTTGACCCTAACAAAGATTACAAACTTTGTGATATGGCATTGAAATATAGTCTTTCAAAGTTGGGGTATTGGAAAGTGTAATCTCATTGGATCACAAAGCAACTGACTGAAGAACACAAGACTGGGTTCATTATGTACTCAAGAGACAAAGGTTGACCTGGAATTATCCAGTGTCACTGATACTCTTCCCTCATGCACACACATCACACACAAGTTCAGCAGCCGGCAAAGAAATTGATGGCAATTTTATTCTGGGATACAAAAAAACTGTGTTGTTCAGGAACTTCATACTATATGGTCAGACAGTTTAAGCAGATAGATACCAGATGAGAAAAAATGGGGGGTGGAGGAGAACGTGCAGTCATTCTGATGAATTGACTCCAACATTTTACACCTTTCACCAAATGGTCATATGACACATTTCTTAACCTTTGACATGTGCTTAAATTATAACAGTTAAGGGCAGACAACAAGGTTTTATAATGCTATGCCCTATTCACATTAATGACATTTATCCATTTGCAGGTTGTAAAAGGAAATTTCTGCATAAATGCATATTTTCTGGTGAATGAATGAGGACAAACAGGTTGTAGTGGTATCAGTAGTGTATAGGGTAATTGAAAGTGATGCAACTTCAATCAACATTTAAAAAGCAACTCCTTAAGTTAAAGAAGGCTTTTCATTCAAGAATGAAGTTGAAAGAATGGAAGGGTTAAACAAGAAATGTATAAATGAAAATAAACATGAAATATATTTTTAAGTAGCAAATAACAAGGATTTCTTTAGATAACTTACAGGTGATGTTCAGTTCATGTTGTTTATATGGCAATTGCATATACTACGTTTTGTGTGGTTTGTAAAGTGATAAAAAATCAGCATGAATGCAAATTTTGTATGAAAATCTAACATAGAAATATTTATCTTAATATTTCTGAGGTTCCAATGGCAACATATTTGATAAGGTTGTCAAGAAAGTGGGAAATGGAAAAATCCTAAGAAAAAAAAACTAATACTATGATTTTTCCCTTTGCTTACCCCAGTATCACCCCATCCACTACAATCCCTCCTCAATCATCAATATCAGGGCATTAGTGTGCAGAAATGGGGGCAGGGAATGTGACTACCCCAGGCATCCAATCAAAGAGTGTTTCAGTGTTTCATCTGTTTTTACACATTTAAAATATCTTCCTTTCTCACATTTCTCAGTACTAGGCCCTATAGGCTCCTCTACTTGAGTCTTAGCGGCATCACCTAACCTCTGCGTGTCAGGGCCCTTGATCTCACTAACACTGAATTCATAAAAAATGCATATTCTTCCGGTATTTACAGGTTTCATTTTATTTTTTTGGTGGTGAAATCTTTGTTTTACTGTCTTTCAGTTAAAATTCCCTGCAGATAAAACTTAGATGCTTAGGTGTATTTTCTCACTCTTGTCAAACTGTTCCAATTTTGGAACATGGCTCTGTTTTTTCCACGAATTTGTTATTAGAATTTAAAATCTCAACTGTACTCTTTGGAACACATCAGAATATCATAACACTTCAGTTGATAAGCACTGGTTTAAATTGTATTTATAAATGATAGGAGTAGGTTCTCTCCCTTTTTGATAACTGAAATAATAGACTTGAACAAAAAATACTTTCTACTTTCTACTAGTTGTCTTGATATTATACATCAGTTTTAAAGAATCTGTTTGAAATATTACTTACAGACACTTAATTTTAAAGCTTTTTCATTCTCTAATCTTTTTATTTTTTTAACTAAATATCATCCAATATAAGGCTCAAGATCCACTCGAGAGAGAGATTTGCAGTCAAAATAGTGAGGATAAATGATGCATTTGATATGAATGGAAGAAAAAGTGGAAGCAAGTGGAGATTATGAGGATAAAAAATGATTGGCCCTTGAGTTAAAGAGGACAAGATTAATGTGTTCAGGGAAGCAACCATGTGGGAGTGTTTCACAAAGTAACAGTTCTTGGGGAAAAAGCTGAGTGGAACTTCCTATTTACATTTGTAATACAGAGGAAATAAGCATGATTTGACTCTGTAAATGTAGCATGGCTTTTTTTCAAGAATTAATGGTTTGAACTGGTGATTCTGGTCATATTTACATTAGAAACATGGATTTTTTATTTCAGTGAAATGATTTGTTGTGTAAGTTTGAAATAATTTTGCTTAATTGCTTAGTCTTTAACATGATGTATTTTAGGTAACATAAAGTGAAATTTTAAACCATTAGATGAAGGTTAGTAATTGTTTTTTCAAAAACTGGTTGTAGGTCATTAAAGGACTTAACAAAAATGGAATTTACTTTAGAATTCTTCATGTTGTAGATTTAATAACTTTAATTAATTATATTTCTTTTCTACAATATTTCTATCAAATTTTTCATTTATAGAGAGAAAACTTTTGACAATCAAGATTTAGATAAGAACAGCAAGGCTCCAGCTGTGACTTTAGATATCTTGAAGGCATTTGACAGGCTTTAGCATCCTTGACTTCTTCACAAGTTCAAGGGCTATGATGTCTCTGACCAGGGCCGGCACATCATACTGCTAAAACCCCTGACTGGGTGGGGTCCCATTGTGGCCTCTGCCATTTTTTTTCAGCACTGTTTTATGGCCATCTATCATTTTTTAAAATTATTTTTATACTTATATTACATTGTCAGTCATCAACTAATAATATACATTATGTGTCTGCATGGCCAATGCGATGCATACTATGCAGAACTCCCCACCCCCAAAGAGGTTGGAACCCTAAAAGGGTTAGTTTCAACATCATTTTTTTTTTGCTTTTTGTGCTTTTTACTATCTACGTTATATTGTCAATCATTAACTACAATAATCGACAGGGCTGGTGCTTACTACCCCAAATGACTCAACTGCTATTTTCAGTAGTGCTTATTTTTTTAAATTGTAATTTTCTTTCTGAACAATTCTTTTAAATCAATTTATACATTTATTTAGCTATGAATCATTTTTGAGTTATCAATATTTGTTTTACTGTTTTGGTAAGTTTGACTTACTGTCTGTCTCTCTGAACTCAACTTGAACTGTCTGAATGGCTTTTATGGACTCCAACTAGAAACCGGTGCAGAGCAAGATGTAGGCTGGGTTTTAGTGAATGCCCTGATTTCCAACAAAAATCTATTATTTTTGGTCTTGAGAAATCAAATTAGTTCATAATTTTGGGGAATTCTCCCTCCCTCATGGGGGAGTGATTGCAGACATTGCTCCGCCCAGCTGCCTCCACCTTCTCTTAGTACTATCTCTCACTATTGCTCCCCAGTGGACGTGAGCAGCTTCTTCAATCTCCTTAATATCTCCTTTGTGCCTGCTACCCTTCAGTGGGCGCAGACAACCCCTTTTCCTTCTTTGATCAATCTTCTACGTCGGTCACCTCCAACATTCGGTCAGAGATTGATAAAAAAATATGGTTTCAAATGTATTTTTCTCATAAGTGAATTGACACCTACAGTTAGCTTTCTCACCTCTGACCCAAGAGACACTTTCCCAGGGAAATTTTTATTGCTCAGCTGCAGGTGTTCAATTCATTGTTTTTCATTTTGATATCCCGCAAAATGAATGCTTTTAGCTTTAACTCATTTCTTCTCTTGTCATGTAATGTTCATAAAAAGTCCCTCATGTGGGGTGTATATGAATATATATATAGGGGGGGTGTAGGTATATGTGTGTGTGTGTGTGTGTGTGTGCATGTCTGTTTTATGGTTTGTTCTTCTTGACTGCCATTCTTCTCTTCACAGTAAGAAGTTTGGGTTCTTCCTTAACAGGTGTCAGCTCCTCTTTGATTTCTTCAGTCAATTTTATTCAGTCTCTTCTTCATCTTTATTCGATCCGCTTCGGTATGGATCACTGAACAGTAAATCCCTGTCAAGTTGTTGCATACTTGCCAAAACATCTTTAATCCATTTCTCTCTATACTTTTTAATTTTCCATATCACTGCTACTATGCAGCAATGATTAACAAAGTACCTATCACCACGGACCAGTTTATCACAATCCTTTTATTAACCTCCCAATCCTTACCTTCCCTTCCTAAGATATTTAATCTGTTTTTTAATTGATTCATGTTAATCCTTTCTATTGGTTTCAATAACTCTGGCATCTATTCTAGTGTAACTCTAGAGATTTCATTCATTATCGGCTCCCATAATTCTGTGCAATTATTTAAGCTTTTATCAACTATCCCTACTATCGAGTCTTTGTCTTCATATTTCTCTTCAGCCTGGTAATATGGAGGTAGGGATATGGATATGCCAAATGCTGAACACCCCAGGGGGATTTTAAATAGGGAGAAGAGCGGTTTCACTCTCAGTGTCCCATTGGATTCCTCTCCACACACCCTGGACAGATCGAATGGTTTCTGTGTGGCCACTACCAAGATTCCATCAGTTACACTGATAGCTTGTGGCAACACCGTGTTTGCTAATATCTCTACTTGGCAATTTCTTTTAATCCCTTCTCTATTGTCTTTAAATATCAGGTCATCCCATAAGTTCTGTCCGAATTTTGAATAAAGAAAACAAATGACCAAATGTTACATTTAATTACAGATTCAATCAACAATGTATTTTCCCTGATTATCTATGATTCCTTCCATCTATTAACAAGCTTACTAATTCCATTACTGTAAAATTCTTTTGGCTTTGATTCGAAGAACTCACAAATGTCAGTTTTAACCTCTTCCTGTGTTAAAAAAGCTGTTTCTTCCAAATGATTCTGTAAGCTACGAAACAAATGGTAGTCTGAAGGAGCAAGGTCAGGAGAATAAGGTGGATGAGGAATTTTCTCCCAACCAAGTTCTTCGATCTTTTGTGATGTGATTCTTGCTATGTGTGGTTGCACATTGTCCTGATGAAACATCACCTGTTTTCGATTCACTAGAGCAGGTCTTTTTTTCCTCAAAGCTTGGTTCAAATGCTCTAATTGCTGACAGTATATTTGAGCATTAATTGTTGCATTAGGTGGTAAGAATTCAAAGTGGATTATTTCTTGGCAATCCCACCAGATTGAAAGAAGAACCTTTTGCCCATGAAGTTCCCTTCTCGGCTGTGGCTGGGGTCCTTCCCCTTTACCAAGCCACTGTCTACGATGCTTAACATTTTGATAAAAGATCCATATTTTGTCGCCAGTCACAAGTCTATCCAAAAAAAGTGAAACAAGTTGGCAAGAATGGAGAGAAGAGCAGATGTCAACTCAGGATTTGAGGTTGGTTTCAGACAATTCATGAGGCACCCATTTTCCAAGTTTAGGAAATTTTCCATGTTGTTGAAGATGATGATGAACAGTTGTATGGTTTGAACTGAGAACCACTGCCAATTCCTCAACTGATAAAGCAGGATTTTCTTCAAGAGCTGCTTCAAGAAGCTTTTCATCAAACTCAACTGGATGTCTGGTTCGATCTTCATCTTCAAGGGTGAAATCTCCATCTCTGAATTTTGCAAACCATCTTCTGCAAGTTCTTTCATTCACACATTCCTCTCCATAAACTGAGTGAATGTTTCTAGCTGCTTTGGCTGCTGAGTTTCCTTTCTTGAACTCATAAAGCATTATGTGCCTCAAATGATTCTTGGGTACTTCCATGTTAGCAGGGTTTTAATCAAACAAAATTTAATTTTATTGTTCTCTGAAATAAAATTTGATTAGTTTAAATGCATCTAAACATAAAAATAATGTTCAGCTCCATTAGACATTATAAAATACTCTTTAAATTTCATTCATTTTAACAAAAAGTTAAAATTCGGACAGAACTTATGGGATGACCTAATAGTTCGAGTATACACAACCTGTAACTACCTGTTACATATATAGGACTTAATGAGGTACCCTGGTGGGGTCCACTGGTAAACTCAAGTGATGGGGTAATTTAGCTTGAATCTTTAGTAATAATTCCCTCAAGTGCCCAGGTGTCACTATGCCTGGGGACAGGTGTCCCAAAGACAACATATCTAATTGAGCCCTCACATGTTCCAACAAAATCGTCTTCTCCCAAGACAGGTGGGAGTCCCCTAATAAGAGTTGCCCAATAAACTCTGATGCATTCTCTGTCATGGCATTCTATGCCACATACACTGTCTCTTGGTCAGAGAGACCATAAATGACCATAGTTTTTATTTCTTTCAGGTTCCTCCCAAAGGCTGGAACCCAGGGACCTCTCAATATCCCCCTCAGGCCATTTGATGGTTGTTTCTCCCCATCTCTACCACTTCAGTATCCTCTGACCCATGGTCACTCATATTAAATCAATTTAAATCGAGAGAAATCCAAAAATCAAAATTAAACAGAAAATTGCCTTGGCGAGACACAACAACAAAAATTGAAAAAATTTCAGCAGAAAACCAAAAAGCGTCCTACCTGTCACTTGTTCCTGGGCCATTGTCAGTTTACCAAGAAATGAAAGAAAAAAAAATTACGGAGTGTATTATCAGAACTGTATGGTCAAAATGACCAAAGTTCATTGGTTCTCACTCCCTTCTTGTTTCTCTCTTTTCTATTGAGTGTATTCTTGGGTTAGTCGTAGTCAACCCAAGGTGAATCTGATGGTCACCGGCACCAAATGTAACCCTTCACAGCTCGATCCTGGCTCACAGCAAACCAAACATAACATCTTGATCGATCCTGGTTCACAACACTTCAATGTGATCCTGGTTCACAACAAACGGCCACAGATGTAACCCTTCGTCATGGTCAACCTGGGGTGGACACTGGTTTGATCAATGTAGTGATCTCTTCGATCCTGACCTACCTTACCCCACATTATAAGGAGGCCAAGATCGGTTCCACACAGGTATCTGTGTTGAGCAGGTCCAAATCATGCGAAGTCATACAATAAAATTGGAAAAAAAGCAGCACCTGAAATATATATAATAAATAATTACTATTTTTATATCAATTCTGCATACAAGGGTTCATTAGTAGTTGTGTTTGCATACAGGTATTTGTCAACCCAACCCATTCCTAAATCGGATGCAACCCTTGGGTAAGCTGGTAAGTTTTTGGCTTGCAGGCTTATCAAAATTTGTTTTACTATTTTGGTAAGTTTGGCTCAAGGCTGAAGTTGGAGGTTCTTGTGTTTGGCAGGAAATATGGAATCTCTCAACGACCTCTGTCACTTCCCTTCTCAGCTCTCTGACTGTCTCTTTCTGAGCTCAACTTGTGATTGTCTGAATGGCTTTTGTGCATTCATTTTTATGGACTCCAACTAGAAACCGGTGCGGGGCAAGATATAGGCTGGGTTTCAGTGAATCCCCTGATTTCCAATAAAAATGTATTATTTTGGGTCTTGAGAAATCAAATTAGTTAATAAATTTGGGGAATTCTCCCTCCTTTGTGAAGGGTTGATTGCAGACATTGCTCCACCTGGCTGCCTCCACCTTCTCTTAGTACCATCTCTCACTATTGCTCCCCAGTGGACGTGAGCAGCTTCTTCAACCTCCTTAATATCTCCTCTGTGCCTGCTACCCTTCATTTGGTGCAGACAACCCCTCAATCTTCCTTGATCGCTCTTCTACGCCTGTCACATCTAACATTCGGTCTGAGAATGATTAAAAAAATATGGTTTCAAATGTACTTTTCTCATAAGTGAATTGACACCTACAGTTGGCTTTCTCACCTCTGACCCAAGAGACACTTTCCCAGGGAAATTTTTATTGCTCAGTGTTCAATTCATTGTTTTTCATTTTGATATCCCACAAAATTAATTCATTTAGGTTTAACTCAATTCTTCTCCTGTCAGATGCAGCCAGTGGTTGTCACAGGCTGTTAACAGCTGATTTGTTTGCACAAAATGAGAATCACTTTCAAGCAGTCATTTGGTCGATTGTACATATTTCTATTCTCTGGAAACAATCTTACTATCAGCCTATTTTTCCAAAATTGGTTAACTCTTTTCATGCTAAGTTATTCATCATCATCTCGTTTTCATTGATTTTTCAAGTTGTTATTATTATTAATTACCAGCAACCCCAATTGTGTTACATGCATGACAGAACCAAGTGAAAGAGATACTAGTCAGAGACACTAAACCATATATCAATATAAATGTAAATTGTGAATTATCACATTCATCAAACATTTACAGAAAAGTTCTACTCTTAGCCTACCATTAAACCTAAAAACCATTAATTGACGCTAATTTTTCTGTCAAACGATCAGCAAAACAGTAAATACATCAAGTCCTGTCATGCATTAACACTGTTTTCTCTGTTTTTTTTAAGAAAATTCATTTTGTTAGGGATGTTTTTCATGTATTGGAATCTTTGTAAATCTTTTTTTTCAGTGGAGATGTGTCACCAATTAATCTTTATGGAAATGTAAAAATTTTTGACTTAACATTTTTTTCAAGTAAAATTAAGTCATGAAAATGTTGGTGGTTATTACAAAAAGAATAACATTTTCTCAGATTTTTTTAAAATAAAAAAGCTATTCATTATAAAGTAAATAATGAATATGTGCTGAAATTTTCATTTAAATTGGATAATTCCCTGAAATAAAATTAAATTAAAAAAGTGGCCCCAAGATCCTAGCACTGACCCAGTCTCTGGCTGAATATTTGGCAATCCAATTGTTCTTAACAATGTAATGTAAGTCATGTTAAACCGCCATGTTTCTAGATTATTTCACATTAATGCGGGGGTCCCATATGGCTCTATTCTTAGACCTATGTTTGTTATCTTCATTGACAACATTCCCAATGTCATTTACCAACTAGATATCTATACTGATGACATAACTATTTATTCCTGTTTTAATAGTGTGTCTGATAGGTCTGATAAAATAAAACTAGCAGCTGTTCTTGAAAATAACTTCCAATCATTTGTTAACTGGGGCAAGAAATGGCCTGTAAATTTTAACGCCTCCAAAATGTAACTGCTAATGATAATCCACATAGTGAATCCTTTTTTGTTTTCCATCAGCATGGCTGATGCTAACCTCCAGATGAGCAACTCATTGTGCTTTCTTGGTCTCATGTTTTTTAACTGACATGAAGTGGAGTGATTATATTGAATCAATTACTACTAGGTCTGCTGCTAGGAAAGCTGGCTCACTCTGTTGTGCCAGACTATTTTTCTTGGCAGAATCCATTTTACACATTTATAAATCTACCATTTGTCTGTGCACTGAATATTGCTATATCTGGTCTGGTGCTCCTCCTACATATCTCAAGATTCTTGACAAAATCCAAAGAAGGGTTTATAACATTATCAGTCCTGACCTGGCATCTTGACTTCTGTCATTTTCCCATTACTGTGACGTCTTTTATAAAATATTTTCATGGCTGTCGTTCTAATGATCTTTCCTCCTTGGTACCTTGACCGTATGAATATAAGCAGACTATTAGATTGCCAACTAGGTCACATCATTTTACTGTTATAACTGAAAATACTGTTATATACTGAAATAACTATTTGTAAACATATGTTCTATTCTAATAGTTTCTTTTCTCATACTTTTTGCCTGGTTTCTTGCTTTTTTGCCACCTACAACATCAATCACCATTTTCTGTCTTCCTGAACCCTGTCCTTTTAAAGTCCTTTCTCCTAACTAGTGTCTCTTTCATTCTCAGTAACCCCTGATGTCTTAATGGCATTATTTCCTTGCTTGGAGTGAAATGATAAAAAAAATATGTGATAAATTTTGACAGGTATGTAACTATCTTTATTGTAAAACAGAAAACACAATCACAACTGTAACATTTTTGTATTTGTTTTTCTGTTCACAATCTTTCATGACTTTTGAAGAATGGAAAATCAAAACTGGTTTTATCAGATGAAAAATGAAAAATACATATTCAAAAGTACACAATCATAGTTGTATTATACTTTTTCTTTAAAGCCTTGTTAGAAAAATAAAAACTAACTGTTGCTATTGTTATGCCATAATAATGCTACAAATATATAGACAAAAACAGTTCATGAAATTAATTTTAAATTTCAGTTCTGAATATTGATTCATTTGTAAAATATCTATTTACACATATTTAAACATTTTTAACAAAAAATTCTGTATGTTGTGCATCATAAATCAGAAAAACAAAATAATAACTATAAATTAAGGTAAGCATTACTGACAGATTATTATATATATAAGTGATCTACTTCATTTGTTTATTAATTAATACAAATCAGCCTGGCTATAAATAGTTGGTGCTTTTCATGTACTTTGAATATATACTTTTCTATTTATTTATAACATTTTATGGCCTTGTGCTAGACTCAGTTAAGCTTAGTAAAGATTTGTGCTGCAAATTTTTAAAAATTACAAGAATGATAAAAAGAAATATTATATTCTTGATTTTTAAATTAATTTACAATTTTTTTACTTATAGCATCTTTAATTTTCTAATGGTTATTTTTTTCATGCCATTTAGACATTAGATTGTTAGAATATTTCAATGGCATACCGTATCATCCTAGCATAGTGAGGTTATGTCTTTGAACACCACTAAGGTACCTACAGGGTTAATACTTGATATGTTCAGAGCATTTTCACTGCTTCAGTGAAAAATCATAGCCTTGAATACAATATTTTTTCAGATTGTGGTACAGTTTTAAATCCAATGCAACCATTTCACACTGATGCTATTTATCCTTTTAACTTTAATGGGATTATGGAATTTAAAGATGGCATATTGGTTTATTGTATGTTTGTGCATGTTTAAATATAAACAATTAATGTAGAAGCAATGAAAACTTAAGTTTCTACTACGGAACATTTTCATTTTTTTATAGAAACTGTAGGGAAACAGAGTTTTCAGTGTCTCTTGGGTATGTCCATTTTCTTTTCTGGTCCAGAAGTAAGTTAGAGTAATAAGAATGGTTATAATGGTTAAGCTCAAGTTAGCTTTGCGCTGAGTTGGAACAACCAAATAAAGGTTGTACATACTTCATCAGTGGAGCTGCAAAACATATCTGAACATCAGTTGACCAGAGAAAAGAGATGTTCCACAGTGGGAATATCTTCATCTATGTCCTGCTACATCTTGGAAGGAAATGTTTGTCTTTTTATAGAAATGGTGCCAGCTAATGGGCGTTTGGTGAAGCCAAGTGGGATAATAAAATTGTGCAGATGATCAAAACCGTTCCTGGTTCCATTATTACTAACATCATGAAAAAATGTATTTCATTTTTTATTCTTTATTATTATTTTATTTATTGATTTTATTTCATTTTTACACAAGATACACAGATCCCAAGAAAACCCCTGTTAATAATACTTGTTAATTTCTGTAAATAATTTCAGTAATTTGTTGCATAGTGTTGGAATTTTTAATCTCACTCTTAAAAAATTACTTTTAATTTAAAGACACATTGAAAAGAATAGTAATTTTAATTACCTGATCTCCCTAATAAAACAGGATGTGAGACAAGTTCTTTTTTATGTGGGGTGACCATACACATGCATATGGGCCATGGACAAAGACTTGCCCAGTCCCTGTGACCACTGTCACACTGGTGTTGATATTATACCAACCTCACATCTCTTAGTGCAATGAGGAATGTCCTGCTGTAAGGTTGGAAACACTTGGACTCGATACCTCCTCTCATCTCAAATTAGGAGAGAACAAATACTACACTTTGATCCCTGCTAAAGGTTGAGAAGCAATTATTGAAGGACATATGAAATCATGTGAAGTTTATGTAATGGTTAGTGGCTTGGAACAAGAAATCAGGAGGTGAGTTCAAAGTCTAGTTGAATTTGTTACATTCATTTTTGCACAAATACCCTTGAGAAAGGTATGAATCCATCTCTTCTACTCCAACTATAGGTTAAATAGTATAACACATGAGGTTCTATAGCCATAGCTAGCAACCAGTTTAGCAGAAAGATAACTCTGGCCTGTTAATGCACATACTATAGAACTATGGACAAAGATCATGGTGTTCACATTTAACTGTGGTATATCTCAACTGTGGTTCATGAGGTAGGTTGTGGGCTTCACTGAAGAAACATGCACTCAATTTTGTAAATTTCAAAATCAGTTTCATTGAATCTGTCTGCATGGAGGACATAGTATTGAGTCAGACCACATGATAAAAAGGAAGACAAATGGACGAACCAAATCATTCTATTTGGTGTTGAAAAGTCCTAAGCCCGAAGCCTCTAAAAGGAAATATAATTGAAGTCAACAACAAAGAATTCAACAGAAGTACTTGCTTCAGCAGGATTCTGCTTCAGCTACTGGAACCGCCTTCAATTGTCTACTTTCAGTGACAAGCTTATGTTCAAGGCCACAGCCGAATTTTATCTCTCTTTCTCTATATGTAATTTATAACACTGGTAAAGGAAAAAGGGTTAATTTAAAATATAAATGGAACAGACAGAGAGGCCTGAAAGCATGACATATAAATTTATGCCTGCTTGCCTAAAAGTGCATGTCTCATGATGACCAGGCAGAAGAAGGGGTCAATTGGTAATAACATTTGATAATTTAGAGGACAAAAGAATAAAAAGAGAGAGACATATCTGTCTGTCAGCAAGCAGAAAGATTTGCCAATTTTGGACATATAAGCAAATTGAGAACTAGGATTTTATCCTGCATTGAAGGAAATCAGGTGATAGGTGGACCTGTGTTTCATGAGCACTATTAAGTGAACAAGCTGATTGTGTAAACAAGACCATTTGCTAAAGATTAAAAAAATAATTATAGTTAATGACTAAAAGTTAAGACTGCCTTTTTGTCCATGCAGTTTGAAAGTTGGAGTTGTCAAAGAGACAGCCAGACAGTCGAGGTAGTGGGTTTAGATGAGATACCAAGAGATACAGAGATTATCTCTGCCCATTTGAAAGTAATGGTGTGAGGCATATATAAGAGAAGAAATGAGTTATGGGTGGGCCAATACCTGTAACCAATACCCATAGGAAGAGGGGATCTCCCAAATTTGGAGAGATAATATTACATACCAGGCAACAAAGAACCTTTGTTTAAATCAATACAGAAACCTGGGGAACTTACAGATTCCCAAACACTGTCAGCCCCAACTCCAATTTTGAGTCAAAGTAAATATAAACAGAGCACTTAAGTGACCCAGGTATTTGGAGCCAGAGATGATGAGAGACACATATGCAGATGCAGACGAGACAGTGGCAGATGAAAGAGCTGCTGAAACCCACATGACTGACTGCCAAGAGAATTCCCGAGTTTGAGCCCTGTTCTAAGAATTTGCACCAATAGGCAAAGTGTCACAAAAGAGAGTTTAGTGGGAAGAGTTAATTTTTATTATATCAAGAACTACATAAATTGAAAATTGACCTGAAGACCTTTTCTTTTTTTATTTTGTCTGCAAAGTCATTTTTATTTTCTCTCATCATAGCACAGGCTTGGTGTGGTTTGAAGCAGTGCTATGATGCTGACAATCAATCAGTCCCTACCGGCTCTGTGATCAAGAAACACATGTAGGCAGAACAAGGTATAGACTGAAGTGCACAGTGACCAATGACTGTATTAAACAGCACAGGATTGACCCTGAGGATGAGAACATCTCTGGTACATGTGGCAAGGGTCTGACCATCTGGTCAATAGAGAGATGGTCAGAAGCAGATTTACAGAGAGGGATGATAAGAAACAGATACATATAGAGAGGGATGGTCAGAAAGATAAATAAAAAGGGATGCTGGGAAATAGATATTCAGAGAGGGATAGTGAGAAACATAAGGAGGGGGATGATGAGAAACATATAGAGAGAGGGATGGTAAGAAACAGATAAAGAGAGGGATATTGAGAAATATAGAGAGATGGTAAGAAACAGAGAGTGGGATAGGGAGAAACCAATATATAAAGAGGGATGGTGAGAAACATATAGAGAGAGGGATGGTGGAAAATTCTTTTTTTTTCTCTTTCTACAGTGTTAAAAGGATTAATTATATACAAAGACACTGAAGTATTGGTTGAATAAAGTCATGCTTTCACAAAACTGAATTCTCCATATGTGATCAGTTGTTAAATTTATTTTAATGAACTAAAAATTTGCCATGGTGAGATTTGAACCCAGATTCATGGTCAGAACACTAACATCCAAACCACTTAGCCATTTTTATGCCCATTTTTAGATGGTGATACTTGTAGATGCATATATATTCGTCTCTTTTGGGAAAAATGGATAATTTGCTAAAGGATTAAACTTTGTCATTATTTTCTGAACAAACCATTTTATCTGGACATTTAGATGCCTGTTATAAAGCTTAGCAAATTTTTTAGACTCAAAATCCATTGCATGCAATTTCTCTTCTTAACTCGACGAATGCTGCATGAATAGAAACTAGCTTATGCCACATTAATAAATTTTAAACCAGAAATCAAATCTAGAAATCTATATTATAAAAAAGAATTCTGTTTGACACACTGTCTATGTGAGACTTTGCACATGCACATATGTTATGTAAATGTGAATGTCTGTGTTGTGCATGAGTGACTTACATGTGTTTGTGCCATTTAATGTTTTCATACTGGGATAAGCTACATCTGGCAGTAAGGCTTCTGAATAGGAAGTTTTGAGAAACAAGGAACCACCTCTTAATTGCTGTTGGCCCCAGGACCACCCTGTCCTGTGGTGGTAGTACCTGTTAGGGTCCCAGCTATGGGCAAATAGTGAACCCTTAAACTGGGGTCAAAAACTTATGAAGGTATAAAAATACATTTTTGTAGTGAGAATACCAGTAATACACTTTCATAGTAAAATAATTACTAGCAATACATTTTTGAAAAAAAAAACCAATGCTCCCAAGAAAATTAAATTTTGGCATTAAATGACCCATAAGGAGTTGATATGCCATTAATCAAACTAAACAAAACCATTTGCTGTTTCCATAAGCATATACACACACTCACAATTTGACTCAATTTGAAATAGAACATTCAAATAAATAATATATTCTTACTCAGTCAGAAAAACCTCTACTCTGGGTTGAGCAATAAAATCATAAATTTGTTAAGAAGAAAATAATGTTTTAAATCCTAAAAAAATAATTATTAAATTTTATTGAATTTTTGGGAAATTATTCAGTAATAAACAGAATTTTCTAGAAATATTTTAAGGTCTATTGTAGCGGACCGTGGGGGTGAAGATGTGAAGAGATATCTCTGGGTTAAGATTTCCTGCTAGCCAGTTCAGCTACATAGGAATGTCAGAGTTTAATTAAGTCCAAAGAAGACAAAGAAAACAAACAAGACCGATATACATGGGTAAACAAATATATATTATGGGTAAACAAATATATTAATACACGAAGACATGAAAAGTTACATAGTGTTTGTATGGAGAAGTTATGTGTGTGTGTTGTGTTAAGTGTCCGTACGTACGTGTATTGTCCTTAGCGTGTTCCCAGAATATGGGAAACGCTGTATGTGTGAGAGGTCACATATTGGTGTAAGTGGAAAAAGAACGATTTTTACCTCGTCTCCATGTGAGGTAGCGGCCCACGGCCTGAGTCAAAAAAAGAGAGAGAAAGGTCAGCCAGTATTTATAGTCAGGGGATAGAGACCCCTGTTGAAGGATTAAGGAAATGAGGAGGAGCTAACTCCGACACTATCATATGACACGTGAACGTTCATGCACATATAATTGAATGAAACTGAAATAGACATCTGTATCGCGAAGCCTGATTTCTCTGTCTGGCAACAACCCCGAGGAAACAGGAAAAGAGTATTAGCCGAAATACGTGACTCCCTTGAAATCATTTTTAATTGAATATATTTTTGAATAAATGTAACATTTTAAAATTTAAATGGACAAGCAATTTAAATTTGATCATTTGACCGTCAGCAAAGTGACAGATACTGAACTAACTGTTAAAAAAAAAAAAATATTATCACCTCATTGTCAGGGAACCGAACTAAGTACCTATGAAAACGGCTTATACTGATATTACCCATGCCATATGTATTGATTTTTTATTTTATATTTTCTGCTCTTTAAAAATTATCAGTATGTCTTTTATAAAAGAACTTGAATCTTTCTTAGACTAAAAATCATTCATTTTTAGTTTCTCTTTTACTTTGATAAATTGCAGTCCTAATGTTGGTAACGTACTAAAAAGGGTGTGTTGTCCTACCTTTATTGCACGTGACACAATTTAAGCCATCCCTCTCGTCCATGAGTGATCATGGAAAATGAAAGTAAAAAAAGAAAAAAAAATCTTCAAGTCTAACAAAAATTATTAGTAATCATTTTTCTTTATTCCTCTCGCATCCAATTCACAAACGAAACACTCCTCAAACTCAGATACCTCAGCTTTAGTTCTTTGACTACTACACACTCCTTTTTTTTTTAAGAAAAAAGACGACTTCTTTTTTAAATTCATCTATTTATTTTATTTTTCTATTTTTTATTTTTTTTTACTTCAGTCTCTAGGATGGGAGATTTGGAGAGAAGTAAGCTATTTTTTTCTTTCGCGAAAACGAATGAGAGATTAAGTCACGTGATAAACACGGGTCCGCATTAGTCAAACGAAATTCAAAAATAATGGATGAAGAGGAATACGATGATGAAGAAAAGAAACCTGCCGTTATTAGATTACCTTTCAAGACAACACCTGAGAGGTAGGTATATTTATCTTTAGATACCGGTTGAAAAAACTGATAAACTTTACACAGTTTACAGTGTAAATGTCATTTGAATTTTAGAATTAGATCTTCCCAGATTTTGTATCGGTGTGTGAATGACGCATAAAAACGTGACCTGGTAAAGGAAAACTGAGAACTCACTTTGTGGCCACATCTCCCTTAGTTTTTTTTTTCAATCACAGAACGATCCTCTACAAAAATACACAAGGTGTTATTTGTGATGTTTTTGGTAATTTACACACATTTTTCAGTACAGAATTTATTTTTCACTTGTTCTGATGCACCAGAAACAAACAGACATCCAAAGCATTTTTTTAATTTCATTTTATTAATTTGAAGAAATATTCCTTGTAAGAACGAAAAGAACGTTGAATTAAAAAAAAAATCTGTTGAACCTAGTCTAACACTTCTTTGTCAAAGTAAAATTACTCTGGACACATAATCAAAACCAAAACATTTAAATTAGAGACATAAAACACTTATCTAAACTAAAATTATGCGATAAATAAATAATAAAACAATTAGTTGATAATTGACAATAATTGCCAAAATTCTTTTCTGGTAGGTGTTTTCCGGGATTTTTCATGTCTGCTTAGTCCTGCTTTATGTTGCTTAGTGTTTAAAGGGTAAGGTAAATGTTTACGGAATTTAAGAATTTAACTACAAACAAAACAATTATAAATTAAAAAGATTGGATTAATTTAATAAATTTTAATCGGACCACATTTATTTTAGTACGTTGTCTCAAAATTTAAATTAAAAACTGAAGAACTTAAAATTAGTCATCGAAAGCGTGGTGAGTTGTGCTATGTTTTTGAGAGGAACGTATGAAATGAATTCTTTGGATTTCATTTTAACTGGGATGTAAATCCTGGTTTCTTATTTCTTTTGACTATCAATTGAGTTTCTATGTGTTTATGTCATACATTCTTCCACACCTGCTATAAACATTAAAAAAATTGTTACTGAAATGTCAATATAAAACAACTTGTTTGTTAATTGTTAAACTTATAATATAATAATTACTAAGAAGTTGTTTTATTGACATTTTAATTAATAACATTTATTTTTGGCGATTGAAAAATTTGTGATACAATTATTTAGAATTTGAAAGACTGAGAAATGACTCGTTTAACAACAAAACAATAATAAGGCATATACAGATGAAAAATAGTTACTTTTCACTTCATTTTTGTAGATTATTTAATGATAAAATCTAAATGATTAGGATTTAAAAACTAATTTTAATAAGTTGCAATAGTTTTGAAAGCCTTCTGGCTTAGTTTCCAATGCTTAGCTTAAGTATTGAAAACGAAATTAAGAAAAACTAACACTACGACACGTGTTCTTTAAACTCTAAATTTCTTGATTTATTACGTTAATCTTAATTTAAGATTAACGTAATAAATTAATTGACTTAAGAAAGATTCTTAAGTTTTCTTAACAATAACATTGATTAATTAGTCAATAACTTCTTTTTTAAACATTTCAGTAGACACTTTATTTTAATTTTTGATACGTTTTTATTTTAAAAGATATGATTATAAATTTTATTCTTAAATCAGAAAAAAAATTTCCTCTCTAATTTAATTCCAATAATGTATTATTCCTGACAATTATCATTATTGTCTGTAGTGTAAGTGCATTGACTTGAATCTCTTTATACTTTTTTTTTAAGTAAAAATAATTTTTCATCTTTCTTTTTACTTAGTATTATTTAAAAAAAAGATTTTTATGGGAAAACTCTTGTTTAAACTTTTTTTGTAAAATGAATAAGATTAACTTGCAATGTTGAGTCGAAATCTAGAATAATTCCTTTTTTTTAAATTATCGTAAGGCATAGTGTACGTAAAAAACTGTTGTTATTTGTGTTGGTTTTTCCATCCGGCGAGGACTTCGGAGAATAACATTTCCTGTAATAATCATTTCGTGCCCACGTGCCAATGAAATCAAGGCTGGTAACTAACAGGATCCAAATGTTTGTTTAATCAGTCATTCATTAAATGAATGGCATGCTTTAAAAATGACAGTAAATAAAGGAGGAAGTAAAACTAATGCCATTCTGATGGTTCAGCAGAGTAATTATAAATTCGTCCCGGATCTTAAACTAATTCTGAGCACTGTCCACCACTCCCACCACACGAAACTTTTTTTTATCAAGTCTCTGAGTTAGAGAAAGTAAAAAAAAAAAGGCCATCTGCATAAGTGGAAAATAAATAAATTATTGTGATGAAGCTTGTATAATTGCATGGTAAAACAATAACAGGAATAATAATGTTCATTATATTATTTTTCTCATTAAAGAAAAACAAAGAGAATCACAACGGTGGGTTTTTAAGCAAATCAGCAGTCAAACGCCCAATATATATTTTTTAATTATTTGCAAGCTTTTAACCTAAAATTGTTTTTATTTTAAAATCCAAATTGCATTTATGAACTGTGTGTAGATAAATCAATAAATCAGCAGCTTAAAATAAAATTTTACAATTTTTGAATGGTTTTCCTTCCAATGCTTCAGGGCATGCGTTTATATTGGGTGATGAAGAAGTTACGTCGCTCAAACGTTGGTCAGTGAAAATTTCAGATAGAAGTACTACATTTAGCATGTGAAGTTGCTGTAATGTTTTAATCCTCCAGACATAGATACAGGCACATAGGACAAGAAGAGATAATGAAAGGCTGCTTAGTGATTGAGGTAGTTGGATATTGCCAGTGCATGATGTTCAAACACAGAAAAGCAAAGCTTTCAAATATTAAATTTCTCAGTAGGTTTCGAAAATTGTTGCAACAATCTTTTTTCATATATCCCACGTCTGATTAAACAAACAAAGGATAATAAATGCCTCTCTTCTAAAAGATATATATTGTGTGTGTGTGTGTATATATGCATGTGTATGTGTGAGTATATATATATATGCATGTGTATATCTGTGAATATATATACATGCATGTGTATATGTGCGAGTATATATATATGCATGTGTATATGTGCGAGTATATATATATATATATGCATGTGTATATGTGCGAGTATATATATATATATATGCATGTGTATATGTGTGAGTATATAATATATATATGCATGTGTATATGCGTGTGTATATAATATATATATGCATGTGTATATGCGTGTGTATATAATATATATATGCATGTGTATATGCGTGTGTATATGTGTGAGTATATAATATATATATGCATGTGTATATGCGTGAGTATATAATATATATATATATGCATGTGTATATGCGTGAGTATATAATATATATATATATGCATGTGTATATGTGTGAGCATATAATATATATATGCATGTGTATATGTGTGAGCAAATAATATATATATATATGCATGTGTATATGTGCGAGTATATATATATATATATGCATGTGTATATGTGCGAGTATAATATATATATGCATGTGTATATGTGCTAGTATGCATGTGTATATGTGCGAGTATAATATATATATGCATGTGTATATGTGCTAGTATATATATGTATGCATGTGTATATGTGCTAGTATATATATGTATGCATGTGTATATGTGCGAGTATATATATGCGTGTATATTTGTGAGTATATATATATGCATGTGTATGTGTGAGTATATATATGCATGTGTATATGTGTGAGTATATATATATATATATGCATGTGTATATGTGTGAGTATATATATATATATATGCATGTGTATATGTGTGAGTATATATATATATATATGCATGTGTATATGTGTGAGTATATATATATATATATGCATGTGTATATGTGTGAGTATATATATATATATGCATGTGTATATGTGTGAGTATATATATATATATGCATGTGTATATGTGTGAGTATATATATATATATGCATGTGTATATGTGTGAGTATATATATATATATGCATGTGTATATGTGTGAGTATATAATATATATATGCATGTGTATATGTGTCAATATATATATATATATATATATATATATGCATGTGTATGTGAGCGTATATTTCAATCTATAAAAAGGCAGGATGTGTGCGTGTGTGTGTGTGTAACGAGTGCACGGTCGCAATTTTTGACGGATTTGCACCAAAATATACATGCATATGCTCCAAGTTAGTGGGAAGGCCAAGACTGATGTTGCATTTTCCAACTCCCATCAATAGTGGAAATAATCGATTTTTTCATGTTTCTACGGCTGTTTTCATGTAGTTTGCGGCCATTTTCTACTGGCTAGAGTGAGTGCCTATAGCTGGCTGCCATGAATAGGCAGGAAGATTCTATTGGCCAGCGTGTGAGCCAACAGCTGACTGACATGAATGTTAACTAGTATGCTAGCATGCAAAGAAAATCGATAGCTGCATTCGTCACAAGTGGGAAAAATTTAAATCTGCATGGCACTTTACTCCAATTGGCTCATTCGCTTGCTTAAACTCAACGTTGATTCTGATTTATATATATGTATGCGTGCGTATATAATATATATATATATATACATATGTATGCATGCGTATATGTGTGAGTATATAATATATATATATATATATGTATGTATGCGTATATGTGTGAGTATATAATATATATATATGTATGCATGTGTATATGTGTGAGTATATAATATATATATATGTATGCATGTGTATATGTGTGAGTATATAATATATATATATGTATGCATGTGTATATGTGTGAGTATATAATATATATATATGTATGCATGTGTATATGTGTGAGTATATAATATATATATATGTATGCATGTGTATATGTGTGAGTATATAATATATATATATGTATGCATGTGTATATGTGTGAGTATATAATATATATATATATATGCATGTGTATATGTATATAGTGTGAGTCTTCTTGTCAAACATGTAGTGTGGTCTATGGAATTGTTTACGAATTTTGATTGATAATATATATATGCCGGTGTATACATGCATGTGTATATATAAAATATACATGCATGTGTATATATAAAATATACATGCATGTGTATATGTGTGTATATATAATATATGCGTGTGTGTATATATAATGCATATATATATATATATATATCATATATGCATGTGTAGATGTGTGTGTGTGTATATATATCATATATGCATGTGTAGATGTGTGTGTGTATATATATATCATATATGCATGTGTAGATGTGTGTGTGTGTATATATATATATATATATATATATATATATATATATATATATCTTATGCATGTGTAGATGTGTGTGTATATATATATATATATAATATATATGCATGTGTAGATGTGTGTGTATATATATATATATATATAATATATATGCATGTGTAGATGTGTGTGTATATATATATATATAATATATATGCATGTGTTGATGTGTGTATATATAATATATACATGTGTATAGGTACTTGTATATAATATATGCATGTGTATATGTGAGTAATTATAATACATATATGCATGTGTATGCATGTTATATATATAATTACATACAATATATTACATGCATATATATATGTGTGTGTACTTTATATATATTAATAGATATATATGCATGTGTACATGTGTGTTTATAAAATATATATGTATGTGTATATGTATGAATGTTTATATAATATATATGCGTGTGTGTATATATATATATATATATATATATGCATGTGTATATATACATGCATGTGTATATGTATATAATATATACTTATGTGTATGTGTGCATGTATATATAATATATACAATTGTCAATGTACATGTATGTATATATATAATATAGGCATGTGTAGACGTGTGTATATATATATATATATGTGTGTGTGTGTGCATATATATATATATATATTTAATATATGCATGTGCATATGTGTATATATATATATAATTATAGAAATACATACGTGTTTATATATAATATATATGCTTGTGTGTATATATATATATATATGTGTGTATATATGATATATATGCATGTGTATGTGTGTATATGCATGTATATATATATATATATGCATGTGTATATGTGTGTGTTTATATAATATATATATGCATGTGTATACACATGTATATATACATATATAAGCATATGCACATGTGTGTTTGTATATATATATATATATATATATATACACACACGTATGTATACATATATATATATATATATATATATATATATATATAAATGCATATGTATGTATACATATATATGCATGTATAAGCATATGCACATGTGTGTTTGTATATATATATATATATATATACACACACACACGTATGTATACATACATATATATATATATATATATATATATATATATATATAAATGCATATGTATGTATACATATATATGCATGTATACATATGTGTGTGTGTGTGTATATATATATATATATATATTGTGTAGATATATAGGGGTTGGACAAAATAATTGGAACATGTACAAATTCCACTCCTATATTTCAAAGACCTATAATATTAAGAACTTTAACTAAAACTTTGTAATTGCAGGTTATATCTATTGTAAATACGTTTATTTATCTAATTTATTCTCTTTGTGTTATTTATTTTTAGAATTTAGTAAAAACCGTTAGAAAAAACAAATAACGATAATCAATCCAAATAAATACATGAAGTAATAAACAAATTAGAAACTGCTCCCGCCAAAATAATAGTTACAATAAACTACAATCAACCTCAAAATTGAATAAATAGCTTTAATTATCTTCCCAAACAAAATCAAAACTATTAAATAAACGATATAAACAAATTTTTACTATGTTAATAAAAACACGGATTAAAATAAAAAAATAAATATATAAGATAAGAAATATAAAAAAAAAATAAAACAAGCAAAATAATTTAACCCAAATAAATAAACAAATACTGACTTCCGGTAAAATAACCGCCAAAATAGACGTCCCACAATGCACCACTGACCTGTATATATAAATAACCGAGAAAAATAACAGCACTCGTGGCCTGACGATTGCAGCTAGTATGAAACAGACTGTTGCCTCTAAGTGTTGACTTCTATGTTTACACACACTCTATCTCTGATATTGAGAACTTTATCCCATAAATATAGCACATCTTAAGGCTATATATATAATATATATATATATATATATATATATATATATATGTGCATATGTATATGTTTGTATATGTGTATGTGCATATGTATATGTTTATGTGTATGTGCATATGTATATGTTTGTATATGTGTATGTGCATATGTATATGTTTGTATATGTGTATGTGCATATGTATATGTTTGTATATGTGTGTATGCATATGTGCATATATTTGTACGTGTGTCTGTATATATGTTTGCATATGTGTGTGTATGTTTGTACATGTGTGTATATTATGTATATGTTTGTGCATGAATATATATATATATGTATACATACACACATGTATGTTTGTATTTATGTTGTGTGTGTGTGTATATATATATATATATATATATATATATATATATATATTTTCAATTTTACCACTAACCTGACCATGAATGAACACATCTGCTACCAGACATACAAGATGTATAAATGTCAATTTATTTCATAAAAGGCTTGAGAAACTGTCGAACCAGGTGAATCATTCTGTTGAACTAGGGACTATCTTGTTCTTTGAGGAAAAGAATTTTTGTGTCCAGCTTCACAGCATACAAACGGATGACATATCTACCAAGTCATTAAGACCAAGTTTCCGTAAAATGTGATTGTTTTGGGGTCTCCAGTGAGAGTGATGTCATGCCACGTCACATCTTTGAACAGGGTCTTAGGCTCAATTCTGGTGGCTATGTGGAGTTGCTGAACATTATGGTCAAGCCTTGGCTGGAAAGGGTGGCTGTTTGAAAACTATATGTGTGGCAGCAAGATTCAGCTCCCTGCCACACCTCCAGAAAGAGTCAAAGGTGGTTGTGTGGTACTTTTTCCCCGATTTCACCAGCCACAATATCTGGTCCCCTAATTTCCTTGGTTGCAATCCCATGGATTATTATGTGGTGCAGGGTTGAGAAAGACACCCACCACACTGCCTGTAACACCAAGGCCCAGTTATTCGACAGTATTACGGTGGCATTTGAGGCTCTCCCTCAAGACATCATAAAGGCTGCATGTACCAGATTCTGGAGTCAGATTAAGGCCATGATTGATGCTGAGGGTGGCTTCTTTGCCTTTTGATTATTATAACCTGTATGATAATTTTCCAATAAATTGAGTTTTGGCTTAGATATTCACTTTGTTTTCCATTTTATGCAACTGGTACTTTCTGATGAAGTTTTCTGATGAAACTTTAAAAACTCTTAAGCTTGACTTTATTCTCTATAAATAGATGTTCATGTCAGATTAAACTAAATCTGACTAACTCTTTATCTGGTTCCTGGGGATCTGCTCCTTGTTCATATCACTCTACTTTAATAAAGGCCAGTGGAACTAGGAATCTTTGGATGCACTCACATGCAAATATATATGTGTTATCACTTTAAATATTGACCATGTACCAAATATTTCTTTTGTGTGAATATAAATGAATATTCAATCAAATTTCTTATTCAGCATGGCACAAGCAATTATAATTTGTTCATTTTATATCATGTAAGATTTCAACTAACAAGGACTTTTATTCTTTCACTATGTTAATGAAATCACTAAGAAATATATTGATTACTTTTAGTCATACAATTTTAGCAGGTTTGATAAATATATGAGATAAGGAATTGGTATTTGATGAGAAATCAATATTGATTTTGGAAATATGACTAATGATATGTATATCATCCTGTTATTGAGTATTTCAGAAAAAGAATGTAAAACTTTTAATTTGTAATTTGTCTTAAATCATTTCCCAGTATTTTTGCCAACTTTTGATTTAAAAGGAAATGGTTATTTTTTAAATTTTGTTCACCCAATACAAAGTCATGGGCTACTCAAAGTAAAGGTAGATTTTTGCACAGGTGAGGGAAGGTGGTGGTAAGAAGTGCATATTATGAGGATATATAGGATAGATATTGGTTGGCCCTGGACTTGAAGAGGTTAAAATTGAAGTGGTCAGGGAAGTTATCCTCTATATTCCACAAAGTAACAGTTCTTTGGAAGAAACTGTCAGTGGAACTTACTCCTTATGAAGGGAATGGTGATGATTTGCCACTATGAACATGGCATGGTAGGTCTGAGTTGTGAAAGTCTGAGTTGGTGGGACTAAGGAATGTAGCTCATTTGAACATTTGTCATAGTAATAGTGATAAAGTAGCGAGTGGCTTACAATATTTTGTCTGTGTGATAAGAGTGGAGAATAATTCATCACCCACAAGGCCACATATATGCTTTTGAACTCAGGTGAGCCTGGACAGTGAGGACTATTGTTGGATTTAGGGATGTAGAAAGGATTTGAGATTCATCTTGCCAATTCCATGTCGGTATTAATAAAGGCTTTGCATTGTGATATAAAGATTGTGTGATTCAATTTGCCTGTCTTTAGTTCATTGTGATTTGCTCATGAAGTATGGTTAGAGGAATACAAAAACTATCTTCATTTAAGTTAAGAACATAAAAAAATCTATTGGTATATCATTGATTGTAATATATTGAGGATGCACTTTGAAGGAAACGGAGTCAATTCTAGAATTTCAAAACTAGCTATGAGCTGAATGAAATTCCTTTTGTATGTAAATATACAGTAATTAATGTTATTTAGCAGGCATCAAATATACTACCAAAACTTTATTAGATTGTAAGGTTTTGTTTTAAGTGATATCCACAAAGCTTTTGTTTTATTCATAGTTGTATAAAATAGGAAAGTGGTGGAATACTTTGATAACAGTATCAGAGTTGCCAGTGAAAGTAGATATATATGCAAGTTAGCTCAATTAGATCACATTTAAATACACATGAAGACCTACCAAACTCTATCTGCAACATACATGTTGATAATACAAATATAATAAACTCATACTCATGTAAAAAAAAAAAAGCTGAAAATAATGGAAGCATTATTAATAAAAAAGAAAAAGCCAACACTCAATAATATTAACTATGAACATGGTCACAATGTGCTGACCATGTTTGGAAAATAAAACATTCCTATAAGTCTGGATATATATGTAAAACAATCCATATATTCAGCTAAAAGTAAAAATAAAATTCATCCTTGATAATGGCTATAGTATAGCCAAAAGTGCTTGGACATACAAAACACCTTGACAATTTTTATATAATTTATGTCTAGAAAAGAAAAAATTTATAAGAACACATGAAAAATTAAAAAAAAAATTAACCACATAACAGAACTTGTCAGTCGTTTTTAATGAAACTTACATAAAAGAGGGATTGCTGCCCAAATACACAATTTTATATTATATATATATATATATATATATATATATAGTGAGCTAGAGATAGTAAAGTTGGCTGAGTTTGACAGAATGGTAACTAGATAAAATAACTTGTAGAAGAATTTTTACCTTGATATGTTTCACTTATCAGACAAAGATGACACTAGATTATTGGCAAAAACATATCAAGATAAGTTTTCAAAATTGTCTCTTATATATATATATATATATATATATATATATATATATATATATATAGGAAGTAATTTTTAATTTAAGCATTATCTATTATTGAATACGACAAAATAATACCATGTTATGTTTTCTTGTAGTTTCTCTTGATTTTATACAAGGAAACAAATGGTTGGTTCAAGACTGTCCTTAGTTCTTATCTGTTCTAGTGTTTTTGACCATTTCTAGTCGTCTTCAGGGGGAAAAAGCATAAGTTATTAGTCAGAAGATGACATGATCAACTTAAGGCAAGCTGATGTCATATTGACTTTTCTTTTCGAAAAATGTTTAATAATTTTACATCAGAATATGTCATTGGAAATAACAAGTAAAGTCATTGATCAGATATGTATGTTACTGACTGGTATGTTTTTAATAATAATCTACATCTTATCACTGCATGTATTTAACAAAAAAATGCAATATAACTTCGTAATATTTGTCTTTAAAATTTAAAGACACAAATATTGCTAAGTTATATTTAAATTTTAAATGCATAAATAATCAATCATTGACTTTAAGTTTATCAGTAGTTCAAATTAGCTTACCTTATCTTTAGTAGCCTCCAAACTTGCGAAATTCAAAATTTAGTAACAATGGAATTTTAAAAGTTCAGTTTTAACTGGTTGCCCTACACTACAGGGGATTTACTACTTGTAATTAGTTCTTGAAGGACGTTTCTCATTTGTAAGTAAATAAATATTGTTTTGTTTTTTCTAATTTTTAAGGTTAGAAAGGGATGATCAGATTGTATTAGCAGTTATCCTCCCACCCCAGCTATCAGTGGTTGATCCATAAAAAAATAAAATGAATGCTTAGTTTGGTAGAAAGTCCAAAAAAAATAGTGGGAGAGCCACTCGTCACTGACTACTGTACTTAACTTACCATTATATTTCTAATTATCAGTCTCTGGCAGGTGTATCTGTGCATGCACATAAAATTCTCGTAGGTTTTCTCGTAGATCAGATTTTCATTTTACCTGTTTTATTGAAGTCAGTAAATTGAATTTTCACTAAAATTAGTGAAACATAGAATTAGAACACCCCCCCACACACACTCACCACTTTACTAAAATCAAATGAATGCTTAGAGTCCAGAGTTCGTTATGCACTCATTAATTGTTTACCTACATTCTAAATGTGAGCGGCTCGCCGTGAGGTGATAGTGGGTTATTCTGGTTGACCATTTATAACTGAATAGCGAGTTCGATTCGCATTGGGTGCCACCATATTTGTGGACTCGTGCCAAAACTAAATAAACATTAACAATCTAAGTGTGTTTTACTTTTAGTTTTAACTTTAAGAATTAATTTGATGGTGTAACTATGTTTTTAACCTATTTTAAATAGTAGAGTACTAAGGTACAATAGCAGCAAAAACAAAGTTAAAAAAATTGATATTTTCTTCAATGTTATTTTTTTGTAAGCACATGCTTCGACCTTTTTTTTTTTAAATAGACAAGAAATAACAACTCGGAAACTTGAAAGTCTTATCTTTATTTTGCTTACTACAGTAGAATAATTGAATAAATTAAAAACGTATTTTTTCTGCAAAGAGTCTGTAACAATAACAAACTCGGTAAAAAAAATTAACTTTCATTCTGAAACTTAAAAATGCGAAATAAATAAGATTAAATTGATTCTTTAAGAAGTGCCTTATGCAAAAAGCGTGTTCTTACATGTGAAATAATTTATATTACTTTAATTTCGGTGACTAGTTCATTCTGCTTGTCAAGGAACATCTACAACAACACTTCTGATTAAAACACCGGGCATATAGGAAAATCTCCTTCGGCCCTGGTTAATCTGGGCACGCACACGGCTGCTCATTTAATGGTTTTTCTGCTTGAGAAAATTATTCGGTCGTATATCGACACGACTATAGGCCCTGCCTGTTTGTCCTGTGTTAAATCACGCGAGATCTTCTCAGTGTATCTGGTCACAATGGACGGCTGTCGGGGAGCAAGTTCGGCTGACGCAGAGGACAAGCCGATTTTTAAGTACTATAGCACAGCATCTGAAGGGTATGTTTGTTTTATCAAAATGTGCATCTTCCCCAGAAACCCAGAAACCTTGTAAATTCAATTTTGGGACGATTGCATACTTTTAGTGTGGAGAAAGTTTGCAAATGTATTTGGGTCTCTTCCACGAACTTATAAGTTTTTTTTTCATCTAGCAACAACCGTGATGTTTTCTTTTTTTTTTAGTTTGTGTGCATACCCAAATATTTAATAAAAAAACAGTTGTTTAAAGATTTACTTGCATAAGAATATGAACTTTGAGTACTGATGCTTCGTTTATTTATTGCATTTTTATTTTTAGATCATTTTGTACTTATTTACTATTCTGTTAACTTCGGCACTAACAACTGGTGACACCGTTTTTTTCATTAATGTCCAAATTGTTTGTCGAAGAAGGAATGAAAAGAGAGCAAAAGCATTTATTTATGACTACACTCATTTCTTAACATTCAAAGATGTTCAAATAATAATCTTAAATTTTACAACTTTGTTTATTTGTCTTCGTTATTCAATGTTGCAGGGATTTTATATATTTAACATTAACAAATTACAAAAATAAATCCGGAAAAATTTCTCCGAAATTTTCATTCTAAACTTTGACCTTAAAAATATGTTTGTTTATTAAAAAAAATGTTTGCTACTAACAGGAAGGTTTGTTTTGGCACGTCAGCTTTATGTGGATTATGCAGTACCAAACAATGCATAATAAATAGTTGTTTGGTGAACAAGACTGTTGCTTGGTTGCCTCCAGTGAAGCGCTAAACAAAAGACGAAAATCCAGTGCACGAAAAGGACAAAGATGGTGATATAGCTGACACACTGGTTTAGAGTGCAAAAACCTAAATTTACTTTTTTGACCGAACCAGAACCTGTGACTTGGAGACCGTTGATTTGCAACATTGCATAGACTTGCTGCAATTTGGAAATAAAATGCATTTGTTGCACACACGTAGATTGCAAGTATTGGTGTCATAACTGCAGCATTTTCTTGTGCGAAAAATTAGTGACCAAGTAGATTTATTATAAATCCTACTTGCATAGGTGTATCAATGTATATGTTTGAAAGTATATTGTTTGAAGGTGAAAAAGATATCTCAACAAAAAAGAGGAGAGATATTGAAATTGAAGAAATAAACAGCTGTTTTTTTATTTATTTATATATAACTCACCTTGAATGATCAATTTCGCACGAATCTATTTTATTTTTATTTATGGAGTGTCCTTTAGAAAAAAAGGAAAAAATAAATTTTCAAATTCTCGTATTTTACTTTTTAATCGTAACAACAACAAAAAAATCTTGCTTACTTGTTGGCTTCTTTAAGAAGCTACTCTAAAATTGTGTCCCGGGATTCGTCAAAAATCAGATACGGCGTTAAAATGAAACAACAACCATAAAAAAGCAAATTTTCCCAAATATTTATTTCTTACGAATTATGCAAAGTGCTTCGTTAAATGTTGGGCTGCAATAATAATAAATAAATGCTTAAAAAACTTGGGATGAGTTACTTATGGCGGGTGTGGGTGTGGGTGAGATGATTTAAGTGTGCATTTTGGTTTGGTGTATGTTCATACTCCGGGCCCGGACTTTTACTTACTAAAAACACTTCTGTTCTCAGCTGGAGAGAGGGGAAAAAAACACAAAAAAAGTTAGAATTTAAAAAAACTTGTAACAATTAATGTAACTTGTGCACTTTTTTTTTCGTTATCCCTTATCATTGCACTTGACTAGTGTTGTAGTGTAAACTTTGTTGTAAAGAAAAAATCGTACTGTGAATAATTTTTTTTTACGTTCATTGCAAAATAATATTTTTACTACTTCAGTCACATTGCTTGTAAGCGCAGTTTTGCTATACCTCCCCCTTTTTTTTAAGGAGTGGAGGGTGTCAGTACTCCTGATTTGTGATAATTCTGTTAGCGTTTAATTTGTTTGCGTAAGTTATTTGCTGATTGCTTTTTTTTTTTTTTTAACTGATCCGATTTTCATAAAGAGAAAATTATTTAACAACCTGAATTTCAGGGAAGAATTAACTGAAATCTGGGGGAAATCATACAATTGAAGATTTTACAAGAGATTGCTTTTTTTCTCTTAGAATTTCAGAAAATAAATAATAGTTGTCTAATTTTACATTTGTTACTGCACCACATTCAATTCAAAGAGAAATAAATTGTTTCATTAGCAGACACAGCAGACAAGGACTTTCTACGTCATTTTGGAATCAAGATTTCACAATTTGAATTTAACAAAAAAGAAAAGAAAACTGCGAAAATTTATTGTGGATGATCAGTGAACTTTTTCTGTTGAATTCGAATTTTCAAACAATTGAACAAAATTTTATTTTAAGTCTTCGTATTTTAAGCTAAGCAGCTTCAACAAAAAACATTTAAACAAATTATGCAATTAAATGTCTTACTCTTGTCAGTGTTCTAAAAAAATTATAAATTATTGATAAACGTAAAATTATTAAATTAATTAAAGTAGGCATTATTTTTCTGAGAAAAACAATGTAGCCTAAATTACCGATCATAATTTAATTTTCATAATTTAAAAAAAAAAGAGAAAAAAAGTAGATGACTAACATAACATTTGTTTAGCAAAAAAAAAAAAAATATGGAAAGTAATTTTTTACCTTGTAAAAATTTCATTTAAGATTTTGTCGAAAAATGTATGTTTGAAGTCAGTTTGTGTGTAAATTTCAAAACTCATGGTTAAGTTGAAATTATAAGAACTGAAATAGTTCAGAAACATCAGTTATTACCTCGACTTTGTTTTCATGATAATGGACTTATTCTATTGTGTTGTAGTAATCACTAAGAAATGTCATGAATGTAAACGTTTGAAACCTTTTTTTTTTTTAAAAAAGGGAAGGTAAAATCATGCAACAATAAAATGTCAAAATTGAATATTGTTAGAAATTAAGAACTATACAATGCCTAGTGCTATTAGTTCATAGGAAAGGAACTAAAATATTAAAAAGCAGTTTAATGTGCAATGTGTTCAGGTATTCTTTCTTTTAAGTTTATATGAAGCAGTTTTTCATATTTAAGGTAGATTTATTTGATTTTTGAATAAAAGTAAAGAATATCTTTGAATGTTATATAAAGGTAAACTTAGAAAACATTTGCCTTTTATTAGTAATTTCTAATCTTATTTATTTTGAGATTGAAGACCCCTACATGATAAGTTGTTTTTGAAAATATTTTGAGAGTTATCTACTTTTTATGAGTCCGTTTTTTACAATGTGTCTATTGTTTTGTCATCTGTAGTTTTTTTTCTCTTTCTCACTTGTTCTTCAGTTTCAAGAAGCAACTACTAACTCTAGGATGTTGAATGATAATACTGCCAGATTTGTTTGCTGAAATCTGGGTTTGGTTTAATCCAAATGAAAGGATATTGGCTTCATGAACAGACTTATAAATTAAAACATCATACCAACCATGAATAGAATAAATAATTATATATTAAAAATACTTTAAATCATAAAGACAATCCTTCATTCTCTGTTATAGACTGGTGCTACAAAATCACAAAGTGCTTTGCCAAGTGACAAAAACATAGCTTGAAGACTTCAAGTATCGACAAATGGGTAGCACATTAACTTGTAGAGAAGATAATGATATAATTAAGATGTTGGATTTCCACACTACCTTAAACAAAAGACTTGAAAGGAAACTCTCATAAATACTAAGAAGAGTGATAACAGTGGACTTGAGAATTCTAGTTTCTTGAAAAACTGTTTTGAGAAAAATATATTTTATAAATTTCAATCAACAGTAATGCTATCTGCTTGGTTAATGAATGCTGAAGGTTTCCTGTAGGGAAACTGCCAATTTCATCATTAGCATCAGAAATGAAGGCAAAAGAGTGTTTTAGCTGAAACAACAAAATTATATTGTCTAAAGAAGTTATTTTATGAGAAAATTTATAGATGCTCCAAATCCATAAAGCATTGTTGCCAGTAATGGTAGCTATAGCCAATGCCTCTGTCCCAGTTTGTCACATGATAGCTGAATTAGTTGATAGCGATTATTAATATGGTCTAATCAATCTACTATGACAATATAATTTCATCAGGTTGAGAGTTGAGCAAAATCTACTTAACCTTTATCTGCTTGTGAGTTAGTACTTTGTCACCAATTGCACAACTGCATATCATTGAAATAAATCTTTATTTTTTATCTTGTATTTGTTCTTTTGTTACATTCCTCTAATGCAAATCATGTTTTAGTTTCAAATTGTTTTCAGTTATAATTTTTCTTTTTAAAATCTACAATAAGATAAAATAACTTTTTGCTTTCAATCACTTTCTCACCACCATAATGTATCTTCCCTTTTCTTCTATAAATATTTTCACAATAATTGTTCTGATGAACTTTCCTTGTTGATTTCTTGACTTCCTGAATTTAAGTGCAGTACTAGATTGACAGGTTTCATAACTTCAATGTTGAAATTACCATTTGTAAGCATAAGTTCTATATAGACAGTTTCTTCTCTTGCACTTCTCACTTATAGAACTCTCTTCCAGTTTCTTGCTTTCCTATCAACTATGATCTTCAACAATTTAAATGCAATGTTAATTTCTTACTCCTTGAATTCTGTTTTTTTATTGTTCTCTCTGTTTCTTTCACACTCAGTAACCCCTTGCATCCTTGTGGCTTTTATTGCCTTGCTTGGAGTGAAATGGTTAAAAAAAAAACACATTAGTCAGTTGATTATTTTTCTTGTCTTGTGCAGTAAAGCTGCCTTTTCTGTTATCTTGTATTTGAAGTTTTTATAATTTCTCTGACAATATAAACTCTTTACTATAATAAATGATTAATCCTCATTCATTTATTCATGCATTCAGTTATAAGTGTCTTTATTTAATTATAGCATCAAATAACTTAAGAGAACAAAAATCTTTTTGTTGATTGAATGTAAATCTTTTCTATACTGTTTTTTTTTTTAACATTTTTTCTTTTATTATACACAGAGATAAGCAGCACATAAACAACTTCCATTTTCTCTGTATTTTCCTATGAAAAAACTGCAGATTATACTCTGTTTTTTATTTAGAGAATCTGAAATGAAATTTATTATTACTTTTAACTAATTTTTTCATATTTTTGTTACTGCTTTTTATTATTACACTGCTCCTTTCTTTGGTCACTAAAATATATAACAGGTAATTAAAATAATATACTAACTTTCATGCTCATACTAAGTCTGCTGCTAGGAAAGTTATTTCACTGCGTCATGCTAGACAATCTTTCTTGCTAGAATTTCTTACACATTTATGTATTTAGAGATTCTACATAAAATACAAAGAAGAATCTGCAATGTTATTGGTCCTAACTTGGCATCTTGGCTTTGGTCATTTTTCCACCACCATAACATAGCTTCCCTGTGCCTTTTCTATAAATATTTTCATTGTAATTGTTTTGATAAGCTTTCCTCTTTGGTATTAGTCATTGTGGGGGGTTTTATTTACTAATAATATTTTCTTTAGTTTCTTGTAAATATTTTGTATTCATTTTGTAAATACTCATTGGGGTTAATTTTTTAGAATTGTTATTTTTATTCCCCCCCCCCCCCCAGACATTGAATTGTAAATATGGGGACTAGTTAGTATTTTCATAGAGACAGTGAGGTATTATGGTGGTTGTAGTAAGAACAGTTCATATGAATGAGGTGTTTTGGTGTAAGGAATATTGTTTGTACGATTGGGTCAATGTTTGCGGCTAGCTAAGTTATAGTTAAGACAGTTGAAGACCGTCCTTTTTTCCCCAATTCCCCCCTTCGGCCTTGTGCCACATTTCTGTAAATCATACAGAATAAATATCGCTTTCCTCTTTGGTATCTACACTTCATGAATTTAAGCACAGATGTGGTGTAATCGATAGCGGCTTGGATTGAGGAATCAGAGAGCTGAGTTTGAATTCCAGTTGAATCCATTACATTCACTTATGTGCTAATACCCTTGGGAAAGGTATGAATCCATTTCTTCTCCATCCAGCTATGGGTAAATAGCAGGATAGACTGGGTTCTATAGCCTTGGATGGCAACTAGTCTACTGCAGAAAGAAATGGCAACCTACTGTGGGAAAAAAATCTACCTAGTCAGTTATGTATTGAAAGATACATGATCGCCTAAGTGTGTATCACACATGACACATAACTGACTGACTAGATTGGCAACTAGGTCTCATCATTTTGCAATTTAAATGGCTAGATGTAACTAAGCTCGATGCTAACAGTTTTTTCTCTCATACTTCTCGTTTGTAGAATTCTCTTCTGGCTTCTTGCTTTCTGGTCTTTAAAAATTTTAATGTACTGTCAATTGTTATCTTCTCTTTTCTTATTTCCTGTCTTTGTTCTCCCTCCTTAACCCTCTGTTATTCACCTCAGATTTTAAAAAATGGATGATCCCCTGGGGCGTTTATATACCCCAATACAAAAATGCTTATAGTGCTATAATTATGTAAAATATTGTTGTACCGATGAAAAAATAACGCAACAGACAATCTCCATTATAGTACATATTAAATCCAAACTTGGACTGAAGATATAATTATTCATTGAAATGAAAATTATAATAAATTTGTTGCATAAACATATATTGTAAATTGTAGATGAAACACACCAATACAATAATAGAGAAAAGTTTTATTCATAAAAAATAGCCACAATATATTTCCATGAATAGAAAGATATTACATTAGCTAAACTCATAATTCCAGGGCTGAAAGAAGTAATATATATAAAGTGGACATTGAAGTCAACACTCAGTAACGACAGTCTTTCATGCATAAATGCAATTGTCAGGCCATGTGCGTCATTGTGACTCGATTATACATGCTGGTCAGTGGTGCATTATAAATAGGTCTATTATTCTAATGGTTATTTGAGTGGGTAGTAATGGTTATGTTTTGAATTATTCTAGGGACTATTGAGTGGAAATAATTGGGGATTCAAATGCAGTTTAGTGGCTATTTTATAGTGTCGTTAACATTTTTAGTCATTATTTATTATTGATTATTTTATTATTTGTTGTTGGTTGTTATTATTACATTTACTTATGTTTATGTGTGCATATGTAGTTAATTTGTTTATTTTTTACTGATTTGGATTATTTTATTTTTTTTGTTGTTTTTAGTTAATATACATAGCAATAACTGAAAGACTTTGGAAAGAAAGAAACTATGCACACAAAACATCTTAATAATTGTGTAGAATATTCATATAGATTTCTTTTAGGTTTGTCTTTATGCAGTGAAAAGGACTTTTTAGACTCCCTCCTGATATGGTTTTATCCAAAGTTACTTTTTTCTTTTGTTTTTTCCACTAAAAATCAAAAGAATGACCGAAAAGCACACACACACACATTCAAAAGTAATAATCATAAATACAGGCTGCGATGGATAAATTGTCGTCTAAATTATGCAAAAATGAAAATAACACTGACATTTTAACAGATATATTTAGTAAAATTGCACAAAAATATCTTGAAATACTAAAGAGTAAATTTATTCAATAAAATCGCCATTGGCTTCAACCATGGCCTCCAGATAACTTTGAAATCTCTTGCAACACTTCTGGATGGTTTCCTTGTTTAAGTTGGTGAATACTGCCATAATCCTTGCCTTCAGTTCATCTTTGGTTTTACAAGGAGTTTTGTTGGTCTCTCACTCAACTGCGCCCACACACATAATAATCAAGGGGGCAGCATTCTGGGGAGTTAGATGGCCAGATTTAAGGGCTGATGTGGTTGCAGAAATCGTCTGACAGCAATGGCTGGGTTTTTCCACTTGTGTGGCATGGTGCAGAATCCTCTTGCCAAACATAGGGTCTTCCAGCAGCCACCCTCTTAACCCAGGGCAGCACTACCCCCTCAAGGCACTTGATGTAGGCCTCCATGTTGAGTCTGAGGCCCTCACCAAAAAACTTGGGAGTTCTTTTCTTATTAGAACAATTAGAGTGAGTTTTCCGAACTGTGGTACCTTTGTAACCACCATTAGACTAATCCTGCTCTTTCCAAATCCTCTGCACTGTCCTTAGATTGATACCCAAGCATTCTTAAATGTTTGTATTGGAGCCTCCAGTGCAAATTCCAAGTCGTACTGCATCCAGTTTACAAATTTCTGACAAAGTGAATTGCATCATGGTGCTCTTTTTCTAACAGAAGGTGCCCAACTATACTGTGCAGTCAACAAAAACAATGTGCATGTACGAAATTAAAGATATAAAATGGCGACAATTTACCCATCGCATCCTGTATATCTCAAATACTTTGGATTTTAAAAAATGTTTCAAAAGTTTTTAATTATGCTGCATTTTTACTAGAAAATTGTTTAAGCATATACTCTAAAAAAGAATTTCACAATATCTGCTTCATTTGCATTTTTATGAATATTTAATAAATCTGAATTATATCCTTTTTTTTCTCTTTCTCAAACTCTTTGCTTATTACCTTAAAATCTTCCATGCTCATAAAAATTCAGTAGTTTTGAGAAGTTTCACACATCAATATTATTTTTCAAAAAACATAAACTAATCAGCTATCCTGTTAAAATGTAAGAAAATTTTACATTTAGTGATAGTTTTAAAAATTCTTCATTATTTGGAGGAAATAAAAGAAAAACAGTTTTAAAAAAGTGTGCTGAAAACACTTAAAATAATCAAAGCACTGATTGTTAAACTTTAAAGAAACAATTGTCTTTTTAAAATGTTAAATTTAATTTTTATTTTAAATGAGTTTAACACCTCGATCTCTGAAAATTACTTAACAGTAAATTGATAAAAATAATTGATAAGTTATTTGGTATAAGTTAAGATATAAACTATTTTGATATGAAATTATAAATATTAATTGATAAGAAATAATTGTTTTAAAATGTAATAAACATTTTTTAAAAAGTTACATTTAATTTTTATTTTAAATAAGTTTAAAAATATGTGATTCATTGAAGTAATTAGAAAAATTAAAAAGAAGAAAAAAAAAGAACTAAACCATATCTTAATTTTGTATTCCAAAGTTAATTTTACCCAAATATTTTAGCAGCATTTGTTGGCATGTTGCTTACCTCCAAGTCAGAAGTTCAAATCACAGCAATGTTCATTTAATTCTGTATATATTTGGTTGTTGGCTTTTTTTTCCACACTAAGGCAATCAGCAAATAAAAAGTGACAATGAATTTTATGAGGTTTTTAAAATTTATTTTTATAGTACATCCTGAAGGTAACTTCAAACTGTAGTGTGCTTTTTTTTTTAATACAGGTAAAGTTTTTTTTTTAAACAATGAGCTAACTAGTTAACTGTCAGTTCATTTACATAAATTTTTGTCTGTTTAGTGGCTTCATTTTTAGCACTTTCACTACTTTTTGCTATTTCTGTTATACCTGAATATTTAGATTTAAAAACACATGGACAGAAAAAGAAATCTCCTGTAAGATAGAAACATCTTCACATGTGACATTTTTTTTTTTTTCATATTTTCAAATTTATTTGTTTTGATGTTCAAATTTTTAGTTATATCCAATTTGCATGTTCCATGTGAAGGAATTGTAAGATTTTTAATTAGATTTTTCTCTTTGATTTAGTAACTCAAAGCCATTCATGTATTTATTTCAGGTACATCAGTACCAAAGTTGATGAACCAGCTGATGATGAAAGGCTTAATTCCACTGAATTGGAATTAAAATGTTTCCTTATAAATCCTCAAGACTTGACTCCAGAACCAGCAGTCAGGAAAAAAGAGAAAAGCCGCAAGAAGCGTCAACCAAGGTTTCCTGTGGAAATCTTCAAACAACAGCACAATACATCCCACTACAATCTCAGCCACACTGACTCTGATGAGTGTATGAATCCTGACACTCTCCATGAAAGTAAAAGAAAAAGAGACACATGGGTTCTTAAGAAGAAAATGGATTCCATTAGTGGACAGAAGTTGAAACACAGTAACTCCAGATTTTCCTATCAAGCTCGTTCTCCTTACCTTATAAAGCCAACAAACCTAAAAGAATTCCATGAAAACTTTTCCACACTCATTCGGCTGGGTAGGTTTTCCAACAGCAATGAATTTGTAGAACAGGAACATCAAAAAAGGTGCAATGAATTGATCTGGCGTAACATTCAAGCATGGTACAATAATGTTACATTGACACAGCAGGATGAAATTTTGACACGAAATAGAGAAAAAATTCCAGGAATTCTCAATGAAATCATGAATTTTAATCTCAAGGGTAGCACTGATTCAGAGACTAGCACTGATTCCACTGAAACTGGTCTTTCTAATAGTGTTCCCAAAGAAACCACCCAATGTAGTCATTATATTTTTACGCTAACTCCTGAAATAGTTAGTGCCCAGAAATATGCCCTGAAACATGTCAGTGAATTATTAGACAAGTTGGACTTTTGTGAGAGGCAGTATTCTACAACAAAGGCATTGGGTTTCGCTCACAGCCTTTATAATCGAGAAGACTTTGTGTACAGAGTGAAGTCATTGTGCCTTTGGCTGAGTATAACCAGAGAACTATGTCATAAAATCAGGTTACTTGGACGAGTACTGCAGCAAAATCAAAATGAGTTGACAGATTGGCCATGGTTAGGAGAAGATAAAGACATTGAAAAGTTACTTCTTGGTAGCTATGAAAGTGATTGGGCAATTAATCAGTCTTGGAGAGGAGTTGAGACAACCGAATTTAGCTCTTTATCAGACATTGTGGAGAACAAATCAACTGATGATAATGTTCCACCTTCAGGTGATGAACATTTGTCTGAAACATGCTTATCCACTTCCACATCATCTTCATCGTTGCATCCACCCACAACTGTTTTAACTCTCCCACGACCTGAAGTGAAGTTTAATTTAAGTGACAGTGAACGATCTTCTCGGTCAGCAAGCCCTTCTCCAACTACAAACCCTATAGCCCCACCTTTAAATACTCTTTCCAAATTTTCATGCAGCATCTCATACCAAAGTTACTCTTACACTTGTTATGATGTTGACTCATCTGATGAGTTATGCCCCAAGACATCGTTTTACCACAGCTATGTTGATCGTAGTTTAAAAAAGATGGGCATGCATAAACTGATGAAAAGGTTACTAGATCTTTTGGATGGTTCTCTTCGTAGAGCTGAGGAGTCTCTGCGGATGCCTCCCCAAAATAATTCGTCTTCAGCTTCTTTAACGTCCGTGAGTATGATCATCACCACAATCACTATCACCCTTTATGTTGTCCTTCATTTTTTATTTTTTTTTTTTCATGTACAAGTACGCAAATAAAATATTTTAGAAAATGTGTATGTGTAAAATGATAGTATTTTCAATGCTGTTTTTAACATTAATTGGTCAAGCCCCCTCCCCATTCCCCATCACAATAATTTTTGAGTGACTTTGTTCTGATTACATTTTCCTATTTACTTTCTTGTACAACACCCAAATTTTAATTACCAAGAAACAATTTCAGCAAACATAAATGCACATGCACAATATATATAGACAAAAATGAAAAAAATGAGTAGATAATTGGTGATACATCGTGACAGGTGGACTGAACGATTACTCAAAGGTTTGTCTACTAAACTCTGAAGTCGGAGTGCTGAATATAACATCAATTAGCTAAATGACAAATTTTATATTTTTTTATATATATTATGAAATGGACAAAGTCCGACAATTATTTAAAGACATTGTTATGTTTAACATTCTTTTTATATATACAAGTATTTAAGTAAATGCTCTGTTTATAATAAACAGTATTAAATAACATTTACAGTCCTGAATGTCTGGGAAATTTTCATAGAAAATATTTGTCCTCCGACAGGATTCGAACCTGTATCCTATATGGAACTGTCATATATATAGCCTGACGTGCCTTTTAACTGATTCGGCCACAGAGGATCATTCAGTTGGCAAGGTCGAATTTACTGCTGATAAACTTCAATCTTCCATGAATCTTTCACGTACATTCATGTCTGCTCATGGCGTATCAAATGTAAACAAAAATGAATGTATGTGAAAGATTCATGGAAGATTGAAGTTTATCAGCAGTAAATTTGACCTTGCCAACCAAACAATCCTCTGGCTGAATCAGTTAAAAGGCACGTCAGGCTATATAACGGTTCCGTATAGGATACAGGTTCGAATCCTGTTGGAGGACGAATATTTTCTATGAAAATTTCTCAGACATTCAGGATGGTAAATGTTATTTAATACTGTTTATTATAAACACAGCATTTACTTAAATACTTGTATCTATAAAAAGAATGTTAAACATAAAAATGTCTTTATATATATATATATATATATATATATATATATATATATTGTTTTTGTTTTTTAATCACTTGGAACTGGATTTAAAAAAATTATTTATATTATTTTTTGAGAGATATCTCAGTGATTAACAGTGGCTATTTTAGTCTCTATGAAGAACTTTGTCCAGTATATATTGTAAATGTCTGATATAAAAAAGTGTCAGTTTGGATTGATGTAAGTATGCATGTTCTTTCAATAAGAAAATTTGTTTCTCTCTCAGTGGCAAATGACTGCAATGTTAATAAAAATGTGGAAATGGATGATAACTCATTCAGTATTAGAAACTACAGATGGTCATTGAATTTTGAGATTTTATATTTGATGATGAAAAGTTGTGCACATTTCCTAATTGGATGATGAGGACATTATAGGCAAAATTAATGATACAGAAGTTTATAAATATTCATTAAATTATATATCATTTTATATAGGTTTATTGCAAATCCTTTGAACTATTAATTTTCTGATACTGAAAAATACATATGTCTAATTAGGTTTCTATTTACAAATAGACTTCTTTTGTATTTCAAATTTCCTGTACTATTGGAAAAATTGTTAAAGGATTCTTATGTATTCGTGTTTTGTACGTCTATATTTTGCAACTGACCACTGTCTAATTTTAGTTTTTCTATACCTAAGTGTAGTAGGTTACCTATGGCATTTGTCTTTTGAAACAGTACATAAAAAAGTTTACTTGTTAAAAATAATCAAAAGGCAACTAATTTTATTACAAACTTTAGATTACCTGGATTGGTTTTTTATACTGATTGTTGGTACTAATGGGAAGAAATGTGTTAGTAACTTTTCCACTCAATCACATAAATACTTACTCTAGGTGCCTAATAGTGTGTGTGTGTGTGTATATATATATATATATATAATAATTTTTTTCAATCCTCCCTGAGCTTATTCTAGCCATCCTGTTTATTAATTTGCACTTATTGACCCTTTAAATGATTTTCTGGCCTTCTCCTGATTGTTGCATATTGAGAAGAATTGAAAATTCTGATTACTGACAATTACAGCACTCCTTGTATTAGGCACCTAAGAGTACAAAACTTATCTTTGACATAAAGACAAATGAAAGAAAGGGAGATTGTTTTGTCCTAATCTTTTAATTGGAGAGAGCCTTCCTGCCTTGAACAACAGTATTGTCAGGGTTCAAACAATAACTAGCCATTAGCAATGATGGGAGAATGTTCATCTACAAGGTAGTCCCATAATTTAAGTTGGATCAGTTGTCTTGCTGTTTGATATGATACTGTTGGTAACTCCATCATGTAAAAAAAATAAAATAAATATATGTCTGTTATAAGCGATAATGAGTGAACAATGATACCAGTCACTTTATAGTACCAGCATACATTTGTGATATAGAATACTGGAATATATTTGTTGCCTAAATTTGAAAATTTAATCAATAAATTTTCCATTATTTTAATCTTATCTTTATCTCTATAACCTGTCACAATCTTCTTGAAGAGAAGATAGTGGGAGATAACCTTTTTTAAAATGAAATATGTCAATGTGAAAGGATTTTACTTGTCTATTGAAAAGTCCAACAGAAAGTATGAATAAACAGACATTTATAAATCATGTACAGGAAATTAGAAATTTTTTAATGCTTTTTTTAAAAAACTTTTTGCTCGCTTTAAATATTATAAAGACAAAGGTTAAACGCATCAAAAGTTTTTCTTGATCAAAAAAATTCATGAAATATCTCCAATTAAGAAGTATGATGTATTTTTCAACTTCTTATTTGCAGATATTTTGTTATAGCATCTTCAAGGTTCGTTGAGTTACATGACTTCCTCTTTGCTTTTTTTTTTTTTCTTGATGTGCGCAATAACTCAAAAAAGTGGGTGGTTAAACATACACACACACACAAATATTACTTAAACATTATTTTTAGTGGATACATGTATTTGAGTAGACACTCTCTTTATTTATTAAACAGTATATTTATTTATTTATTTATTTATTTTCACCTATCTGCCTGAATATTCAAGAGTTCTTTTTAGAAAAAATATGTGTTCTCCAGCAGGAATTGAACTTGCAATCCTCTAGGGGAAACTATCATTAGATCCAATGTGTTTTGGACCTCTCAGCTACAGAGTGCATCGATGACCAAGCAAAGTGGCATACTATTTTGGTTGTTTTATGCTCCGGCCTTCTTCAGGTGATATATGTTGGAATTTCAAACAGAACCCATTATTTGGTCCATGGGGATAGATTGTACAACCAATAAAATGTTGTGAATATAGCAATATAGATGAGGACAACAGTCCAAATGATGTAAATAGCTACAATACCTTATTTCAGGAATATAGACAGATGTTAAAGTGAGATACTGTTTAATCAATTAACAGAGCATCTACTCAAATATGAGTATCCACTAAAAATAATTAAGTAATAAAAATCTGTCGAATTAATAAATAAAAGAAATCATCTCTTTCCTATACACACTACTAGAGAATTGGCAGTAAAATCACAGACAGATTACATTTAGACAAAGCAACCATTCCCTCTGTAAGCATTATGCACATAATTAAGTTTAGTCCTCTGTTGAGCAACTGAAGAGCAATGAGTTATAACCAGTTAGCCCTTTTCATTTCTTTTGTATATTTTCAATTCATCACTTTACTGTGGGTAATTTTTTATTTTTTGCTTATCTTTGCTCCCCAACTTTTAAATATATTTATGTATACTTTTTAAAATGTCTGCTGCTTGTTTTTTTTTTTGTTGTTGTTTTTTTTTTTTTTGAATTTCAGCTTTTTATTTTCCTCTTACAATGTTTATTTACTTTGTAAATCTGTATAGCAAAAGATTGTAGGATAGTTTTCTTTTTGACATTTTCATTAGAATTTTCCAGTAAACATTTACCACTTTTAATTTTGACAAACAGCTACATCTTAAGCCATGTGGTAGGTGGGTGACTGGTAAAAACAAAACAAAAAAAGAAATTACCCCAAGTCATGTTTCAAATTTTTATTTGCTTTCTTATTTTTTTTTTTAATGCCTCTGTTTGACTTTATAGCATTTTTATTTATTTAATCTTAATTTTAAATTTTATTGCTTACAGAATTTCAGTGATGGTCAGAATTTGTCATCGCAACACTTGACGCCTTCGCCTTTGACAACTTCAAACCAACCTGATCTTAGACGTAGTACCAGCCTCATAGACCATGGAACAAGGAGTAAACAGTTCCAAGAAATGGGCTTGCCTTCATTTTGCCCAAGTTTCTTGTTTCTGTTGCGTGTTCTTCTTGATGTTGTGTATGAATGCTTCCGATTACGTCTAGAACAGCGACCTGCAGGGGAACCATCAGCTCTCAGTGTGCGCCAGGTGAGTTCAACAGATACCTTTCATGTGAATGATTTTTAACCATTTGTTGTTTTCTTCCTTTGTCTCGAGTAGTCTCGTCAGATTGAAACTTGTATGTGGATCCATGCATGGTGTCAAACACATTCAGAAATATCTTAAACTGTCAGCTGCATACAACTGCTTTCCCAAGTTGATGGTTAAAAATGGCTTTGAGCAATTGAAGCATGTAAGTCTCAGTGAGGACCACCCTTCCTCGAACTGGCATTACAGAATCACAAACAGAGAACTGTACCAGATGACAGAAACCACATCACTTGAGGACTCTCTACAGCAGCAACAACTAAAATGGATAGCACATGCGAATTGAAGAGAAAATAATGACATAATCAAGATGTTGACATTCCACAAACAAAAAGCAAGGAAGGAAGTCCAAATCCATGAATGAAAGTGCATTAACTGCTACTGGACTTGGGAAATCTATTTTCCTGAAAAAAATTTTTTGAGAGAAAAGTTTTATAAATTTCAACCAACAGCAACACTAAATGCTCTGTCAATGAATGCTGAAAGTTTCCTTATAAGGAAACGGCTAATATTAACATAATTTCTCTCTATCAAGATTTCAATGAAGCATTTGCTTAACTCAAGAACTCTTATGAAGATCAACAAGCTGAATACATCCAGGAAAAAATGTGGCTCATCAACTATATTACTGCCAACAAACAATCTGCTTGAAAAACTAAGATAAAGGCCAATAATAAAGCTGAATAAATGGCAAAACTATTTTAAATATCTCTTGGGAGATGTACCTGACATTTTAGATACTGAGATTGAGCAAATCATTGAATGTCCTCTTGACATTAAACCTGGAAACTTTACAGATGCAGAACTTGAAATTGCTTTAAAAAAACACCAAAAATAAGAAAGTAGCTGGACTTGATAACATTCCTCCAGAAGTCTAGAAGATTCAGGATTTCAATGGTATTCTGCTCCAATTCTGTAGTGCCACACATAATGGAGAAGATGAGGAGAAGGCTACATACTTACTTTTCTAAAGAAAGGGGATCTTGGAGAGAAGGCTGCATACTTCCTTTTCCAAAGAAAGGGGATCTTGGAGAGAAGGCTGCATACTTCCTATTCCAAAGAAAGGGGATCTAAGATCAGCAAAAAATTATAGTGGAATCACACTTGCCTCCATTGCAGCAAAAATTTACAACACATGCTTCTCAAGAGAATACAGCTGGAAGTAGAGAAGATGCTCCAAAAAAATCAATTTGGCTTTTGAAAAAATAAATCAACTCTTGGACAAATCCTGACTATTTGACAGATTATTGAGGGCATCAGGACAAAGAATCTACAGGCTGCCTTATTTTTTGTAGATTTTTCTAAAGCCTTTGATTCTGAACATAGGGAAAAAATGAAGAAGCTCCTTTTGGCATATGCCCCCACCCATCTCCAAGACAGTAACTGCCATAATGATGCTATGCAAAAATACTAAATTTTTGGTTAGATCCCCAGACAGAGACATTAGCTTCTTAGCATCAAAGCAGAGGTCCTTCAGAGTGACACCCTTGCACCTTTTCTCTTTGTTATCACTCTTGACTACATATTGAGAAATTCCCTCGACAAACATCATTGTCCTGCAAAAATGTTAACAGATGTTGACTATGCAGATGACCTGGCTATCATTGCAGACACCATTACCAATGCCACAGTTATCCTGCATCATCTAGAAAATGCAGTCAATGATCTTGAACTCTGTCAATGCCTTTAAATCTGAATTCATAGATTTCACTCAGCAAGGCTCAATACAAACTGTCTCAAGTGAAACAATAAAATCTGTTGAATCTTTTACATATCTAGGAAGCGAGATAAATTCTACTGTAAGGGAATTGAAAAATCACATAGAAAACTCAGCCACCTTAAATAAAATGGATGTAATCTGAAAATCTGATCTACCAGACAACCTCAAGCAGAGATTCTTTCAAGACACTGCTCCATTTAGAAAAAATTGCCTTCTGTTTAATAGTTTTCATAAAAACATAGCCTTGAATTTCAAAGAGTTTTAATGAATTGAAATTTTTGGAGTAAACTCATTTTTACTGGATTTACAAAGTGTATCAATAAGTCCATAGTCTGTCATGTAATTAGCTGACATTTGATCCAAAATTTCCATTGTATTATGTTCAATCTATGTAATTAATATGTACCAAAGAAAATAAGTGAAAATGGAAATAGATTACTGAAAAATATTTGTTGTGTAAAATAAATTTTTTTCTTCATTAGGCTGCAGAGTTATTAACGTCAAAAAAATAAACTATACTAAAGATCATTTTCTAAATAAAGAATGTGAGAAAGTAAAGTAATAGTGACTTAAAAAAAAGATTCATGATCTTAAGAGGTTGTTCTAATTGAAAATATGGGTCTTCTAATTTAGATTGAAGGAAATACTCCACTGAGAACAATGCAAATAAATAAAATTAAAAAGTGGCTTTTTTGTGTTGGATAATTAAAACCCATAAGAGGATATTGTGCTTTTACATGATTTGCTTGAGATCACTTGGTTCTTAATCTTTTTGTCTTTTGCCATATTTATTAAAAGAACATTAAGAATTGAGATATTTGTATTTTTAAATGGATATAGAATAAAGTGTAAAACTTTATTTTTTTTAAATATGTTTAAATAATGCAATTCTAAATTAAACTTTTGTATTTCAAAATATCAGTATTGTTATATTGCTGTTTGTGGTTGTAGACAAACCCCAAAACTAATAATATTCTGAGTTTAATCATGTGATGTGAAAAAAGTTTTAGCCAGTTACCTATTTCTTTGTTTTTAAACTGTGCAGTAGTGTTAGATTTCTTCCAGGAAATTAATGATAAAAAAAAAAATGGTATACTATGAAGCTGAAAAAAATGAAAATTTTTAAAAAGTGATATTTTTGATAATTTACAAATTATAATTGGTGGGCCAAATTAAAATTCTAGTCTGTTCTGTTAGCATTTGCACTAATTCTCCTGGGGAAAGATATGAATCCAACACTTCTCACCCCATCTGTAGGTTAAATAGTAGAGTAGACTGGACTCTCTAACTTTGAACAGTATCCATTTTAGGCTGATGACTACTCTGAATTCAAAACTACGGTGAACACTATCTTTCCCTAAAAGTCATAGCAATTCACAGATAAAAAGAAGTGAGTGGAGAGACATGATCACTTATGTCCTGAAAGGTCATGGCTTTTTAAAAAAAGTTTGGTCTTTATTTTGATTAATTTTTTTCTTTATTTGTCTAGAGGCTTATATTGGTAATTATGCTTAAATAACAAATGGATTTTGTTTCAAATATTTTTCTTGTAAATTTTTAAAATGTTTCCCCAGTTTTTTTTTTTTTTTTTTTTTTTTCCATTAAATATATACTTGATGGCAATTTCAGTTAATACGTGAATGTAAAGATGTTTTACGTGGTGGCATCTACATGAAGCAGTTCTATCAAAAAATGGTTTCTACTGTTGTCTGGGATGCTGATACTAATGAAGCTGACGAAGTGATGGATCTTGAGAAATTTGATGAATATATGAAAGAAATGTTAGGAGTAAGTATCTTTCTCTCTGTCTATGATCTTTTCTCTCTCTCTCTCGCACACTCCTCTCCATCCTTTCGCATACATCTTTTCTGCTGTTTTTTTTTGTTGTTTTTTTTTAAATAAATTGAATTATTCACTTATTGCAAAGTCTAAGTAAAGTATATTTTACATGGATAGATCAAAATGTCTGGCTTATTTGCTAAATCTAGATCAGAAATTTTCGCTCACTTATGTTCAATCATTGTGACTTGTATTCATCTCAAAATTATATTTAAAAAGTATTGTTTAAATTAAATGCTTCTTTCATTAGGCTATAGACATTTATGTATATATCTCTGTTTATACTTTTAACTGCTTCCTTTGAACTTAGTTTTTCTCCTTTTGGGTTCAATAAGTTAATATAATGGATAATATTTCTTAAAATATTATATATTTATATATTATTTTTAAATAATGTATACTTTAAATTTAATATTATCTTCCTCTTCAGGTATTGAGTTTTGTGACCCTTAATTGACTAAAAAAAATTCTATGCCACTTGTATAGAGCATACATATACTGTATATATTTGTGTATAAGCCGACCATGTAAAATGCAAACCCTGATTTTTTTTTGCATGAATTTTAACCCTCAAGAGAAAATTTACCTGTGTATAGTGCAACTGGTCACTGAAAATGCATGATTTTTAACCTCTTCAAAAATTTACCTGTGCCCCCCACCATTTTTTGTGTAAAAAAACCTCAAAAAAAACCTGATCATAAAAACTCGCACTATGCCTGATTTTATACAGTAGTTGAATAAAAAATGTTATATTAATAAAATGTCAGGATGAAGCTAAACTGTATGCCATTAACATTCTGATAATGACTGGTAGGAGATGTTCTAACGAGCTTTAATGTTGGCATATCAAAGGGACATAAACAAAATGATTTGTAGTGAAAATCTTTTATACTTTTTATTCCGTGTTTGTTATACAGGAATCATTTGGGGTGATGACACAAAATAAAGCTAAAAATGACTAGAAAGCTACAAAACCAAAGTGATACAAGCCAAGATTTATTCCTATCTTGTATAAAGGAATATTTGTGGAGGGAAATTTTTCCCAGATGTCAAAGCAGATTTTTTTTTTTTTTTTTTTTTTTTTTACCTGCTTCTGTGAACTTATCTCATCATATAAATTGAAACTTGTATATGCATTTTTCTTCATGGAGATTTAAATTAAATTTCAGTTTTTATTTACTGAAAAGTAGATAATGTTGCATTTAAGATGATATTTTTCTTTTCATTTCATGATAATTTAGAAGCATGTCTCTTCAAATAAAAAGGAGCACTCCTAATATCAGGTTAGGTAAAAAAAAAAATTTCTAAAAGATTTTAAATTAGTATATGGTGTGCAAATTGTAAATTAGTGTTTGGTATGCAGAAATCTTTGGAAGCACTAAACTTAACATCCAATTATTTTCCAAATTTTTCATTGGAATCTTCAAATTGTCAATTATTTAGCTCTCTTTGTCTATATTGCAATAAATGTTTTCTTTTTAAAATCTGTATGTTTCTGCAATACCCCTCCCCTGCAAAATTTGGTCCTGTGGGAATATGTAAAAATGCATTTTATTATTTGCATATATTTGTGAAAGATGACAAAACCAATTTGCAATGTAATCTTAACTACAGCTAAAATCCTGAAATGAACAACTTGTATTGATATTTATTTATATGCAACAATTTTTTATTATTTGGTTGAGTATTTTATATATTTTTTGTCATAACAGGTTTACTTCAATTACTTACAACATTGGATGAGTAACTTGCAGAACCTTCCAGATGCTTCACACAGTTTAAAAAACACTTTAGAAGAAGAGTGGGCTTTTACTAAAATTATTTGTCCTCATGTGATTGGAGGAGAAGCAGAAGCAGGCAAACGATTCAGGTGAATTTTGGTATTTTAAGGTATTCCATAATTTTTATTGAAATGTTGATGACTAAACAGAGTCTAACTTCTTTTCTTAAAATAATAAATGTATTTTTTATGTGATTTACATTTGATTCTAGCTTTGAACACAAAATCAATATAAATTAGAACACACAAAAATTCCCTTTTTTTTTTCTTTTTTTTCTTCTTTTTTTTTTCCTAATTTTTGTAAATTAAAACAAATAAATAATTTTACAAGAGTTTTATTTTAGCATAAAATTTACCCAATGCTAAACTGAGCATTACTTCAAAATAATTTTGAGCTTCAGTCATGTTTTTATATTTATTATCAAGATTAATAAATACAAATTTGTTGTGTTTTAGTGCAATGGCAAGTAGTTTACTTGCTTCCATAATGGACTTTTTGGATAGTGGCATAGATGAATTCTACACACAAGACAATGAAGAATACGAGAATGAAGAAGAGAAAAGCTCTAATGAAAATAATGAAGACAGTAAAAATAATCAAGGAGAATTGGAAAGTAGAGAAAAGAGTGAAAACAGAAAATCCAGACCAAAAAAGTACAACAGAAATGATTCACAAATACTGAAAGGAACTTGTGAAAAATCAGCAGATGATAGCAGTGGTGATAAAACTGATGATGATATTTATAGCAAAGATAAAGTTTCTAAATTGAGGTAAAATGATATTTTATTCATTCTCTTAAAGATTATTCTATTATTAAAAATGGACTCTACTTTAAATCAGGGGTGGGCGAACTATTTTATTTTTTCAGAGTGCAACATGTGTTGTTTCGTCAGTTCATGGTGGACTGCAGGTATCAAAAAATACTTGAATAATGAACATACAAAAAACACTTTTTAGTATTGACAGTTAATAGTAACCAGTAATCTGTAACTGATAGATTGGAAGTGATAAGAACCATGACTTTTATGTGTCATACAGTAAAACTGAATACATTGACCTAATTTGTGTCGGCTAGTGCAAAATGAGTTAGTAACCTTGTCGTCTTTACAAATTTGGTAATTTTTTTTATGAAGTGAATGAATTGCCATAGATTTGTCATTTTTTTTCCATTGGATATTAACTAAAATCAAGAAAAGAAAAATTGATTAGATAAAAATCGAATAATGCAGAAAAAAGTTTTTTTCTTTGAAATACTTTCGTAGACTGCACTGAAATCCCCCCACAGGCCTGATGCAGTCCATGGGTCATAGTTTGCCCACCACTACTTTAAATTGTTCATTTTATTTCCATAATATTTTGATTTTTTTTGTAATATTTTTCGTAAAAAAGAATGTTATCTAACAAAAGTTCTATGATTAAACTGCTAATTTTATCAAGAATATAAATGACTTTTTTCTCAACTTCAATTAAATGTTTTACTTTTCTTTGCTAATGCACACGTCTGAATTTTCCTGAAATTCACTTTTATTTATTGGGGTTTTGTTTTTCAGACATCGTATTCAGCAGACATTTCGAGATTTCAAAAACCTTTTCCGTGAAGGAAGAGAAAGATCATCAAAAGCTTTGGGCTTTGCTAAAATGCTAAGAAAAGTAATATTGACATTTATCATTAATTTTTTTATGTAGATTTTAGTTTTCACTTTCTTAGTTTTGTACATTTTGAAATTTTTTTTTTTTTCTTTTGTTAGGATCTTGAAATTGCTGCTGCTTTTAAAATCAACATTTCTACTGTAGAGCTATTACAAAAGCTGAAACAAACAAAACATATCATGGTAAGTTTTAAGGCTTTTCATCACTTGTCTTGATTTGTAACAACTTCTATTTTTTTTTTTTTTTTTTGCCATTGTAATGGTGGAGTAATGGATAGTGGCTTGGATTGAGGAATCAGAATTCCAGTCAAATCCATTACATTTGCTAATACCCTTGGAAAAGGTATGAATCCTCTTCTTCTCACCCAGCTATGGGTAAATAGCAGGACAGACCGAGTTCTATAACCTTGGATGGCAACTGGTCTACCGTAGAAAAAATGGCAACCTACTGTGGGGAAAAAAATCTGCCTCGTCAGTCATGTATCGAAAGATACATGATCGCCTAAGCATGTATCACATATGGCACATAACTGACTGAATAATATCTTGATACCTGGTGAATGAGAATTTTTTTTTTTTTATTTAATTTTTCTTTAATACGTTCAACTTGAACAGAGAGCTTATCAAAAATGATGTATATGAAGCCAATGTTAATTATGGAGAAAATGGTAATGGTGAGATTAGCTGTTTTTTTTAAAATACAGAAACTCAGTATTCATTGACTTTGTGTTACTTTTGGTTGAAATTTATAAAATATTTCTCAGGAAAGTTGCTTTCTCAAATCTACTGCTCTTTCTAGTATTAATGGGAGTTTCCTTCCTAACCTTTTGTTTGAAGTAGTGTGAAAAGTTAACATCTTGATTATGTCCATATTTTCTCCAAGTTACATGTGATATCCATTTACTTATTCTTTTTAGTGAAAATTTTCATGTGATGTGATTTTCTGTTATTTGGTACAGTTTGTAATTTCACAAGATCTCATGAATGATTGTCCTCTTTAAGAACTAGAGTGTTCATAATTGATCTAAAAAGATGGTTGTATAGATAGTTTAGATATTTCTGAACAAGTTGGACATCATGACATTCATAAGCGAGTCTAGATCAGGCTAAGCTATTTACGAACATGATTCGAAATAGTTCAGACTTATGTCAATTTTCAAGAAAGACCTACTTGAAATATTAGAAAATCTTGGTTTACATGGCAAAGATGTTCAGGTAATCCTGGGAACAAACAGCTTGCATCCAGATCAAGAACAAGTTCAGTGATTGCACAAAAATTAAAAAAAAGTAGTGAAACCAAGATGCATTTTCACATCAACTCTATTTAACGTATACAGCAAGATGATCCAAAGAGAACTAGATCAACTCATAATTTTATCGGCAGACATGATCTTAACAACATAATGTATTCAGATGAAACTGTGTTGATGGCAAACTCACGAAAGAAATTGAAAACACTCTTAGATAAGAAGTAATGGAAAGCAAGAAGAAAGGACTAACTATTAACTGTAAGACAATGAAAAAGTGACCATTCAAGATGTGAGCTACATATGGGGGGGGTGCTATGATAAACCAAGTACAAAAATTTGAGTAGTGTAGCAATACAATACAGAAAATGTAACACAGAAATCCAAAGATGCATATGAGCAGCAGTAAGTACCTTCCAGAAACTAAGCAAAGCAAGAAGAGAGAGGAAAATTTCATTAGAAAAAATCAAAGAAAATAGAGTTGAATCTCCTATATGGCAGTGAATACTGAACAACTTCACAGATGAAGAAGAGATTTGAAGTGATAGATGTGGTCCTACCAATGGATGATAAGAATACTATGGACTGAATATATGAGTAATGAAGAAGTTTTAAGGGAAATAAGAACTAAAAGGACTCTTATACTCACAATCAAAAAGAGTTAAAACTTTTAAAACACATAATGAGGAAAGAGTGTCTAGAGAATTAAAAACTCTGGACTTATTTGAAGGCAAGAGAAGCCGAGGGTGGTGGTTAACAGCAAGTAAACCTATCTCGTGTTCATGTGAATGGATGACAACAGGGTCAAAAAGAGTGGTAATGAGTCAAAAGTTACTTAGAATAAGAAAAAGCAGGAAGTAATGGAGAGCCATAATCACAGTGCATACAAGCACAGCAACCAGAAGAGTAGTCTGCTGATGCTTAACAATGATAGGTATAATTAACTGTTTCCAGAAGAGTTAATTACACCTTAAATTAGTTACTACTAAACCAGGTCAGACTAGCCAAAGACTTGTAAATATTTTATTACATTCAGTTTTCTTGGCAGTAACCAAAATCAGATATTCATAAGCAAGATCTCTTAACATATCACCTGAGCATAATCTTAACCTCTCTATACCACATGGTATGTTAAATTAAATAACTCACAAAATTATTTTAAATTTAAATTCATCTTAGCAATGGTAAAATTTATAAATTCAATCTCTAGAAGGTTAAGTAGATTGTTATAATTATGAAACTCGAGATTTAAACAACCTTTTTGATCTCGGATTAAATTTTCATGATCTTTTGTGTGTATTTGTTTAAATTTCCAGTCAGTTGACACTCTTTGTGAGTTATAAGTTGCCATTTATAAAGGTTTTGTATCTCTCTCTCTATCACACACTCCAAAAACTTAAAACAATTACTTGGTTACCTACATTAGTGCATTATATTACTTACAATTATTGCCACATAACAATAACCAGTGCATTATTTAAACAAATTAGCTGTAAATAATCAACAGTGCCTTTTTATAGTCACCTGTCATTTATAGTATTGCCAGCTAAGACTGTTTTTGCATAAGTAGCGAAGTAATTGTTCTAAGTAACGCGTTAATCAAAATATGTGCTGTATAATTTACTGCGTTTTTTAAAATGTTTTTTTGAGTTTTTCTGTTGATATCATATTCCAGAGAGTCTTTTCTAAAGAGTTTTGTTTGTTTTAATAGAGATATTTAAGAAACAATGTACTTGATAAGAAAAATTTGAGATGAATCCATATCTTTAACATATAGTCATGTGATTTAAATTTTTAGTGAAGAAAAAAATTCTATCATAATGGCTTAAATTCATTTTTTTCATATAATATTTTACTGATAGTTAGAAAATAATAAACATTAGTTAAATACTAATTTTTTTAAATTTGTTTTTTATTTTTATTAATTGCAGGTGACTGTTCCTCCCAAACTTGGTTATATGATTTTTATTCCCGAAAGAATCTTGTCAGAAAAGCGCCTTATCTTGCAATTGCTGAATGTCACTTGTGGCAAAGAGGATTATTCACCCCAACAAGAATCATATAGTCAGTATGATGGACATGACAAAGGTTATCTATTGATGATGCAATGTGATGATGAACAAGACAGTCTGTTGTGGGAAGAGCCAATCGTTCCTGTGGATGCCACTGCACAAACAGCTATTGCTTTGTCTCATATTGCAGTAAGTAAACAAACGCTTGAGAAAGTTGCTAACTTTTTTTTTTTTTTTTTTTTTTTTATAACTTGACAGGAAGGGAAATTTACTGCTAAAATTGAAAAATTTCCCCAATTCTCAAATTGTATCTTTTTTACACTTTGCTTCTCTGGTTGAATACTGTTTGTAATTTTTAAGTATATATTTTTCATTTTTAAAAATATTTCTTAAAACTAAGGATAAAGGCATTAGTTGGATCCAGTTACAGGACCCAAAGAGTGTGAGTTCAATACCTGGTTGAGGCAGTGAAGAACTTTCAGAGGAAAATTAACAGGAGATAACTGATAACTGACATCCATTAAACATGGCATGTGGAACTGGAACAGTCTGCCCCAGTGAGTGAAATAAAGGGTTCAGTTCGACATTCCAACCACCTGAAGAAGGCCGGAGTGTACAACGACCGAAATGTTGTAATAAATATGGCGACAAAGATGAGAACAATAGTCCGAATAATGTAAATAATGTACATAATACCTCATCTCAGAAATATAGCCAGATATTTTTTTTATTCCAGTAATCATTCTTCAGCTAGTGTTCTTGTATCTCTGTCTTTCTAATGGGTGCACACACACACACACACACACACATATATTTCATAAAAATCTGATTGTCTTTGTGAATATTCATTCTCATTTGTTTTGTTACATGTGAAGGTGTATATGTACATGTGTTTATATTTACTCTTCATGGACTTGTCATTTTCTTTATTTTTATATTTTTTTACTGGATGTCCTGTGAAAACCTGAACAAATACTATTTGCTATATATATATATAATATATATATATATATATATATATATATAAAGACATTTTTATGTTTAACATTCTTTTTTAATAGATACAAGTATTTAAGTAAATTCTCTGTTTATAATAAACAGTATTAAATAACATTTTCCAGCCTGAATGTCCGAGAAATTTTCATAGGAAATATTCGGCCTCCACTAGCATTTGAACCGGTAAATGTTATTTAATACTGTTTATTATAAACAGAGCATTTACTTAAATACTTTTATCTATAAAAAAGAATGTTAAACATAAAAATGTCTTTAAATAATTTTTGGACTTTGTCCATTTAATTATATATATATATATATAATGTGTGTGTATGTATTTGGGTAGCAATCTTTCTTTTATACAAATCTCATTAAAAACAACTGACAAATACTGTGGTTAAGTTTTTTTATTTAATTATTCATGTTCTTGTGTGCTGACCATGTTTGGAAAATAAAACATTCCTATAACTCTAGATACATACATAAAACAAGCCATGGCTAAAAGTATAGCCAGAAGCATTTGGATGTACAAAACATTTGTACAATTTCTATATAAAACAAAATTATAAGAACACATGGAAAATTAAATAAAAAAACTTAATCACAGTACCTTGTCAGTAATTTTTAATGAAACTTATATATATAATAAAGGGTTCAGTTCAAAATTCCCTGACAGTTACCCAGATCAGCAAGCACCTGAAGAAGGCTATAGTGCACAACAATTGAAACAGTGTGATAATTACAACAGAGATGAGGACAATAATCAGAATGCAAATAATGAATGGAAATTGTTTATTTCAATTTCAGAATGCTTTCTTCTTGCAAAAGATATTCTACTGTAATGCTTGTATATCATTTTCTTTAATATTTATTTAAGGTTGATGGTTTAATGATGGTTGTGACTCGTTCATCCCTACTTCCTCCTCTGCGTGAGGAATTCTCTCAACTGATGGGCAAATCCGTGGACATTGTTCAAGAACAGATTTCTTGCCACCAGGCTATTTCTGAATCTTTAGCAGAACTCAAGGTAAATTATTTGTCTAGCGAGTCCCATTTTTTCTTTTAGAACAAACTAGATAATACTTGTAACTGGGAATATTTATTTGAAATCTTGAAATCTGTTTCTTTTTAATAAGAGATATTTGTTTTATCAATTAAACAATAAAAAAAATTACTGAAATGTTATGAGTATAACAATGAAGGCATAAAATTTCTCATATGAAAAATAATTGCTTTAATGAATTGTTCATTTGTGTAATATACTTACATTATTACATGTTGTTAATTTTGATACTGTTGGAATTGTAAAACAAAGTCATATAAAAGAGAGACTAGGTTTGGGTGTGATGGGTAAATTGTTGCCATTTTATATTTTTAATTTTACGCACACACGTTGTTTGTTTTTGATTTTGTCGACTACATAGTATATATAGTAGGGTCAGTTGTGCACTGTCTGTGAGAAAAGGAGCACTATGACGTAATTCACTCCACCAGAGATTTGGAAATGGCATGCTGTACTGCTTGGCATTCACACCGGAAGCTCCAATATGAACATTTCAGAGTGTTTGGTTGTCAATCTAAGGACAATGCAGATAATTTGAAAAGAGTTGAATGATGAGTTTATTGGTGATTACGAAGGTACAGTAGCTTGGAAAACTCACTCTGATCTTTCTGATAAGAAAAGAACTCCTGAATTTGTTGGTGAGGGCCTCAGACTCAACATGGAAGCTTACATCAAGTGCCTTGAGGAGGTAGTGCTGCACTGGGTCAAGAGGGTGGCTGCTGGAAGATTCTATGTCTGGCAACAGGACTCTGTACCATGCCACACAAACAGAAAAACCTAGTCATGGCTGTCAGACAATTTCTGTGACCACATCACCCCTTACATCTGGCCACCTAACTCCCCAGACTGCAACACCCTTGATTATTATGTGTGGTGCGCAGTTGAGCAAGAGACCAACAAAATTCTTTGAAACACCAAAGAGGAAGGATTATGGCAGCATTCACCAATTTAAACAAGGAGACCATCCAGAAGAGTCGTCTGGAATCCATGATCGAAGCCAATGGCAATTTTATTGAATAAATTTACTCTTTTAATATTTCAAGATATTTTTGTGTAATTTTGGTAAATATATCTGTTAAAATGTTTTCATTTTTGCATAATTTAGATGACAATTTATTCATCATTCCCTGTGTGTGTGTGTGTGTGTGTGTGTGTGTGTGTGTGTGTGTGTGTAATTACTGTAATGCTGGTTAAAACATTGTCCATCAGCAATATTATATTAAATATATTGTCATTTATTTTTAATTTATTATATCATTGAATTTTTCTGTGCCCACTTTTTTTTTCTCATTGACTTTTATCATGCAGGAAACAGCAATGAGTTTACGGAAAAAAATAGCATCCACCATAACCCAGCTGAGTGAAAAGTTGTACTTTGTTGAAATGAAAAAGATGGATTATAAAGAAAGAAGCCACTTGCTCAATCTTTATTGTGTCACCATTTATAAAGGATACAATTTTGGTTTTGAGGTAAATATTTGCATTTTCACTTCATTAAGAGGCTAAGACAGTTTTTGCTTTTTTTTCTTATTAGATAAAATATCTGAATGTGTTAGTATTTTTATTTTTTAGTATGTTTTTATTTCTCTAAACTTTTCATACTTACAAAATGTTTAAAATCATCTAATATATTTTTAATATTTTTTGACTTTTTTTTGATCAATGTAAATCCAATTTTGATTTTTAAATCTTTCCATCAATCCATTCTATTATCAAAGATTACTGATCCTGGTTAGGATTTTTTATTAAGTTAGGCATTAATCTTCTAATTTCCAAATAGCAACAAATTATGCAGCACTTCGATTAACTACGTTACTTAAAACGATTACTTCACTACTTATATAATTATAAAAAAGTCTTAGTTAACAATAATATGTTACAGATGGTTATAAAAAGGTACTGTTGATTATTTACTGTGCATTATTTGTTTAAATGCACTGACTGTTGTTTGGATTATGTGGCAATAAGTTAAATGAAGCACAAAATTAAGTAATCATTTTAAGTTCTCTAAATATTGCTGCCATTGTTAATTACTTTGGCTACCCATAAGAACAAATGTGATACAAAGAAACATGCTTAACATCTTCTCTGGCACCATTTGATCATCAGATGTGACCAGTAGATAATTCTTAAAATCTTATTGTTATTTGTAATAAATTATGTAGTATTTATTTTGATTAACTGCGTTACTTAGAATGATTATTTAGCTACTTATGTAAATGTAAAAACATTCTAAGTTGCTATAATATAAGTGAAAAATTGAGGTTGTGAGGGGGGATGGGACATCTAAACAATAGCTCTCCCAGTCACAATGAAAGTAATAGGTAGAGAAAGGAAATGTGATGAGAGGTAACAAAATGACACTATCTCAAAAGGCATAGGAAGGAACTTTAGGAACAAAATGCCCATGGGACCGACTTCATAAGATGCTAAGTCTTGCCCACTGCTGACTGCTGGTTTTCTCGTCGCTTTTATTGACAGGAGATGCTGGAATAAACCTGGATCGATACAATTTACAGAGAGGCCTGTATGTGAACATGCAAGGTGTCCCACTGCTAATGGGGAAAACCCAGATGTAACTGGTTTTGACAGACATGTCCACATGCAATCCAAGGCCTCTTTTGTGTCTGTACTGACGAGCGTTTGTCACAATGGCTATAAAAAGGCACTGTTGACTATGGCTAATTTGTTTAAATAATGTACTGACTACTGTTAGCATCATGTTGCAATAATTGTATGTAAAATGATGCAATAAAAACCAAGTAATCATTTAAAGTTCTGAATATTGGTACCTTTCCAAATCTAATGACAGAACATTGTTGCTAATGGAATGATTGAAAAATATCGTCATTAAAACAAATCAAAATTAGGGCTAAAATTTTATGATTATTTAATATTCAATTGATTTTTTTTTTTAATATTAATACATTTTTTACATGTTTATTTTAACTATTTTACTAAGGATTTATTTCTCTAACTTATTTATTGTGGATTTTTCAGATTGTGTGACATTAGATAAAATTATTAAGTGTGGGCAAAAGTTTATGGAAAAGTAGTTTTCAATTATATATTAAGTCACTAATTTTTAAAAAAGATTACTGTGAACTTTTACACACACCTAGTAATAATCTGTCTTAAAAAAAACAATGCAAAATATTTTAGAAGCATCTTAGAATTTGCATTGGTTTTATGGGATTATCTACATAGGAATTAATATTTGAGGGTTTTTGTTTTAGTATCACAAAGAATTGCAACGACTTGTGTCAGACGAACAGAAAGGTCAGTTGGGAAGGAGCATGATTAGCTTTGCTAAAGATTGGATGAAATTTGTTATGGAGAAATGGGAAAAAGGACGTGGACGAAGGCCAACGTAAGTATTTACCTCCTTTCATTTTAAGAAATTGCACTTGTTGATTTGAAATTATTAGACTTCTTCATTATAGAAGGAGTATTTCAAAAATAATTTATCCAATAGAATATGTTAGAGCTTCATTAAAATTATTACTTAGACTTAAAATTTATCCTTGTAGACTCAAGTCATGTACTTTACTCTGGGACACTACTTATAATTACTAAACAGCACTCATGTTAGGAGTACAAGAAATGATTTGAATAACACATAAGGGTACATCTTGTTCTGATTTTGTATAGATAAAAATCCATTAGTACCCTTAATTGTTTGATTTGGTCATGCATGCAAAACAATTTGTTGAGAGAGTCTTTCATAAAATATTTTGGAAAAAATGAGCATACAGTACAAGAAAGAATTAGCAGTATGTAGTAATTTTGTCTCAGTTTATCTACAGTAGATAAATGTTGCTAATTTATTTCTCAAAAGCTTGTTTCTTTAAAGACATTTCCAGTGGTAAAAAATGTAGAAAACAATATCTGAATCAATGAGCACAAAACTGAAATACATTCCTAAAATAATCCCTATCTGTTGATATACATGTGATGTCCACGTGAGTATAAATAGAACCCGCTTGGTTGAGGTGGGAACTCTTCAGTAGATAGCAAACCTGGCGACGAGGATGAGATAATTTGACAAGCTTCGAATTAACAGCAAAGGAAAAAAAAGTACTCAAATTTAACAACACTAGTAAAACCTCGAATTAATGAAACATTACCCCCTCAACAGCAAAGGAAAATACTCGAATTCGACAACAACACGAGTAAAACTCCAAATTAACAGCAAAGAAAAATACTCGAATTCAACAACACGAGTAAAACTTTGAATTAACAGCAAAGGAAAAAAAGTACTCGAATTCAACAACAACACGAGTAAAACCTCGAATTAACGAAACATTACCCCCTCAACAGCAAAGGAAAATTCTCGAATTCGACAACAACACGAGTAAAACTTTGAATTAACAGCAAAGGAAAAAAGTACACGAATTCAACAACAACGCGAGTAACAAACTTCGAAAAGAACAAATTATTTCGAAAGAAATGGCTCTCTCTATGCCAACAATAGAGCCCCTAGACTGGGAAGACTCCAACCAGGAGCAAGAATGGAGTGAACATATCGAAGACGCATTTACAGCGTTTGATATAACAGATGATAAATGGCAACTATCACTCTTTCGATTTTACAGGGGAAAGAAACTGAAAGATATGCTCAAAACCTTAACACCGGAGATACCACCAGGCCAAGTAGGGCCTACATACAAAACAACAAAAATAGCACTGGATGAATATTTCATCCAGAAAACAAATAAAGTCTTTGAAAGACATAAATTCAGGATGCTTAGTCAAGAAAACGGGGAGTCAACACATGATTATGTCACCCATCTACGCATACAAGGAGTAAAATGCAACTTTGGTGAATACAACCTGGATAAGGCTATAGTGGATCAATTAATAGAAAAATGCTCGTCAAGCAAATTACGCCGTGCGTATTTGAAAGAAACTGATTTAACAGTAGAGGAAGCACTTCAAAGAGCATTCATATCTGAATCCACTGAAACACAAGCTAAACAAATAGAAGAGAATGAAAGAGAGCACTCAGATATCCACAAAATTACAACCAATTACAAGCAACAACAACGACGAGATAACAGTGGGTATAGGAAACTATCCAAGGACAACAACCCATTAAAAACAGTTACAAAATGCTACGGGTGTGATGGCTCCGACCACACACGGTCAAACAAAATGCTCAGCATTTGGGAAAAAATGTAACTACTGTGGAGTAATAAATCACTTCGAAAAAACATGCTTAAAAAAAGGAATAGGGGTAAAGGGAAAACAAAGATGTCAGACGGCCACAATTATGTCCAACCAGTATCGATGAATCCGAATAACTCAGACAGCCAGGCATTCGTTTTTCAGGTGAAACCTATTCATTCAGCAGATAGCGAAATTGTCCATATTGACGATGTACCAGTCGGAATATTAATAGATTCTGGAGCAGACATCAACCTTGTTGACGGCAAAACGTTCAAAGAAATCCTTAAAGTACGGCCAAACTTAACTTAATAAAAAGCCTATGGGAATATTCCAATACCACTAAGAGGAGAATTTTTCGCAACGCTGACGAATGGAACAGTCAGAAGAAAAGCCCACAAAGTATTCGTTACAAAGGCATAGCAAGGTGGTAACATATTAAGTAAGCGGGCCAGCATTGAATTAGGGTTTATCACCACCCCACAGATGAAATCGATTACAACAAAAAATATCCTGAAATCAACAAAAGAAATAATAAAGAAAAATAATGTATGCCAATTATAATTTGCTTGAAGAGATTTTCAATTGGCACTGATTTTACTTTGGAATGAACAAAAGTTAAATATCAAATGTCTTAAAAAATATTTAAAAACTTCAGTGCAAATTTTAAAAAAATTAATTTCTTAGCTTATTGAAATTTAATTTTTCTTTATGTAATTTTCTTTGTAATATTTCTTTAATAGATGGGCTCAACAAGGAATGGAGTTTTTGGTGTTAGTTTGTGAACCTGAATTTACAGGACAAGTCACTGAAGAAGAATTCTTGGTTAGTTTTTTTTCTTCACCACTTCATCACCTATTCAAGTTTATTTAAAATTTACTTTTATTAAAGATTTGTAACTGATATGCAAAGCTAAGATTCCAAATTTAGATCCTCTTGTTAATCTGATATCAATTTAACAACAGGATCTAAATTTGGAATCTTAACTACAGATGGAAAAAATGGCTTAAAATGGATGCAATGTTGTTATTGAATTATAATAAAAATGAGCATTTTTCAGTTGAGACAAGACTCAGTCTTGACAGGAAGTAAAAAAAAAAGAAAAAGAAAAGTGGAAACTCAAAGAAACTGTATCCCTTAATAAATTGATCATATGTCTGATTTAACATTCAACATTAAGGGCCATGTCACAGTAAACACATTCCATTATTACTTGATGTGGTGACTTCAACCTCCACAGGGTCACCCAGTACTTGAGGGAAATGGCGAAGGTCTCTTACGTAGTGTGGTATTCCTTCTACATAGACTGCCTGGAGACTCAAGGTTCTGGTCACTGTTCCTTTTCTATATTTACTCATGCATCTATTGGGTGATGTTTTTACCAGCACAATACCTCCTTTTTATATATTCTCTGTCTAGGTTCAGCCTCTAGCATGATCTTATAAATGCCTTTCACCTAAACTTTGTTGGAGTATGACACATTGGCTGGAACAGTCTCATTGTGAACACCATCCTTTGGTGTAATGTACCAGTACATCACTTCCTAGACAGAGCATTGCTTCCTGGCTGCGATCTGCTTTATGGTTCTGTGTGAATATTCAGCAATGCTGTTTCTAGGCGGCACATATAGACATCGAAATTGCAGGTGGATGCCCCAATGTTCAGCAAATGTCTTGAAATTCCTGCTGTTGAATCCTGTGTTGTTGTCTGTTAGGATCTCTTTGGGTGGGGCCCTTTCAAGAAAGATTGCCACGAGACACTGAATTACAGCAGCAGAATCTTCTTGCACTAAGGGTTGCCAAATGGCAAAATAGGAAGACCCACAGTCTATGAGGGTCAGGTAATAGGTGACTGTATAATGGATGATGTCCATCTCTAGTCTTTGCGACACACCTGCTGTCTCCAGTTTCCCCCTCTGCCATTGGATTGGTGCTGGATCATTTGATTGACAGACAGGATCTAACAGCTGATCTAACAGCCTCTTTTGTCATGGATGAGGCGATCTTCCTAACAAAGTTGTTCGTCTAACATCAGGATGTCCACAGTGCAGGTGTATTTTCTTAATCTGGCTGAACTCCATTCCATTGCTGGTTGCAGCACAGGTTCAACTTCATTTTTCATTTCCAGCCACTTCCGTAGGACTGGTAATCACATCTGCCTAGTTTTGGTTTAACCTGGCAAGGATTATGTCCACCGACAAAGCAAACTCCTTGACCAGTTCCAAGAAGGCTTGCAGCCTTCTTCTGATCAACATTTCACCTGCAGTCGTAGAGCTCACCTGAGCTTTGCCGGTCAGCAGGCCTGTTTTTTTTTTTTTTTTTCTTCTCCTCACATTGTATGACTAGCTTGGCTCCTCTGATAACAGCATCCAATTCTACGAGGTTACTATGTTGTGTGCCTGACTGTGGCCTCAATCAACACTCATCTTCGACAATGGACCCACCAGATTCCATTGTAACTCTAGTCGCTAAAGAACTTGCGTCAACCCACATGGTAAATTCTTTACCATCCACACACTATTTGTCTTTGCACGGATTGGCCTGCTTCACCCAGGTACTGGTCTCTTTGCATTTTTTTTTAAGTGGGATGTTGTTTGTCTGATCAGTTCCAAGAAAGTTCATTACCGCATTTGCTCTTTGCTTGATGATGCCGATCGCTACCTGCAACCATCCACATACTGGAAGGTGTCCGACAAGCCTGCCACAACTTTCTCTTGGTGACCACTTCAGAGATGTCTGGAAGCGCATTGCCACATTTCCGCCATAAGGTGCCATCCTTCCTCCAGACAGTCAAGCCAAGTATTCCAGCCCCATCTTTTGGACACTCCAGATCCTTGCTTGTCAGTCCAAGGTGGGACAAATGTTCCACAATGCAAGTTATAGACACGATATCTTCATTTATGAAGAGGTTGTCAATATATGCTGAGGTTGCCTTTTTGAGACAGCACTGCTTTGACAATGGATTTCATTATTGTGGAGGGGTCGTTCAACCCAAAATCCAATCTAGTCAGGCATTACCTTCTACCTTGGAAAATAACTGTCTAGTATGGCCAAAGTTGTTCATTAAACGTGCATTTGTTGGTAGGCAGATTTGAGGTCTAGTAGTGTTATTTTTGACTCTTGTTGTCTCCACTGGTGCAAATATCAGCGTCTGTTGTATACATGCCAACGTAGAGGTTAAGTTCCCGGTAATCCATTACAGGCCTCATCAGTTTGTTTTCTTGCATGATGGCCATCAACAGAAGAAGCCCTTTCAGAGGCCTATATGTTTGACATAAGGAATAAGTCAGCCTTTCTCGACCTATTGACATAATTCCTTTTCATTGGGTTATGTGTTGGTTTTACAGCTGCTGTGGCTAGTTCTGTTCCCGTGGGGTCATCCTTTAATATCGTACTTGCACAAGCCAGCACCTTTATAATGTCCATTTTGTTCATTTGGCAGGATGCTCAGAGGAGCTACTTGACACACTCCAGTAGACCAGCCATGAAAGCACATATTAAGTCTGGTTCTGGAATACCACTGAACAGAACTGAGAGTTTCCATCGTTCCACCAGAAAAAATATCGACAGACTCCTCAGGGTGTAAAAGTCATGCCACAAATTGTTCATATGCTGCGAATGAGTCAGGCCATATACAGGACTTCCTTAATGCAGCTGAAGTCATTTTTTCTTTTTTCACTCAGCTGCTGATACACTGTATGTACCACCCATTATATGCATCAGGACTACAAACTTGATCCTTTTCCCTGCATACAGCCAATATATCAATTCTATTTTCTCTATCCATTTGACAACGAATTGTTCAGAATCAGAGCCATCAGATTCTGGTATTAGTTTTGGGTCAAATCAGTTGGTCGTGGTGCCGAAATAGCTTGTAATATATCTATTTCCTATTCCTCACTGCCACGTCATTGTCTTTGAACCTTACAGCTGGCTCATTTGAATGTATTCCTTGCTATCTGTAATCCTTGTTTCTGCAAAAAAATAATCTGCCGGCTTTTATGTATACTTCAGTCAGTTATGCAAATTTTTTCATGCTTACCTACGGGCATTTAATTACTTCTAAGGCACTAGGTAATTTACATGGCAACAGGTAATTTTGTGCCTCTTTTGTTGAGGAGATAGGCCATGTCCATTACAATATTGCTGTTGTATCTTTGTAATATTACCATTATATGCTTACTAAATCATTTAAGTCCTTTAGTTATCTGAACTTAGTGTATATTTTTTTTCTTTTTGAGCAGATATATTTCCTGATATATTATTGTTGACTTGTTTGCTTGTAGGACTTGATATTGAAGATTAAGATATTTCTTGAACATTTAGTTGGAGGATCAAGTACTAATCCAAGAAGTCCTATTTCAGGTAAGTCCTAACTTTTCACCTGAAAAATCTTCAATTAACTGAAAAGGTGGCATCTTATTTATTTTATTTTTTATTTCTTTTTAAATGATATATTACTCATTTTTGTTTGAATTACTGATATGAGGAATTATTTACACTAGGACTAATGTCCTCATCTTTGTTATTGCACATGAATAAGGCTGGGGGGATATAACAGCTGAAATGTAATAACCACATTAGTCTGAATGTAAATAATATTATTAGTAGTTTGTAATTTTAAATATCCAATTCTAATGGAAAAGATTTTTATAAAAGCAAAAAATATTACCTCTCAAAATTATATATATATATATATATATATATATATATATATATATATATATATATATATAAACGAAACAAAACAGAAAACAAGAATTTAACATATTTTAAGGACAGCAGAATTTTGCCCAAAATGTGTTTAATGAGCTTATCTGGACATGGTCAGTGAAATAAGTTCATTGAAAATTTATTAGTTTATTAAATAAAAGAAAAAAAAATATAAAAAAATCCTGGACAAAAGACAAAACTTCCTTGGACCCCAAAAAATGTATTTACAGCAGTATTTTAAATAAATCAGTTTTAAGATTGCAGCATTAGCATTTTAAGAACTATTCATAATTGAATGCCCAAAAATAATTGCAGCAATGAGTACAAAATATGAAAGATTTTATACTGGCTTCTATTTTAAGCAAACTGAAAACCTGGAAATACTGCACCTTAAAATATGAATTTGGCCAATGTTGGAATCGTCTACTTGTTCTCAATGTCTTTTCTATTCAAGGGAAGAAACTTGAAACCAGTGAAATATTTCTAAAGCTGTCTGAAATGTTAAGAACATTTTATACTGTTATTGAGTAAAATAATTTGGATACATGAATAAAAACATTATTTTCATTGGGAACACTTACATTTCATCTAACCTTTTGAGTCATGAGCTAAAGAATATTTAGCTATGATTTTCAATTAAAAACGAACATAGATAAATTTTAAAAAAATGACCCCCATAGTTTTCTTGTTCTAGTTCTGAAATTATTAATCTACCAATAAATCTACTTAAAATATTGATATATTAGTAACAATTATATCCAAAATATATTTTGTGAGGGTGTTTTTTAGAAAATCCCAAACTCTTTAACTTTTGTATTATGTTAGAACTGATTTTTGTGTTTAACTCAGCAAAATAAGAAAATGTAATTACTGTATATTTCCACATATAAAGCAATCTTTAGTTAAATGGAGGTAAAAAAATGTAGCAAATTTTCATGAATTTATCCTATCCCTGTAGTATAAGATGACTGATTATATAAAGATGATGTTACTGGAAATGTTGTTACTTTCTGTATCCTTAGAAATTCAAAATAAACAAAATAATAAAACCAATTCAATATCATGTTTTTCCTACACATGTGCTCTAAAAGGGAAACCATTTTTTTGTTTTTAATCACCTGATCTTTCACGAATACTGATTCTTCTTCCTTTTTTCTTATATCTAAACAGTTACAAACTGCCTGGTGTACTAATGGCCATTTACTTATACTTCATCAACAATCACAAAATACTGCTAATAACAGTACGATAATAGTAGATTTCACTTTCAATATTTTTATTTTATTCAGAATCATAATTTGATGTTTACATTTTCTCAGCTGAGCTTGCATGGATACAAGTTGATTTCATTGATATGGAATTATTCTTCGAATAGGCAATTTATTATGTAATTATGCTAGTAATATATAAGGTGGAAATGGCTTTATTACTTACTTTATTACTTTTATTATCATTTTATTTGATAATGTGAATCTTTTCATGTATGTTATTCGTTATTGCATCAAGGCCAAGCTTATCCTACCAACAAACATCACTCAGAATTTAAGGTTTCTTTTTTAGAATTGTAATATAAGATGACCCCCAATTTTTGAGAGTGATTTGTGGGGGGGGGGGTTAAAGGTTGCCTTATATGCAGATATATACAGTAAATACAATTTTTTCTTGAATTAAAGAATATCTTTTATACTTAAATATGAATATATAATAAGTATGGGTGACAAAAGCTCAGTCTTGTTTGCACTGAAGAATTTCCTTTTTGAGCTGAAGGTACTTTTAAATGGTAATTTTGCTGTCAAGAAGTTGAGGTGGGGGTGCTGAAAAGATCTTAGCAGGAACAAGGATGGATTATAAAATTCTGATGTTTGGTCATTTAGTCGAATGTTGGCAAGTGAGTTGGACCAAGAACATTTCAACATCCTTTTGTATATCCTCATGTTATCTATTGCATTGTCTGTTTCCTATTCAGGTTATCTCTCTAGCCCCGAAGTTCATGAAACTTTACTCTTCCCAAGTGCTGAAGAAACACGAGCCACAAACTCTTCCCTTTTTCACACACCACGTGAGTTTTTTATTTTATTTTTTAATTAATTTTTTTTTTTTTTTTAATTAATTTTTTTTATTTAGCATTATATGGGAATAAAATTTTTCAGTGAGCCATAGACTTAATATTTTTGATAATTTAAATGTTATTTTTAAATTTGTGGTTTATTTTTTTAGAAACTTGAGTAGAAAATTCAATTTAATTCCTTCAAGAATTCTTTTCATTTGAAAAGAAAGAAATTTTCAGTTTCCTGGTTAAAAATTTATTTCTTCTGAATAAAATTGAAGGTAAAACTTATTTACTTATTTGAACTCTTAAGAACAGGATACATATACAGCCAAATATTATGAACAAAATATCCTTAAATTGTCTTAATATAACTATACCTGAGCTTGTCTGAGAAACTTGATAATTTTTACACTAAGGTATTTTCTTATGTACTGATTATTCAATAAGCATTGACCTGCTAAGTGTAAATCTCTTGTTCACTTTTGTCTTCAGCTATTTCTGCTGATTCTGTCTCTATATCTCCGCTAAAATCCAGAGGTAATCGTCATTCTCGTATCATTGATGCCATCAACCAACTGGAAAATGAACGTAACAAGAAACTACAAATGTCACACATTATAGGATACAAGACAGATAGAATGGCTGACCTTAATTTGGGCATTAGGGCCAGAAGAGTCAATTTCAGATGGCAAAGAGGCATCAAAATAGGTCAGTTCATCTTTTTTTATTCTTTTAAATATCCCCTGTTTAATTCCTTCACAAACATCTGGGAAATTGTGACCACCAGCAGATAAATTTTATTTTCAATACCTACCAATTTAAGCAACACAATCTGAATATTGCTAAAGGAAAACACTAATGATGATGTACCAAAAAGTTTTGTTTTTTTTAAATCAGTATTTTAGTAATTTTAAAAACTTTGCAAAATTTTAATATGTGCACAGAATATATTTGATCTAGTATTCTAAGTAGAATTTTAACACTTTGCCCCTTCTAAAAACTTAAAATATTTGATCATATTTGTCTAATTTATACTTTAGTAATAATCTCATATCTATGAATATAAATGTATTTTAGGATTTTAGAAGTTGAGAAATTTTTATTTTATTTAAAAAAAATATCTGTAGAATGACGATGTTTTTGCAATCCATTCTCTAAATTTGAAGTAAAAATTTCTTTGCGTCATTTTAAAAGTTTTTAAAAAAATTGTTAACTTTAAAATGATTCCTTTTAAGTAGTTCTCATTTTATTCTTTTAAATCCTTCAGTAGACACTGAATATTTTTACAAATTATTTTAAGTTCTATAGTAAAGAAATAATTTTCTTGGTCTTGAATGTATCCAATAAAATAAGATTAAAATACTGCTACTGAATTAAATAAATTTAGATAATCTGAATGTGATTTATTTTTTTCAACTAGGGGAGGGAACATTTGGTAAAGTTTATACTGCTGTCAATGTTGATACAGGAGAGCTGATGGCAATGAAAGAGGTTTGTATGTTTTATTGATTTTTCTGCCAATGGGACATTTACAAATCTTTCTTAGTAATGTTCTTTAACATGAGTGATAAAATCTCAATGTTTAATTTATTACTTCCATAACAGTCTAATTGTCAATAATACTTTCATGTATAAACATTTCTTTGTTTACTGATTTGAAGTGATTAAGATTTGTAACTTATTTACAGATCAAAATAAATCTAAAATGTATGTAAATTTATTTACCTGACATTGTTTTATTACATTATATACAAAACTGGTGCATTGACTATAAAATATGCCAGCAAACATTGCACTGAACTGTTAAGTACAATTTCTTTAAGTTTCTAATATGCCATATACATTTATTAATATAAAGGAAAAGTCAAATTTGGTGATGCAAAAATAATTATTTACAAACTGGTATTTGAAGTTATTTGTTGATAGATTTCATGAAAATTTGAATTAAAATTGTTTTAGCTTTTGTACAAATAAAATTTTTTGTTAGAATATCTATTTTCATTGTGACAGTTTGTTTTTCTATTTAATAAACAATTTTTTTCTCTTGGTGAAAATATTGATATTGAAAATAATAATTTCTGTCTTATTTCTTTCATCCTAATTTCAGTTACATTCTATTGCAGCTTTGAATTGGTGCAATAGAAAGCAATTAAAATGAAAGAAATACTAGTTAAAAACAAAAGACAATGTTTCTAATAATAATCATTGTAAAATTAAAGATAACATGATAGTGCAATGACTTATATAATTTTTGTTTTTGTACAGATGAAATTAAGGCCAAGTGATAAGATGAAAAACCCATTGAAGGGTGTAGTGGATGAAATGAAAAATCTGGAAGGCATCATTCACCCGAACCTTGTGAAATATTATGGAGTAGAAGTACAAAAGGTGAAGAATTTGCTTGATATTGAATTTGATGTACTGAATTTGGGAACGTTTTATGTCTATATCAGATAAAACATTAATTCTGAAAATATTGGGAAAAAAAATACAACACAAAAATAACAAAAGAATAACTAACCAATATACATTTGCATATACAAGGTCACCAAAAAAGTTCTGTCCGTTTTTTGATTAGTCATTGAATGAAGTTGAAATATATACGAAATGCGTGTAGTAATTGTTTTCAAATTTGGACAGCCGGAAGTAGGAACATCAGACGTTATAAAAAACACGCGCACCATGCCCGGACATCAGTTATAAGCCGGACAGCTGTGAGAAGGATGGAAGTGTCTAGAGATCTCGTTCAGGGCTGTTTGCTTTACAACTTCAAAGTGGGCTTATCAGCAGCTGCATCAAGTCGCCGTATATGTCAAGCATTTGGGGATAGTGCTGTGGATGAATGTACTGCAAGGCGTTGGTTTTGAAAATTCAAGTCGGGAGATTTGTCTCTCCATGATGAGCCTCGCAGTGGACGACCACAGGTCTTGAATGACAGAGTCCTGAAGGCGGCCATTGAAGAGGACAGTAGTCTAACGTGTGGTGAACTTGCAAGACAGTTCAACGTTTCCGATGAAACAGTTAGACTTCACCTGCATTGCCTAGGTAAGACGTACAAACTGAGCAAGTGGGTTCCGCAAACGCTGTTGGAGGTCCACAAGGGATAACAAGTGGCAGCCTGCGTATCTCTGCTTTCTCGCCACTGTACCGCATCCTTATTCAATCAAGTGCTTACCAGTGATGAAAAGTGGGTTCTGTACGAAACTCCCAAGCGTTCCAGTCATTGGTTGTCTCGTCAGGATGCTGTCCCTCACACCGCAAGACCGCCTATGCATCCACACAAGATTATGCTTTGTGTCTGGTGGACAAGTCGTCAAGTGGTTCATTATGAACTGCTACCAACGGGCCAAAAGGTCACTGGAGACCTATACTCGCAGTAATTGAAACGTGTGCAACAGGCATTGCGCCAGAAGGAGCCAGCACTGGTGAATCGTAAAGGTGTGCTTTTCCTCCATGACAACGCCAGGCCACATGTCGCACGAGTGGTCAGGGATAACATACAGTAACTTGGGTGGGAGACTTTGTGCCACCCACCTTATTCACCTGACCTTGCGCCATCCGATTACCACCTCTTCCACTCTCTGGATAATCATCTTCGTGGGAAATCCTTCACCAATGAAGCAGACTTGCGCAAAGCCCTCATGGACTTCTTTGCGTCAACAGACCCCCCCCCCCCCCCCGGAGTTCTACCGCAAGAGCATTGAACAGCTGGAGACACGTTGGCAGAAGGTGCTGGATGCCGATGGCGATTACTTCAAAGACTAAATATAAGTTACAGATACTGTGAAGCGTTTTCTTTTTTCCTTTAAAAACAGACAGAACTTTTTTGGTTACCTTGTAAAATTTATAAATATTTTTATGAAAAATCATAAGCAAGTTTGAGATAAGCTGCAGTTTTTTCATCAGTAAATATTCCAAAATTTTGTTAACAGATATTAAAAAGAATTGACAGATATGAATATGATGAAATGATTGCATATATATATATATATATAACTCACCTGTTGATTTCGATTTATGAGAATCTGACAACCTCATTCAGTTTTTATGTTTGTGTCGTATGTGACAGTTCAGTCCCACTAGTGACCTGCATACAAGTCCACATATTGTGCAACAGTGAGGATCTTGGGACATAGCCACAAGAATATTTGCTGATGTTTTTCACTGTTGTCTTTCATCTTTTAGTCAGTCAATATGACTTATTTCAAAATTTCTGATACCACTCTAGAACAAACATCTCCAGTTATTTCTATCTAGGGCAACTCGCTTGAAGTTAGTATGAGGCACACTAACAGTTGATATGTTACTCTTTAGCTTGTCTTTATACCTGAGCCACAGCCACTCAACAGTCCTTTCTTCACTGTCAAACTGGCTATACATGAGGACCTTAGGTATTCTGTTGTCACCCATCCTTACAACATATTCAAAAATATATATATATATATATATATATATATATATATATATATATATATATATATATACAGCATTAAAAACTTTTATCCATCTATATCTGAAAAAGGTCTGCTGGAGGCTTTGTACTTCCCCAAAAAATTTGTAAACATAACACCAGATCAAACGGAAATAATTTTACATTGCCGCAAATCAATTTTATTCCACAATGAAGTAATCTTGATTAAGAAATCAAAAATAGACGGCTTTGATTGTACCACAAGGTTCGTTTGATGGTGCTGAGGTTTTTAGAGTTAATAGGCCTACATATCTTATATGAAATTAACAAAATTGTACACATAAACAACCACAGTCTGAATAGGAATGACAGTCTGATGATAGTGCCAGACAACAGAACAACAAATGACAATATAGGGAAAGCACTTTTTAAACTCTTCAAAAGCCTCAGCTTTGACATAGAAGTCAAAAGGAATAAAAAAATTGTGAACTATCTGGACGTAGAATTATATCTACAAGTTGACAGTGTCTCCCCATACATGAAACCCAATGCAAAATTAAAATACGGGAATATTAAATCTAACCACCCTGCAAACATAAAGCACGCCCCTAAAGGAATAGTCTAAGTTATCCAGAAACTCTTTTAGTAAAATAATTTTTAAGGTTAAAAAGAAAGAATATGTGAACCTAAAGGTAGAGGTCACAAAACGAAACTAGAATTTAAACCTCAAATTAAACAGCATATGAAGAACAATTCGAGGAAAAGAAAAAAATATCATTTGGTTTAACCCCACTTTTAACTTAGAGGTAAAATGTAAAATAGGGAAGTTATTTTTCAAATTACTTAGTAAACATTTCCCAAAAAATTCAGAATTATATAAGATATTTAATAAAAACAGTTAAATGAGGCTACAGCTGTACTAATAATTTAGAAACAATAATAGACAAAACACCAGAAATTTCAAAACTAACATGCAGCAAAATATAGTTAACACTAGTAATTTATGCAACTGTAGAAACAAAAATAGATGTCCATTAAAGGAAGCTTGTAAAACCGAAGCAATTATCTATAAAGCAGAAGTAATAGATATTAATGGTCAGAATAAAATCTACATAGGATGTACTGAAGGTTCTTTCAAACAAAGATTGTACAATCATAGATCATCATTCAAGCTAGTAAGTCTTAGGTTCTCTACCAAACTAGCTAATCATGTGTGGAAGTTCAAAAAAAAAAAACATCAGGGAACCAATTGTAAACTGGAAAATTTTTAAAAAGGCAAAGCCTTACAACAACTACAATAACATTTGCAGTCTCTGCCAATAGTAAAAATTAGCATACAGAAAGCTCATATGAGGCTGGATAAAAAAAGCATGTACATTTCAATTACCCTCCCCGCCACAGATACATTTCTTCTCCCCTTTCTTCTTTGCATCCTCCTCTCCATTTCTATCACACCCAACGTTGTGTGTGTGTGTGTTTTTTTTTTTTTGTTTTTTTTTTTAAATAGTGTCATCAGTTTTTTTTGGTTTTTTTTTAATAAAGCATTAGGAGGTCAATTGATAAAAATCGCCTGAGGATACCATAATGTTGAAAGCAAAGTAATGGAATCAACTGATCTAATTTTAAAAATATATATATATATATATATATATATATATATATATATATATATATATATATATATATATATAATTTTAAAAAGATATAACAATTTTAACAGTGGTAGCTTGGTAAGGTTGTTGTACACTTCTAAAATCTACTGGAGTTGGTTGATTTTGGAGTAGACTTTATCCCGTAGTTGATTTATACAATAAATTTTATGTAAGTTAATGGATTTTATTCATAATCCAACATTATTTCTTATTACTATAAACATTCTATTTACCGGGTATACATGTTTGATTAGAGATCCCTGTAAAATTAAGTGTTAAAAAAAAAGAAAAAGGAAAGTCTACTAAAGCATGTGTATCCATTAAATATAACGTTTAAAGTAATAAGATATATGGAGAAGATTCGTTGATTGTGAAATTTGTACAAAAATCTAATATTTTTATAAAAAGTTATCAATAGTTGCTACAATAAGATTAATTTAATTTATATTTTTCTAGGATGAAATGATAGTATTTATGGAATATTGTGATCGTGGCACTATTGAAGAAGCATCTAAGCTTGGCCTTCCTGAAAGCATGATCCGTATGTATACTCGTGAGATATTGAAAGCTCTTAGTCACCTGCATGATCATGGAATTGTTCACAGAGATCTCAAAGGTAAAGGATTCATGATTTTTGTAACAATCATCAAGTCTCACGTTTTAAAAATGCTTTTAAAGTTTACAAATTGTCTTGTCTCCCTTTATTTTATTTTTTAATCATAGGTACAAATTCTTACAGCATCACCACTAGTGTTGTTACAGCATCACCACTAGTGTTGTTACATTTGTTGTTATAAACTAATATAAGTATTAAAAAGCCATGTAAGAATTGTATATAACTTTGCTACCTTTCAGGATAAACTATAATCTGGTAGAAATAAACTTATTTTACATAGATTTTACTCTATATTCCATGTCTATAGCTGGATATCAATATCTAGAAAATGACTGATGGATTGATCTTGTTGGCTCAGATCTTTATGTCGATACTAGCTGAATTAACTACGACTTGCTGTGTGTCCCACATATTTTTGTAAGAAAATGATTGATTTTAAATCATTGGTATAATTTGTGGGCAAAATGATGCATTTCGATGTTACTCAATGATCTTACCAATATGACTGCCATCTTCTGGTTTTCTATATTTTAGATAAGTCATTCTCTTGTTCAAACTTAAATTTAATTTAAATCAAGGGAAAATATTTCGGTGGGGGGGTGTACTTTACCTAGGCGGGTAGCACTTTGATCAAAATGAAATATACTTATCCAAGTACCTTAGGAGTCATTTGATGTTTAAATTTAATTTATATCAGAGGGACAAAAATTTCTAGTGGAGGTGGGGGCCCTCCTTTGATAACAATGAAATATACTTATCCAAGTACTCAGGGTAATGTAGTTTCAGAATATATTTATAGTAATGGGGGGTCTATCTCCCTAGGAGGAATTTGATAACAGACAGACAGAGGCTACAACTTATATATATATATATATATATATATATATATATATATATGAGAAAGAGAGATTTGGCCCAAAATTTTGCTTTAAATATAATTTTTTAAAATTAAATCTAATTTTTAAAAAAGCTCCCGAAATTCTAGTTTTATTCTTCCTGCCATTGATTGTGCTTAAAATATTAGATGATTGCATTTTATTTTAATAATCAACAAATAAAAAAGATGACCAATAATGGTTATCCATGATAATTTCATTAGATTTTTTTTTTTTTTTTTTTTGTTAATGAAAAGTTATGAATTTAGTATTTATTGAAGCTCCTTTACACAATAACTAGACCATTCACAGCTTGACAATCTGTGAATGATTTAGTTATTGTGTATGAATCTTGAGAGATTATTTGATTGGTTCAAGTTAGGTAAATTTATTTCTAAATTTATGTCTGTTTGGACAATGGAATATGGAAATATTTCAACACTCAACAACTATAAAAAAAAATCTTGATAATATTTGTATGGTAAATTTTAAAAAGAACCTTTCCCAAGGCACTTAAAAAAGAAATTATAAACTTGTGCAGTTATTAAAAACATTTGAGGTTGTATAATTAATCATTCATTAATTTTTAGAATATCTTCACTGAAGCTACTATAATAGCATGCATTTTTGTATAATTAAAAAAAAAAATTGTTTTTTAATTTTGTTTTTGAGTATAATTTTTTTTTTTTTTTTTAGTGCTTGATTATAAAGATTTCTATTCTTTGTATTTGCATTGACTTTAAAATTACTACTTATATAAAAATAAGTAGTACTTAGAAATTACTATTTCTTTTTTTGACAATAGTTTGAAATATCCAAAAAATTTTATTTTAACATTTTTATAAGTGGTTTTGTTTTTGGTTTTAGGGGCCAATGTGTTTCTCACTTCAAATGGTTCTGTTAAATTGGGTGATTTTGGTTGTTCGGTCAAACTAAAGAATCAATCAACGGTTCCCGGTGAAATCTGTGATTTAGTTGGTACTCACGGTCAGTATATTCATTTTCTGAATTTACTATGGACATCATATGATTCATTCTAACTGGAATTCTCAGTCTGTAAAGTTTTTTAACCAAAAATATTTGTTACAAACAGGTTTATTTAATGAAAGTGTCTCTTAAATTAACATATTTAATGACAATGAATTGGCAATATATTATATTTTTATTTAAATTAATGATGTCATACGTTTTGTTCATCAGGTGATATATTATAAAATTATACAAATTATATTTCATTTTAACTGCTGTTTATAATTGTGTAGGAAATTTAATTAAAAAAAAAAGAAATCTATATTCATTCTCTGTAAGACTTCTTGTCCAAGAAATTGATGACATTCAAGATGATAGGTAAATAGAAGATAATTGGTGTCCCAGCATTTTTCCTTGTCAGTTTGGGTGGTGGAACAGGTGATATTAGTGCTAGGACAATGTTCTTTAAATAGCTTATCTCAAAAACAAAAATTCAGACTAGGACATTTTTCTCCTACAGTTTCATGCTTATAAAATGCATAGCACTTTCAGGTGCTCTGAATATAAATTTTTAACAAAATAAAAACTTAATGGTGATTATATATGTATATTCTTGAGATACAAACCAAATTCAAACAAATTTTTACATTGCCCAAGTTTCTTGACTAATTTTAGAAATGTTAGATGAATTTGAGAAAAATGAAAGAATTTGAAAATAAAAAAATAGATATTTGAACACAAATCAACTAAGGAACTTGTAAAAAACAAAAGACACTTGAATATGTACTCACTGAATTTAAAAATATCAACTTCTAAGAAAAGTTCTTTTCATTGCTGAAAACTTTCAAAATTCAAAAACAGAAATTTCTATATATTTAAATGGTTTTATTGAAAGTGCTCTGTTGTTTGTGTGCATACACATTATCAAACGATTACTGCTGAGACAAACTAGAATTGTGATATACATACACACATGAATTATATGCTGCTTGACAGGACAGATACATATGAGGTGTGCTTAACCAATGAAAAACAACACAAAAATAAAAATACATTTTTCTTTTCTCCTCCATAATTCATTTTCTGATGAAGCTTAAAGTAAAGCACATTAAATTTGTAAACATTTCCTATTTGTTCCTTTTCCTATCATTCTGTCAGATTCTAATCCATATTTGATTCCAGTTCATCTTGTTTGGCACTAAGATTTTTCTCTTTTTTGCTTATTATGTTTAGCTTACATGGCACCAGAAGTCTTTTCCAAAAATGATGAAGAAGGACATGGGCGAGCTGCAGATATCTGGAGTTTAGGTTGTGTTGTATTAGAGATGGCTACAGGCAAGGTGAGTGACTCTATCTTAGGGAATACTATACTTATAATAATAATAACTTTGGCCCACTGGTTGGTGACTATTCACTTTGATCATTGTAGTAAATGCTTAAATAAAACAAGAAAATGTAGCAGTTTTTTTTTTTTTTTTTAGCTGATTGAAATGAGGGTGTAGGTTAAGTATACTTGTGCCACTGGAAAAGTTCAGTTGGAAAGACCATTATTTATGTCTCTTATAAAGTGTACTATATACTATAATCAACCACTGTTGTCAAATTATTTAAATATTACCCTGTAATTAATAAATAACAAAAACAAATAACTCCTTTTTTTCGAATTCTTTAATATGCTAATAAGTTTTCTATTACAGAGGCCTTGGCATGAATTTCATTCCTACCAGATAATGTTTATGGTTGGTATGGGGAATATTCCTGCGATTCCAGATAACCTCAGTTCAGAAGGCAAGTGTTTCTTAGAGAATTGTTTACAATCTGATCCAAGTTTACGAATGTCAGCCAATGATTTGCTGAATCATCCTTTTCCTAAGGTAAGTTAATATACAACTTTTTTGGGTTCTTTATCATTTAAACATGAATTGGATAGAATAAAGCTTTCATCTTGATTATTTTGACTTGAAAAGTTAACAAATATGGCCCGATTTATAAATAGAAAAATAACTTTGTTGGGAAATTTGACTTGTAAAAATAGCAAAATAAGATAATAAATATAAAAAATTTAAATAAATGTCTCTTCTTGAAGTAGAAGAAATGTTTCCATTTAAATCTGTGATTTTTTTGATGCAGTAGAATAAAAAATATATTTACCTGGGATCAGTGTGTAGTGATTTATAAATAAGCAAGAGTTGCGTCACCCTGCTTTGTTAGGTTATAGTAAAAGAAAAGAAATAGAATTTTGATAACGCACCAGAAAGACAGTTTGGGCATGAAAATACTAGGTTTCTCTCTCACTGACCACCAACTGTTGAACCAGAATGATGTTTTCTTAAATGAGCTCACAAGAAAGATGTCTCTTCATGCATATAAGCCTAAATTATTTCTTTCTTTGCATTAATATATATATATATATATATATATATATATATATATATATATATATATATAGCAACAGACAGACTGTTTCATAGTATCACAGCTCCTCAGTATGGCTAGATGTCCAATTGCTTCAAGCTGGGATTGAAACCCAACTGATTTGACATAAATCAGATATCTTACCCTTAGGCCATCATCACATGTGAATAATATGTTTGAATCGGTTATGTAATCAACTGCTTCTTATTCATGAATCACTACAAGTGCATAAATTTTTATTTGACTACAAGGTTTGATCTCTGCCTCTATTCCTCTTTGTATGAATACAAAAATGTTTTGAATTATTCACAAAAATATGTAAACAAAGAGTGTAGCCATTAGATTTACTCCAAGGATACAGAATAGTACTACACTGAATATGTTTCAAGCTATTTTATTGATTCTAAAATGGAAATATATGCTTTTTCTGGAATTATGATTATTAGATGCTGATGAATCAGTACCATGGGTTCAGTGTTTAAGACCATTATTTGTATATTTACTTTGTACCTGTTCATCATCATAATAATAATAATAATAATAATAAAAAATCATCATCACCAACATCAATAACAAAAAAACAAAACAAACATTATGGCTGCATGAAGTTTGTTCAAAGACTTTAACCTTCTTTTGGGTTCAGGACATTCCTTGGCCTATCATTGGACAGATTATGTTATGTGTATAAAACCACAAACTAATTTCACATTTGGCAGATTCTTATAATAATTGTGTAGAATTACAAATAATTCTGGAGAATTTTCCCTTCAAAAATAATATTAATAAAAAAAGAAAGCTAACCAAATTCTCTTTAAAAGCTAATATTAGAAGAAATTGTAAATAATAGGCCAGTGACTGAAATCAAACCCTGAACAGATTAATTTAATACAATCCATTTCCTAAGAAAAATTTGCTCAGTATATTTATGGAGCAGTTGAAATGAAACCGCAACTTCAAGTAGTACAAGCACAACACATGAAAATTTCATGGTTTTCCTATTTAGATTTTCTGATGAATCATAATTCTTCATTTAATGATTGAATAAGCTCCTTGCAATTTCACTGACTATAAAAATAGCTGTAGAAATCTTCCTATTACATTGTTAAATATAATAATTTAATAATTTTAACACAATACTACAGTAACAATTGTAAATATGAATGCAGGTCATTATTTAAAGTAATAAGGGGGTACAAATGAAAAGATTTAAAAATTGACAAGGTTTTCCATTAAGCAGACTGAAATGCATGAAAACATTATCACCTCTATCTTAACTAAACAGCATCTCATATATAGGCACCTCCACTGAATTTTTGATACCTAATGTTTAAAATTAATTTTTAAAAATGAAAAAAAGCATTCTTGAAGCTTTCTCTTTAGCTTTAATCAAAAGCTAAATGATTAAATTCACTATTTCCTGGTGTATTTCAAATAGAAATTATAGTGATTGGAATCTCAAATTTTTGGTTGCCTTCAGAAATCATTTAAATTCGGCCATTTTTGACACATTTGTAAATAAAAGTTAATTCTTGGTTTTAAAAATCTTCCAAAAATAAAATATGCTTTTCTGAAACTTTGAGGAATATTAACTGATTTAAAGTATGATTAATCTAATTTAAAAAACTATTATTTATTTTTAAGTTTAAAATAACAGAGAAATGAATTTTTAAAACAAAGAGTAGCAGTGATTATGTGCTTGTCCCCATTGCTTGTAGATCACTTAACAGGCATTGATAAAATGTTGACAGATTTATTTATTGTTCTACAAAGAATTTATCTGTTAGAACATAATTTAAGAAAATGATGAGTGAGTGCCTTTTTTTTATATAATTTTTAAGTACTCAATGATCTTAAAGATGTTGGAAAATATTCTCCATAATCTAATTTTAGGAATGTTGAATTTAAATTTACTATTGTTATCATTCTTATTTTCTGATTATGTTGTGTATGGTCGACCATACTTTCAAACAGGGGTATGTTACATAATATTTTATATAAATAAAAAATTAAAAATTATTTAAAAAATTGTATTAAGCTTTTCAATTTTTGATTAGTAAATATAGTTTTCACTTAATATCACCTAACTTCATTGAAGTAATGCAGAATTTTAAACCATTTATATATTATAAATTATTATAATTAAAAAAATGAAAACAATTCTTGTAAAATTTTATTATTCATTGAAAAAAAATTTTTCTTAAACAATAGTGTCCCTAATAAATCTTATTTATAAAAGTAATTAAAAGCTTTTCTAATTAAATAATGTCATAGTTTTATTGCAATTTTTATTTTACAATTCAGAACAGATTTTTGGGAAATGTGCAATGGTTTAAAAAAAAAAATTGATGTTTTACATTCTCCAAGGAGTTCGTTCTGCTTTTAACTAATAAAACAAATTTTGAGATTGAAATTTAATTTCTTAAAATTTCATGAAATTAAGTAAGTGGTGAGACTGGAGTAACATATAAAAAAAAAAAAAATTTAAATAATTTCATTCATTTGTAAATATGTCCTGAAAGTTTCAGTAAAATCCAACAATTATTTGATTTTTGCAAGAATTTCCAAATCTGTGTTTTTTCACCTGAAAAAAGTGCAAAAACACTAATGATAAATATTACGTCAACCACTGATTGCAAAAAAAAACAAGGTTTTTAACATAATTTTTGAACATGATAGAAAGGATTAAAAAATTTAATAAATTAATAAAATACTTTGGTCTTTCCTCCTAATAATAACAAACATTTTGACGATAAAATTTTGTTTTTATTAAGTTTGGGGCCTTTTTTTCATCATGCTATGCTGTTTTTTCAGTGACAAGTGGAGGTACCTACTTATATATCTTTTTCTTCAATCTTTCCTTGAAATCAAAAGAGATTGATCCATTATTTGACAGTGTAACACACATGGTAACTTACTAATTAATGGAGGAAAAGCAGAATTATAATAATTTTTGAATTAAAACCATACACTTAGATTTTTCTTCTTGATCAGTAAATTGTCATCTGAGATAAGAATGGAGAATTCAAAAAGGATACTGATGTTTTTGAGTTTCTGTGGATAGTTACAGGTTATAATGACATTATCACATTTTCTTTTTTCTTTTTTAGGTTTCTGATGAAGATATGAACCTGGGTGAAGTGTCTAACAAATAAATTAGAAATAACCCTTAATTATTCCAAGCCATTATAAGACATTCCACAAATTTTTACCTGTTAATCCATTTCTTTATCACCTTTTTTATGCAGCAACACAAATTTTTTCAAACTTGGGATTTTTTCAGGTAAATATCTTGTTTCCTAGGCAGACAATAACTGTCTAGATTGATATTAATATTCTATCCAATGGATATATATTTTTTTTTGGTTTCAAACAACCACTGCCAAGTTATCTCATGCTGGCTCTATTGATGGGCCCCCTTTAAAGGTCATCAGAATTATGCCCTGCAGATCCAAATGTTGATGTCACTCCCTGCCTTTTTTATCTCATCTTTATTGATTCATATTTTAGATTTAATCAAGATATTTGTCTGTTTTTTTTTGTACTTAATATACATTCATAGTATTTGTTTTGAATAATTTAATTTCTTGCTTAAAAAAAGAATAATCTAATTTAAAGGTAATTAAATTGTCTGTGACAAATACTCTTGATTCTTGTAATAGAATTGATAATTCTTGAACAACTTGCTGACATTATTGTTGATGCAAATTGGTGCCTAAATATTGTTGAAATCTTTTTCTTCAAAAAGCCTTATGATTTAACAATCAGAACCATTTTCTTATAAAAGTTTAGTGATGTGATTAAAGATAAAACTTAAGTCACATAAGTTAAAAGATATTGATAATCTGTAGTAAATTGTTTCACCAGAATTCTTTAGTTGATCTCTGATACTCCCCTTTGTAAATACTCCCCCACCCCTGTCTTCTAGAGGAGTAAAATGAAATAATTTGGTTTGCAAATTTATTTATAGCTAACAAATTAAAAGAATTATTTATTAAAAAAAAAAAAAACAGGAAGTTGTTTTTTTTTTTTATGAAAACTTATGGACATATTTTTAATTCAAAGTTTGTAATTTTTTTTTTTTTTTTTTATATATTAATGTCAAATGAGTATATGAAGTGAAATCAATAATGAGATGACAGGAAGATTAAACAATTGCTTCTTGACTTGTATTTTATTCTTTAAATCAAAGTAGAAAGATGATCCTGCATGAAAGGGAGTTGGATGAATGTAAAATGACTTAAGAATTTTGTCCATTTTTAAGATTTAGTTAAAACAAAACCAATGCTTCTTTACTATTTCATGGTAATATATTTTTGTATTTACATAAAGACAGCAAGTATAATAGAAAAAGCGACATTGATTTTACAAGTATATCAATATGAGGTGATTATTTTATAGTGAGTTTATCCAAGTTTTTGAATATGATAAAAATTGTAGTAATCATGTGCAGTTATTAAATGTTAAAAAAAAAAGTAATGATTAAATTTTAAGTATAGAAACAACAAATTTTTCTTGTATGTCTTTGGTAATGAAAACGAGTAGATGGCTAACCCTAAAAATAAGCAGGGAAGATTCTTTCCGCCATGTTCGCAAACATTGTGCTGAATTAAAACCTAAACTGTTCACTGTTATATTAAATTACACAATATTTTGCCAAAAGATTATCTTGCTACTTTGACTAGAACTATTTGCTTTTTAGTAAGATATATAAAAATTTTGCATGACATCACCATTGTTTGCAGTATTATTTTATTTATTTTTTAAATGCTATCAAACCCCTGACGTATGTATATGCTAGTTGTCAAACATTTTTTTTTCTCAACCATCAAAATAAACTTTATAGAAAATTAGAAATATTTTTTATAAATTAAATTATTTTTTCAAATAACGGCTACTGCACAATTTTTTTTTATTCATATTTAGAAGCCATATCTTCAAGCCTTATTTCATAGTCACAGTCAAAATAGAAATTATTTGAACAGTTCTAAATAAGACACTGGATATTTTTATTGTCTTGTGCTCAATTACAATGTACTCAATCCTCCCAAAATGTTTCTCCTGTATATAAATGTTGCATTTAACATTAAAAGAAACTATAGCTTTAAATCAGAGTACACTAAAGTTATTTTTAACAACTGCAACTATCTTAGGCTAACCAGAATAACAGACGTTGATGCAAACAAGATTGGAATGCTTGCAATAAAATGCACTTGTTGCTAGATTTGTTTTTTATTGCTCTAGCCACTGCCGGAGTCACACTTAAAAAAATTGTCTGTCAAATATCTTTCCACAAGTGGGGCTGTTATGAGCATTTAAAGGCAGAGCAGATGTTCATTAGAACATCTTTCTTTTCTTTTCATCTAGGAACATCTTTCTTGTATCTAATCATTTCATCTAAGATGTTGCACATTACAATTTTACTTTGAAAATACATTTTTCCTATTCCCAATACACTAATCCCTTTCTGCTTTTAAATATTTATATTGATGTACAAATTTTTCCATTTAAGCTTGAAAATTTAAAAAACCAAAAAAAGTTAACTCATATTGAACTTTAACAGTTTTACAATTGGATGATTTTTTTTTTATTTTTTTTTTATTGTAAAAAAAATTTTCAATTTTATAAGTTGAAGAAAAACGAGTTGAATTTATTAAAATTCAATGTGATCTGTTTTCTATGATGATTGGAATTTTTAGCTAATTTTCATGTCCATACTAAGCCAATTCAATGCATTCATTTTATACCGGTATTTTTTTTTTTTGTTAATAGCTGAATTTCTACAAATCTTAAAGTGCATATGTCCTGAATATATTCAAGTTATTATGCATTTGTCACTCTTGTTGAAAACATCAAATCTTTGATACTCCATATGCTGCTAATATTAATTGGATTAATTCTTAAGTGATAAAACATTTAAAACTGCTTTAAAGCTGTTTTTATATGGGTGGGTGATATTGCTGTGTGTGTGTGTGTCTCTCTCTCTCCCAATAAACATGGTTCATTTAAGATAGCTGAAGTGCACACTGCATTCATTGTTAAAATGTCTTTCAATTTAAGAACTCACTGGGTAAAGTTTGACACTTTTTTTTTTTTTAAATATTTTTAAATTATTGATTAAAGAAAAGTTCAAAATAGAATTATTTTTACTACTTGATTAAAGATAAAGATGGCTGCTATTATATGTATATAAAAACACCAGTGAAATAATTGTTTTCCCTAATGATATGAGTATTCAAAGATGGCTACAGTAAAAATTTTCAAAGGAATCTAGACAAAAGTGCATGTATATATTGATTCACACTTGAATGAATAAAAATTGAAAAATAATCATGCATGTGTTTGTCCATTTTCAAAATGTTACCAACTGTGGTTTCTAGTCTTAATTCTTAGTATTGCCCACATGTAAAAAATAAAATGAAGTGAAATTTGTAATCAAGTTAACTAGAATTATTATTATTTTTTTTATAGTGGTGGGGGGTAGATGAGTACCCTACAATTGAACAAGTAAAGATTAGTGATAAATATTCCTGTTAATGATTAAATGTTATTCAACTTATAGAAGTCAACAAAAGAAAGGAAAAAATAAAAAACAACAAAGTGCAAACACTTACAGCAGGATCAACTCATTTGCTGTTTCTAAATACAGTTGTAACTTTAATAAACAGTAATTGTCCTCACTTCACATTGAATTATATTTATGACTGATGAAAACTTGTCGTTTTGTGTTGAGTCATAGATTTATATCCTAAATGAGTTAATGTTGAGTGGCATAAGTTTTCCTTCTATAACTTAAACCTATTTTTGTCTTCTATGACTTAAGACTATTAGCTTTGTTAGTATATAAATTTTTTTATTCACTTCATAGAAGCAGAATTTTAAGCATCAATGCAATTACTTAAAACCAAAGCTGGTTTGCTTTGGTTTTTAAGTTGTGTGTTTGTTTTGTTTGAACAAGCCCTCCCTCTTCAACCATATTAGAGAAGAGTAAAAGGAGGGGGACTTGAAGATAGTTAATCTAAAACAATTCCTGAACACACATTACTGATTTTTTAAAATTTTATTTGTTAACCCTCTCTTGCTCATCCTCCACCTGACTGGAGAAGGCAATCATTTTGAGAAGGTCCTGTACATAGACAAAAAATGCACAACACTCACTTTACTGTCTATACCAACAAGTGGCTGAAATTTTTTTACATTGTGATTTTTTTTTTTTTTTTTTTTTTTTTAAATAGCCTTTCATGCTGTGGATAGTAGATATTTAAAGTTGGTATTCAGAATGGTAACTGTCTCAATAATTCAATTGTCACCCCCCACCACATATTTTTGTAAAATTTCAAAGGTTTGATGGTTGATTGAATAAAGACTTTAGTTCTGTATCTTGGCTGAAATTTCATTTTATCTTTGAGTATAGAGTATTTTAAATGTTTTTTTTTTTTTTTTTCATTTACAGCTCAATAGTTTATTAAGCTACTGTCTGGTATTGTTAATTTAAAACATTTATCTTGTAAATTGAATGGGAAATTGCATGTTTATATGAAAAAAAATGAGTTTTCCACCCCTTTTAGGTGAACAAGAAAAACATGCAAATTTTCATTTTTCGTGGTCTACTTACAGGTTTCTCAATTGAAAAATTTTTTTTTTTTGTGCAAATAGTGTGAACACAAATTACTTCATTAGAAATTCTAATTAAGTTAACATTGAGATGGTTACAAGAACATTCCTAGAACATTTTATGAGGATCAATTTACTTGAGACCAGTATATTTTAAGTTAAAAAAATATTTTAAAATATAATTGCTCACATTACTGTATATAATAATTAATCTAAAAAAAAAAAAGAATTAACTATAATATAATCAGAAAATTTAATTCTTTGTGAGATATTAGGATTAATGCTTGAAAGAAATGTCTATTTCCACAAAACCAACAGATAACAAAAAACAATTTCCAGCTTCAAAACTCATTTTTTTCAGTGAGTACCATTAAGTTAGTCTTCATTTCAATGAGTTAGGCCATCTGGATGTGATTTATCACGCACATACTGTAATCTTGAAATCTCACTGTGGTTACACCCACTGTTTGGGTGCAGTTCTTCCTGATTTGCTAAACATAATTTAGATGTGGCACCAGGTGGCACATTAAGGATCCAACTCTGTTGTAATTGATCTATGAGCAGGGTCTCTACAGATCTGTATAAAAAATTCCAGGACTGTTAAGAATTTCCAAGGACTGAAATTGATGCATGCACACACAAAGTGAATGGTCATTAATTTCAGAAACACAAACTTTGTGATTTATCTTTTAATAGTTTAACAGATGAGATTTTCAAAGACAACCTACAGCTAATTCATGTCACATTGATTTCATCATTGCTTTCAGCTGATTCCAAGTGTTGAAGGCTAAAACACAACTGAATGCAAACAAATTTTGTTTAGCATTCTACACAGTTTGGAGTTCTACTATACTTAAAAATTTTGAATTACATATTTTAATTATTACTGCTACACATTTCAGCTATCTAGACTACTCATGGTTTGTGAATGTCACAAAAATTCTTGACTGCTGCACGTTTCCTGTGAAGTTAAATATAATGGCTTTAATGAACAGAATTAAAAATAGAAATTTTCACAATTCCTATTACCCCTGCTACTCATGGTTTTTGTTGCACATGGAACTGTAATAGACGTAACAGTGACCTACCAGGAACAAAATGAATTCGCTGCCTCACGTGTTGAACTATTTTCGGAGATTTGGTCGCGCGTGCGTACACTACTGCCATTTTGTTTATGCAGCAGGCTTATTTGAAGAAGAGAAGAACGCTAGCCGTTAAAGAACGAGGCGAGTGGTCACGTGGATTTTTGTTCTTCTAGGCATCTGTGGGACGAGAAGTATTGTGGAAAAACAGAGCGACAAGCATTTCAGTACAGGAACAGAACACAATAACATTTTTTCAGTTCATCTAGTTTAGCATTCAGCTCCTCTTCCAATTTTGATGTCCCTATGGACTTGTCCTTTGCAGATCTTCACATGGTATTGGACTTTGTGATAAGTGTGAAATTCTGAGTCTGCTCAGCTTTCTCAACATAACTGACAAGCAAATTTCAAGCTTGTGTTTTTTGGCCTTCAGTTCTTCAATTTCCATAGGCATGGATTTCCTTTTTTTTTTTTTTTTTCCATCTGCTTCTTCCTGCCTTTTTTTCTTCTCAGCCTTGTGGTATTGGTTGTATGCTGTTCTGGCATTGGAAGCACTGCAGAGAAGAGCTTTAGTCATGAGAACATTCCTAGCATCTTCAACTGTAGCCAAATAGCACATGATAATGTGCTGTGCAACCAGTCTGCTGTTTGGAAATTTCTTATTGACTGAGAAATCTCTCTCGACTGAGGCCTGTCCATGAGAGTGTATCGGCAATCTGCGAACAACTTTCCACAGATTTTGACTGAACACTTTGTTGCTAGACTGTCTTCATGCTTGCTGAAATTCTTGAAAGCAATATTTCCAGCAGCCTCTTCCTCAAATTCTTTGCACTGACTTATGTCATCACAATCAGACTTGTTTTCTGTCCATCATGTGGGAAAGACATCTTTTTAGACTGTTTTTCATGAATGGACATGAAAGGTATCTAAGTAGAGACTTTGCCAGAAGTTTCTCAATGATGGTGATGAACATTGCATGTAGAATTGCAACAAAGACAAACAGATCTTTTGTTGACACATTTCCTTCTTTGTATAAGTTTTGCATAGCCCTATCTGCCAGAAATCTACACTTGATCTTTGTGGATGTTTGAGTTTGAAAAAATTCTTACAAATTCATGCAGTTTGGAAAATGTAATTATCTTTTTAGTGTGCTCTTATTTTACAAATCTTAAGTTTCATGCTCATCTTAAAAAGATCATTTGCCAGGAAAATGATTAACAGTTTATCGCTCTAATATTTTACCAGAAATGGTTCAATGTCTTTCAAAAGACACAAATTTTGAACATGTTAGAAAGGAGTAAAAATTTTAAAGAATAATTAAAAAAATATTTTGGTCTTAATAATCTTTCCTCTTAATAATAACAAACATTTTGACGATAAAAATTTGTTTTTTATTAAGTTTGGGGCATTTTTTTTTTTTATCATGGTATGATCTTTTTAAGTGATTTAGTGGATTTACCTAGTTTTAATATATTTCATCATTTTTCGCAAAACAAAAGCTAGAGATATATTAGTCTGTAAACTTTAAAAATGACATTCTTAGTTTTCAAAAATCAAAGACACATTTTCTGTTTCATCATCTTTCCTGTCTACATTTTGAGTTAAATTTGATTCTCAAACTTTACTTTTGGCAACAATTTAGACAAACATACTTTACACATAGATACACCTTCACACGTGAAGTATCTATTTTTTAGCATGAACTCACCCACTGCTGTTTAGAGATCAAAAGTACTTTTGAAACTGACATGTGAATAAAATTTCTTGAATTGTTCAAATTAAAAAAAAAAAAAAAACACTGATGAATTTTTCAAGATTCTACTAAAATGTATTTTATTGCTGTAAAATAATTTATTTTTCTTTCAACTACAAATTCAAAGAGTGAGAATTATCTTTGCTTTTCTTGTTGAGTGAGAATAGTAGCTAGAAGACACACCTTAATATTCTTTCTCGTCACCTAGACTAGAAAATACAGAAGTAACTGTGAGGTCATGTACTTGTTCTAATCAAGAAAACACACCAGTTTGCAATAATTGTCAAATATTACTGATGACTAAAAAAACATTTTTCTTAAAGGACAATTTTAGCTTGTAAAAAAGCCAGATTTCTGGGATTTGGCATTTTGACTTTCATGAATTGAGAAAAAGGATGTGTGGACAACTCAATTTAGAAAATCCCAGGAATTTTCAAGCTTATACGAACCCTGTATGAGACAAGCTGGCTAAACAATGGGTACATTTTTTTCTGCATGGGTAAATATTGGAAGGGAGATTTAATCTCTCAAAATTTCAACAAAAAAAAAAAAAAAAAAAAAAGAGGTATTATTTTCAGGCTTAATTTTGTATATCGATAAATGTACAAAATCACTAATATCAGCTTCCACTTACTTATTAACCACATTTTTGTCATGGTAACTGAATTTATATTTTTTTTTTTTTTTTTTTACACATGGATGCATCTGACTACAATGAAAAAAATAAATCAAGACAGAACGAATGTTTTCTTATTGTGAATACAATTTTGAAGTGTTTATTTTTCACAAGGTATTTTAAATGCTTCTTTAAAAAAAAATAAGCGTGTTGACGACGGGTAGAGCAGAATTATTTATCACAGCAGTTTATCAGAGACACTGGCCAACACAAGTGCTGACATTATGGTCATCACTAAGAGAAGTTTGATTTTTTTTTTTTTAATGTAAGGGAGCAGAGAATGGTGTAGGAAGTGGTCAGTGGCTGTGTTTTATGGGACTTGAGTGAAGGATATCTGAAGAAGGATTTTTTTTTTTTTAATTTTCACAATGCAGCCACACCAACTGAACAATTGTCAGTTGAAGAGCAACATAAGCAGACAGCAGCAAACATACCAACTGTATTATATTAATAATATATCCTTTTTTTCCTTTATAATTATCATTAATATATTGCTGTTACATTTTACTGCTGAACAGAGTTTTAGAAACTGGTCGGGACAATTTGGGGTTTAAAAAAATTTTTTTGTCTGTTTTACAGAGGGAAAACAAGAGGTAGAATCATAAACTAACATGAGCTTCATGTTCAGAACTGTCATCAAAATGTTCACTTTTACTAGAATTCTTTGTTTGGCTTTTACTCTGTGAAGTTTGTGGGGGTTTGCTTCTCAAAGTCTTCAGGGCTCGCCATATCCGATATACAACTCCTCTTCTAAAAGTGAAGAAATGAATGACATTAATGCTGGAAAAGAAATTCAGATGGTATAAAAAAAAATAATGTTCATAATTTAATTTTTAATGAATGACACACAACAGCATTTGTATGCAAACCACAGTAAACATATCTTAAAACAAGCAACAAGTTTCATGAGGTAAATAACAATGGTAGCAATATTCAGAGAACTTAAAATGATTGTTTACTTATTTTAGTGCCTCATTTTACAATTATTGCCACATGATGCATTTTTAAACAAATTAGCCATAAATAATCAACAATAATTTTTCATAGGTGTCACTTATATTATTGCTAACTTAGAATGATCTACTATGTTAAAACACTCTAAGTAACACAGTTAATCAAAATAAATGCTACATAATTTATTGCAAATAAGATTTTAAAAATTATCTACTGGTCACATCTGATGATCAAATGGTGCCAGAGAAGATGTTAAGTCTGTTTCTTTGCATCGCATTTGTTCTTTTTTAATATAGAGAACCACATTCCCAGAAATTGCAGAGTTAGATTGGCATACTCTTAATTTTTATCCTGTGAGTGTTCTGAAACCTGGGAGATGAGTTCTCAGGAATTTCAGTTTTACCGATAGGTTTCTGTTCACTGACAGATGTGAAGTAGACATGGTTTCATTCTGTAGCAATAAATTGCCTGGAATTGTGCAAATGAAGATAAGAATCAGAAAAATATATATTCAAGCAGATATAAGATGGGGGGGGAGTACTATGGTTAGACAACAATAATGCAGATAAAATGATAGCAGACAAGGAAACTTCTGAAAGTAGTAAAGGAAAGCGAGAAGAAAGGACAACATCAATTGCAAGAAGACGGAATAGATGGTTGTTAACAAAAAGAACGGCCCAATATGCAAATTACAAAATGGAGATACCAAAATAAAACAAGTACAACAAATTAAATATCTGGGAAGTGTTTTAACAGAAGACAGTGTGACCCTGAATGTAGACTAATTTCAATCTGATTTTTATGTCTTACCTGTTACTAGCTAGCTTGGTTTTTAGTGTGATTACTACTGAAAAGTCAGTGAGAATATGAATGTGAGAGAAATAGTTTTGAAAGGCTGGCAAGAATGTGAAGAGTTTTTTGAAGAACCAGTTAGAATATAGGCATTCTAAAGTGTTATCAACGCATTGTAGTGATTTTAAAAAATATTTAATGCTTGCATTTTGTTTCTTGTGATTTGTACAACCTACTGCACGGTGAGACAAATATATTGCACTTTACCGATTAATAAATAGAAGCATTTATTTATGAAGAATGGAGGAGGAGAATAGGCTTGTTGACTGTACAAAGCATTTTTTTTTTAAATTATTTCATCCCAAACAAGGTGATAATGCCACTAAAATGCAAGGGATTACTGGAAATGAAAGAGAATGAGAAGACTTTAGGAGAAGGAACCAGAAACCAATCCTAAACAGGAAACAAGGGATGAACCTCTACTCCTTTTCAAAAGACAAGGAAGGAGTGTAAACCTATCTACTCCTTGGTGGGTGGGGGGGTCTTGGCTGGGAAGAGATTAAATTGAAAAACAAAATTACTAAAATTTTGGAGTTTAGGTGGTGATGTTAGAAATGTTAAAACTAAGACCATGTACAATTCAAGTAGGGACATTTAACTATGTAACTGCCTTTCCTTAATGAACTTTTTAAAATTTTAACATCAGTTTAGTTTTGTTGTCTTCTAAAAATGAAAAAAAGCGAGGAAAAACTAAACTAACACGTGTGTGTGTGTGTGTGTATATATATATATATATATATAAAAAAACACAAACATTTTTTCTTTTTAATCATTTCACCCCAAGCAATGGAATAAAGCCACTAAAATGCAAGGGCTTACTGAGTGTTAGAGAATATGAGAAAAACAAAAAAAATACTATTAAGGAGAAAGAAAAGAACAGAAATTCAGAAGACAGAAGATAACGATTGCTCTTCAAAAACTTAAATTCAATGTCAAAACTGACTAGGAAGAAAGAAACCGGAAGAGAAGTTCAATAGAAGAAGCTTTTAGCATAGAACGTAGTGACATGTCGCTGTAAAATTCAGAGATTTTGCCACCAATACAGTACTGTGCTTAAATTCATAAAGTCTAGGTCCCATAGACAAAGGTTCATCCCCAACAATTACCATGAAAGTACTTATAGAAAAGGCACAGGGAAGCTACATTGTGGTGGTGGGAAAGTAACTGAAGCTGAGATGCCAGGTCAACAACATTGCAGATTCTTTGGATTTTATCAAGAATCTCTAAATATATAACAGGAGCACCAGACTAGGTGTAGCAGCAATATTCAAAGCAAGGATGAATAATGGACTTATAAATATGTAAGATAGATTCTGGCAAGAAAACTTATCTAGCATGACACAATGAACCAACTTTGCTAGCAGCAGACCTAGCAATTGATTCAATATAATCTTTCCACTTCATGTCAGCAGAGAACATTAGTCCAAGAAGGCACAATGAGTCACTCTCCTGGAGGTTAGCATCAGTCATATTGAAGGAAGACAAAAAAGATTCTCTCAGACAAAAGAGACCAGTTTCGTTTTGGAGGCATAAAAATTAACAAGCAATGTCTTGCCCCAATTAACAACAGATTGTAGGTCATTTTTTAGATCAGCTTCCAATTTGACCTTATTGTATCACTCAGACTTATGGTTGTGTCATCAGCATAGATACTAAGTTGAGAACTGATAACATTGGGAAGGTCGTTGATGAAAATTAAGTATAATGTAGGTCCTAGGATAGCACTCTGGGGGACACCTGTATTAATACAAAAAGATCTAGAAGAGTAGTCATTCAAAATAACTTTCATTTTGCGATTTGATAAGACTGAATTAGTTAAAAAATTTGTCCCGAAATACCATAACCCATCAACTTGAAGAAGACCAATACATCAAACCCTGTTAAATGCCTTTGAGACATCCAAAGCAAACCATTTTTATCTAAAGCTTGATAGCCTCCTTCAGCAATAATTTATAATACATCAACAGTTTACTTAGAGAAGTGAAAGCCATATTGTTTATTTAAAGGAAAAGCCTGCAAAATGAGATGCTTAACCAATTCAGAGTTGATTGGAGCCTCTTGTTCTTTGCCAAAAAGAGGTAGAAGGCCAATAGAAGGATCAGATGTTCACCTGAGTTCTTAAAGGCTGGAACCACAGAAGAGGATTTCTAACAAGCAGGAAAATAAACAGTATTTATTGTAGAGTTTAGAGAGAACAGAAGCCTAGTTTAGGAGCACATTTCTTAAGAACTATTGTAGAGATACCATCAAGTGAACATGCTTTGAGTGGGATCCAGCATAGGTGGTATTGAAATAAAAGTGGTTTTTATGTTGTATACAGTTTTTGCCAATCTTTATTACTAAAACTAATTAGGCTGGCATATCTCATTTTATTATACCATTTCACAGAAGAAGGTGTTATCACTTCCTCCATCTTCCCCTTCTTTCTAAAAACAGATATATACAGCTTTGATGCACTCCAGAAATTTTTTAAAAAGAGGCTTAGAGATTTACGCTGTCCACTACTGACTATACCAAGAATTTGTGGGCAGAGGACAGGCAAACCATTATAGGGTGTAATGTATGTGCTAAGTAAGGAACAACAAAATTATAATAAGATTCTTGAATAAAGTGTCTTGTATACAAGGGGGAGGGGTATTCTTTTTAGAAGGAAGTGTTGCAAAATTCTACATTCTTCTGATCTAATAAGTTTCAATACTAGCTGTCTATTGCAAGTGTTAATTTTCTGTTCCTGTTCTTTGTAAAGGCATAAATCCCATCTTCCCTGGCACTATTCAACCTTTCAAGGGTTCTATCAAATGGAAAGTACTGCAATGGGGCGAAAATCATTGAATGACATAATATTACTTAATGTTATTCAATGATTATCTCCTTGTTATAACAATAAGTAATTTGCTCAGAAAGTGTGAAAATGTCTTCATTTATCCATTTTGCTTATTGGATAATTAGTGATATTAAATTTAGGAATTACTTACTTTATGTGTAAAGACTGTAATTCTTCCAGTGTTACAAACTCCACAAAATCACTAAATGTGTATTGCTCATAGATAATCTGTATTAAAAAAAAATACATTTAAAAAAAAAAAAAGAAGCAGAAAATGAGAGAAAAATCCAATTAACATTGTTTAATAAATTGTTCAATTACAATGTATCTACTTGTAGCAGAATTTTAAAAAATCCAAATTCATCACAAAAAAAAAGTAATGGCAGCCATATTTTAAAGATTTCTTACCAGTTTAATTGTCTCTTCATCCACAGGGCATTCTTTCAGCCAATTGACCAGTTGCTCATCCACAAGTTCTAAAATTTAACAAAAAGATAAATGACTTAAACTAGTGGCAGATCACACAGCCAGTGGAAGGATGTTGTCTGCAAGAACCTCCAGATAATTAATCTGGCACTGGAGAATGTTCAAATGGTCTTCCAAGAAAAGGTATTTCTTATGGGATCAACACCTTCATGGCATGAGATTTAGCAGCAGCAGTGCAACAAAACACATTCTTTGCTCGGTTCAAAAAGACAAAAACTTTACAGAAAATCTGATTGCAAGTAAATTTCTCATACAACACAAATATAAAAATGTCAATTTTGTGTTTGCTAGAGACTATAGAAAACATTGCACACAATACTATTGTACTATACAAGTGTGTTGTGTGGATTTTTAATATTTAGAATTATTGTATTCTATTGGGATAGCCAATATTGTAGTTGAAGAGAAATCTGGCCTATCTCATAAATGTTTTAAGAATTCTTTTAATGACTAATTATTTGTCAATTTAAATTTATTGAAATGAAAAGATTAACTGAACAAACTCATTTTAATATCCTTATACCCAGATAAAGTAAAAGTTTGAGAAAAATTTAACTTCTTTCTGCTAGTGAGTAGGTTGGTATGTCATCACACAGGAAGAAAAATAAGGTGTGTGTGTGTGTGTGTGTATATATATATATATCTGAATGTAATGAGAACAAGAATAATATATAAATTCTAATGTTCACAGCATGTATTCAAAAGAGGGCTCAATACCAATAGTAGAGCAATTTAACAATTAAAAATTTTAAGAATCATCATCTAAGATAGATAAGTAGAAAGGTATATAAGAGTGTAGAAAGTATATCAAAGTAGGGGAGTTATAATTTTAAACGTTTAGGGTTATGGATTTGGAAGTTTAGCAAGATTGTAATGTTAGATATTTAATATGCCTACAAAAAATGAAGTACAACTAAATGCACCGAAATGAAGTTGCATCTTTGTAGTGAGTTAATTGTTTTTGTCTATATGAAAAAATTATAAGATATGTTAGGATGTGATCTCAAGCCTTGAATGCTAGCCTTTCTAGAGCTGGTTTATCAATAAAAACACTTGGTGTACTTGTACTATCGTGAGTATCTGAGTTGGGCATCAGGAAGAGCATCTGATAGTGAAAAGCTTTGCTTCAAATTATTATGCCAAATCCTCTCTCAGGTAGGACCCACTTTGCTTTGTGCAAGATAACTCCCGGTTGTGCTTCAACTAAAAAACATGGCTATGTATATTTGTATGGTTTGGGTTGAAAAAAGATAATTCTTTTAATAAAAAAAATAAATTTTACCTTAAATTTATTTTATAATAAAATGTTCATAGAATTTTTTGTTGCATTAAATTTAAAACTTGATATTTGTTCAGTAAAGGTCATCTTTTTTTTTTAAATGCTTTCAAAATTATTAAAATTTCGCGTTCAAATCTGATTTCTTTCCATCTGAATATGTTTATTATATACAGAATAAAAACTTTCCTATTCAATCTCAGCTAAATGCACAGGAAAAATGTTTTTAGAATATATCCAATTGTTGATTCAAACATTTTCAATTCTATTTTATAGGATAAATTACCAAATTAAGTTTTTACAAAAATTCTTGAAAAAATAAAAAAGATTTTTGAAAACACTAAACAGATGTCCTATTAAAGAATAAATCTAAATTTGATGAAATAAAAATCTGAAATTGAATCCCAAGTGTAAGATGAGATTTTCACCAAAATCTTTGAAGACTGAAGCAATTTTTAGAGAGTAATAACAAAGTAACTTACCAGGAGAGTCAAGAGAAGGACAACTCTCAGTATCACTATTAGAAAGGGCCCTGCAAAAGAATTAGAAGAAGAAAAAACAAAAATAATAACTTGCAATTTTTGTCTCTTGTTTATTTAATTTCACTTAATGAATTCTTCACATTCAATGTGAACTGAATGACACAGTACAATAACTAACAATTTAACCCCTTTTTCAGTAGTCAAGTTCATTTGAGAAGAAAGATTTTCCCTTCTGAAACAAACTGATGAAAATATTAGACATCAATAATAGTCAACCATTAGAAATATAATAATCTTATGTTGTCAGTAATGTTTGCATTCATTTCTGATACTAACAATGTAAAAGTATTCACAATGCATTTATGTATAATACATGTAACTGTCTTGCAATTAATACCTGATCATTGACAATCTGATTTTCAATAGTAAAATCAATTACAATTTTCCCTCTCTATATATAATTAATACAAGTAAAAGGTTTATCACTTAGATGATTGATGTTACCTTCAGCATCCCAACACTAGATTTTCTTGATTTTTCTTTTTTATATGCACTTTTCATTGGTGCAAATTGTTTTTTCATAGTGTATGTGAGCATGTGCCCATTTGAACATGTGTTCATATGTGTAGAATGTTGTGATTATTTATTATTTTCTTTTTTTTTTTTTTCACTTTACATTCACTTCTTAACTTTCTTTCTCTTTTCTTTCAATTGTTGCCATTCTGACTTCTGTTTTTTAGACATATAGAGTCGTTTTAATTTTTGAGCATTCTAGTGTTTTCTTGAGTTAGGAAAATTGTATTTCATTTTCTTACATAAATAATTAATCTTAATGATTAAATAATAAACTAAATATTTATATACGTCTTCACTTGGCCATTATTTCATTTTCTTATTTAGTTTGGTGGTATCTTAAGTACTATTAGGGTATTAATTGTAGGAGGTTAGGTTTATAATTAAATTTTTATTATTGTTTGAATTTGTATGCATATGCTTATATTCATGTTTACACACACATACTAATATACATACATACATACACATATACATACATACATATATATGTATATAAACATGCCCACACAAACACGTATGTCTGTGTTTTGTTATTAATGTATAAACTAATGTTTAAATGGTAAAGTGATTTTTTTCTTTTTTCCATAATTTTAGGGTATTAATTATGGGTGGTTTCACAGTTCTATGATTTTTAAAGAAACTCATCGTGGTACAGTCTCTCCATCTCACTTTAACTTTTGAAAATCATAGAATTGTGAAACTGGTAAAGTTACTCTAAATAAATTTTCTTAAAGACTCCAATTGCATTTTGAACTTTTTCCTATATATTTTTACCCATGTAGGACATATATAAAAAAAACTTTACTTTTTATTTATATATATATATATATATATATAACAGTACTCATAAAAATAATAAATATAATATTGTTATGGTAATTTACCAACACACACATAGACACTCCCAGCTATAAATAGGAGCAAGTGCTGCCTTTTGGAGAGGGAAGTTTCCAACAGTCAGCTCTGACAGTGGAACCGAACATTCTTGTTGTAACACTCTTGTTTGTATTACTGTTTCTGTTAATATATTTGTTTAACTCAATTCCTCTATTGTGTCTTTATTTCTGGCTCTAACAAGGCCACAACAAATATAAAATTAAACAATATTTGTATTGTCATCAATGATTGCATTAATTCCTGATCACTGACCAAGCTCAATGTTGCTTAACTTTGGTGATCATATGGCAACCAGTGTTTCAATGTGAAGTGGCCACAAGCACTTAATCACTAAAGAGAACAGAAGTGTTGATATATTTGTTTAATAAATCCTGCCTGTGATAGATTAGTTAATCTAATCTATATCCTATTTTGGAAATTATTTTATACTGGCACTTGTGAGAATAGCATATCCATGTTTTCTTTACAGGAGATCCAATTGCAAATAATTTTCAAGTAACTTGAACATAGATCACCTATGTTTACTCTCTAGTGACCCCATTTGAAATAAGTAGATCACGTGATGGTAAAGGAAATGTATACATGGGAATTAGCGTGGCATCTAACTGATTACCATTTCTATTTTATCCTCTATTACTATACTGATCACCCTTTCTACACTATCCTATATCTCTATACAGATCAGTATACAGATTACTATTTGGCAGTTAATATTTGAGTGAGTATTATCAAGCAAGTACTATTAGTGCAAGTGTTATTCAAAGGCGTCTGACACCAGTATTGTTCAATGGCATTACTATAGCTGTATCTGTGATTACAAAGTCTCTACTACAATGAGCATTACGAAAGTGACAATAAGTATTCGTTGACATTACAAAAGTGGCAACGAGTGTTCATTGAAATCACAAAAGAATGGTTTCAAGATAAATGCAGAGAATTATTTTGAGGTTTTGGATAAAATGTTTTTGATCAGTACAGGTTACAACAAAGAAGGTTTAAGCTAATTCTGCAAAGCTGACTACTGCACACCTTGCCCCCAAAAAGGTTTCAAAGAATAGAATGACCCTCAATTTCTCTAGATATTAATCCAATAGAAAATCTTTGGTTCATCATTAAGAGAGATAAATGGAAAAGAAATTATCAGGGAAGCGATAAAAACAGCTGCTGTAAAAAAGTTAAAATCAATGAGAGAAAGATTGAGGAAAGTTCTAGAATGTCAAGGAGCAAATATTAAGAATAATAATTTATTAAGATATATAGGAGATTGTGTTAATCAAATACGTTTCTTTGCCTTATACCTTTTAGATTTATTTATAAATAAAAATTTATGTGGCACTTTGCATAACAGAATTGACACCTCGAAATAAGTTATCAATATTTTAAAAAAGGCTAGATATTACAAACAAACTCACACCATATATTGTTCATATAAATATATATCCTGAAAATTTTATCAACATTGGTTGGTTAATAATAATTGTGTAATAAAATCTGATACAGTGTGATGTGCTCTTTGTGTAACATTTTTTCCTAAGTCAACAGAATTAAGGGTTTCTTTGAAGTGGACATTTATGGTAAACAATGTAATTATCCTTGTCATGATAGAGAAATATATATATATATATATATATGTATATATATATATATATATATATATATTTCTCTATCATGACAAGGATAATTACTATATATATATATATATATATATATATATATATATAAATATTTTATAAATACATTGTAATTACAAAATAACTTAAATATTAATGGTATTTTTTGACAGCATGGGTACACTGTAAACTTTGTGTGTATGTAAGGTGGTGCAGAAAAGTTCTGAACACAACTTCACAAAATTCAATAATCCAATACTTTAGGATTGAAATACTATTTTGGGAACATGAGCCAGATTTAGAACTTTTAAACGTGTGTGTGTGTGTGTGTGTGTGTGCGCGCATATCTTTGGATTAGAGAACTAAATAGTATCAGCTTTACAGCTGTTATTTATATCCAGCCATCACATAAAAATACTCACTTGAAATGGTCACTCTGTAACTTTTTGTCTTTTATCCATTCTGTAATTATTTGATTGTAGGACTGAATAACATCAACCAGTTGTTGTAAAAGTCTGAAACAAAACATGGAAGACAATTAACAAATCATTAAAGCTGAGATGAGTATTACAAAAGACAATGAAAAGAAAAACAGAAATTACTTTTGGTTTTCTTCTTTGGCTTGTTGTAATGTTTCCAAAGCAGCAGTTGCTCCATGAAACGGAAATTGATTAGACTTGTATGAACTTGAGAGGGAAGTGGCAGATACCAGGGGTGTTTCTTCTTGTGTACCTGCCATATTAGCAGCCAATTCTGGAATGGGTGGAAAAAAATTATACACAGTTTTGTTTCATCAAAAGGAGATTAATAAGTTTGTAGCCTGACACACAGTTATTAGCTGAATTTTGATCTGAAATATTCTCTGTATAATGTTCAATATATGTGATTAATATTTACTAATGAATTAAGTGCAAACAAGGAAGGAGATTATGTAGTAAAATAAATGCCTACCCTCCACTTCATTAGGCTATGGAATTATTGAAGAACCTACATACAATAGAGAAGGGGCTAATTATGGAAATCAAGGTCAACTATGGCAAATTTACATCTATAGAGCATCCTGTAACAAAATTGCATCAGAATTTTCTACAAGATTTATTTGCTTGCAGTAAACATCTTCCAAATTTCAAACTTGCAGGCTGACGATTGTACTAAGTTAATAGATATCAGATATAAGACAAAGTGCGTATAGTATAGACTTTCAGTAATAAACCTTTACTTTCTAAATTATGCAGGATACAATTTGTATTAAGTAATTACTAAATGCAAATACTAAATTGATTCCAAATTCTAAAAAAAACACAGGATAAAATGAATAGTTTTCTTGTGAGAATATGACATGAACTTTTATAGTGTAAATACTGACAAAATAATGGGATTGATTATTTATCTTTTTTTTTATTCAATTCACCCCAAGCAAGGCGACAATGCCATTAAGATGTAAGGAGTTACAAGGAGTGAAAGAGAATGAAAAAAATGTAGAAAGAATCAGAAGCCCAGCTCTAAACAGGAAACAAGGGATAAACCTGTTCAAAAGACTGGAGAAGAGGGTGGACCAGATGATAGGTGAACCTATCTACTTCCATTTTAAAATATTGTTAAACTGGTTAAAAAATTTAAATATTGGGTGTATGTACACTTAATAAATCTGAATTGAGTTAACATAGAAGAAAAGTCAATACCAGAACTGTGGAAATTAAAAAAAAAAAAAAGTATCTCATAGGCTAATTTTATTTTAGATAAAAGTCTAGCTTAACAGAAAATATTTTTTATTAGAGCTATACATTTTCGTTTTTTAGTCACTTCTAGAAAGTTGTCATTTTATTTTACCATAAGATTAAGTAAAATTTTTAGATTGTTTAAAACAACCATTGCAAAGTAGAAACAAAGCAGGTGTTTGTACCAGGGGCAAGGATTTGAATGGCAGATTCTATGGAGCATCGAAGAAGGTTGTCCAATGCAAACATCCAGTGGGGTTGAATATTGTGAGACTTGAGACAAGCATTGGCCTGTGAAAAATGAGGAAAGAATGGTCATAGGAAGGAAGATGTGTATAAAATAAAAAGATGCAAAGGAAATATAAATAACTCATTAATAGTGTGGAGAGGTTTTTCAAAGATATAAGTCATTTAGTTACTAAATTTCAGGTTAACAGTTTCCCATTTAAGGATGTGCAGGTAGAATAATGATTATCGGGGGTGCAGAAAGTGAAATTGGTGAGCAGACTTCAAGTTCTGTTTTGATATATTATGTTCATTTCACACTAATGCTCCTGAGAAAGGCATACATCCATTTCTTCTCCCTGGATTAAATAACAGGGTAGACGGAGCTCTTTAGCCTTGGGTAGCAGCTAGTCTAGGAGAAGGACTATATATGTGATTGTAAAATCATAAAGAGGTAACAGGAAAATAACTACACTATATTTCCAAAGAACTCATGGCAATTCATATATAATAAAGAAAAGAGTTTGTGGAGGACCATGATCACATATCTTGAAGGGAAATGGCATGTTTTTTTTTAAATTCTCACATAGAATGCTACATGTACTCAAATTTCCATTTAGAATGTTTTCTTAATAAAAATGTTTAAATCCCTAAATTTACCATTCCCACTGACTATGTTGGTCTTAAAAATAGCATACTATTTACTTTTGTTAAGTTTCTACTTTAAGTTTACATTTTCATATTATACAAGGGGGTGCTGAAAAGTTTTTAGCCCAATCCACATCACAAACAATCAAAACATTTTTGGTGGAGGAATAGCTTCTTAGTTGGGCTGAGAACTTCTCATTACATATTTGCAAAGTTTTTGTGATAAAAAGCCATATTCTTTGGTGTTCTTTGAGTAAATCAGACATGTAATGTCTTAATGCTAAAAATTAGTTAAGATAAATTTTGAAGAATCCTCAGAATCCAAAAGAAAAATGTCTGACAAAAACAAAATTATTCCAGATGGTACAAGAATTTTCCAAGAAATATAAAAATCATGACTATCACTTACAGCTTCTTGCAAAACATACAAAGCTCGCTGGGTTTCTGCAAGAGCCGTTGCATCAAATTCCAACTGCTTATTCAGTTCATCTGAAAAGATTCAATTCCAAGGGGAGTAATGAGAACAATCACATTTTTCTATTGCTGATACCTTTCAGGTAACAAAATATTACAATTATTTTGCCTTATTAGAAACTTAGTTAAAACAAATTCTTATCCACAATAAATGATTATTTAATGAGAAAGAGAAAATCAGGGCAGCCATTAATGTAGAAAACCAGAGTTTTCCCCTTGACATGACTATTTTATTTTAACTACTTTTACTCCTTGGCAATGTTTATTGTTTTAAAAAGCGACAATTAGAATTCTAATGAAACCTAAACACCTAATGAAAGTAAATTTATACATTTTTTTGTTCTTGAGAATTGACAACAAAAATAATAAACATTACTTATTTATCTACACTATTTACATTGTTTGGACTGTTGTCCTCATCTTTGTTGCCATATTCATAATGTTACAGCTTTCTTCAGTTGTGAGTTCAATACCTGGCTACTGCAGTGGCGAACAAAAACTTGGAGAGTTGAGTTAAAAGGAGATAACTGAGACATTTGGAAGAGGCATGGCACGTGGAACTAGAACAATCTACCCTGGTGGTTCAGTTTGAAATTCCAATCACCTGAAGAAGGTCAGAGTGTACAATGGCCAAAACATTGTGAATATGACAACAAAGATGAAGACAACAGTCTGAACAATGTAAATAGTATATATAATTACAATACTTCATCTCAGAAATATAGACAGATACTACTTATTTATTATATTGTTTATTGGAATGATTGGCAAAACATCGACTAATTGCCAATTGATTAGGATTTCCTTATAGTTGGTTCAAATATTCTAATAATTTAGTAAAAGTTTATAAATTTATGAATAAAAAATTGTTTTCATATTTACTTCTTTATAAATTGGTCAATGATAAATATTGCATTGTATTAGTTTTTAGAATGTTTTAACTATAAAATTGTCAAAAAACAATCTAATAAATAAATAGTGTTTAATATATTTGTTGTAAATTCGCAAGAAAAAAAAATGTTTAAATTCACTTTCATCATATGTTTAAGTTTTATTACAATTCTAATGATTACTTTTTAAAACAAACATTGCTAAGGAGTGAAGGTATTTAAAATAATAGCAGTGTCAAGGGGAAAACCGTTCTTTTGAAACTGTTTTTTTTTTTCAGGCACAAAGCTCCAAGTTTGCCAAAAATTTATACCACTAAACAAAAAAATTATCAGAAATAATAATGGTTTATTACTTGACCGCTTTTGTATAAGCAATATAAAGACATTAAATAATTTTAATGTAACCAGATATATTAAAAATTAACTTGCCATTAATTAAAAGAATTCTTTCTGTATTGGTAAAAATTTTACAATTTAAAAAGAAAGTTTGACGGTATTCATCAAAAATTTAAAACCTTTAAAAATTTCTTTCACTTTTGAAATGTGATTTTTATTGCATTTGAACCTGTGTAATATATTTATAACTACTTTTTCTTTTAAAAAATTTAAAGGATTTTTTTTTTCAATCTGAGACAGCCATTTTAAATGGAGAAAGTATTTGAAACCAATATCAAAATAAATTAAAACAAACATAAATTTATTCATTTTTTTTTTTACATACAAAGACCTTTTCTTTTTTTGCACATCATTATTTAAACTTGTATTAAGTGATAGTGTAAGTGTGAAATGTGATAAAGTTTTATTTGAAGAGTGCTGTTAACAAAATAAGATGAAATTTTAAATTATGCAAAACCACCTTATTCTTTTTAGACCATAACTGAAATTTTAAGACTTTCTATTTAAATTAGATAATGACATTTCTTATAATGTATTAATGAAATCTGAATCCTTGTAAATAAATTAAATGCTTACAAAATCCCTACAAGTGTGCTGACAGATTCTAGATTTAAAAAAGAAAATGCTTGCTTACCAACTGCTTTTGTAATAGGTTCTTTGGTATGTGGAGAATGAATCTGTTCTCGTAGTCCTGTTAGTAACAAGTCCAAATGTTCCTGGATTCAAACAGCAAATATTACAATGTCAGAAGATAGCATTTTATACCAGTTCACTCCTAAAGACTGAATATTAATATGAATGTATAAATATATGTAATCAGTTTAAATATATTTTACTATAGGACTGTATGTGAATATTTACAGCTGTTGGTCTCAAAAAAAGAAAAAAAAAGTTAAATTTTATTTTTATATGTATTGCATAAACATTACCAAAACAAAAAAAAAATTTTAAAGATAAATTTTGTTCATCATTATTTTGAAGAGTAAACATATTCTATCTTCAATTCCTTGAAGTATATATACAATTGAAGAATAGAACACAGAAAGAATGCATTAGTTTAATAATAAAATTTTCTTACCTTATTTGACATAGTTTATCTACTTGACTGAAATGGACTAAATTTTTTTTCAGAAGAGGTTCATTGTGTGTATAAAGGAAAAATCTTTGTAATAATTTATCAATGATGAATTATGCAATTGAAAGGTGAAAGGTGAAAGGCTATCATTGTTTCTAAATCTCAGTTACTTGCAAATTTGATATAAACCATTATCTGTGAAAAGATTATAATCAGTTTATTATCATTGAAAGCACAACCATATTGGTACCTTTTATAAAATTAGGAAAAATCATGTGACTGATTGTCTTTTTCTTTTTAATCATTTCACCCCAAGCAAGACAATAATGCTACTAGGATGAAAGGGGTTACATGGAGTGAAAGAGAATGAGAAGACTTTAGTAAGGAGAAGTGAAGAGAAAGGACAATAAAAAAACAGGGTTCAGGAAGACAAATAGGCATTGCATTTGATTTCTGAAAATTATAGGTGTCAGGGGAACAAGAAATAAAAAGAGAGTTCTAAAGGTGAGAAAAGAAACTATTAGAGTAGAACATATAGTTGCATCAAGCTAATAAGACAGTGAGACCTAGTTGCCAATCTAGCATAGATTGCTTAAATTAGCATGCTTAAATTCATGTAGTCAAGATACCAAGGAGGAAAGCTCATTAGGACAATTCTCATGAAAATATTTGTAGAAAAGGCAAAGGGAAGCTTCACTTGCACTCCGGGAACTCCTTTCTGGCCTCTTGCTTTCCAGTCAACTTTGATCTTCAAATATTTTATGCAATGTGAATAATTATCTTTTGTTGTTCTCTCTTCTTAATAATGTTTTTCTTTTTTTTCAAACTTTCACACTCAGTAACCCTTGCATCCTAGTGGCTTTATTGCTTTGCTTGGAGTAAAATGACTAAAATAAAAAATATATAAAATTTGCAGATATTGACTTACTATTGTTAATTTTGTATCAGGAACTTCTCTCTCTAAACAAGAAAACCATTTTTCAAGAATCTGAAAGAAAAAGGTTTATTGATAAGGTTAAAATCCTTAAAAGATATGCTGTGATACCTATAAATAATTATAATATACAGTATGATTAAAGTTATGTGACTATTTGAATATTCAAATTTAGCTCTAGAAAAAAGTCATACTAAAAACCATTGAGTAATCACTCAGCTGTTTTTTTTTTCCTAAGCATAAATAATGCAAGTGTAGTTATTTAATATTGCTTACAAGCAAAATTATTTCTTGCACTTTGATTACTTGATAGTTATAAGTCATCAAAACAATGCATAGACTTATACAATAGTGGCATCACTGAAAAAAACTTTCATATAATGACTACATCTTAGGGCTTTAAAATCATTTTTTTAATAACATTGATTCATTTTCTACAGCTTATCAATGCTTTGCAGGTTATTTAAAGCCAGAAAATACTTTGGGATTGTAAAAAATTTTTTAGGAGATAATGATTTAGTAATACAAGTCTTACTAATTAATTCGTAGTTGGGGGGGAGAAGAGGTAAATTCATATTTTCCCCAAGGGTATTTGCGCATAAGTGAATATAATGAATCCAATAGGAATTGGAACTTGACTCTCCAATTTACAATCCTGAGCCATTATCCATTACACCACCCACACATCCAAGCTTATAATACCTGGTGTTCCCAAGTAGTCACTCATTTAGGTACTGACCAGGTTTGATGTTGCCTAATTTTGGTTATCATACAGGAACAGGTGTGTCAATGTGATGTGGCCATAGGCTTTTTTAATGACAATTACTACAAGATCATATAATGGTGATTTAGAAGGCAAACAAGCTGTTTCCATTGAAATGATTGTATTACACCAGTTTTCCTCTCCCTAAATTTGTATGTATTGTGCCAGGCTTAGTAAATATTAAATTTGAGTGAACAAGTTTGATTCAAAATAAATACAAAGCTTTTAAATAAGAGAAATACTGTTTTATTATTTTAAGGACTTTGTTCAATTTAAAAGGATTATGTAAGGCTTTCATAATTTATAGAAATGATGTCTAAAACAACAATAGTTCAAATACTATATTTGCAGATCAAAATTTTTCTAGTTTAGGATAATAAAATCTCTTTGAATTTGGTAGGATCATCAAGTCTACATGAATTCCTAGGAACTTCCAAGGTTCAGGGAAAGCTAACAGTTATCAGCATGAAAAGTAAAATTGGTAAATCCAGTTCAAATCTCATCTCAGACTGCTTATGTACTAATGACCTTGTTAAAAGCATGAATCCATATCCTTGAACTGTCCCATTGCTAGACATCTTGCTTTTTAGGGAAGAGTGGCAGGCAAGAACTTGTTCAAAATACCCAAACAGCAGTAACAATCAGTCAGTCAGTTAAGTACCATATGTAATACAGGCTTGAGCGATCATGTATCTTTTCATACATGTCTGATGAGACAGATTTTTCCCACAGTAGGTTGCCAACCAGTCTACCCAGTCTGTCCTGCTATTCAATGCATAAGGAAGAAGAGATGGATTCATACCTTTCCCAAGTGTATTTTTGTGCAAGTGAATCTAACAAACTTGACTGGAATTCAAACTCACCTCTTAAAGTTCTCATTTCAAGCCAATATCCATTACACTACAACAATAAAAAAGCTAATACGCTCATTGTCAACACTGACCAAATTGAATTAATTATGATTGTAGAATAAATTGCTCAGAATCTATTTTTTATTTATCCAGATAGACTGGTCAGATTTGGCCAGCCAAATGTGTTTGCTTACAATTGAATCTAATAATACCAAATGGTTATAGAGGAGTACATCCTACTAAATCGGCCAAAGCAAAATGTCAGTTTCTATGTCACAAAATTCATCATTTACTTTGAGACCTTTTCATCTACAGACAATACAATTTTGATAACAAGAAAAACAGGTAGTTCTAACTCATCAAACTTATCTAAGGGAAACAAATGGAATTACTCTACATTAAACCCCCGCCAAAAGGAACAGCTTAAAGAAAAAAAAAAGGTCTGCATCTCATATGAAAAATTGAGGCCTCACATAGGCTATAATTTTATCTCAGGTAGTCACTTATATCAAGCCTTATTCCATTATATTATTTACTCAAATGACATTATTATTGTAGTTACTACTAGTGCTGTAAAAGGACTTATTGTAACAAAGTACCAGTGACATTCTGTTTTATTACTCTAATCATGTACAATATTTTCACTATTGTGTTTTTTTGCTTTAGCTTCACATGTACTGCTAGCTTGTTTTTTTATATACAGTGATGTTTTCTGCTATAGCTAATGTGCTTTTGTAATGCAGTGATAGCTTGTTTTAACTATTATATTATATATAAAATTATTATGTATAAAACTTTTTTCCTGAATAGACTCTGCAAAAATGGAAGTGAATATAATATGCCTTTGTGTCTTATCCTGTCAAATATGGTGGTTCTGATGACAGCACTGAAGGCACTGCCAATATTTACAATATATTTTGAATTTTTTCAGTAATTTTATTGCCATGGAAATGACCCAAATCATAAGAAAATGTGCCTTAAGCACACAGCCTGGGCATAAGAATGAATAAGAGTCAGACACACTGCTGAGATATTAGCCATAATGCAATCATTCATTAGTTTTGTTTCAATGTTAAAACAACCAAAGACATCTCTTTATGACATCATTTGAAGTATCTAAACTAAATTTCTTAAGATTAGACCAACATTCCATAAATTAACAAAGTTGTCAGTATTCATTTTGTAATATTAGAAAAATACATATTTAAGCTGATTAAAAGTTCAAATCAACCATCTGGAAGTGAACAAAAGGACCAGTTTGAATAAGAAAGATATATTTACCTTTTTCCTGTCTGTGGTAAAAATATGCACAAGTGTTTCTCTCCGTTCAGAGTCTTTGCAGAGAAGGTAGAACTTGTTTGAGCCAACATTGGATGTGTAAGATGATTGGGATCCTAAAGGTTCATCACGAATTGTATCAGGTGTGCAAGGAGAACTGGAACGTGCAGACTGAACACTATAAAATGTAGCAACCAGAAGAAAACTATGTCAGAAATGTTTGACAAATGATTTTAAAATTTGAAATCTTTCTCATTTTAAATAACACATCAGGAAAATTAAAAACTGCTATAAAGACATTTGATTGACTATCTATTAAAATAGTGTTCACTTTAAATACTGATTCATTCAAACCAAGCATTTACTATAGCAAGAATTGAAAGTAGGGGTACATTAAAAACAAATTTAAGACTAACTGTGGGTAAGTGTACAAACTAAGATAAACTGATATTAATTATACAGGGTGTGATGGGTAAATTGTCGCCATTTTTAATTTCATGCATGAATGTTTTTTTTGTCGACTGCACAGTATAGTAGGGTCATTTGGGCACCATCTGTGAGAAAAAGAGGACCACTTAACCAGAAATCTGGAAATGGCAAGCTGCACTGGTTGACATATGCACTGGAGTCTTTGGATGTCAATCTGAGGAGTGTAGAGGATTCAGAAAGAGTTGGATGAGTCTAACTGTGATTACAAAGGTGTTTGGAGTGATCACTAGTGATGGCGACGTTATGCTTCCATTCATCTTCTCACAAGGCCTGAGACTCAATACTATGAGAAGGTAGTGCTGCCCTATGTCAAGAGGGTAGCTGCTGGAAGATCCTATGTCTGGTCACAGGACCCTGCACCATGCCACACAAGCAGGAGAACCTAGTCATGGCAGTCAGACAGTTTCTGCAACCATATCACTCCTTACATATGGCCACCTAACTCCCTAGACTGCAACCTCCTTGATCCTTGATGATTATGTGTGGGGTGCAGTTGAGTGAAAGACCAATAAAACTCTTTGTAAAACCAAAAATGAATTGAAGGCAAGGATTAAGGCAGCATTCACCAACTTAAAGAGACTGTCCAGAAGAGTTGCAGGAAATTCTGAAGATGGTTGAAGCCAATGGCAATTTTATTGAATAAATTTACTCTTTAGTATTTCAAGATATTTCTGTGTCATTTTGGTAAATATATTTGTTAAAATGAGATATCAGTGTTATTTTCATTTTTGCGTAATTTAGACAATTTATCCATCACCCCATGTAGATTCTTAACATCTCCATGTGTTATGTAGCACCAAGCACCATTTTATTACTTAGAAAAGAAAAAAGAAAAAGAAGCTAATTCAATACACAATCTTATTTGAAAATTCCTGAAATCCCCAAGTTTTTGTGTGGAGGTCATCTGCTCACAAAGATCACCTTTGGTCCCAAACAGTGACTTCATGTAAACCGTGCATAACTCATTGTTAAGTCAAATGAGCCTCAGTCCTCCTACCAGTCATACATAGCTTTGTTACTTGCTGATTTTATTTTTATTGTTTTGTGACTGTGAAAAAGAACTTCAGATTTCCCGAATAGTGAGAAGCAGAAACATCTGTCATCATTGTGGTGTGTTCAGTGTCTTATGGTTGGAATCATCATTGTATATGACTTAAAGAAATAGATAATTTGGCAAAATTGGACCTTTGAGGTTGTAAAAAAACAGCGTATCAACACTGCCATAATTTTAACTAATTTAATTTCTCGGCAATGTTTGTTTTAAAAAGTGATGGTTAGAATTGTAATAAGACTTAAACATGTGATGAAAGCGAATTTATACATTTTTTGTTTGCTCTTGAGAAGTGACATAAAATAATAAATATTTAGTAGATGGTTTATTTACACTATCGTTTATTGGAATTGTTGGCAAAACATCAGCTAACTGCCAATTTATTTTAACTTTATAAAATGGTAAATAATAACGATTTCTTTATTGTTGGTTTGCATATTTTAATAATTTAGTAAATGTTTATGAACAAAATAAAAATGTATAAATTCATTTTCATCATATGTTTAGGCTTTATGATAATTCTAATCATCAGTTTATAAATCAATAAACATTGCCAAGGAGTGAAGGTCATTAAAATAATAGGGGTAAAAAAGTCAAGTAAAAAACTGCCCTTTTAAATGTCCGTTTTTTTTTGGCCATGCAGGTCCAAGTTTACTGATAATTTGTTAAAATTTGACAATGATGATCAAAAACTAATGAAACCTAGGAAACTGTTAATCAGCACAATTTTGGACCTTTTATGAGTCAAAGAAATAAATGTATGCTACTGTTTCTATATGTACAGATGTTTAGCTTCATTTGAATCTGTTTATGTTTAGAATTTTACTTTGAAAGAAAAAGTATTCTTGTAACATTATGGTCAATTTGTTTGTTTTTTATGTCTTATCAACCTTTTGCAAGTTATTTAAAACCAGAAAATTGTAAGAATTTTTTTTTTGAGATAATGATTTACTGATACAAGCTCTTCAATTTACCCCATCACTGGGGGAGAAGAGGTGGATTCATAACTTTTCCAAGAGTATTTGTACGTAAGTAAATACAAGGAACTGGAGCTCTGCTCTCTGATTAACAATTCTGAGCCATTATCCATTACACCACCCACACATACAAGGTTACAGCACCTGGTATTCCCAAGTAGTCACCCATCTAGGTATTGACCAGGTTCAACATTGTTTAACTTCAGTGATCGGATGAGAACTGGTTGTAATGTTATGGTTTGTCTTTATTCACTTCATTATCATACAAATAAACTAATATTTTTTTATAGCTTCTCTTTTTTTCACTCAGTGTGAATATTCCTAATGTTTACAGCAGAAATCTTAATGTTTGAAATTATTCATGTGCTGATGTTCTTGGCTTCTTTAAAACTGAGGGTTTTTGGTTGTTCCACCTTTCTACTGTTTCCCCAAATTGCCATCTTCTGTTTTCTTCTGATATAACTGAAGACCAGCAGCAGATTTACACATCCTGTAGCAAACATGGCAGATAAAACTCTTCTCCATTGCGATCAAACCAGTTTGTGGAATGTCTTTTTTGTGAACCACCATGTGCCTCTTTCATTTAAATGCTTACTTAGAATAATTGTTGCAGACAACAGAGCTTATATCTTCTGGGTATTGAGGAAGGATGTTTGTGGATTTTGAATGAGAAAGAAAGGTATGTCCCCCTATGTTCAATTCTTTGTATTATCAAGCATTAACTTGCCTCCTTTCAAACTCTAGTAAATCTCCTCAAACAATTCACAATTTCTGTTTATAGAATGACTCCACTCAACAATATTCAGTTAACACTTCCCAGCTGTTAATATTCAGGTTGTTCATTACGTAATCTTTGAATTTATTTATTTTTTATTTGGCATAGCAAAGTTTCTTTGAAAACCTGTTATTATCTATCTGCACAAGTCCTTCCTAACATGTGATTGCAGATGATCATAGCCTTCATGCTCACACAGCCAGCTCTACTAAACAATTCAGTATCAGATGGCTACTTGATATTGAATATTCTTCCCCAACCCTAATCTGAGAGAACCTTTCAAGCAGCTGAATATATTGTCTGTTTCCAACTAAATCAAAAACTGAATGGATAGACCTTCTTGGTATTATTCAATAAGACTTCTTTGAAAATTATTTATATATATGATTAAGACAAATAAAATTTGTCACTTAGCTGATTGGCGTCATGTTCAGCACCTTGACTCCAGAGTTTTGTAGACAAACTTTTCTGTAATTGTTCAGCCCACTCTTCAGGAGGTTTCAACCAATTGACTGACATTTTTCATTATCTTTATACTAAGTTTAATGTAATTAATTTAGTTGGTATGCTCTTGTGTGTGTATATGAGTTATAAACATATATATGTGTGTGTATGTTATTTTAAATAAATTAAAAATATGTCAGATTTAATCTGTTTGCTATATATATTTTATTTTATCCAATATTATTTCTTATTACTTTGAGAAATCCTACTAAAAATAATTCCAATCTCATCTAGTCGTTATTAATTTCACTGTTTAAAAAAATAAAATCAAAGATTTCAACCCAAACATGTGTACCCACGAAAAGTAATGCTTATAGTAAGATATGCAAAAAGAGATGCTGTCACATTCTTGGCCTGACCAAGAAGCCTTTTCAAAAGAAAATCTTTTGTTTGGTCAAATTTTGGGAAGTGGGTTGAACCGAGAAATTTTCAAATCGAACCAATTATGAAATGTGTCAGGTCTGAAAGGTTTTGGAGATTGTGTACTGAAATGTTTATGTAAAGAAGAAGGTTAAACAAAAAAATTAATTCTTAACAGCAAAGAGAGTATGACATTGATTGTTGCTTCCAAAACATCTTTTATTACTCATCTTATTTCATAAATTAATCTTTTCATCCACTCAACATATGTTATTGTTTATTTAATTTATTTACTCAAAGTATGAAACCAAGATGGTTAAAAACAGCTAGACTAGGACAAACACTTATAGTAGTGTTAAACGTAAAAGATAATTGGAGAGTTTGTTTCAATTATCTTATGAGAAAAACCGAGAAATGTTTTACCTGATTTGATGAAAAAACTTTTTTTATTAATATGCATAATAGGTTTTTGTTGTGATGAAAATGAACCCTAAAATAAAAAGCTTTAGAAAAAAATGATAATTTGCAAATTTAAAAGCTGATTGATTAGTGTAGAGAAGATGACAACTAAGACTGCTAACCATGAGTTTGAAGACAGACATCTGCTTGGTGCTTTATTTTGATGGAGAAGATTCTCATTAACATTTTATGCTATATTTCTTGATAGTTGGAACAGAAGCCTATTTAGCCACATATGAGAATGTGATTAAATTGACATCTGTTTTGGGGGTGTGTGAAAACAAAAAAATCTCTTTAGGGATACTCAATCAGGCAATTCTTGTTTATAAGAGTTTAACAATTATAAATTGACAAATAAAAATTATATAAAAATGATATTTAATTGCAAAAGCCATAGCAAAGTGATCAAAATGCAATGATGAAAAAAAAAAAAAAATAAAATAAACAGCATGCAAAATAAAATGATTGTAGAAGAGCTTTTGTTGAATGTTAACATTTGTAAAAATGTGGGTGAAGCTAATAAAATGGCATGAATGTAAGCAGGCAAACCCAAACAATGCTGCAAATAGCTCCAACTGCACCAGGTTAATTTTTTTTTGAAAAACATGTAAATGAATCAAAGTCATGAAAGTTAAGAGAAAAGTGTGGAAGAGGAAAATGATTGGCAGAAAATAAGTTGTGTGTTATATATATATATATATATATATATTCAAATGATGGACAAGGATGTTTCTCCTTAATTTAGAAAAACATTTTTTTTAGTTAACTATTCTTGTGTAAGACCATATGTTTGGATTCAATAAGAATAGATATTATCTGAATGTTAGTGATCAAGTGCTTTCAACCATATATTTGGTCATTTTCAAGACCCAAGGTTATATAATCTTTCCTTTATTCAAATACTTTTTAAAACATATGGCCATTATATTTTATGATAACAACATGGGATGTGACTGGTAATTGAGATTCTTCATTAGCTAAATGTATCTTCAATTGATGAATACATTTAAAACCACAGTTTCAATTTTTATGGTTAAGGTCCCTAATAGGTGGAATTTTTCTTCTACAATTAATATTATATAATACATATGTGTTGATTTTGAATATTTATCTTATGTTGGTGAAGATACATGATTACTGATATTGGTGTAGATTGTTCTGTGATCCATAAGATAAGTTAATATATAAGATAGAGTAGTGGCTGTGCATCCTACACATGAATTTGATATTTGTGCATAAGGAATACATTGGACATAATTCATAGATGACATTACTGCAGTGTTTTATATTTTATTTTAGTGTTGGTATTATTAGTGATGACAACATTAAATGATTTTAATTTTTTTGTAAGTAAATTGTTAATATGCATCAGCATATAATGCTTTTCATAGTTGCTTCATCTTATTCATAGTTTGAGTGTATTTGGTTGCAATTAAAATACTAGAGGCTCTAATCAACTCTGAATTGGATAAACATCACACTTCAAGGCTTATTTCAGATAAGCAATATGGCTTTCATTTCTCTATGTTAACTGCTGATGTGTTAACAGTTATTGCTGAAAGAGTAGATTAAGCTTTAGATAAGAATGGTGAAGCTTGGGTTGTTACTTTGGATATCATGAAGGCATCAGGTTTTGACATGCTGGTCTTCACAAGGTGAAAGGTTATGGCATTTCTGGATTAATTTTTGATCTGATTCAGTCTTTCATGAAATGAAAGTGATCTTGAAGGATTACTCTTCTAGATCTTTTTGCATTAATGTAGGTGTCCTTCAGGGTTCTATCTTCGGGCATATCTTGTTCCTAATTTTTATCAACAATCTTCCTAAAGTCATCAGTTCTCAACTCAGTATCTATGCTGAAGACAACTTTTTGCTCCTGTCATAATGGTAAGTATGACAGATGAAATTGGCAGCTGATCCCAAAAATGAAACTGCTCTCTTAATTGTCTGAGAGAAGCTTTTTTGCCTTCCATCAGGATGGCTGATGTTAACCTCTAGGAAAGTAACTCATTGTTCCTTTTTGGGTTAACATTTTCCATTGACATGAAATGGAAAGATTATATTGAATCAATTGCTTAGACTGATGCTAGAAAAGTTGAGTTTTCCAGCCAAAATCTATGTTATACATAAGTCTACCATTTGTCCATGCATTGAATACTGCTGCTACATATGTCCTGGTGCTTCTGCTCTGCATATAGAGATACTTGATAAAATCCAAAGACTCTGCAATGTTATCTTTCCTGAGCTGGCATCTTGACTTCAGTCACTGTCCCATCTCTGTAATGTTACTTCCCTGCACCTTTTCTATAAATACTTTCATGGTAATTGTTCTTATGAGCTTTCCTCTTTGGTACCTAGACATTATGAATTTAAGTGCAGTACTAGATTGGTTGCAAGGTCTCAACATTTTAGTGTTGAAATAGCTAGATATAACCTTAAATTCTATCTTAGTTTCTTCTCTCACACTTCTTGCTTGTGGAACTCTTCCAGCTTCTTGCTTTCCAGTCAACTTTGAACTTCAAAAATTTAAATCCAATGCCAATGTTATCTTGTTTTTTTTAATTCCTGTTCTTTTATTGTTCTTTCTCAATATTTTATATTTCTCATTCTTTCACACTCAGTAACCCCTTGTGTCTTAGTGGCTTTATTGCCATGCTTAATGTGAATCGATTAAAATATTTGTTGCTTACAAGGGTTTGATGTTACTAAGCACTAAAAAAAAAAAAAAAAACTCAAACTAAATAAAATCTCTTTTGTTGTTGGAGCTGTGTTTTTAAATGCATTCAACAAGTGAAGACAAATTTAGCCAATGAAAACATTTCTCACCATAACAACTTTGATGTCATCAGAAGGTATAACAGCTACACAGTTTTAAGTATGATTGAAAGTACTGGATCACTTATATTTGGACAATAATCCTACTCAAACTTACACTCTCATATAGTAAGACGGAATACATGAAAACCAGTTGGATGTTTAAAATGTTTATTTTCTTGTTAACACTTTGCCTTTTACAAGCATTCTCAAATCAATTGAAAAAAACAACTGCTATATGTAGACAAGAAAAGTTAACTAAAGAAAAAAAATCCCTTATCTAATTATTTTTAATTAAATATATAGCAATGAAGAACTGATGACTAAATACATGCATAAACATTATACAAGAAATAATCTAAATGCTTCAAAAAGAGAAGAAAATATTTTGGATCTTCTATAAAACAAGATCTGAAACAAACATTAGAACGAAACACTTATTCAAATTGAACAAGTGTATATATAGAAGAAAATAAAAACATTCACTCATATACAGGGCAAAAATTTCATAGGAATAACAATAAAGGAATAAACATCTTTGAATTAACAAACATACATCAAGAACAAGCATGTTTAGAGAAGGAAAATAACATTCTGTATATTAAGCAGATAGATTTTCTGACATGAGAAATTATTACACATTAATCTGACTATAACAACTAAGGTGAAGATATGGGTTTGAATACATAAATTCATAATACAAATTTGAAATATTAATTCCGAATCATATTTTTGGATGATAAATAGACAAGAAGGGCACTTTTATTCAATCCTTGAATGATGTCCCCTTCTTGTAGTCTTGTACCATGCTAATCTAAGCTTAGTTAATATTACTAAGTGAGAATAATACCCAGGCATAATCGCTGAAGACATGTGAGAATGAAGAGTGATTTCCAGATTATTGGTCTTAATCTTTTTGTTACTTTTGGCCACAACTTTTCAGGTGATACAGCTTTCTTCAATTATACAAACTGTATGGAAAGAGGTAGATGGCGGAAAGGTAGCTCTTTTGCTGCATTCCATCCCTGGTTAAATCAATCAGAAAATAGTAATCTACAAAAAGTAACAAATGTACTGAGGACAAATGCATATTAATCCAAATCACACAGCAGTAACAGACAATTCCATATTTTACTTTGCTCTATTTCTCCTTTTACAATAATTATCTACTTTCATTCCAACCAAACATACTTTCTCAAATTCATTTTAATGTCTGTATATTTAGACAAAACTTCTGCATAACATTTGAGCTACCAATATACTTAGCCTACTGAAGCCCCTAATGAAATACTCTTAAAATCAAAGATTTTTTTTCTTCTTTTGTCCTCACCAAAAGATGGTTATATAATTTTTTTAATCTGGTTGTAATGGTATTAACTGTTCCCTTATAAGGAAACATTTAACATTCATTGGTGATGAAAAATTTCTAAAATGCTAATGCTCTGGATTTTATCAAGTCTGGAAATGTAAAAAAAACAAAATTCTTTTTCTCATGGTTTTAGTTTGGTATCAATTTTATCAACATTTTGATCTTGGATAAAACATTTTAACCTTTCTCCTGGATGGTCAAATGTTGTATATTTCTTTAGTTCTGTTTCAAATCAATCATTTTGTCAGATTTTTGCAGTTTTGTTGAAAGAAGAGTGCTATTGTTATCAAAGGTTTGAAATAATGAAAAATAACATTTTGGGGGTTTCCATTAGAACCCAATAGAACAAAATATTGATAAGCAGTGGGAATTGATACACTAATTTTATTTCATTAGTTCTCATCAACTATATAAGTTAGGATTTTCTTTTTTTCACAGTGGGTACTAATGTAAAATACTCATCGTTTGGGATCTTTTTTAGTTAAAAAAACAAAAAGAAAAAGAAAAATTACATTTTTTTTTTTGGCTTCCATACTTTAAAAGGATGACTGTTGGCTTCTGGCAAGAATGAACTAAAAAAATTTAAAACCTAATGCAACAGCTGCAATTATATTTTCTCATAGTTCTCCTATACATTTTTAATGATTTCTTAAATGGATAAAATATTAAACTATTGTTGATGAAAAATTTAAGTACCGACTATTTCAGGATAGAGACAAAGACGGAGGCTATAACAAACTTAAAAAAGGTTAAGCTCTATAACTAAGTATGATAGTCAATTATAAACAAGATAAATGAAGCTGCTGAAGTGAATTCTTTTTATAAAAAGTATTTCTAAGATACTATAAATAGGTGGCACTAGAAAATAAATTGTGTAAAAAAAGAAATGAATTTTACATTTTATGAAATGATGTCTCTTTAACAACTGGACACATACCAACAAATAGGGTAAGATTATTATTATTATTATTAACACTATTAATGCAATTAAATGCTAAAGGTTGCTTAGTTCCACCTCACAATTATTAACTGATTGGTTCTCTTTATAAGTTAACAATTGGCATTCTTCATCCTCAAACTTTAAATTTTATTTTATAATCAAGAAAACCTTTGAAATAACTGATGCTGTACTAATAAACAATTGGTTTGAGTTGAGGGATTTCATATGAGCTGTAAGAGTTGATCAACACCATATTTTTAATACTTCCACCAATCCAGAACAAAAGATCAACAAAAAGTAAACCTTAAAACTTTCATAAAATTTCATTATCCTTTTTCAAACTATTATGATTAAGCAGTTTTTTCCTTATACATATCTTTGATACCATTGCAGTAAGTATGGTCATATTGCCACTGATAACACATGTATTCAATCACACTATGATTTACTTAAAGCTATAACCTCATCATTTATTTCTTAAAAAATAAAAAAATAGCCAATTTTAAAAACTTGAAAAATTGAATTCATAATTCTCATACTGTTTTGCAATTAAATCCAATTTCTTTTACTATAAAAATATATAAATATATTACTATTGAGGGCCAATGCCTTGCAGATAATCTTTTTCTTATTTGGAATATTTTATCTGAGAAAAAGTAAAGCAGTGCTTCAGATAGTATATTCATCAATTTCGTAGAATTTAAATACATATTTCTATGTGTGTGGATTACTCTTTCTTAAACAGAGGGGACAAACAATCTCACATAAACAACTTTTGAAGAATTTTATATATAACAGAAAGGAAGGATTTTGCTAATTTTTTTATGCATATATTACACAGAAATTATATAAGGATATAAAGATACATTAAAAAAAATTTTACACCTGAAAAAGAAAATCTATCAGAAAAAGTAATCACACAACTTTATATTTAAATTAATAAGCAGAGAATGTGTTAATGGAAGCTAAAATATAGTAATGAGTATATAATGTAGACAGCAAATAAGCAATAAAACTTTAATGTAAATATAATTACTTATTAAAAATAAATAAAATGCCACAAATTTATCTATTGGTTATTTTTTTTAACTTAGCATACCAAGAAAAATTTAAAAAGCTTTCACTGCAATCTCTTTAAAGAACTTCAAACATTAAAAAAAATCTTTAAGCAAAATTAGTTGCCCAAGCTTTAAGAAAACTGAAGTGAGTCAAGACTGAATCAAAGTTAGTGCATTTAAACAGTTTACATAATTGTTAAGTTGATTCACTTGCAAAGGAGTCCATATTGTAAAGAGATATTTTTGTTACTAGATTTTTCAATAATATAGAAACATGTAATTACAAGGTAGTATTACAATTTAAGTTTAAAATAGACAAATATTTAGAAAGAGGAAAATAAGAGCAATTTTTTTTTTTTTTACTTGTATGAAAATATTTCATGTTACAAAAGCTTATATACAATCGTTGGCTTGTATATCTGGTGTTTTGTAAATTATTTCTGTGTAATATATAAAAAAAAAATCAGGATTGTTTTTATGGGTTGTATTTGAAACTTGATATGTCTCCACTTTGACATTTATTATCTGGTATCTTGAAAAATGTTATACATAAATACAAACATCCTTTTACAATGTCATTATTTTACATTAAAAGTTTTCAGACCACAAAACGTTTGAGTAACTGAATCTATTTGCAAAAAGAATGAATAGAATTTTTAAAATAAAGTCTTAATGCTGCACTTGGAAGAGAGCATTCCAAATTAGATACATTATTACTGAACAATTTTTTGTTTCTATGAATGGAAAAGTAAATTAAAAAGGTCAAATTGAAATTACTGTCTCTAGAAATGCAATTAAAATATCTTCATATATTACAAAAAGATATTTCTATGACTGAAGATTCAATCACAGAATTAAATATTCATTTTAACTGTTTCAATAAAAAAAAAGAAGCATAACATGTAGAATGAGGTTTTTCAAAAGAAGTTAGCAGGCATAATAAAAATTAAGTAAATTAAATTTTCATAAGGGGTTTTAAAGCTTCATCTTTGGTTCCAGAAATTTTAGAAAAATTGGCATACTTTATTATTATGAATTGGGATCAAATATGGATCAGCATCTGACAGAATGATAGGATAAAGAACAAATAGGAAACATTTATAAATCTAATATGTTTTGTCTATTAAAGCTTCATCAGAGAATCTTTAATAAATAAAGCTTTAATAAATTAAATTTAAAGACAAAACAAAACACTATGAATCTTCTCATGTAAAAATTCCTAGTATAAAAGTTAGTTGAGTTCAAATATATATATATATATATATATATATATATATATATATATATTTTTAAAAAAGTATTTCACCCCAAGCAAGGCGGGAAGCCACTAGCACACAAGGGGTTACAGAGAGTTGGAGCTAGAGCAAATAGGAGTGATAGAGGAAAGGATGAAGAGAAGGATAGGGGATAGATCAGGGCATCTGTAGACGTCGATTGACATTACATTTGAATAGTTGGAGATTATAGCTATCAGGGAAATAGGAAGAGGGGAAGGAGTTCCACAGGCGAGAGGTGCGAGACATGAAGCTATTGGAGTAGAAGAGACGGCTACATTTAACAGTTTCAACAGTTAAAGGGTGTGAGCGAGATGCCAGCCTAGTAGCATGAAGTTTGGGAACCAGCAAAAGCAGCTCCTCGAAGCAGTTACCATAAAAGTATTTGAGAAAATTTTCCTGGTGCGGCACAGGGAGCCAACTTTCCTTGCAGTGGATGAAGCTATTGACTCAATGTATTTGTTCCATCTCAGGTCAGCAGTCAATGTGAGGCTGAGTAGTCGCAAAGAGGAGCTCTCGAGAAGTTGAGTATCAGACATTCTAATGGGGGGGGGGGTAGGGATGGTTCTCTGTGGTGAGTAATAGAGATCAGTTTTGTTTTTGAGGCTTTAGTTAACCAGCCAATTCCTGCTCCTGTTCACAACCAAGGTTCTTTTCGAGACGAATGGCCAGGTTAGTTTTGTCAACAACACTAGATTTGTTTTGGAGATGGGAGTAAATTGTAGTGTTGTCCGCGTAGATGCCTACTTGGGAATCTATGACTTGGGGAAAACCTGCGTTCGTGGGATAGGAGCTGGAGGAGAATCCGTTGACAATGACCTTCAATACACAGTTTGACAGGAATTATTGTATTAAGTCAAACAATCGATCTGAAATTCCATAACCCTGAAGCTTGCGAAGGCTGACATGCCAAACCCTATCAAACGCTTTGGAAATATCTAGAACATATTTATATGTGTATGTGGCATGGAGGCTGTTGAAAATAGTGTGAGTGATTGAAGAGAAGGTATTTTATATATATATATATATATATATATATATATATATATATATATATATATATATATACCTTTATAGTATACTTGTAATCTTGTAATTCTTTAGAATTATGATTAAGGCATTCTCTAGAATTTGAAATTTAATTTGAAGTTTGTATGATCCCCAAGAGATTAAAACTATTGGGCATCCTCCAAAGAATGTTAAGTTCACCATCACTTGTTTTTCTCAAACTTCAATAGAGTGATTTAAATCCCAAATCATATGGTATACTTCTAATGACAAAAAAAAAAAAACAAAAAAAAAACACATCCTATATTTTAATCAATTTTTAATCAAATCAGTGCTTCTAGGCTGTTTTGTACAATGATGACAAATTATAGTATTATAAATATGAAATTGTCAATTATTGGGAACCTGCATTTTGAATTACTGAGTAAGACAATTGGATGAATTTTTATCATCTTTGAAAAAAAGATGAGGAAACTAATGAAGCAGATCTGTTAAGTATAGAAGATGGAAAAAATTACTTTTTGTTTTGTTTTTGTGGGCTATTGAGTATTTTGAGAGATTTTAACTGTATTAAATTTAGTGTCTTGTAAAATATATTAATGAAATTAAATGGCATTCAGTTATTAAAAAAGCTACAAAAAGATGTACATAAATGACTTCAAATGAAAATTGAAACATAACTAAAACAAAAATGTTTGATGGAAAAAAAAGAAAGTTTAACTATTTAGGATGTCTGGTATTAATGGGTTATATGTGGAAATGTATAATTAAGGCTGGATATTTTAATGGGTTAAAGGCAGTAGCATGCAGGGGGGTGGGAACAGCCCCAAGCATCCATATTGAGAGGGCATCCAATCAAAAAGTAGGAAAAAATTTAATTTTTGAAATTGTCTCTGTTAACATTGTTGTATAAGAGATCCATAAGCTGGTGTGAATGTGGATCCACGTTTTGATAAGTGAGACCAGAGTAGTCCCCCCCTTTAAATCTTAGGGGGTATACAATCAAGGAGTTGGCCCAGGCATCACTAAACCTCTGCATGTCACTGGTTATAGGTGAAAATGTATCATACTATTTTTTTTTTGAAGAAGAAGAAATCTATAATAATTTTTATAATTACCAGATTTTAATGGGTTAAAACTATTGGACTTCAAGATTTCTAAAGACTGTTAGATTTTTGTAATTTGTGAATGCAAGCAACTGGAAGATTTTGCAATTTAAAAAAAAAAAAAATTATATACTATGATACATTCCAGGTAGACGTTTTGTGTCAATGTTCACTTGCATTGCATTGGTTTTCTCACTTGAGAAGATTCTAGAATTCTAGAATTTTCAAATCTTTAAAAAGAACTTTCTCAGATGATTAAGATCAGAATATAAGATTTTGCTACACTGTTTTTTCTTCCAGTTGATATATGACTTTAGTATCCTAAATTGTATTTATTCAAGAGATGACAGCAAATTAATTAACAAAGAATTGTTTCTTCTGAAAACAGAATCTACAAAAGTGAAAAAAATTACAGAGCACAAAAGTACAAGGTTTCAAATCTGAGGAGTCATTTGTTAGCTTTGTAAAAATGGCATGATTTTCAAGCACGCTAACATCCATATCAAATCATCAAATTGTACTATTTATATTGACAAATATTATACGATGAACAAACTTTTAGTTTCCTTATATAAATATGCTTACATCCTTATAGAAGATTTATTTGAAAAATGTTGGCTACTGAATTTAATTTTAAGAACATTGTGATTCGCTGACTAGTTCATAAGAAATAGAATTTTACACAAGCTATAATTTGTGTTACATTTACTTATTTATTTTTTGGCTTAAATTCTTGAATATTTAAAAAATGTTTACATTAAGTTTTTTTGAAGCCATGAAAGAGTATGAAACTGAAACTGCTGTATATGCCTAGTATGATTTATGGCAAGGTGATCACATGATCAAATACTTAATACAACCCTCTGATTTATATAGATTTGCTAATATTTTATGCTAATACACTTAGTACTGCTTTTTACATTATCAATAACCATTATCTAAATTTTGACATTTGATTTTTAAAAACCTAAAAGTTTAAAAATATATTTATAAGACCATGTAAAAAATATTTTCTGAACAGTTTTTTTATAATCTTTGGCACATACAAGGAATTACTGAAAAGCAACTTCAGTGGCTATTATCAAAGATCTAGATGACTATAGTGTGTTGTGTGGGAAAATATTTTTAAAATATTCTAAATTATTAAAAATTAATAAAAAAAAAAAAAAAAGAAGAAATTCTGTTCAAATAAGGTATTTTGTCTATAAAAAACTTTTTCTTTTAGCAATCTAATCTAAAACCAAAAAAGAAAGTCCTGTGTAAATTAGTTTAAGTAACTATCTTTAGCATAAAAAATAGTCAGTTTTAGTCATAGATAATAAAAGATAAATTATGAGAAAAAAAGCAAAATTTGATAAACAAACGATAGAAGTCTTGAGAGCAAAAGATATGATATAAGTGTTGGAAAAAAAGAGAATAGGAAAAGTCAGAGAAAATTTAAAAAAAGAGAGAGAGAAATGGTGGGGAATGGTAAGAGTAGGTATGTACACAAGAGCAGAAAGAAAAGAGGAAGATAAGTTAGAGGGTGGCTAGAAAATAGAGTGAGAGGAAAAGTTAGAACAGAGAAGAAATAGAATATCAAAATTGTGGAAGTTATTTTTCATTTACTTATATTATTTTTTAGTTCAGTTCGTTTTTTTTTTTGTTCCCAGCATGCAGCAAGCCTAGCTGCCAAACATGTTGGCATACAGGAAAAAAATGACAAGGCAAAGATGATGATGGTTTCCTACCTACCTCTGACTTGGCATAAAGCCAACACTCTTCGATCTGGAGTAAGAAGGACTACAAGTAGGATACAAAACACATCAGATAATGAGTATGAAAAACAAAGTTGAATGAAAGATGGTATTAAAAAGTTTGAAAGTTACTGCAAGACAGCTGAAAAACTGGCAATGTTTTTATGTGAAAGGAGATAAAAAATAAAAATCGAACAATTTTCAAACTTAAAATAAAAAATACAAATTCAATTTGTTTTTTTTAATACTTGATATTGTCAAAATGCAATTTTAACAGTAAACTCAAAATCTTATCTTCATAAGCTTTTTGAAGATATAATAAATATTAACTAAATTGATGACATAAAAGTTGAAATATATTGTAAACCGTTCTTGGGGATTTTTTGGTATATTGTTCACAAAATCACGTACAAATAATGGTAAGCATTAAGTATTTATAAATTAATAATCCACTACATTTTTCAACATTCAATAATTTTTACCAAGTTTTTTTTCATGTCGAAATGTTATAGAATTTTGCAATATGCTAATGTATGAATAATAACCAATATTTGAACCGGAATTTTATTTTTGTCCCTTTCTTCAATAATTATTTTTCTTTTTGTTCATTCTAAAGAAGTCATTTAAAGTTTTTTTTACTAACTAAAAGGTCAATGCATAACAAGAGGATTGTCATTTTTTAATTTGTTTATCAATGTCCTGAAATGTTACTGTTGTCAGAAAGCCCTGGTTAATCTTTGTCAAGCAAACTTTTTCTATGGGAAATCAGCAGAAAATTTCTAAATGAGTGAGAGAGATGTAGCATATTTTATACCATTTATCTGTAGATTTAGGGTTTTAGAAATAAACTCACTTTTGGAATGAAAAACAAAACTAAATGACATTAAGGTACAGTCTCATAATTTTTGATAAAATCTGATGCTTTTTAGCTAAACACCAACATAATATAAAAATTAAGTTTTAAGTATCAATGTTTTTAGTTTGTTTCATTAAGTACTAATAAGGACAGTTAACTATTTCACTTCAACATAATTTATATAAAATTCTATTTTACTATTCTGTTAAAAGAATAGCATCAGATCAAGTATTGAGGTTTTAATCATAAACTAGATTCGGGTAACATAAGGTTTTAGAATTATTTAACAGAATCAGAGTCCAGTAAAGATAATTAAGAACAGCCTGAAAATTGCAGAAGAATTTCAGTGATTTCCTAGTTATAACTTCTAGTTTAATGCTGAAACAAAGAAAGCCAACATATTTTAATTTTTCAATCATAATCAAATAAAGCAAAATAATGCTTTTTGGTAAGTAAAATATTCATTTGCAGAACTTTAAATGTTTTGAGCATTTTCAAATCAACCTGTAAAACATACTGGGGGCGCTTGGTTAATCTGAGATGTCCGAGTAGAAATGATTAGGGATTTTTAACTTTAGTATTAAAATTGATGGAATTAACTTTCAGGATAAAATAGAACCAATGTTTAGCTTAAAAGCAAGATCCATCAGAAAATACTGTTTGTCCCCTGAACAAAGTTGTTCAGATAGCAATAAGAAAAATTTGTTCAAATTTTCTAGCAATAATAATCTCTTCAAATGTATATAAAGTTCAATTTATTAGAGAGGAATTAAAAAATACTTCAATGAAACTAATTTTTTTTTATTCCTTGTTGAAAGCATAAAGGATTCTAGATTAAAAACATCCTATGTGAACATATAAGCCAAAACTTCTACCCTGTGTTAGCTAATCTCTGTTGCAGATGCCTGTTCAGATACATTTTGTGTTTCTTCAACCTCCACAAAGCCAACCTGTGGTTTATACTGCAAGTTTTGGTGAGTAATCATTGGAATATAGTAAATTGTAGCCATTACCAGCTCATGGATTAAAACAAAACAATCACTTTCAATGTTTGTCAAGAACAAAATATTATGGTGAAAGTGTGTGTTGCAAAGAAGAATCTTGATTCAGTCAACAATCTGACAAAGTTCACATTCAACATAATAATTTCATTAGGTTAAGAGGATCTACCACAGCATCCTCATAATTCACTGGATTTAACCTCATTCAAAAATCCCTAGGACACTTAGTGGCAAAAATCATTAAAAGTATGGATAAGATCCATTCCATATTATCATAATTCTTTTTCTTCCCTAGAATCCAAGACTATTTCAAGAAAAAAAATGAAAAGGGAATTAGTTTTATACATAGGTATTACTAGTGGGTACATGGCTAAGTAGTTAAAACGTTACTGTTCTGGATTTGAATCTCATCATGGTTGATTTATGAAGGAGGTGACTTAATAGTATCAACCTCAGGAGATGGTCCAATTATGCAGCACTGTTGGGAAGTGCATGAAAACCATATCACGAATTGAACCAAGCCTTTTGAATGAAATTGGGTTGGATGAAACAGTTTGGAAACCATTGATGGTTGTTCTAGCACAAAGTAACATGTCATTTTGACCCCAAAATTGAGCATACTGGCCTTGTTCCAACTGCTAACCATGCCAGATGATGCATTATCTTCCAGAAACTATAACTATGGTCTACTCTGCATATTTGCAGTTTAAACCACAGGTTGGCTTTGTAGAGGTTGAAAAAGTACAAAATGTTCCTGAACAGGCATCTGCAACAGATTAGCTAACCAATGTAGCAGACTATAGTCTTTCAAGGTTAACAGATACCTAATTGTCATAGCTAGTAATGATAATTATGTTTGTGGTAAACTTAATTTTTGCTATATTTGAAATAATTTTTATTCCCTTTTCAAAAATGCTAAGATTATTGTTCCCAAACTTCATATAACTGTATATATGCATACACTTATATACATACATACATACATGCAATATATAAAAGTTGGGCACTTCACTGTGGAGAACATTATTGATACTAGAGAGTAGAAAGTTCAATCTTCATTAGGCACTGCAAAATTGTAACCTTGTATCAGACAAAACTAAGCTTGGTGAAAACTTGTATAAATAATAGATAAAATAAGGATTAAAAGTAAAAAAATTTCCAGAAAGGTTAATTGTATTTAGAAAAAATAGGGTCAGAAAAACAGAAGTAGCTAGATTTGCCTATTGCCCAGTTCACACTTCTGTTTATTGAACAGGAATAGAGGTTTATCACTTGTTTTCTGTTTAGGATTGGGTTTCTGGTTCCTTCCAGAGTCTTCTCATTCTCTTTCACCCCTAGTAACTCCTTGCATCTTAGTGGCATTATTACTTTACTTGAGGTGAAATGATTAAAAAGAAAAAAAAAATTGTATGGTTTGTGTAATCAACTGAACAGTCTGATGCTAAAAGGACAAGTTTTTGGGAAAATAAAAATGAAATTTGAAATGTACCTAACTCAAACTACGCCCTTTTTGCATAATTTAAAAAAAAACTCCAAAAAGTTTTTATATTAGAATATTGTCCATGTAATCCTTGTAGAGTTCAGTTTGTTCATTTCAAAAATGGAAAAAACATGCCATTTTACACCCTTTTAAAATCACACCAATTATTCATATATAACCCTCTTTAAGCTGCTATAATAAAATAGAAAATATATATTTGAGATTTAATAGGCAAAAATGTTGTCAAAATAAGTCTGGTTGACAAAGATCAAGGGCATTCTATACTTTAACCAGTATTAAAATTAAGTAAAAAGAAAAAAAAAAGAAAAGCCTTCGAATGTTTTGCCATAAAGTCAAAATTTAGCCTTTTGTAACTTTAAAGTTTTTCTGAAAAAAAGATTGTGTGATCTGATATACAAGTGAAATTAGCAATCAGCTAAAGTAATATTTATTTTCAGCTTGCCTTAAGCTTGTGTGAAATTTTAGAAGAAAATGAAAATCATTCTTATTTCTTCTTTTTATTTCTTTTCAAGATAACATTTACCTGTAATATTAAAAATGCACAAATTACACTTGATATATGCTTTATACAGAAATCAAAATTTTACATCAATATTAAACCATTGTAGTTGAGAATTATTTTCAAGGGCCAATTAAGCACTGTTTCTGTGGTAAGAGGGGATAAATTATTTTTCATACTAAATTATCTCCCTTAGAACAAATGGGTTTTGGATGCTAGACAAAAACACGATTTATCAAGTACAGTTGTATTATTTTGAATAAGCATTATATATATTAGAGAATAATGTTTATATATATATATTAGAGAATAATGTTTATATATATATATATATATATATATATTAGAGAATAATGTTTATATATATATATATATATATATATTAGAGAATAATGTTTATATATATATATATATATATTAGAGAATAATGTTTATATATATATATATATATATATTAGAGAATAATGTTTATATATATATATATATATTAGAGAATAATGTTTATATATATATATATATATATTAGAGAATAATGTTTATATATATATATATATATATTAGAGAATAATGTTTATATATATATATATATATTAGAGAATAATGTTTATATATATATATATATATATATTAGAGAATAATGTTTTTATATATATATATATATATATATATATATATATATTAGAGAATAATGTTTATATATATATATATATTAGAGAATAATGTTTATATATATATATATATATATATATAAGAGAATAATGTTTATATATATATATATATAAGAGAATAATGTTTATATATATATAAGAGAATAATGTTTATATATATATATATATATATAAGAGAATAATGTTTATATATATATATATATAAGAGAATAATGTTTATATATATATATATATATAAGAGAATAATGTTTATATATATATATATATATATAAGAGAATAATGTTTATATATATATATATAAGAGAATAATGTTTATATATATATATATATATATATATATTAGAGAATAATGTTTATATATATATATATATTAGAGAATAATGTTTATATATATATATATATATTAGAGAATAATGTTTATATATATATATATATATTAGAGAATAATGTTTATATATATATATATATATTAGAGAATAATGTTTATATATATATATATATATATATATATATATATATATATATATATATATATATTAGAGAATAATGTTTATATATATATATATATGTGTGTGTGTGTGTGTGCACACACACACACACACACACAAATTAAAAATATTTACTTGTATATATTTATGAGACAAGTCATTGTATAAAGATAAATGAACACAATAATACCATTTATTTTGATTTATTAATATTCTTGTGAACAATTTCATGATAAAGTGGATTTTGACATTCTTGTTTTTTTTTGTTTGTCTCCATCCATTAATTTGTACTACTTATGCTAAGTCTTGAAAAAATAAATAAATAAAAAACACAATATAAAATTCACTATTTTTTATCCATAATATTGAAAGTGTTTAATTTCAACTTTTACCAAAAAAAATAAAAAATAAAAAACAAAAAAAAAAACAAACTAAAGTTGATGTTATGAATTGCAGCAAAACATTTAAGATGGAATGATTTATGATGATATGTTTCTAATTTGTATTTACACTGTATTTATTTTTAATTTTTCAATTATATTGCATATGATCCATTATTGTACATAATTTGTATTTTATATGAATACTACCTTATGAAAATTAAGATGTAGTAGTGTGAGGGACCCAGATCCTTGCACTGGCCCTGTCCAGTTTCAGTCATAACCAAAATAACAGTTATTTGCAAAGGAAAGAGGTTTTATTTATTAAAGATAATGGTAATTTTCTTGTAAAACACCACCAATTCAATAGAATAAAATTTTTTTTTCATTGATTCACCAATTAACCATTTTGCAGTAAACTGAATTCTTTAGATATAGTGGAAAAGGGTAGATGTTATGCCCACTCTTATTTAAAAAGGAAAAATCATATTTGTAAGATTTCAACATGGAAAATTATGCGAACCATAATACCAAGTATAAATTCTTTTGAAATTAAGATATACAGTGAACAAAGCTGTTCTTTTACTACCATTTATTACAGCATTCTGTTGACATCTAATAAAAAAATTTTCAAATTAATCACAAGCACTTCATTGTAGGTATAGAATTATACTTTTATGGATATAAATCTTTTTTTTTTTTATTCCTCTTAATCTAGAGACATTGTTTTTTTTTAAGAAATAGAGCTTATGAAACAAAGTCAAATTATTCACAAGCATCTAAATCCTTTTTTGATGTTTAACGATATTTGGTATGAAGAGCAGCAGTTCTTAAAAAAATTTAAATTTTAAAAAAAATTAGGAGGAGGTTATTAAAAAGCCTTTATATCTAATATATCATTAAAGTATTGGCTTTGATATTTTGACCAATATCTTCATCTTGGTTGTTATACTCTTGTTTCAACTGGCCTTCAGGTATTTGTTTTTGTAATTGGTAACCTTCTAGGAATTTCAAACAAAGCGCTTTATTTCATTTAAGAGGACAGATTGTTCTTTTACTTTCCATTTTTAGGGGATTTGCATCATTTAATACCTTAGTCTGTTTCTTCCACTAAAACAGCATACTTTTTCAGCATTACGAGACACAGCGATTGAACTTGTGACAAAAGGAACCGGATGTTTTAAACAACACATGAATCCACTAGGTCATACAACTAAAGTACAATAGCTGAAACATTATGATTACAACCAATATGAACATGCTGGTTTGAATAACAAAACAATTCCTCCTCTCAAAAATCCCAATAAAAACATTATTAAAGCATAAACATTCTTGCAAAAATGCTAACTATAATACTGTATTAATAGTAAAATATATACAAAAAAAACTCCAAAAAACCCAATCTATACCTATGTATGCATGCTCTTGTGACACCTGAACTGATTTCAACCAATTCCCTGGTAAAATAAAAATTGTCAAATAAACTTGAGGGAAATAATCTATAGTAAAGACAAATACAAGAATAATTTTTTTTACTTATTTATAACCAATGATTTCTGACAATTTTCCTTCTATCTTTAAAAGTGATTTTAGATTTTATTTAAAAATCTTTTAAAAATAATCCTTAAAAGAAAAAAAGCAAAAAAAGCAGACAAGAGTAATGTATAGAATATAAAATGTTATATTGAAATCAGTTCAAGGTTTGTACATATGAACTAGAGGCTATAAAAGGACTATAAATAATAGTTTTAGTTTTAAAAATGACATGCTTAATTTATTATTTTAATCTAGATTAATTACTGATACAATTTTAGCCAAAGACAAAATCTGGATATCATTCTAAATGATTTCACTAACCAATTTTTTTTTTTTTTTTAATAAACACACACATGCCACTGTATTTTCAAAGAATATGTGGAAAGTGTAACTTTGATTTTTGTTGAAAATATTCCAGTTTTGGAGTTTTTTCTTGGAAGCAGATAATTGGTCCAAGAAAGACTGTGTACAGCTTGTTACAAAAAGTGTGTGTGTGTGTGTGTGTGTGTGTGTGTGTGTGTGGAGGCACGGCAGAGTGGTTAGAAAATTGACTTTCCAACCATGATACCAAGATTCAAATCTCACCATGTTTGATTTATCAGGAAAGTGACTTCTTAATGCTATTAATCTGGAGACGTGATCCCAGTGTGCAGTGCCACTGCCTAAAAAAACATACTAAGTCTTGTGAGTGAAATTGGAAAATATTGGTATTTAGCACAAATCACAAGTCATTATGACTGATGGTTTGAGTGTATACTGGCCTTGCTCTTACATGATGATCACACCAGATCATGCATTCTCCCAGTACTTGTAATTAAGACCTTTCAGTATAGTTGCTGGATAAACCACAGGTGGGCTCTGTAGGTGTTGCAAGTATCTGCAGACAGGTCATGCTTGAAAAACAAGTACCTGACCATATTATATATATATATATATATATATATATATATATGTATATATATATATATATATATATATATATATGTATGTATGTATGCATGTATGTATGTATGTATGTATGTATATGTAGGCAGGTGTGCACGCTCGAGTGCACACACACACACACACACACACAAACTGTTCATATATATATATTTAGAATATAAATTGTTGCAGTTAATGAATCCTTTTCTTTCTTAAAAAGAAAGGAGACACAAACATTACCTTAGTTTGTGCAGGAGTTAACCATTAGCCAATGAGAGTTTACTGAGGCATGGTTAATGCCCCCTTTGCTGTAAGTGGAGCTATGATTCTCCTCATTTTAGATGGTAGAAGTTGCTCAGCCCCGTGGATTCCAACCCTGCAGCAGCACCTTCCTCATTGCACTAAAGACGCTGGGTCGGTGTAATATAGATGCCAGTGTGACAGTGGTCGTGATGTCAGGTCAAAAATCAATTTTTGTCCTTGGTCCATATGCATAAATATCTGTACAGTGCTCCACATGTTAAAACAACCTTATGTCAAATCCAGCCTTGGTAGGGAGGCTGGGTAAATATACCTTAGTTTAATTCATTTGAATCTTAAAACTTGGCTACTTATATACATTATCCCAGGACATTTTGGGTAAACTTTACTATTTCAGAACCACCTGTGTAACAGAACAAATCAAAAGTGAAGAGCAGTAAATGGCTTGTACAAAGTTTCTCAAATTAACAGTTTTATTCTATTTACATATCAGGTTGTGTAATTCTTTTCACTGATTACTGGTACATTCTGTTAAGTTGGTTGATGGATATAGATTAAGATTTTAATATTGATTTTTTTCCTAATAAATATTCTGCAACAACTACAAATTCAAAATTACTAAAAGAAATTATTCAAATAAAATTACTTAAGGATTCTTTATAAAGAAAAACATTTACTACTTCCACCAATTAAAATTTGCATATTTTAAAATAAACGTTATTTTCCAAAAATCTTTAAAAAAAAAAAAATAAATAAATAAATAAAAGATCAAATAACTTTTGAAAAGATATTTTAAATACATGGAAGAATATTGAAAGAAAATGATTAATTGTCGAAAAAAAAAAAAAAAAAAAAAAAAAAAACCCAAAAAACCAAAACGCAATTAAAAAATTCAGACTTTTAATGACACATAGGTTAACTGTTAATTTATTGAAAAATAGATTGTTATGTTTAAGTAGTAAACTCATAAAAGTAAAATTAAGTTTTCAGTTACTGTTAGTTTGTAGTACAGAATAGTGCTTAGTTTTCCTATTAGTAAATTTATACATAAAATCAGAAATTAGCCTTTTAAAGAGTGATGAGTATTAAATTGAAAATCCAACTGATACCAATGGCTCTAATATATAAAAACAAAACAAAAAAAAACAACACTTTCTGGTTGTCGGATCTGATATAATTTTATAATTTATTGCCCTTATCTAAAAAAAAAAAAAAAAAAAATCCCAATGCATTTTCCTTACATTGTTTTGTCTTTCATTCTGACCAGAAGCTGCCAAACCTAACATGTGTCGGTGAAATGTGTTGTTAAAAAAAGCTCTTACACTTTGTCCCATTATCTGAACTTTTGTTTCGGATACTATTCTACATGTAAAACACTTTCAAGGCACTATATTATTATTATTTACAACTTCATAAAGTTAATTTAACAATTTCTGTTTTGGCATTTTTACAAATCAGCAAAAACTACAAACAACTATTCTTTGTGTTCTCAAGAAAGAACTGAAGTGTGATTATATATATATATATATATATATATATCACACTTCAGTTCTTTCTTGAGGACATAAAGAATAGTTGTTTGTATATATATATATATATATATATATATATATATATATAAGAAAAAAAGTTTAGAATGAGCAAACTTTCTGCAATCTAAAAATGTATTAGCTGATAACTAAATTTGTTTTTTATTTATTCTTCTTGTCATTGTGCAGTGCACAAAGAAATTGGACCTTAATCCCCAGGTTCACCAACACAAAAAATACTGGTGCTCCTGCTATTCATTTCAAGGTTCTTGACAAAATCCAAAGGATGTGCAATGTAATTGATCCTGACTTGGCATCTCAATGTCAGTCACTTTTTCACAGATGTGATGTGGCTTCCATCTGTCTTTTCTACAAATATTTTCATGGCAACTGTTCTGATGAGCTTTTTTCCCCTGGTGCCCCGACTACACAAATTTAAGCATGCTACTAGATTGGCATCTAGGTCCCACCCTTTTACTGTTGAAATAGTTAAATGTAAATACCACTTCAACAGTTTTTCTCAAACTTCCCAACAGTGGAACTCCCTTCTGTTTCCTTGCTTCCCTGAAAACTACAATCTTCAAAAATTTAAATGCAATGTCAATTGCCATCTTCTGTTGTCTTGAACCCGTTCATCTTTTACTCTTTCCTCAATCCCCACTATACCCAGTCTTTTCTCTCACTTTCCCTCTCTGTAACACCCTGTGTACCTAGTGGCATTCTTGTCTGACTTGGGGTGAAATGATTTAAAAAAAAAAAAAAAATTCTACTTTTGACATGTAGATTTTCTTGGAAGGAATAATTAAGATCATGAATTCAGATAACTATTAATATTTCTACCAAGACTACAAATATTATCCAACCATCAATGGCCACACAAACTAAAAACTGCAGATGTACTAATGAAACTATTTCTGATTAAAAAAAGTGGCAATTTGTGATAAAATTTTAATTCCTATCTTCAATGCATGGCTCCCATCTTACAGGGTATGGGTCCAAGTCTCAGGAGAAGTAACTTTATTTCTGACATTTTTGTGCTGTTGTAACAGCCAAAGAGTGTATAAAGGTGATAAAAAGCAACAATAAGATAAAGGAAAAAACTAGTATACTCCATTAAAGAAAAAAAAAAGGTAGCCATTTTTATTCAAACAATTTTTTATGTTGTATTATACTGAATATTTAACCATTGTATTTTATTTCTTTTTATAAACTGTAAAACAGTCAAATTCAACTAAATTACATTCATTTTTAATGGCTTAAATTTGCATGATTGAAATGTAACAGAGAGCACATACAACTCCTGCTACCATTTACATTTAATGACAATATTATGGATATATATTTAATAAAATGTACTTACAGCCTATAACATCTGAGTAAACATTAGCCTAATAAAAACCTCAATTTCACATATGAAAGAAAAATGAAGAGAAACAAAAAGTTGAAATTCAAATAATTTGATAGAAAAATAAAGTTTAAACTGGAAACTAGGACCAATAAACATTTGTCATGTATATAAAATGATTATACATAAATAGTATCCATAAAAAACTGCATTGGAAAATATCAAGAATATAATAAAAAATTATTTATATACACAATATTATTCTTTTCAGAAAATTTCTATTTCCTAAATTTAATAACTTAATATTGAGAAAAGCTTTTAAAAAATCCACTTAAAAATATGGTACTGAATTTTTTTTTTAAATCTAAAAAATAAACATTTCTGACAAAGTTATGATTATGGCACAAGAGAGTATATAACTTGAAAATCATGATATCACCCCCCCCATAAACTTTGTGATATTTATCATTCAGTAAAGAGGAAAATGTATATGCAGCTAGAATCAACTGCCCTTCTCTCAACAGCTAGCCTAATAACTTGAGTAAAAGATTCCACAATTCTTCTAACTCAATAGTTATGGCCAATGACAAACTACAAGTGTTAAACTATGAAAACATTATAGTAAGTAATTAGCAGAAAAAAATTAATATATAAGTTACAAAGCAGGAAAAAAGCTTAACATTTATAGAATAAGATGTGCACACGAGTCTAGACAGTATATATATATATATATATATATATATATATATATATATATATATATATATTTCTACACACACACACATTGGTTTAGACATATATATACATACATACACACACACATATATATATATATATATATATATTGGTTTAGACATATATATATATATATACACACACACACACACAGGTTTAGATATTAATAGGGGTTATTTTATCTCCAATTAAAAACATTAATCTCACATTTTCTATCACATAATTCTTTGGATGTATTCAAAACATCCTGCAAAGATGACCTTTCAAAATTAAAATCATTTCTCTACATTGATTGTAGAACTGTCTTTTTTGGGTTCTGGGAATGAGACCCCCCCCAAAAAAAAATTTGTCCATATAAAACAATACTAATTGCCTCATGCCATTTCCAGCTTACATTTCATAGGAATGCTTTACTTTCCAAGGGGTGTGACACACACAGAGATCATACAAATAAATATACACTTTTCATTGAGGGGAAAATTTGCATATTGTACTTACTGTCTTAGCTTTCATTTTTCTACTTTGTTGTTGTAATTGTTATCCCAATATTTTACATATTGGCTAATTATAAATTAGCTGACACAATGAGATTTGTTTACTATTCTTTGAAAGTCAGTGATTCTAGTTCACTAGTTTCATTATTTTCTTATGATTTAAACTTTCCAAAAGCCAACTCATTCCAATCAAAAAAGAATTCAAAGTACAGATTAATCTATATTATTACCATAACACAAAAAAAAATGGCACAACTTAGTATTATTTCTGTTTTTGCAATACCATTAGAATATACTAACTTGGAGAATAAAGCAATTTTCAATTCAACTGAGCCACTGGCTTCTGAGTAATTTTAACTTAAGTATAAAGTGACCCACAAAAAGAAAATCTCTAAAGTGAATAACAATTCAGAAACTTTCCCCAAAATTTTCTTAAAAAGAAACTAAGAGGAACAAGCAAGGGAAATCCTTGACCTATCTTCACTCTTTTCTGTCAGTCATAGTGGCATACCAGTGAAATAGTTTTAATTCAGCTTAGTGATAATTAACATTTGAAATAATTATAAAAATAATATATTATTCTATAAATAAATGGTTTTACATTTAGTAAAGATCAATGAAAACAGCAATTAAGTGAGTATTTATAAGTAAAATTTCTTCCTTAAACAACAAATCTTAAATCCTACTTGATATGAACAGCATCCTATGAAATATAGACAGAGGTTTATCATATAAAATAAATTTGAATTGAAAATAGCATGAAGAAAAAGTGGATGGGTCAGAGAAAACCATTCCTGCTTTTTTCATATAGGCTTAAAAGAACATACACGTTTTAATTAAGACCATTGGTGTATCAGGTAATACAATAGAACTATAAGAAAAAACACTACTACTCGTTCTTCTACAAGGTCAGATACTAAAAACCTACATCTATGCATACTAAGGTAGCATCACATGCAAACATAAGAAGCAACACAAAAAACCGTGCAGTGAAGGCAGAAGTAACATTGATACAACAATACACACCAAGAGTAAATGCACAAGGCAAGAACAAACGCCAACACACTTACCTCAATTCATCAGTATTTTCTGCATCTCTTAAGTTCTCCATACTTGTTGACGGAGGACTGAACAAAAATGAAAAACAAAGCTAATTCATAATCCCTGCCACTATGAATAACTACTAACTTGACTAATCAATCCTACCAAATTAGTTTCCTAATGTTTCAAGATTTGGGATAAATGAACAGCATTATTGCATATATTTTAGAAATTCAAAAATGTAAGTTCTAGGGTAGGGGAAAAACATCCTAATAAAATGCTATTCCTTTCTGGTCCTATAGCCTACATATACAGAGTAAGGCAAAAGTTGTGCACCATAAAGATAATTTATCAAAAGTATAATCACATATAAAAATTTTATTTAGTAGTTATTTAATTGGTATATGTGCTGTTCAAAATGTCTTCCTCCTTTTTCAAAACTCATTTAAATTCTGTACCTGAACAATTCATTCACATGTCAGAGTTTCCTCTGTCATTTTACTGCATTTATATTTAATTATTTCTATAAATTCCTCAATAATTCTTGGACACCTCTGATAAACAACTGATTTCAAATGGCCTCACAAAAAAAAAAAAATCCAAGCCACTCAACAGGACCTCTTCGACCTATCCATTTAACCCCTATGGTGTGTGACTGTTGCCTCACCCTGTATTTTTTAAGAATATGATATCAATCAAAGATTAAGACACTAGTTGGAATTAGTGCATAGTAATATTAGAATCATGAAAATATATAGAAATCTACAGTGCCTACAAATTTGACAAGATCTACACTGTTTTGTTTCATAGTCCAAAGTAAAACTAAAATTAATTATAGTCATGTTCCTGTATTTCTTCTCCGAACATTTCTGGAGGGTACAAATGATAACGCAAACTGATGCTTTCAACCAGCTTGTAATTCATTACATGCTTTTTGTGTTATGACCACTAATTATACAGATTTTCTCATTGCTTTACAAGTGCATTATGGGTCAATAGTAAATGAGATGAACTGATTGATAAAAGAATAAGTCAAGTGCAACACATAATACACACTTGAGCAATCATATCCCTTCATTCATGACTGACTAGGCATAAGATTTCCTGCAGTAAGCTGTTGTTTCTTTCTGTGGTAAACTGGTTGCCAATAGCTGGGGAGGGGGACAGAGATAGATTCATACCTTTCCCAAGGGTATTTGCACAGAAGTGAATGCAATGAACACTACTGGAATTTGATTTGGCTCTGATTTCTCATTTTGAGCCATTATCCATTACACCGACCCACATATATTGGGGGCAAAAAAAGTCATTAGCCAAAAAAATTTAATTTACAAAAGGCATCTCAGAATATGAATTATCCAAAATGAGCATCATATATTTAAAAAATTTGCTATATTTATAGGAAAAGAGTACACATTATCAGAGCTAGACAGTGTGGGCATAGAACTTAACACTGCATGGTGACTGCCAGTTTCACTTCAGAGATATTGTCAACTCATTAAAAAAAAAATATTTTTCACATCAGTTTTACATTTTTAAAGTAACAATGAATTTATCTCCAACTTCTTACACCAGGCAGCACCAATTTCAGGAGATCAATAGCATCAGCCAAAATTACAATTCTGAACTAAATGTTTTTTTTTTATGGCTGTTATGAAACAAAGTTTATCTCCCTGGTGAAGACTTTAGCAATATAAATATCTATTGTAAAACTGAAATGCCAAAAAATTAGAGCAGTACACTGGATGCTTTTGGCCTCAAACACTTGAAAAAGAAATTGTATCCAGCTGAAAGGCATATATACGCAAAGAGGTAGTGCAGCTGTGGCATCTTTGGGACAGAGTTTAACACCATTGCAGAATGATTGTTGGGTCACAGAAAGATGAGGTACTATCTCCATGGAGACAACTTCTCTAGATCTTTTTCAAGCAACTGTAGCATTAGTATACCAGGAATATATGAATACAGAAAAGACATGAGTGACACATATTGGTATTCACAGGTGATGCAAGAACAGAATTGCTGGTGACTGATATGAATGGTAGCAATCCAATGAAGAGTAACATTGCATCAAACCACATCCCAATTCAATGCCGGTGATACTTGATCTATCAAACAATACACTATAAAGCATACACAGCATTCAATGTGGTTTTGTAGTTATTGATTATCTATTCTTCTATTGTGGAATTGATTATTGCATCTGTTCTGAGCCATAGAATATTGGCATTGAACCCTGGAAGATTGGTGCCACATTACCTGATATCATATTTCTAGTCCTTTCAGGCAGATAGTTGAGTTTATGTATAGAGCTGTGGTTTCCAACTTGGGGCACACACCCCACAGAGTGGCAACTTGATTTTTAAGGGGGGGCAACGTGAGAATGAGTTAAGTAATTTTTTTTCCTAGTGAGTCTGTATGAGTATGAGTGATTTAATACATATGGTGTATATACAGTATGCACACAAAAATATTTGTGTGTATGTATGTACATGTGTAATTATGTATTTACTTTATTATATGATGTTACATACAAGCGGGTTTTACATATTGTTCGAATGTAATATAATAATAAAGAATTATCGCTTTACTATTGTATTGAGCCCTATTTTTAAATTAATGTTGTGAACATTTGAATTTATATATGATTCATTCTCATTTCTCTCTTTTTTTAGAACTTTATTTAGACCAAGTTAATGGCCTTTTAGGATTCCTCCACATAAATAGGAGTCCACTTTTTGAATAATAAGAATTATATGTCATGGGGTAAGGGGCATTAGAATTTTAGAGATGCCTCAGTGGGTCATGGCCTAAAAAAGGTGGAGAACCACTGGTATAGAGGCAACTGTCAGCTGGTGATGTGTATTCTAGTGGAAACATTAACAATGTGGAGTGTGTTCAATAGGTGTTTGCAAGGATAAATAGTGAAGTTGGAAAAGATTGATCTGTTCAAAGGTTAATACATTTTATTTGAAAACTTAGCAAATAAATGAAAAGACAAAACAAAAATAATATCTAAATGTAATGTTTACAAAGTTTAAACTGCCAGAAAATTTTACTATTCTAATTCTTACAGTCCTTTATATATATGACTATAGAACTACTGAAGAATACGGATTTATACAGACTGAAGTAACAATCATAGTATCAAAATAATTTTGCAATAATTTTAAGCAATAATTTAAAACTAGAAACAAAGGTTTGAACCAATTTTCTCTTAAATTTCCTCATTTATATTATATAAAGACAATTTGTAAAATTTCAGTTTGGCATGATTCACCAATGAACTGGTGTAATTAAGAGAAGAATTTTATTGAAGTTTTCCAAATTGTTTTATATTTACTATTCCATCAGATTCAAATCCTACCTTATATATATATATCTCAACAAGTCTGTTGTGAAGGAAAAATAGCATCTGTTTTATGTAACACATTTATATAATCTCGCTTGTCAATTCATTTAATTCACTGGTGAATATTAATTACATAAACATTATACAGTGAACATTTTAAATCAATATCCAGCTTTTAAATTAGATCAGCAAGTTCTCAACTTGACACAATCTGTATATCAGTAAAAACTAGTGTCATAAAATAAAAACAGATTACTATGATTTTGCATGACAATAAATTTTATTTCAAGATTTACTTTTGTATAGGAGATTCTATTAATTTAAATTATAAAAGTGATGTATCGTAATTAAACCCATTTGCAATATACTTGCAATTAAAAAAATTGTTATTTTGGAAAGAGCAGCTACAGATGCCAAAAATGATTGTCAATAACAATAATGACTAATAGCGGAAAACAATTTTAGAAACAAAAAAGCAACATGAATAATAATTTTCTTTTCTAGAGTTTTCTTTTAATATTATGTGAAGAAAAATCGATTTTTAGTGCAATCAATAATAACCATAACCACATTAAAACAAATAAATATTTGAGAGCCATGGTGCATCAATAACCTATCATCTGAAAGTTAGGGGGGAAAAAAAAAAAAAAAAAAAGAACAGATGAATTAAAATGACTGCATTAATATTTTGAAATACAAACCATCTATAACTATAAACCACCAGATACCTTAATGATATTCTATTAAAAAAGATAATATAATATTTTACAAGCAATACCTAAGCAAAGAACCTTGACATTTGTTACGAGAAAAAAAATATTTAAAATACTTTTGATACACCTTAATATTTCATACAAATCAAAGAACAAATGTTTAATTAGAAAATCAATCAACTATTGAATACCTGATTATTTATAAATTTACTACAGTATATAAAATGTCATTCCTTCTTTGGTCAAGATCTTGTGTAATATCTTACACAAGACAAAGTTTTTAAAAAGCCTAAATGACAATTCTATTAGAGTATCTAAAATATAAAGTACAATTACATAGGTATTTTATAGGTGATCATGCTGAAAAAAATCCCTAGTTAAAATATTGACCTAACTTGAAAATCAAAACTAAAAATTCATCTGACAGTTACACCATAGATTATTTTTCCTTAAAATAAATGCTGCTCTCCATACAAAATATTATTCATAATTTAAAAACATTTACCCAATTTTTGAAATTGCTGAATTATTTACTTTATTAAATTTATTTTGCAACATTTTTTTTCCAAGGATAGTAACAGTTCTGAAATAGCATATACAGACATTATCCTAATCTTTTACCTTTTATGAATAGATAAATATTTCAAAAACAAGAAACTCAAAAGAATAGCTAAGAGCTACAATTTGTTTTACTTATTTGAAATCAATACATTTGCAAAATTCCAGAGTAAAATAAAATTAATCTACATGCATTTCACTTCTTGAAATCAGTCATGTAGCTTCAAAGTATCATCTACTTGATAAATTTAAAAATTACCAATACAATTTTAAGAAATTAGAGAATTTTATATTCATTGGAATAATGGATAATAAATAAAAACACTTTTAGATGAAGTCTTGCTTTCAATGATTTCTGTAGGCTAATATCCTTAAAATAATTTAAAAAAAATTTGGATCAGTTCCAGTTATCATTAAAAATAATCAAATTGTAAGATATTTATATATTAAGTATTACACGTCCTTGTCATTTAAATACTTGTATCTAAAGTACAAAATATGTAAAACAATTAAATTTCAGAATTGAGTTATTGTGAGTGAACCATTTTACTTATATTCCTCAAGATTTTCCAAAGGACTGGATCTCAATGCTTATTGGTTAACTTTGCACATATTTCCAGACTCCAAATCTATGAGACAATTGCAGTTTCATTTTTAATTTAGAAATCATTAAAACTAATTGGACTTAAAAAAAAAAAATAACATTTGATAAAAGGCATTTGAAAATTTTGCTATTAAAATTTTCAAATAAGAGTTTTTTGGGTTTTTTTACTGCCTTTGTGCATATTTTTTATCAATTTTAGTGAAATAAAATCTATTGTGCTTTAGAAGCAGGCATTAAACAGCAATACTCCGGAAGTGCAATATACCAAAAAAACTAAAAAAAACAACAGCAGCAGAAAAAATATAAAAATAAAATATCTGTGCCAGTAAATAAAATTTTACAAACCAAAAATTGGTCAAATGAACTTACCATTTTAATCTGTCTTGAAACTTATTTTTAGAGGATTCCTTTGCAGTTTGAACTATACATATAATAAAAATGACAAAAACAATTTAAAAAATTATTAATTTTGGACAAGCCAAATTAAACAAAAAAAAAGTATAAATTTATAAAAGTATAAATCTTGCCATGACAGCTGGTATTAATGAAAAGAAAAAAAAAAAATTAAAAAGTTTTTCAACCCCAAATGAAAACAACATTCAATGAACATGTCTTTAAGGAAGTTTAGAAAACATTTTTTTTTTCAAAGTTTATCAAAATCACAAAGTGTAATAAAGTTTAACACAGTAATTGTCTATGAAGATCTGAAATTGTTGAACAGAGAAACATTGACTGTTAAAACAACTGCAATAAAAAAAAAACGCAAATGGGGAATGAAAATCCAAGAGGCTTAGACTTAAAATATACATTCCAACCTAAAGAACTCATGAGTCAGGTACAGTATATATCAGATGTTATATTTATTTAAATAAAAGAGTGGAGAATGAAACAGAGTAAATATGTGGAAAAAAATAATCTCTATCCAGCAAGAGGCTGACATACATTTAGATTCTATAACTACACTGTTCACTAATTATAAATATACTCAGTTTAAACATCAGGATATACAAATATACAATACAATTATTATCAACAGCAATAGTTAAATTACCAGTATATAACTAAATTCTTTATTAAATTACTGAATGTTTTGTATATCTTTGAATTACAGCTTTTATTATTTTAATAAGTGTCAATCAATTATAGCTATACGAAATAAATACAGAAATAATAATTTAATAATTAACAAAATTAAAATGCAAAAATATTTGTGTGCAGGTTCATAAAAGTCAAAGTTGTACACTAGATATAAAATGTGACAAAATTTATTTAATGAATTTCATTGAGAATCTTGTCCCTTTCAAAGACAGTTTTGGATGAAAACCCTTAACAATACTTCAGCACTTGGGGCCACAAACACCAACTGCAATAATTTCAAAATACTGATAGTTTAACTAAGGAAAAATAACTCTACAGGAAGGTACTTCAGGTCTCTACATAAAATTAGTCATAAAACTTTGCAATGATTAAACATCATTGGCTAGACCTGATGCAACCCAACCTGGGTTAAAGCCAAGATGTACTTGTTCAATTTAGAGAAAGGACATTAATATAAAGATGAAATTTTAGGAAATAAATACTTTCACTTAAGGTGACAAAAGTTATTTTTAAGGTATTTATCAAGAGAAATAGATTTATAAATTGGGTATAATTTCAAAAAGAGGAAAAGCTGTGCTTTGTGGATTGAAAAAGTGGGTACCAAAGCTAGAAAAGGATGAGCATGACTGCTCTAAATGTAAAGAGAACTGAGAGAGACAGAGGGTAGAGTACAGAAGATGTAGAGTTATAACAGATGAGAGGGACATAGCTGCCCTAGAAGAAAGAGGCAACAGTATCAGGAATAATTGCATTATAGAAAAATAGAAAAAATTGACTGCCATCAGATGCAGATCAAAAAATTAAGCTCAACATTCTCTTTTGATCTGAAGAGCAGATAATGTATAAGGCAAGTTTGTCTTTCAGAAGATGGGTCAATAAGACATGCCTATGAAAAGGTTGGTAGACAGTTATCTTACCTCCAGAGTCTAGAGACTTCACTCTACCCAGTGTTGCGACTAAAAATGAGAAAACCAATTTAATTCAGATATAAACTAGCTCAGAAAGCAGATATTCATGAAAAATGTTCTGTTGATGTTAGAATAGTATTATTATTTTCAGAGGTTCTATGAGCCAATTCTAAAACCACTGGAGAAGCAAAATTCATGACGGTCAATATAGAAAATACAAATTTTGGTAATGGTATAATCATATCCCATTTGAATATATTCTTTTTTTTTTTTTTTTTTTTTTGGGAAAAAAAAAGATGTACAAGTTATAAATATTGTTTAAAATAATATTAAAAGAAATTCAGTTCATTCAAAATTGAAGTTTTGAAGTATTAAAAAAAAAAATAATGTGAAAATAAATAAGGTAAACTTAATGCCTTATAATCTTATCTTTCTTTAAGACCTACCTGACGTACTTCGGTTCAATACTTCTGCTTGATTTCGTTTGCCCTTTGATTTGGTTCTGGGGGAGAAAAATAATAGAATCAGAGGAAAAGAATTAAACAAAATCAGTACAAAGAATCACTTGAATTTGAATTTAGACATAACCATCGCAAGGGTATAAGTATTACAAACTCCTGGAAGCCATTCCCAGGGTCCTGAAGGACTGGTTGAAGAGTTAGACCAAGATGCAAGTTACCGTATTTGCTTAAGTTATTTTGGCAAAAATTCAGCTAAGATACTAAAATCTACCAAAAAGGTATTACTGGTACCTGGTAATCCAATACTACCTACAACATGGTTGGGTCATTGGGGATTAAACCAGTTCTCCCATCAAGCTTTTCTAGCAAGGAGAGTAGCTAGACACCCACCAGGATTAAAAACAAGACCTGTCAAAGGGGGTGAGTGGATGAACGTTTGTGCAGGATCAATGGCTATCTAGTAAAATTTCATTTATGCAGCCAGTGTTGGGATAATGTGGTATCACCGAGCGAAAGGCTTCCTAGACTGAAGTCACTGTCCAGAGCGGAGGGTTCTCTTGAGGGAACAAACAACCATGTGTCTATGACCAAGAAGGAAGAAATTGGCTCTGGTTTGACTTAGAGACACATGGGCACTGCCATATTTACTTGCCCAAGAGACACTACACACAAATATCTCTCTGGCTTTTTCAACCCAAATATGTAGAGGGAAGTGGTCAGATACTCAATGACACAGGGATCCTACAACCACGCCTAATCATGGGATTGATGATGACTAAAATCAATCAGTAGGTTCATTCCTTTAAAAGCAATGAAGTAAAGTATACACCTTAAAGTCCACCCTGTCTCAGAGGGCCTGTTTAGACACAACTGACTACTCTCTGACGATACAAAATTGGTTCATCATTCAGAGTGATTCTATGCCACAACATTATACAACTTAATGCACTAGGCCATGAGCATATAGTTATCATCATGATGGTTAATCTAACCACTCCACAGAACTCACACTCACTTGTAAGAAATGTAAGTTTCATAATTAGATTTTCCTTTTCCCTCAATGTAGAACAGTCACCAACTTGATATAATTGTGACACTATTTGTTACTGTTAATCATAAAGTTTTCTTTGAATAGAATGATATACTGACAGACCCCTGATAAATAAGAAAGGTTAATGAATAAACCCTGTGGGAAAAATTGAAGATTTTAATTCTCATGTAGACAGCCATCTGAATTGTGTTGTGGTTTTGAACAATGAAACATATAAGGTTCACATGGATTTGAACTGTGACAGGCCAAATGGCAGCAATGATTGACACTTATCATACACAGCTAAAAATACAAGCTCTGAATGGGAAACTTTATTTTCATAAACAATGAACATAGAATTAATCGTCCCTAGTTGGAGAGTGGTTGAGGTAGTGGGCACAGATGAGTCACCAAGGAAGGTGGAGGATCCACCTATGCCCACTGAGCAGAATTAGTGAGAGATGATAATGGAAGGAAGTGGAAGTAATGAGGCAGAGTAATGTCTAATCATCACCCCAAAATTATGAAGTAATTTAATTTTCAGGACCTAAGACAATGAACATCACAAGAGGAGGAAATACTAAATTCTTCAACTGCACTGTGCTCCACGCCAATTTAGGTAAACGTCAATAAATATGAATGCCCAAAGAGAGATCATTGAAAGAATTCGTTCCAGCCACCGGATGCGAGACACCCATGTGATTATCTGCTGACAAGAGCCTCTGACATCAGCCTTGTGCTGAACTTTACTAAATCAGTAAAACAAACTTTACCAAGTCAACAAAGTGTCACATCCGAGTTAGAAGTGGGTTGGGCTGATAACTGCTTGCATGTAAACGCTTTGATTTAACAACAATTAACCAATTACTGTATGAAGGACTTGATATAAAATAGTATTTATTTTTTTAATTTATTTAAGTTTTATTTTCATTCTTTGTGCCTTCGCCTTGCTGGGACCAACCCAATACGAAGATACCTGATGACGATTTGATCTTGTCTGCTTTATGATCAAAGCAAATCACAATGTGGGATAAGGCAGGACTTGGATCGAAATGATCACTTCATCAATCCACCATGGTATTGGATGTCTTGGACAACCGGGGAGGGTGTAGATCGACATAATTGTTGAATAAAAAAAAAAAAAAAAAAACATTTTTCTTCCAACATCTCTTCCAGAACAAAGTTATCTGGAAGTCACTGAGCCATAACTAAAAAAGAAATCCACATAAGAACCAGCAGTAGACAGCTTTTAAAACTCATAGCCACATATTAAACAACTTTAAATATAAGCAGCACAAAACAGAAAGACAAGGCATAGAGGACCCTGAAATATGGTTAGTGACCCTAGTTTGGGCTCATATAAAAATCAATCACCTTCATGGTAGTCAACATCAGACAGTGAAAGTAGAGAACTAGCAGAAGGGGCAGGCTATACATATAGTACTTGATTGCAAGGTACCATTAGTCGGGATGAATTTGACTTGACTGCAAGCAGTTGTGATATAACAAGAACATAGCATAAATGATTGGCAATGATAAAACACTGTAACAGTCAGCTTTCAGATGCTTTTGCCAAGAGCACTAGAGCAAAAGTAATATAATTAGTCTTGACTGGAATCTAAACTCAGTTATCAACAAAGCAGAATCTGTGCACTGAGTTTAGATTCCAGTCAAGACTAATTATATTACTTTTGCTCTAGTGCTCTTGGCAAAAGCATCTGAAAGCTGACTGTTACAGTGTTTTATCATTGCCAATTATTTTTGCCATGACCTTGTCACTGTTACATTACAATTGAAAATATTGTAAAAAAAATAACAAATATGGTACACAGAGGTTGGAGAAATAAAGGTTAAGTTTAAATGGCTAGATTTTATCTTCTGCCAGTTGTAAGAGATCTTGTAACTTCATTGATAAAGCGGTTGGTATAGTTAACCAGGTTTCTTAATGTAAAGCCATGTGAATAAAGACTTCAACAGAAACTGTCATTTGAATAGTTGTGATGAAAAGTGACTAAAATTAAGATGAAAAAAAAATAATGATAGTCAATCACACTTAATGCACAGAATTTAACTTCCCTCAAATGATTAATATGTAGGATTTTAAATATAGAGGGTGATGGGTAAATTGTTGCCATTTTATATTTTTAATTTTTGTGCATGTGTTTTGTTTTTGTCGACTGTACAGCATAGCAGGGTTAGTTGGGTACCATGATGCAATTCCCTCCACCAGAAATTTGGAAATGGCATACTGTACTGCTTAGCATTGGAAAGTGTTTGGGTGACCATCTGAGGACAGTGCAGAGGATTCAGAAAGAGTTGGATGAGCCTAATGGTGATTATGAAAGTGTTTGCAGTGATCAGTAGTGATAGCGACATTATGCCTCCATTCATCTTCCTACAGGGCTCAGACTCAACATGGAAGCCTACATCAAGGGCCTTAAGGTGGTAGTGCTGTCTTGGATCAAGAGGGTGGCTGCTGGAAGACCCTATGTGTCTGCCACAACAAGCAAGAGAACCCAGTCATGGCAGCCAGACAATTTCTGCAACCATATTACCACTTACATCTGGCCACCTAACTCCTTAGACTGCAACTCCCTTGATTATGTGTGGAACATAGTTAAGCAAGAGAGCAATAAAACTCTTGTAACACCAAAGATGAATTGAAGGCAAGGATTATGGCAGCATTCACCAACTTAAACAAGGAGACCGTCCAGAAGAGTTGCAGGAGATTCTGAAGTTGTCTGGAGACTGTGGTTGAAGCCAATGATGATTTTATTAAATAAATTTACTCTTTAGTATTTCAAGGTATTTTTGTGTAATTTTGGTAAATATATCTGCTAAAATAAGATGCCAGTGTTATTTTCATTTTTGCCTAATTTGAATGGCAATTTATCCATCGCACACTGTATATACAGAAAAATTTACAACTGCACTGATTATAAAGTATAGAAATTAATTGTTAATTATGGATTATGAATTTCCAAGTCAGTCAGCAAATCCCCAAACAGTAATTTAATTTTTTTATTGTCATAAAAAGTAAAGAGAGGAAAATTCTAAAATTAACTAAAGATTTAAAAAGATCTAATTTCATGTAATTGTTTCAAAACTTCTAAAAATTAAAATGTTCATTATAAGTTAATGATGAATTTTACAAATTAATCTATTTTAATTCTTAATCTTAATGAGAATTGTCCTTGTTAAGTAATATTCTTGTTAGATAAATCAAGTTTCAAATGCTTTTACTCTATATGTGATTATGATTGAGCATTGCCTAAAGCTATGAGTAATGACTTAAAATTATAATATAAGACTCTTAAGGAAGCTACTGTGAATTGTTAAATTACTTTCTAACACATTCTCCTTGGCATCAATTTAAACTAACAACTTTTCCACAATATATACCAAAACTACAATTTTGGACAGAGAAAATTTCACTGAAATATGTTTGAAAATTTTTATCTGAGATCAATAAAATACAAATTTTAAGCAAAATGTTCAAAATATATGGAGAAAAATAAGTGTCAGTTTAAACTGACCCCAAGAGGATGTGGTTAAAGAAAACATGTTGAATAAAATGTTGTTTTGTGGATTATTCAAGTCATTTATAATCCTGTGACTAAGAAAATTCACACAACTTACAAGGAAAGGAATGGGTGCTTTATTAATTCTGCACATGAAGCACGTTTTTCAGCTTCTGCAACAAAGCAACTGAAAACAGAAAGACAGAACATTAATTAAATTGAAAAAATAAAGTCAAACAATAATGTCATAATGATTGATGTTTATGACAAGAATCTAAAAAAAAAAAAAAAAAACCCAAAAAAACTGAACTTATACTGAAGAGAAATTGTAAACACGCAAATAAAATAAAGATTTGTTATTTGTGCTAAATTGGTTCCATGCGGATGGTAAAATACATGGATAAGAGCAAACCTAGGTAAGACCAAAAGATATTTTCAAGATATTTTTGTATAATTTTGGTAAATATATCTGCTAAAATGAGATGTCAGTGTTATTTTCATTTTTGCATAATTTAGACAAAAATTTATCCATTGCATCCTGTAAATTTATTCAGATATTTTTTTAAAATATATATTTTCAAAATACTATTATTATTAAAAACATCTATGTCTTTTTCATTTATATTTTAACATTTAAAAATATATTTTATAAATTAGTTTTAGCTTAATAAATGTTTTGAAAAGGAAAACATTGTTCATTAGGCCAACCACACAAGTGAAACTACAGTTGCAAATTCAACACACAGAGAGGACTTTGCAGTTGCAAATCCTGCAGACAGTGAGGTATTATTGCATAATTTAACTAGTTTATTCTTACTATCAAACACTAAGCAACTTACTATTATATTGTACTCATATTAAAAACTTTGTTGCTCTGCATTTGATTTATGTTTAATACTTCCTGAATATTAAACTAAACAAATGTTTTGTTGAATTTGGCTGAGTTTATTGAATTTTTTATTACATTCTTTGATTCAGCATACAGGTAGCCATCCCTTGTCAAATTCAATAAAACACACACACATTTTTATATATATGGGCACATGGCCGAGTGGTTAGAATGTTCACTTTCTGACCCAGGTTCAGGTGACTTTTTGATGTTATCAGCTTGGAAAGGAGATCCCAGCATGCAGCAGCTTTGGAAAGTTCCTGAAAACCACACCATGGGTTAACCCAAGACTTGTAATTGAAATTAGGTAGACGGAACTATTTGGGAGCTGTCAATAGTTGTACTAGCATGAACTCACGAGTCATTGTGACTGAGGGTTTGAGTGTACTGACCTTGTTCAGATAGTTGATTTGAGCAGGTAATGCACTCTATCCCAGAAACTGTAACTAAGGTCCACTCATTAGTTACAGTATACATCACGGGTGGGCTCTGTGGGTGCTGAACAAACATGAATGTGCCTGAGATACCCCAGTAGATAGGCATACTAAAATACAAGCACCCAGCCACCACGTGCGTGTGTGTATATAATTAAACGATATAAATGTGGATACTTCATATTTGAAATAGGCCCCTAATTTTTATTTATTAAACAGTGTGTATTACGTCTATTGGCCTGTGCATTTGAAAAAAAACATTGTAATTTTTTAATCCAACATTTTTATTACTTCAAAAGTTATTATAATGGATACTTCATACACAGGTGATGCAGGTTTGATTCCTGTTGGGGAGAACACACTTTATTTACTAAGATTTCTCAATTGCACAAGGCGATAGATGTAATAAATACACTGTTTAATAAATAAAAATTGAGGCAGCTATTTCAAATACGAAGTATCGACTTTTATAATTTTTGAAGTAATAAAAATTACCAATTAAAAATATATATATATATATATATATATATATATATATATATATATATATATATATATGATTAATACAAATAAAATTTGGCACTTAGCTGATGTTATATTCAGCACATCGACTCCAGTTTCATAGACAAACCTTTTGTAATTGTTCGGTCCACTTGTACAATTACCATGTCTCTTTTAAGGTTATACATATACTGAGTAACCCACCAAAATTTAAGGCAAGTATACTTAGATCTTACATTCACCTGAACTTAATCCTTCTTATACAAACAACTCATCCAAGGCTATTGAAAATTATCAAAAATCAGTCAAGTATTTCATCTTTTAAAACAACCGTTTACCTTCACATGTGAAAGAATAGAAAATATTCACATGAACTACATTCATTTATGAGCTTTAGAAAAACTTGAAAACCATAGGAAAATTAATTCCACACAAACTGACAGAAGTATTTGAATGCTTTTCTTTCTCTTTGTTTCAAGAAAAATCATTTTTGGACACGATAGTGATCCAAAAAGTCCAATGTTGTAATTTTAAGGGTCATAAATCAGTCTCACATGTCCAACATGAGAAAATACTGTTGAAGTAAATCAAAATGTTAAAAAATCCATATTACAACTAGGAACGTATAACTACCTTCTTTACCCACAAACAGACAAGCAAATGTGTGGCCTAAAGAAGTGTTCTTTTATTGGGGGTAAGAAAAGTTGTTATTGGTCAAGATTGGTAGGGAAGTGCAAACAATTATCGTATTTTGAGGCCTACTGAAATCAACCCAATCTTGATTCCAATTTTCTTTTTCAACAGATAGCACAGAGAACCCAAATTTCTTTTTTGGTTAGGTAAGACTGGTTTTCTCCTTTGTTGCCACATTATAAAAATTGTAAGAATTCCAAAGAAAAATCATGGTCAAGTTTAAGAGAGTTTTTGATAACTCAAGTGAAATAGAAAGCAATCTACTTGGGGTTGAGGGGAGATAAAGAGTTCTTTAAAAAAGAATTATCATCAATTCTTGAAAACTGGACAAACTATTACTGGACAATGAAACATTAAGCAATTGGCTCAATTTAATGATACATGGGAATATTAGGGAAAATATACTTTTATTTCTTAGCAAAGAAGCTAACCATAATAAAACCTGTCCTCAACAAATGCAACATGATTTATAGAACTGAGATAAACGGCCCCTCCCACAAGAGTGCATTCTTTACAGCAGCCATTTTCAGACTAATGTCTGTTTCACTCCAGGCACTTCTAACAAGTTCAAGATATTGAAGAACCGACAGAATTAAAAGTGGAACCTTGGATAAAGAATGACAAAAAAGTGACTTGAAACTCTTGCATCATCCTCCATAATTTTTTTTTAAAAGACAAACTTATTTTTGCAGCTAACCATGTTAAAATGAATGCTTTCTATTTGTTAATTTTACAGTATCCTTCATTCATCAAATAAAATAGTCAAGATCATAGAGTCATTGTGAATTCTACAATCTTTTGTTAACTGCATAGTAAGTGCTTTGTCAGGGCTACATATGATTCTGAATTCAGAGTTGTCCTTTTCCGAGATGGTTACTAACCAAGGCTGAAAAGCCTAGTTTGATATACTATTTAACTAATAGCTGGGGTTAACATAATATGGAACATTGTCAGCTGAATAGCGTTTATACTCAAAAAAACATTTATCATTTAGCTATTCTGAACTTAAGAAATGTCATTTCAAAGAATATACAAATATTTCAGTCAACATACCAATAATCCTTTGCCAACTAGGAATCCATCATTCTGGATTCTTACAATTAATAGAATGAATAAATCAATAAAAGGTTGTGTCATTTTACATTACAGAAAATAGCAAACAGCTACTGTAAATTTTTGTATGCAATACATCCTCAGCTATCCAAAGTCAGTAAGTATATGTCAGTTAAGAAAGCATTATAAAATTATTATAATTAACTTATGAATGAATCTTCATATTTAATAATAAAAGTAAAAACATATGGACACTATTCACAAAATGAATAAAAAAAGTGATCTTGGATTTTACCGCATTATAAAACTTTTTGCTGACTCTGACATGCTTTCAGGAATTGCAGGATGAATTTTATAATATCCAACTTTAAACATAGCTGCTTGTGGAAGACCGAGCTGAAAAGAAAACATATTTTTTAAGTAAATTTAAAAAAATATTATAATCAATATTTATTAGCAAATAAATTATGCTTATTGGAAAAATATATTCTTTGATGTAATATAACAAATTATCTTAATACACTATCAGAATTTCAGTTTCATAATTTTGCTTTCAACTTTTAATGCCGATTTTTTCCAACTCTTTTTTCATAGTAGAGATTATTATTTGGTTTGGTTGTTTTTGTTTACCAGCATATCAACATCTTTATGGGTTATTTAATGCTGAAGTCTAAATATTTTGTATGCAATTTTATGGCTAAAAATGGAAAGGGTTCCTATGAAGATCATTCTTGTTAGCAATAGAAAACTGAAGTATTCCAAATAAAACATTTACCTCAGTAAATGGAAGTTTTCCAGTAGCCATTTCCACAACTGTACAGCCAAAGGACCAAATATCAGCCTAAAAAGAAGAGGAAAAAAAAAGTGTTGTAATATTTATTCTTGTATTATATTAATGATAAGAATTACATTTGGCCTTTCATTTACTGAAACTTTAAATTTCTTTAACTCTTTATTCAGAAAAAATAGATGAGAAGGGGGTACACATACACCTCATATTTTGAAAGAGTGTGTAAGGGAGTGGATATGAAAGAGGAGAGAAGTAGAGAGAGAATACAAGAGAGCATAGAGAGAGAAAAAAAGAACACAGGAAAGAGAGAGAGAGAGAGGCAATGTTATTTCTTAGTGCATATGTAAAAAAAATAAAAATAAAAAAAAAATTATGGAAACTGATTTCAGTCTGAATTTTGGGAGATGAGATCATTATTTATATTATTTACATTTGGACTGATGTCCTCATCTTTGTTATTTACACCTGACTGCATTCTGTCTGAATTTTTGGGATGGGGAGTTATCATTATTTACATCTGGACTAATGTCCTCATTCTTATTATCACAGCATTTCGGCCATTGTGTTCTCCACCCTTTTTCTAATCTTTAATAGAATATTTCTAGCTTATGAAATTACTGTAATTATTTGTGTACATACATTCAAATATATACATTCACTCCCCCACCAGATCCTTAAACTGAAAAGTTAGGAATACATATTAGACACTAAGAACTAAATATTAACAATATTAACCCTCTTCCAGTGACATACTTTGCCAATATGTGACAGTATGACTGAATATAAATTATATGTATGATCCAAACTAATGTGTAACAGAGTTTAAATCACTAACCAAACATTGCATTTACTTTTTAAAAAGATTTATTTATTTATATATATATATATATATATATATATATATATATATATATATATACATACATACATACATACATACATACATGTGTGTAGATATATATATATATATATATATATATATATATATATATTAAGCAAGTTTTAGACTGCTTTACTGGTGTCTGGGTCAAAGATAGACATGACAATTTCATTCATGTTGGCAACATAGTAGGCATCTTCAAAGTTGTAATGACACTTCCACTGCTACAGAAAAATAGTCATTAGGTAATTATTTTTACCACAAGCATGTAGCATATTTATGTGAAAAAGTTCATGTGTCTACTCTAAAAGCTGTAAATTTTGTGTTTCAAAACAAAATTTAAACTATATAAATTCTTGATTTTTGGATAAAAAGTTGAACAAAAGGTTAAATTTAGCTGCTAAAAAAAAAAAAAAAAAAAAAAAAAGGTATGATACAGGAGTGCGTACTATACATAAATAATTATGGTATGTCAAAATTAAAAGAATACTTACAGGTGGTCCATAACCACGGACACCTTTGTCAATAACCTCTGGTGCCATATATTGCATTGTACCTGAAAATAAAATTTGAAATAAGTTTTTACAAGTTGTTGATAGAATTAGCTAAATGTATTCTGAAATTAAGTAGATCCTTAGATATTTACAAAGTTTTATATCTTAGAGAGTAATCACTGAATGTATTTCTAATAAAATCTTTAGTTTTACTTTGAGGAAAGAAATACAAAATCTTTTACATAAGCATACCATAAACTTTTTAATGCTTCAAAGTTTTGCATTATGAATGAACTATTACTATAACTGAGTGTTATTCCATGCTTATAAACATTTGATTGCTTTGTTTGATGCATAAAAAAAAATAAAAAAACACTTGACAAACATAAGTGGATCAAATTTGGTTCACTTTATTCAGTTTTTTTTTTTTTAATGAGCTTAAAAAAAACAAAAAGAAAAAAGAAAAGAATACTAATCCTTTTAATTTACGGAAGCTTTCAGCTCCAAAATGTCTAAATGAATATTATTTCATGTCTTTTTTTATAACATTTTATTGTCCCATTTTTGATATGAGGAATGTTTCAAAGCTTGTAAAATGTTGACTCAAATTCAATAAAGAGAAATTACATCGGATCATGTTTACTATATTTTTATCTTTAATACTTAATTGAAGATATCTCCAAACCAGTTCATTTTGGGACCCTAATTACTAACAGATTATTAATCCTCAAATTTCCTTTCCAATGATAAACAATAGGTTTGGTTTTAAAATTTTGCTTTAATGACTATATTTCAGAATGCTAATTTGAAAATTGGGATTTTTGTAGCAAGCTGATGACTTGTACCAAAATTTTTCTTCAGTTTCCTGAGTCATATTAGAATGAGCAATAAAAAAATTCCTTTGGAGCTATGCCAGTGCCTGAACTAACCTCAGTAACTTGAGGGAGTTAAGAAAATACATCATTTCTCATTCTAGCAACTTATATCAGCAGCAAAGTTAAATCTCATGATTCATATTTATTCAATGTTGAGCAGTAAATAAATAGCAACATTTTCATTCATCTTTGAAGACAACTTATTATAAAACAATTGTTCTATTTGGTAAGAATTCGTGAAATCAATACTTTATATAAATATTGATTATTAATGAACCAGTTGATAATCTATGATTAAAGGAAAAAAATTATTCAGCACCATATGATTGAGCATATATTTGAATCTTATTTTGTAGATGTGCCGTTAGTTCTTTTTAAAAATTTTTATTTATTTTAAACTACAACTTGAATGGCAATTTAGAAGTTTATAAATAATATTGTTAAGCAGAACGTGTAAAAAAACTAATAGTTTAAAATTGTATTGACATCTGTTAATTCAACAACATTCAATGTCTATATAATTGAACATATCTTTATTTTTTTTTATGTATTCAAAGTTATTTTTAATACAACCAATTAAAATGAATAAGTAAACCATTTTTCACTTATTATAATTTATATTAAAAATTGTTAAAATTTATAATGCAATAGAATGAAAAAAGATTTTAATTGATATTAATCATTAATTTATTAAGGTTAGACTAATGTTCCCTTAGGGGTCAATTTCCGGCATTTTATGTGGCCTGTCAATAGCTAGCTCCACAGAGTTGCTAGATTAAAAGAGGTATAACCAGTACAAGTAATTTTTTAAAGTTATTAAATCAGTAACTAAATCAGCAAATCAGATCTATTAATCACCAGTTTCTCAAACAGAAAATTCATCAATATGTAAATTTTGGTGCCATTAAAAAAATAACTGCAATACTTGATTCATTTTGTAATTGCAATGGTTATATATTCTGCAGGAATAATTTATGATTTTTATCTATATTTCATTGAATATTGCTGCCACATCTCTCTGGTGCTTCTGTTATGTATTTAGAGATTCTTGATAAAATACAAATCAGAATCTGCAATGTT